>OU026151.1:1736894-2336894 GCA_907269125.1 Eristalis pertinax
GAATATCAACTTCAGAAGTCGGAAACCATACTGTTCAGGACCCCGTTGTATAAGGCTTCGGCGGATACAAAAAAGAATTGGCGGAAAGTTCTCAATTGTTGGGCGTCACGGGCAACCACTGCGCAAAGGACTGTAGTCAGATACCTGGGGATCTGGCTAGATCATTATCTATATTTTAACAAACATGTAGATGCTGCTCTGGCCCGAGCCCGAGGCGCTTTCGCTCTTACAAAGAGGACTGTTTTACAACAGCCAACTCGATGCGAGGGTGAAGGTGATCTGCTACATGGCCCTCATCCGGCCAATGCTCACCTATGGCTGTCCCGTGTGGTTCAACGTGAGTGCAAGCTTGATGGAAAAGATTCGGGTGTTTGAGAGGGCTGTCTTAGGGCTTGCCTTCGCCTTTACAGAACACCAGAGTCCCAGTACAGAAAATTCTACTCCAATGAGGTTTTATACAACAGGGCGAACCTGATACGAGTGGACAATTTCCTGGTGAAATTGATTCGAGGCCATACTGCCAGAGCGATGAACTCGGCCAATAACCTGATCTCTGGGGCTTACTACACCAATTCTCAGTTATCATGAAAGGGTACGTCATAATGGCTTCGTCCCCCAGAAGCATTCCTCCATTTCGATAAGCACCGCCTGATACAAGACAAGAATGCGGTACCGCTTCTCTTTCACATCGCCCGTTCAACTGTGGATGGGCGACTCAACCATCACCGTTCCGTCGCACAACGAGCTGAGGAGGGTCTCCTCCGGTTCAGTACGGCGGTATCAAGGCGAGATGTTCGGGATGTTGCAATGCAACACCGAAAATTCTGGTGGCTGTGTAGTGAGGGAACTCCATCATCGAACCCTTTAGACCCTGGTTAGGGAAAGGGTAGTACAGATCCTCTTATGGGACGCAGTCGGTCTCTGTCTTGCAGCGGATTATTTCTTAGTTCTGCTGCAACCTATGGCCGACCTACGTATTTTAGGGTAGGTTTGTAAGCTGTATATATGTAAATAAAAAATAAAAAAAAAATAAAAAAAAAAAAAAAAAAAAATAAAAAAAAAAAAAAAAAAAAAAAAAAATTACGTATACACATTTGTACATGTGTGTACTTATGTGTATACCTTTGTAAATAGTATAAGTACATATATATATATATGTGCGTATATTATTATACATACATGTATATATGTATGTATGTTTAGATTAAGGTAGTTTAAGTTATTTTAAGGTAGTATGTAAGTTAGCAATAGGTTTTAAATAAAATCTGTTCTGTTATTAAGTTTTTTTTGAAAGTTTTCTTAATTTTAAATTGTTCAGTTAGTCATATAATATTAAGCACATGCATATGCATTGTTAGGTTAGGTTAAGTCGAAAAGACATAGTATAAGATTAAGTTAGCTTAGAGTGCCCGCCTAGGGCCAGTAAGTTAGAAGTAGTAACACTGTTCGTTCAACTAGTTTTAAGCATTTTTGTCTAGTATTTAAGTTATGTTATAAATTTATATAAATAAAAATGAATTGAAAATGAAAAAAAATGAATGAATGATGACAATCTCATCTTGATTTCCCAAGAAGATCTTCAGGGTATCTTCAACTCGCTGAGGAAGAAAAAGTCAGTGGGAATCGATGGAATACCGAATATTGTGCTTCGCCATCTTCGCCCCGAAGCGGTCCAAATTTACACAACATTGTTCAACAACGCGCTGAGTAATGCACATTACCCGGCGCATTGGAAAACAGCTGTAGTGCAACCGATCCCTAAACGGGACAAAGACAAATCCATCCCGACAAATCTCCGGTCGATCAGTCTTCTTCCCTGCATAAGCAAGGTTTTTGAAAAGATAGTCATAGGAGTTCTGAAACAATGGGCTGATGAAAATAAAATCATACCGACAACCAGTTCGGATTTAGGGCGGGGCATGAAACCATACATGCCGCGTCAAAGCTGGTATCCGACATTCAATGGAATAAAAGCAAAAATCAGTGCACGGGTGCCTGTCTGATTGACTTGGAGAAGGCGTTCGACACCGTTTGGTTGGAGGGTCTCTTCCTCAAGCTGGTCAGGCTCGCATAAGTAAACCATTGCTATATACGATCTATGCCATGATAACAGGTAGAAAGTTCGTCGTGAAAAGTAACGGCGTAACTTCTACCACGGTCTTTGACATTAAAAATGGTCTTCAACAAGGGCCTGTTGGTTCGCCGATCTTGTTCTCAATATTCACTGCGGATCTTATAGGTCCATGCCGCACTTAATTGCGTACGCCGACGATCTAGTAGCGTACAGATCAGGTCCGAAGGTCGAAGTAATAAATATCTTGTTGCAGCGTGACTTCGAAAAAATTCAGCGATTTTGCGACGACTGGAAGTTGATTATCAACTTCCTGAAGTGTGAAACTACCCTTTTCAGGACCCCGTTGTACACGGCACCGCGGGATACGCGCCAAAATTGGCGCAAGTTCGGCATAGTTGATCCGCAAGGACGGCCGTTAGCTGTGAAAAGTGTAGTTAGATATCTTGGCATTTGGCTGGATCAATATCTGTATTTTGACAAACATATAGATATTGCTCTGACGAAAGCCAGAAAAGCCTTTGCTGCGGCAAGGAGATTGTTTTTCAGCAGCCAACTTGATACCAGGGTGAAGGTAATCTGCTACATGGCCCTAGTACGGCCAATTATGGCGTACGGTTGTCCCCTGTGGTTCAACGTGAGTCCTTCCCAGATGGAAAAGATGAGGTTGTTCGAGAGACAGTGTCTCCGGAGCTGTCTCCGATTGTATCGCACACCCGAGTCTGAGTACAAGAAGTACTATCCTAACGAGGTCCTGTACAACGAGGCAAACTTGAACAGGATAGATAATTTTATTATTAAGCTGATCAGAAGGCACATTGCACGGGCTATGACTTCTTCCAACAGTCTGATCTTTGGGGCTTATTACCCCAATATCATGTACCATGAAAGGGTGCGCCTTAACGGCTTTATTCCTCCCGAGGCATTCCTTTATTTAGACACGATTGGCCTAATACAGGATACAGACGGATGCCCTGTTATCTTCCATGTCGTACGCCGAACAGTGGACAGGCGACTCCAATACGAACCGGATGTCGCTCGCACCCACGAGGATCTTCTTCGGTTCAGTAGAGCGATCCCCGCTCGTGACAGGAACGGCTATTTTACTGGTGGTTACACCAAAACCAGTCTCCGCCACCGCTGGCTTTTCTAGATGACCAGATAGTTGACCATGGTGGCCAACTTACATAGGTTTAAGTTAGTTATAAGGAAAAAAAAAAAAAAAAAAAAAAAAAAAAAAAAAAAAAAAAAAAAAAAAAATTTAAAAACAAAAAATCCAAAAAAAAAAAAATTAAACAAAAAATTCAAAAAAAAAAAATAAAAAACTAATAAGAAAAAAAAAAGGTGCACCACGGTGTATAAAATATATATGTTAGGCATATACTTAAAATATACGCCCTGGTGCACGTGTCCGTCCTGTTACGGATAGTCTTAAGTTTTATGTTAGGGTAAGTTAGTATAAGGTAGTTTAAGTAGTTAAGTAAGATTAGTTTAGCCAAGTTTTTTGAAAATTTTCTTGGCAAATAAAAAATTTTATTAAAAGATTGTCAAGACTAAAAAAAAAAAAAAAACATAGAGTAAGCCGAAAGGCATATTTATAATGTAGATTAGATTAGCTTAGAGTACCCGCATAGGGTCATTAGGTTAGTATTAAGAACATTTATAAATTCTTAAGTTAGTTAAGCTAGTTTTAAGTACTTTTGTCTAGCAAGTAAGTCCACATAAAATAAAAAATGAAATAAAATTAAAAAAAAAAAAAAAAAAATATCGCCGAAATAAAATAACAATCGGTAGCTTCACGGTAGAGTGATCACCGGTGACTTCGTGGTGCCGGGTTCGAATCCCGAAGAAAAATTGCAATCCTTTTTTTTAAATTAAACAAATAAAGACACTAAAGTGTGAGTCAGTGCAATGGAGACAGCTGAGCGACCCGAGCTCCGAAAATCGGGTGATGTTGTACCGGTGGCTGGGACATCAGACCACCAGTCAACACATGATGAGGCGAGGAAGAAGAGGAGGAAGAAGCTTCAGCCACAGCCAAACCTGGTGAAGCGCCGTTCCAGCCTTGGATCAGGCGACGCGAAAATTGCGGCAATAGCCGCAAATACAACAGCAGCAGCAACAACAACAACTGTATCCACAACTACAGCAGCAGCAGCCAGAATGCAGCAAAAGATAGTCGACAACGTGGAATACGAGTCGACAGAAGGCGAGGGGAGATTCTCCTACAGCGGTAGAGAGAACCCCTTCATTGCTCTAACGTCGTCCGAATCCGAGGACGAAGAGGACCGGGAGCAGCTAAAAAAGAGCCAGAGAGAGAGGGAGGAGCTGGATGCCCACATTCAAGCCCTCCAAACCAAATTAAGGGCCAGGAGAGCGGCCAAAGAGGCTGCACAACAAAAACAGCAGCCAAAAGGGCAGCAACAACAAGAACAGTCCCATCAGTTGCCAAAGGGACAACGATCAACAGCTGCCAAGAAGCAACAGCAGCAGCAACAACAACTACATCAGCCAAAACAGCAGCAACAACAACAACAACAACAACAGAAACAGCAGCAGCAGAAGAAGCAGCCGCAGCAGCAGAAGCAGCAACAACAACAACAGCGGAAGCAACAACAGCAGCAGCCAGCCAAAAAGGAGAGATGCACTCCAATCAACGTCTTCGGACTGGAGACGAAGGACGTCGACACCTTATGTAAGTTGGTCACCAAAGAGTCATATTACATTAAGTATAAGGGTCCATTGAGAGTATCTGTCCATTGCTTATCAATGGCAGACTATTATGTAGTTAAAGACAGGCTAGCGGTGTCGGAGCCCGAGTTTTTTTCTTACACCCCAAAAGGGGAAAAAGTGCAGACCATGCTCCTTAAGGACGTGGATCCTGACATTGATCCGGAGGAGATCCTCGCTAAGCTGCGCCAAGCGCAGAGCGGCGATGTCCAGGTCGTTGGAGTTAAGCCCTTCATCACTGCGGTTTCGAAAAGGGAGAACAGGAAACTTCCGTTCTTCCTAGTCCAGGTCACCCCAGACAGCAAATTAGATAGTCTAAAACGAATACATCGTCTAGGCTCTATTGATGTCAAATGGGATACACTAAACAAGACAAAGCACACACTCCAGTGTGCTCGTTGTCAGAGGTTTGGGCATGCCGCGGCGAATTGCAACATGCAGTCTCGCTGCGTCAAATGCGCAGGAACCCAGAATCGAGGGGAATGTCCCTTAGGGACGGAGAAAGTCGAGGATAGGAGCAAACTGAAGTGCGTACTCTGTAAGACCAGCGGGCACCCTGCCAACTATCGGGGATGCCCTAAGGTCCAAGAGATCAGGAAAATAATAGAGGCCAAAAGGAAAGGAAAAATGGTAGAAGCGAGGCCAGTGCCCCGTGTTCCAGCTACCACTGTTACTCCGGCTGTCTCCTATGCCCAAATGGCATCGGGTATGCGACCGGTTCAACAGACAGTGCCGAAGGTGGCCCCGGTCCCAGTGGCCAGGCAACCTGAAGCCGATCTGGATCTGAAGACGGTCCTGCTCTCCATCCAGGGGCAGATCGCTCAGCTTCAAAAGTAGTTCCTTGAGCAAGCAGCGCGAGTAGACCTCATCTACTCGACGCTGTTCGGAGAGCCAAACGCAACATCGGTTTAATGGCTGCGCAGGCAGCCCGTAACCTTAAAATCCTAGCAGTGAATGTGAATTCACTGATCAGGCATGAACGTCAACTAAACTTCGGTAACATGCTGCAAATCCATAATCCTGACATGTTGATGGTTAGCGAAACTAGGCTAAACCAGACGCACACCCTCAGGTACAAGAATTATCATATCATTCGAAGAGACCGAGCCTATCTAGCTGGTGGGGTCGCTCTCTTAACCAAAAAAGGCCTTTATCATAAGGTCGTGTATAGCGGTGAAGTGCGAAAATTCCAGGCGATAGAAGCGTGTATCGCACGCATCCCCCTTCGGGGTGGTAAGCGGCTATATGTGATCGCGATCTATGCGTCTGACAAGGCACATATCAATCCCCATTTCATTTCAGAGCTCGATACTCTATTTACTAGCCTTCGACTGAGCTCGGAAGAGAACTACTATGTCATAGCCGGGGATTTGAACTCGAGGCATATGGATTGGGGCAACGTGGTGCATAACGCCAGGGGGACCTCATTGTATAACTGGTTCGTAGAGCACAATAGTGAGTTCAAGCTAGATTTGCTTGCAACCGATAGGCCATCCTTTCCCAGAAGCGGGTCCTATCTGGATCTGATGCTGATAGACAAACGACTGACTATACTGGACGTGGAAAGACGCACACGGAACTGTTTAACTGCGGTTGAGTACGAGAGTGACCACTGCGGACTCTTCGCGGCTATTCAGCTCCCGAACGAGGTGGAAGAACTGGAGGAATATGTCCAGAGGCACCCTTATAATTACAATAAGGTCTCCAGGGTTTTATCCACAGAACTACGTTCGAGTGGGATCAATCCTCCGACAAACAGAAACCTGACGAACGAAGAGGTTGACAGGTACCTCATACAAATGGACGACGTAATAAAACGAACCATGGAGAAAACCAATCCGGAGGTAGTACCAATCGATGACAGCGATGTTTATCGAAATGCTACCATCGATGCACTTCACGTGCACAAAAGTAGACTGCTGTCAAGACTCAAACTCTTGCACAGACGGTTTACAGATCCACAAAAAGCGGAAGTCAGGGCACTGAAGTCTGAGATCAAGAACCTCCAACAGTTAATTCGAATAAATTACAGCTTGGCTATAAGCTTGCACTGGGGCAATAAAATCCGGGCTGTACAATCCAACAACCCGGGTATGTTCCCGCAAGTAAATAAAATATTTCGGAGGAAAGATCAAAATGACATTCACGTCGTTAGACTTCCCAGGACGACACCCAACGAACAATTACTGACTTCAATTGGCATCGATCCAGGTGAGGCAGTGCTAGACAATGATTTCTTCGTGGTTGAAGATCCCCAGGAGAAGGTTAAAGCTATTGGTGCTGTGTTCCAGCGAGTGTATACGGTCAACGAGGTTAGTAGGCCGAATCACGATCTGGAGAACAGAGCCTTGCTAAACCACTTCTATCTGCGCAACGAGATAAGTCAATGGCGATCCGAGAATCCTGGTTTCACCAGGTTCAGTGACGATAATATGGCACATAGTGCCGTCGCCTACGATGTAAATCACATCTTGATTTCCCAAGAAGATCTTCAGGGTATCTTCAACTCGGTGAAAAAGAAAAAGTCAGTGGGAATCGATGGAATACCGAATATTGTGCTTCGCCATCTTCCCCCCGAAGCGGTCCAAATTTACACAACATTGTTCAACAACGCGCTGAGTAATGCACATTACCCGGCGCATTGGAAAACAGCTGTAGTGCAACCGATCCCTAAACGGGACAAAGACAAATCCATCCCGACAAATCTTCGGTCGATCAGTCTTCTTCCCTGCATAAGCAAGGTTTTTGAAAAGATAGTCATAGGAGTTCTGAAACAATGGGCTGATGAAAATAAAATCATATCGGACAACCAGTTCGGATTTAGGGCGGGGCATGATACCATACATGCCGCGTCAAAGCTGGTATCCGACATTCAATGGAATAAAAGCAAAAATCAGTGCACGGGTGCCTGTCTGATTGACTTGGAGAAGGCGTTCGACACCGTTTGGTTGGAGGGTCTCTTCCTCAAGCTGGTCAGGCTCGGCATAAGTAAACCATTGCTATATACGATCTATGCCATGATAACAGGTAGAAAGTTCGTCGTGAAAAGTAACGGCGTAACTTCTACCACGGTCTTTGACATTAAAAATGGTCTTCAACAAGGGCCTGTTGGTTCGCCGATCTTGTTCTCAATATTCACTGCGAATCTTATAGGTTCCATGCCGCACTTAATTGCGTACGCCGACGATCTAGTAGCGTACAGATCAGGTCCGAAGGTCGAAGTAATAAATATCTTGTTGCAGCGTGACTTCGAAAAAAAAAAAGGTGCACCACGGCGTATAAAATATATATGTTAGGCATATACATAAAATATACGCCCTGGTGCACGTGTCCGTACTGTTACGGACATAGTTAAGATAGTCTTAAGTTTTATGTTAGAGTAAGTAATTATAAGGTAGTTTAAGTAGTTATGTAAGTAAGTTTAGTTAGCCAAGTTTTTTAAAAAAAGTTTTCTTGGCAAATGAAAAATTTATTAAAAGATTGTCGTGAAAAACTAAATAAGCTGCAACAACAGCCAGCAAGTCATCAACAAAAGAAAGCGGCTCAGCAACATCAGCAGAAGCAGCCATCGAAGAAAGAAGCCCTGCAACAACAGCAAGCAGCAACGAAACAGCAGAAGCAGCAGCAACATGCATCGTGTGTGCAGCAAAAGTATCCAGCAGTACATCAGCAGCAACAAAAACAAACTAAGAAGGAAAAAGTGCCACCAATCAACTTATACAAGCCGGACATCATACAGACTGCAGAGGTATGTAGGTCGGCCATAGGTACTGGGCATTTTAAAATTAAAAAAAATTCAATCTAAATTATTAAAGATCGCCTCACCGCTCGAAGCGGAGGAGGTCTTCCAACTGCTCAAAAAGCAAGTGTGCGGTGGTCTTGAGTTCGTCGGGGTCAAGCCCTTCACCACAGCTAAGGCAAAACGAGAGGGACGGAAATTACCGTTCTTCATAGTACAGCTGTCACCCAACAGCAAAGTAGATAAGCTAAATGATTTGAGAACATTAGCTGCGCGACGGCATTATTCAATGCGTTCGCTGTCAAAGGTTTGGGCAAGCCGCGTCGAACTGCCAAATGCAGCCTCGATGCGTGAAGTGCAGCAAAAACCACAAGGCGGCGGAATGCCCGCTGGGGAAAGAGGGAGCAGCTGATAAAAGTCAGCTCCAGTGCGTTCCCTGCGGGAACGCGGGCACACCGCTAATTATCGGGGTTGCCCTAAGTTCCAAGAGCGGAAAACAAAGATGGTTCTGCAGAAGCAGCCCCCAGTGAAAAATCCACTCGGGGCAGCCGTAACCGTCACCCCTCAAGTGACTTACGCCCAAATGGCGTCTAGTCAGAGGAGCACGGGAAAGGAGCTACCGAAGGTAGTGCCGCAGCCTTCAGTGCCAAGAGCAGACGATCCAACGCCCGATTGGAAATCCTCCATTGAAAGGCGTATGGATCGGTTAGAGGAGAGGTAAGCCAAATTCTGGCGCTCCTGCAGAACCAAGCACGTCACCAGTCATGATGGCTGCGCAGACGGAGAGTACCTATAAGATCCTTGCAGTGAATGCAAATTCATTGATAAGGATCCCGCGAAAAAACGAGCTCTATAGATTGTTGGACGATGAAAGCCCAGAGCTATTTCTGATTAGCGAAACCAAGCTAACCCAGAGAGGCACACTGGAGCACAGTAATTATAATGTTATTAGGAGAGACCGGCCCAACTCCAATGGTGGAGGCGGTGTTTCGATCTTCATTAAAAACAACATTAAACACAAAGTAGTGTATAGTAGTGAAGTTCGACGGTTTCAAGAGTTGGAGGCCTGCATCGTGTGCATTTCTCTCAGCAGTGGAAAGAAGCTGTATGCGGTGTCGGTCTACTCCTCCGGCTGCCCTAGTTCCAGAACGACTATATCAGAGCTCGATTCACTCTTTCGATGTCTAAGATTGGACTCGGAGGAGAACTATTTTATTTTGGCCGGGGACTTAAATGCCCGACATGGATATTGGGGAAACATAGTCTCCAATTATAGAGGGGACCAGCTTTACAACTGGTATTGCTTACACAGTGTCGAGTACAGACTCGATTTGAAAGCAACAGAGATCTCGTCCTTCCCCAGAAGCGGATCTTATCTGGATCTCCTGCTATTTGACGCAAGACTGCAGCTGACAGACACAAACTCACAAACGGTAAACTGTTTGAACACTTTCGTGTATCTCAGTGACCATTGCGGACTCAGTGCCGAAATCAAGATCCCCAACGATATTGCGGAATTAGGAGAGTTTGTTCAAACGTATCCCTACAATTACAGTAGAACACGCTGGACACGCTTCTCCAGACAAATGACGAGAGCAGTCTCCTCGAATGCGCTCCACATACCGTCCAATAGAAACTTGTCAAACGAGGAGATTGACATGTATCTTATACAATTGGACGAGACAATAAAACGAACAATGGACAGTACGATACCACGGTATACACGCACAAACAACGAAAACTTGTACCGCAATGCGACAATTGACGCACTACATCAACGGAAAAGTAGACTCCTGTCAAGATTAAAAACCTTGTACAGGCGGTTTATTGATAGACGAGATGAGGAAATTAGGACACTGAAATCGCTCATCAAAAACATTTAAACATTAATCGTTCAGAACTACAGACTTTCTGTTAACTTGCATTGGAACAATAAGATTCGGGCTGTAAGATCCAACAACCCGAGCATGTTTCCGCAAATAAATAAAATCTTTCGCAGTAAGCCTAGCGATCTTCCGTGTCTTAAGCTCCCCAGAACGACGGACAACGAACAAATACTGACTACAGCAGGTATTGATCCAGACAACGCAGTACTCGACGATAACTTCTTTGTGGTCGAAGACCCGCAAGAAAAAATGGAGGTACTAGGCGCTGTCTTTCAGGAAGTGTATAAGGTGAATGTGAGTGTTCGCCCAAACCACAACCTGGAGCACTGCGTACAATCTAGCAACTCGCAACTTCGAGAAGACATGCAACAATGGCGATCTGAGAACATCGGCTTTGTCGTGTTCAATGACGATAACATGGCAGATAATGTCATCGCCGACGAAGGGGTTCATCTCCCGTTCATATCGAAGACAGAGCTCCAAGCGGTCTTCGAATCACTTAAGAAGAAAAAGTCAGTTGGAATCGACGGGATCTCGAACATTGTGCTAAGACATCTCCCCCTAGATGTGGTTAATATGTACACTATCCTGTTTAACAATGCTCTGAATAATGCACATTATCCGGAGCACTGGAAAACTGCGATTGTGCAACCCATATCCAAGCGAGGTAAAGATTCTTCGAATCCGTGCAACCTCCGGTCAATTAGTCTCCTTCCGAAGATCAGCAAGGTATTCGAGAAGGTGATAAATATAGCTCTGACCAACTGGACAGAGGACAAACATATTATTCCGGATAACCAATTCGGTTTCAAAGCGGGGCATGACACTATTCATGCCGCGTCGAAACTGGTGTCGGATATCCAATGGAACAAGAGCCAGAAACAATGTACGGGTGCCTGCCTGATTGACCTGGAGAAGGCCTTCGACACCGTATGGTTAGAAGGACTTTTTTACAAGCTCAATGGGCTAGGCATTAGTAAACCACTGCTGTACCTACTGTGTAACATGCTTACTGGTAGAAGGTTCGTCGTCAAGAATGGCAATGTGACGTCTGCAGGTATTTTTGAAGTAAAAAATAGTCTCCAACAGGGTGCCGTTAATTTGCCGATCCTGTTCAACATTTTCTTGAGCGATCTAATAAGTTCTCTTCCTCACGCAATTGCGTACGCCGACGACTTGATCGTGTACAGATCAGGTAAAAAGATCGAGGACATCACTACACTCGCGCAGGGTGACTTCGACTCATTCATGAGAAGTTGCGATGACTGGAAGTTGAATATCAACTTTCAGAAGTCGGAAACCATACTGTTCAGGACCCCGTTGTATAAGGCTTCGGCGGATACAAAAAAGAATTGGCGAAAGTTCTCAATTGTTGGGCGTCACGGGCAACCACTGGCGCAAAGGACTGTAGTCAGATACCTGGGGATCTGGCTAGATCATTATCTATATTTTAACTAACATGTAGATGCTGCTCTAGCCCGAGCCCGAGGCGCTTTCGCTCTTACAAAGAGACTGTTTTACAACAGCCAACTCGATGCGAGGGTGAAGCTGATCTGCTACATGGCCCTCATCCGGCCAATGCTCACCTATGGCTGTCCCGTGTGGTTCAACGTGAGTGCAAGCTTGATGGAAAAGATTCGGGTGTTTGAGAGGGCTTGTCTTAGGGCTTGCCTTCGCCTTTACAGAACACCAGAGTCCCAGTACAGACAATTCTGCTCCAATGAGGTTTTATACAACAGGGCGAACCTGATACGAGTGGACAATTTCCTGGTGAAATTTATTCGAGGCCACACTGCTAGAGCGATGAACTCGGCCAATAACCTGATCTCGGGGGCTTACTACCCCAATCCTCAATACCACGAAAGGGTACGTCATAACGGCTTCGTCCCCCCAGAAGCATTCCTCCATTTAGACAAACACGGTCTGATACAAACTGAAAATGCGGTACCGCTCCTTTTCCACATCGCCCGTTCAACTGTGGATGGGCGACTCAACCACGACCGTTCCGTCGCACAAAGAGCTGAGGAGGGTCTCCTCCGGTTCAGTACGGCGGTACCAAGGCGAGATGTTCGGGATGTTGCAATGCAACACCGAAAATTCTGGTGGCTGTGTAGCGAAGGGACTCCATCATCGAACCCTTTAGACCCTGGTTAGGCAAAGGGTAGTACAGATCCTCTTATGGGGCGCAGTCGGTCTCTGTCTTGCAGCGCATTATTTCTTAGTTCAGCTGCAGACTATGGCCGACCTACGTATTTTAGGGTAGTTTGTAAGGTGTATACATGTAAATAAACAAAAAAAAAAAAATTACGTATACACATTTGTACATGTGTGTACTTATGTGTATACCTTTGTAAATAGTTTAAGTACATATATATATATATGTGCGTATATTATTATATATACATGTATGTATGTATGTATGTTTAGATTAAGGTAGTTTAAGTTATTTTAAGGTAGTATGTAAGTTAGCATAGGTTTTAAATGAAATCTGTTCTGCTATTAAGTTTTTTGAAAGTTTTCTTAATTTTAAATTGTTCAGTTATCAGTTAAAGTCATATAATATTAAGCACATGCATATGCATTGTTAGGTTAGGTTAAGTCGAAAGACATAGTATAAGATTAAGTTTAGCTTAGAGTGCCCGCCTAGGGCCAGTAAGTTAGAAGTAGTAACAATGTTCGTTCAACTAGTTTTAAGCATTTTTGTCTAGTATTTAAGTTATGTTATAAATTTCTATTAAAAAAAATGAATTGAAAATGAAAAAAAAAAAAATGGGGTGAACCCCTTCGTCGGCGATGACATTATCTGCCATGTTATCTTCATTGAACACGACAAAGCCGAAGTTCTCAAATCGCCATTGTTGCATGTCTTCTCGAAGTTGCGAGTTGCTAGATTGTACGCAGTTCTCCAGGTCATGGTTTGGGCGAACACTCACATTCACCTTATACACTTCCTGAAAGACCGCACCTAGTACCTCCATTTTTTCTTGCGGGTCTGCGACCACAAAGAAGTTATCGTCGAGTACGGCGTTATCTGGATCAATACCTGCTGTAGTCAGTATTTGTTCGTTGTCCGTCGTTCTGGGAAGGTTAAGACACGGAAGATCGCTATGCTTACTACGAAAAATTTTGTTTATTTGCGGAAACATGCTCGAGTTGTTGGATCTTACAGCCCGCATCTTATTGTTCCAATGCAAGTTAACAGAAACTCTGTAATTTTGGACAATTAGTGTTTGAATGTTTTTGATGAGCGATTTCAGTGTCCTAATTTCCTCATCTCGTCTATCAGTAAACCGCCTGTACAAGGTTTTTAATCTTGACAGGAGTCTACTTTTCCGTTGATGTAGTGCGTCAATAGTCGCATTGCGGTACAAGTTTTCGTTATTTGTTCGTGTATACCGTGGTATCGTACTGTCCATCGTTCGTTTTATTGTCTTGTCCAATAGTATTAGATACATGTCAATCTCCTCGTTTGACAAGTTTCTATTGGACGGTATGTGGAGCGTATTCGATTAAACTGCTCTCGTCATTTGTCTGGAGAAGCGTGTCCAGCGTGTCCTACTCTAATTGTAGGGATACGTTTGAACAAACTCTCCTAATTCCGCAATATCGTTGGGGATCTTGATTTCGGCACTAAGTCCGCAATGGTCACTGAGATACACGAAAGTGTTCAAACAGTTTACCGTTTGTGAGTTTGTATCTGTCAGCTGCAGTCTTGCGTCAAACAGCAGGATATCCAAGTAAGAACCGCTTCTAGGATATGACGAGATCTCTTTTGCTTTCAAATCGAGTCTATACTCGACACTGTGTAAGCAATACCAGTTGTAAAGCTGGTCCCCTCTATAATTGGAAACTATGTTTCCCCAATATCCATGTCGGGCATTTAGGTCCCCGGCCAATATGAAATAGTTCTCCTCCGAGTCCAGTCTTAGACATCGAAAGAGTGAATCGAGCTCTGATATAGTCGTTCTGGAACTAGGGCAGCCGGAGGAGTAGACCGACACCGCATACAGTTTCTTTCCACTGCGGAGAGAAATGCACACGATGCAGGCCTCCAACTCCTAAAACCGTCGTACTTCACTGCTATACACTACTTTGTGTTCAATGTTATTTTTAATGAAAATCGCAACACCGCCTCCACCATTGGAGTTGGGCCGGTCTCTCCTAATAACATTATAATTACTGTGCTCCAGTGTGCCTCTCTGGGTTAGCTTGGTTTCGCTAATCAGAAATAGCTCTGGGCTTTGATCGTCCAACAATGTGTAGAGCTCGTTTTTTCGCGGGATCCCTATCAATGAATTTGCATTCACTGCAAGGATCTTATATGTGCTCTCCGTCTGCGCAGCCATTAAGACTGAAGCGCCAGAATTTGGCCTACCTGCTCCTCTGACCGATCCATACGCCTTTCAATGGAGGATTTCCAATCTACCTTCGGCAGCTGCTGCTCTATCGTACTCCTCTGACCAGACGCCATTTGGGCATAGGTCACTTGAGGAGTGACGGTTATGGCTGCCCCGAGTGGATTTTTCACTGGGGGCTGTTTCTGCAGAACCATTTTTGCTTTACGCTCCTGGAATTTAGGGCAACCCCGATAGTTAGCGGTGTGCCCCGCGTTCCCGCAGATTACGCATTTGAGCTGACTCTTGTCAGCTGCTCCCTCTTGCCGCAGAGAGCAATTATCCGCACTGTGGTTCTCTCCGCACTTAACGCATCGGGGCTGCATTTGGCAGTTCGACGTGGCGTGCCCGAACCTTTGGCAGCGAAAGCATTGTGCAATGACATCGCGCCTTCGTATGCTCTCCCAGATGCATTCGTGGTAATCTAAGGACTTTATCTTCTTTAGATTATCCACTTTGCTTGTGGGTGTTATCTGTACAATATAAAAGGGCAATTTCCGCCCCTCCCTCTTTGCCTTAACTTTGGTGAAGGGCTTGACCCCGACGAACTCAATGCCGTCACACACATGCTCTTTGAGCAGTTGGAGGACCTTCCAAGTAAGCTTTAACAGCCGAGACTGGCATTTTTCGCTTTTTGGGGTGAAGGAAAAGAACTCGAGCTCCGACATCTTCAGATATTCCTTCACCACATTGTAATCATCCACTGTCTTGCAGTGGATTGCGTGTTTATCCACGCCTTTATATTTCCTAATGAGAAAGTTACCTGAACCTATGGCCTCCTTGCACAACTTGGCAGTTTGTTCAACATCCGCCTTGTAGATGTTGATTGCCGGAACTTTATTTTTCTTCTGTGTCTGCTGCTGATGAGTTGCTGACGGCTGTCGCTGTTGTGTTGCTGAACGTTGTGTTGCTGAACGCTGTGTTGCTGAACGCTGTGAACGCTGTGTTGTTGCTGGTCGCTGTTGTTGGTGAACTGCTGGCAGTTGTTGTGGATGTGCTGCTGGCAGTTTCTTTGTTTCTGGCCGCTGTTGCTGTTGCGTAGCTGGCCTTTGATGTTGCTGAGATGCTAGCAGCTGCTGTTGGAGTTCAGCTGGTGGTGGTTGTTGTTGCTGCACTGTAGCCCTCTTCTGTTGCTGCGGCTTCTTTGCCACTTGTTGTTGTTGCTGCTTCTGCTGATCCAGCATTCTCCTCGCAATGGTTCTTGCTTTCAACTCTCTGATTTCTCTGATGATTGGGCGAACACTCACATTCACCTTATACACTTCCTGAAAGACCGCGCCTAGTACCTCCATTTTTTCTTGCGACAGATATTTTTGTCAACAGGGGTACCGAACCTTTGGTGGGGTGTTCGCCGTTTTCCTTTACCTCACTGGGAAAGACGATGCACAATATAAGTTTTATTGTTACGTGCAATTTGCATTTCTTTCCCGTTCTCATCCTCGAGGATATACGTCCACGGGGAAACCTAAGTGTGTATCCCAGGTTCTATGGTTCTCCGAAATGTACGCGCGTAAAGTTGTTTTTAAAATTTGAGCTGCAACCTTATCCATCACCTTTTGGATCCACGGATCCGAAATTCGGGGTTCCTCTATACCCTCATTTTTTCATTTTCAATTCATTTTTATTCATAGAAATTTATAACATAACTTAAATACTAGACAAAAATGCTTAAAACTAGTTGAACGAACAGTGTTACTACTTCTAACTTACTGGCCCTAGGCGGGCACTCTAAGCTAAACTTAATCTTATACTATGTCTTTCGACTTAACCTAACGTAACAATGCATATGCATGTGCTTAATATTATATGACTTTAACTGATAACTGAACAATTTAAAATTAAGAAAACTTTCAAAAAACTTAATAGCAGAACAGATTTTATTTAAAACCTATGCTAACTTACATACTACCTTAAAATAACTTAAACTACCTTAATCTAAACATACATACATATATACATGTATATATAATAATATACGCACATATATATATATATATGTACTTAATCTATTTACAAAGGTATACACATAAGTACACACATGTACAAATGTGTATACGTAATTATTTTTTTTAGATCCCCATAAGGGGATCTGTACTACCCTTTGCCTAACCATGGTCTAAAGGGTTCGATAATGGAGTCCCCTCGCTACACACCCACCAGAATTTTCGGTGTTGCATTGCAACATCCCGAACATCTCGCCTTGATACCGCCGTACTGAACCGGAGGAGACCCTCCTCAGCTCGTTGTGCGACGGAACGGTCGTGGTTGAGTCGCCCATCCACAGTTGAACGGGCGATGTGGAAGAGGAGCGGTACCGCATTTTCAGTTTGTATCAGACCGTGTTTGTTTAAATGGAGGAATGCTTCTGGGGGGACGAAGCCGTTATGACGTACCCTTTCGTGGTATTGAGGATTGGGGTAGTAAGCCCCCGAGATCAGGTTATTGGCCGAGTTCATCGCTCTAGCAGTGTGGCCTCGAATAAATTTCACCAGGAAATTGTCCACTCGTATCAGGTTCGCCCTGTTGTATAAAACCTCATTGGAGCAGAATTGTCTGTACTGGGACTCTGGTGTTCTGTAAAGGCGAAGGCAAGCCCTAAGACAAGCCCTCTCAAACACCCGAATCTTTTCCATCAAGCTTGCACTCACGTTGAACCACACGGGACAGCCATAGGTAAGCATTGGCCGGATGAGGGCCATGTAATCCTCTATACCCTCTACCACTTCCTATGTATGATTTCGAAATCATACTGCTGCAGCTTAACCGCCCACCTCGCTAATCTACCGCAAGGGTCCTTCAGATTACTTAACTATACCAGGGAATAGAGATCCGTCACGACTGTAAATCGAACACCTTCGATATACGGTCGCAATTTCTCAACTGCCCAGAGTACGGCCAAACACTCCTTCTCCGTTGTCGAGTAGTTTCTTTCGCTTCTGTTCAGCGACCTGCTCAAATAGCATATCGCCTTTTGCCCTTCTTCGAACGTTTGACTGAGCACTGATCCTTTACCGTAGTCCGAGGCGTCGGTTCGCACCACAAAAGGACGCTCAAAATCCGGGCAGGTTAGGATCGGGGCAGTAACCAGGCACTCCTTTGCCCCTCTGAAACTCCCCTCGCACTCGTCCGTCCAGGAAAACTTGGTGCTCTTCTTGAGCAGGTTGGTCAGTGATTTGACCATGATCGCGAAGTTTGGTATGAAGCGTCGATACCACGAGATAGTCCCTAGGAAACTCCTAACCTCCCTAACATTCCTCGGCGCAGGAATCCTAACCATGTTAGCTACTTTTTCCGGGTCAACGTGCAACCCCTGACGGTCGACCACGCATCCTAAATACCGAAGAGAGGATATGCAGAAATTACATTTATCTTTGCCGAGTTTCAACCCGGCTCTCCGAAAACGATCGAATATTTCCTTCAAAATAGACAGGTGTTTTTCAAATTCGTTCGTAACCACGATGATATCATCTAGGTATACGAACACATGTGGTTCTATGTCGGGACCTAGTACCGTGTCGATAAATCGCTGCCACGTTGGGACCTATTTGGGACCGTAAAGGCCGTGTATTGCCGCGATTTTTCCTCCACTGGAATTTGCCAATATGCGGACTTGATGTCCAACGAAGATAAGTATCTGGCGTTCCGAAGCTTGTCCAGAGTGGATGTTATGTACGGCAGGGGGTAAGCATCCCTTTCCGTAACCTTGTTGAGTTTGCGGTAATCGACACAGAAACGAAACGAGCCGTCCTTCTTCTTGATCATTACGATCGGAGAAGCCCACGGACTGCTCGATTTCTCGATTACCTCGTTCTTCAACATGTCTTCTAACTCACTATCTATATGCCGCTGAACCGCAGGAGACACTGGATAGTATCTCTGCTTAATTGGTTCAGACGACGTCCTAATTTTGTGCTCGACCAATTGAGTGCCACCTAAACCTTCTGGCATATCACCAAATGCCCCTTCCACAAGGGTAGCCAACTGTCTTTCTTGGTTCACATCCAACTCCGCTCTATCCATAATGGCGGTTGGCGGACGGCGGAAGCTCCATTCACCCGAGCCCATGTCCAACAACACTCCCGCTCGTGTAAGAAAATCCGCCCCCAAAATTAAGACCTGGGGTAGAGAGGCGATGACCAAGCAGTCAAACATGTGGGTTTTGCCACGCACCTCAATTGGTACACACACTGTCCCATCTATCCCTACTCTTACGCCGTTTGCTAAAACTACCCTATTGATTTTTCCCTGTGCTAATCTAAGCCCTAAATCCTTCAAAATTCTCCAACCTTCCCTACCAACGATAGTACGCGATGACCCGGAATCTACAAGCCCTACCATCCTAACCCCATACAAGCTAACTCCTAAATACGGGCGTACATCGTTATCCTGAACTTCTAATGTGAAACCTACATGAACACACGCCCCTAACTGATTGCCAGCAGGCAATCTCCCCACTATTGGCGACGCTCCCGTCCTGCTGGCGCAGGAGGTCGATTCCTATTTCCCGAACACTGGCGACAATCCCTCCGAATCACGCCAACCTTCCCACACTCATAACACCGCCTCGGTGCGAAACATACGTTCGACATATGTCCCTCCTGGTTGCAGTTAAAGCAACGCAGGTGCCTCGTTGGTGGTCGGTCCCTCCGAACCACTACTGGCGAATCCCTTCGCGCAGTTGGTGGTGGATCCCTGTATCTGGATGGTGGTGATGCCCTGGTACGACAGAGGGTGGCTTCTGGTGCCTGATGGACGACGATCTCAAGGAACGCTCCGCTGTGACTCCCTCCGGACGGTATGTGGTGGCTCCTTCTGGACTGCAGCAAGTTTCGGCTCTTCTGCCGCTACGTAGGCGAAATCTGGCTCCAGCAGATTCTTCGCTCTTGATGTGGGTGGTGGTGCGAACGCATCTACGTTTGCCCGCACCATTTCCAGTTTCCTTCCTAGTGCGACCAAATCCGAGATAGTTTTTGGCTCCGCCAGACCCAGCTGGGTCTGATAGAACGGGGCCAAATTCCTTTGCAGAATGCCGAGTTTCCTACGCTCCGTCAGGGATTCCTCGAGACGACCGAACATACTGCCCATAATCGCCACGTATACCCCGATGGATTCTTCCTTGCCCTGTGTGCGGCGTCTGATTTCCTCCAGCAATAAATCATCGTAATTGGGAGGGAGAAACTCTAACTTGAGTTCCCTCACCAACTCTGCCCAGGAACTAACCCTAAACCGCCCTAAACCAGAGGAGTGCCTTCCCACTAAAAAGATCCACTGCCGACCTGAACAACTGGGACTCACTCACCCCCCTAGCTTCCCGTAAATCTCCCACCCGCTCGAGAAACGAGTTGACGGATGCACCGCGGCGATCTCCGGTAAAACTCAGTCCCCACTTGGACAGGTTTACCACTTTTTCCGCCGTCGCCTGGACTAGCCTTGTTGGTTCTTCCGTATTTAATGTTGATGTTCCTGATCCGGCGGATCCACTTCCTCCTCCTGTGGTCCTCATCCGCATTTCCTTCTCCTCTTCTTCCTCGAGAGTCTCGCCCCCTTCCAGGTTCGCCAACAAAATGGCCAACTCCGTTTTGAGTTGTTTCTTCTGGTCCTCATCCTCCTCCGACACGGGATGTGACCGCCCGAGTCGCGACATCGCCCACTCGATCTTCGTTGCCACCTTTTTAAATTCTGAGGAGCCTTGTACTAAAGGACTCCCCAGCAGATCCTCGATCTCTTCAATTTTTGCCACCACGGCCTCGTGGCAAAAACGGCCTATCCTGCAAAAACTTGAAAGAGTACTCAATCACCTCGAGTGACCCTCTCCGCTCCAGCAACCTCGCGGCCCTGAGCGACATCCTCATCGCTTCCACCGTGCCGGCCTTCAGGCCTCGACACACGACCTCGTAGGTCAACTCCTCCTGAGTTAATCTATTGATCTCCATCCTTATGCGGCAAACTCAGGTCCACGAGAACAACTTGAGACACAATTCAAACCTCCCCTCAAAACAAGAAAATCAAAAACAATAAAAAAAAATAAGAAAAAAAAACCAAAATCAGAAAAAAAACCAAAACCGAATTCAAAAAAAATGCAACCAAAATCAGAAAAAAATCAAAAAAAACAAAATCAAGTAAAAAAAATCCGCAAAAACCAAAATCAAAAAGCAAACTAAAGAAATCGAAAATCAAAATCAAAAAGACCCAAAAACCAAATAAATAAAAAAAATACAAAAACCAAAACTAAAAGCAAAAAGGAAATAAAAAATCCAAGATCAAAATCAAAAAGACTAAAATTCAAAAGCCCAAAATCAAAAACCAAAACAAAATAAAAGAAAAACAAATAGTATGAAATAATAAGTACATATAAAAATATTCAAAAAAAAATGATGAAAATCAAAAAAAAATTGAAGTCAAAAAAAAAGATAAAAATATAATAAATATATTCACTTTGTACGTACAAACGCAGGAATATCCTGGTGTGTACGTACATATATTGTCAGTCGTTCACAGCCATCTGAACTGTGCAGTGGTAGTTCGCGAGTGACTCGGCTTCTAATCAAAGAAAGTTAATCGCGGTAGTCAACTAGAGCAAGTGCCGCAAGTTTTCAACAGCAGCAGTCAGCCGGTTGGGTAGAGTAGCTGATCTCAGTCGTTCACAGACCTCCACCCAGTGCAGACGTGTTTCGACTTAGTGCGAAAATAGTAAAACATTAAGTGCGAAAAATATCGCCTAAATAAAATAAGAATCGGTAGCTTCGCGGTAAAGTGATCACCGGTGACTTCGTGGTGCCGGGTTCGAATCCTGAAGAAAAACTGAAATCCTTTTTTTTTAAATTAAAATAAACAAAGACACTTAGTGTGAGTGCAATGAAGCCAGCTGAGCGACCCGAGCTCCGAAAATCGGGTGATGTTGTACCGGTGGCTGGGACATCAGACCACCAGTCAACACAGGAAGAGGCGGGGAGGAAAAGGAGGAAGAAGCTTCAGCCACAGCCAAACCTGGTGAAGCGCCGTTCCAGCCTTGGATCAGGCGACGCGAAAATTGCGGCAACAGCCGCAATTACAACAGCAGCAGCATCAACAACAACAACTGTAGCCACAACTACAGCAGCAGCAGCCAGAAGGCAGCAAACTTTGGTCGACGACGTAGAATACGAGTCGACAGAAGGCGAGGGGAGATTCTCCTACAGCGGTAGAGAGAACCCCTTCAATGCTCTAACGTCGTCCCAATCAGAGGACGAAGAGGAAGAGGACCGGGAGCAGCTGATTAAGAGCCAGAAGGCGAGGGAGGAGCTGGATGCCCACATCCAAGCCCTCCAAATCAAATTAAGGGCCAGGAGAGCGGCCAAAGAGGCTGCTCAACACAAACAGCAGCCAAAAGAGCAGCAACAACAAGAACAGTCCCATCAGTTGCCAAAGGGACAACGATCAACAGCTGCCAAGAATCAACAGCAGCAGCAACAACAACTACATCAGACAAAGCAGCAGCAACAACAACAACAACAACAGAAACAGCAGCAGCAGAAGAAGCAGCCGCAGCAGCAGAAGCAGCAACAACAACAACAGCGGAAGCAACAACAGCAGCAGCCAGCGAAAAAAGAGAGATGCCCTCCAATCAACGTCTTCGGACTGGAGACGAAGGATGTCGATACCTTATGTAAGTTGGTCACCAAAGAGTCATATTATATAAGGTATAAGGGTCCATTAAGAGTATCTGTCCATTGCTTATCAATGGCAGACTATATTGTAGTTAAAGACAGGCTAGCGGTGGCGGAGGCCGAGTTTTTTTCTTATACCCCAAAAGGGGAAAAAGTGCAGACCATGCTCCTTAAGGACGTGGATCCTGACACTGATCCGGAGGAGATCCTCGCTAAGCTGCGCCAAGCGCAGAGCGGCGATGTCCAGGTCGTTGGGGTTAAGCCCTTCATCACTGCGGTTTCGAAAAGGGAGAACAGGAAACTTCCGTTCTTCCTAGTCCAGGTCACCCCAGACAGCAAATTAGATAGTCTAAAACGAATACATCGTCTAGGCTCTATTGATGTCAAATGGGATACATTAAAGAAGACAAAGCACACACTCCAGTGTGCTCGTTGTCAGAGGTTTGGGCATGCCGCGGCGAATTGCAACATGCAGTCTCGCTGCGTCAAATGCGCAGGAACCCACAATCGAGGGGAATGCCCCTTAGGGCCGGAGAAAGTTGAGGATAGGAGCAAACTAAAATGTGTACTCTGTAAGACCAGCGGGCACCCTGCCAACTATCGGGGATGCCCTAAGGTCCAAGAAATCAGAAAAATAATAGAGGCCAAAAGGAAAGGAAAAATGGTAGAAGCGAGGCCAGTGCCCCGTGCTCCAGCTACCACTGTTACTCCGGCAGTCTCCTATGCCCAAATGGCATCGGGTAGGCGACCGGTTCAACAGACAGTGCCGAAGGTGGCCCCGGTCCCAGTGGCCAGGCAACCTGAAGCCGATCTGGATCTGAAGACGGTCCTGCTCTCCATCCAGGGGCAGATCGCTCAGCTTCAAAAGCAGTTCCTTGAGCAAGCAGCGCGAGTAGACCTCATCTACTCGACGCTGTTCGGAGAGCCAAACGCAACATCGGTTTAATGGCTGCGCAGGCAGCCCGTAACCTTAAAATCCTAGCAGTGAATGTGAATTCACTGATCAGGCCTGAACGTCAACTAAACTTCGGTAACTTGTTGCAAATCCATAATCCTGACGTGTTGATGGTTAGCGAAACTAGGCTAAACCAGACGCATACCCTCAGGTACAAGAACTATCATATCATTCGAAGAGACCGAGCCTACCTAGCTGGTGGGGTCGCTCTCTTAATCAAAAAAGGCCTTTGTCATAAGGTCGTGTATAGCGGTGAAGTGCGAAAGCAGCTCCCGAACGAGGTGGAAGAACTGGAGGAATATGTCCAGAGGCACCCTTATAATTACAATAAGGTCCGCTGGCCACGTTTCTCCAGGACTTTATCCACAGAACTACGTTCGAGTTGGATCAATCCTCCGACAAACAGAAACCTGACGAACGAAGAGGTTGACAGGTACCTCATACAAATGGACGACGTAATAAAACGAACCATGGAGAAAACCATTCCGAAGGTAGTACAAATCGATGACAGCGATGTTTATCGAAATGCTACCATCGATGCACTTCACGTGCATAAAAGTAGACTGCTGTCAAGACTCAAACTCTTGCACAGACGGTTTACAGATCCACAAAACGCGGAAGTCAGGGCACTGAAGTCTGAGATCAAGAACCTCCAACAGTTAATTCGAATGAATTACAGCTTGGCAATAAGCTTGCACTGGGGCAATAATATCTGGGCTGATGAAAATAAAATAATACCGGACAACCAGTTCGGATTTAGGGCGGGGCATGATACCATACATGCCGCGTCAAAGCTGGTATCCGACATTCAATGGAATAAAAGCAAAAATCAGTGCACGGGTGCCTGTCTGATTGACTTGGAGAAGGCGTTCGACACCGTTTGGTTGGAGGGTCTCTTCCTCAAGCTGGCCAGGCTCGGCATAAGTAAACCATTGCTATATACGATCTATGCCATGATAACAGGTAGAAAGTTCGTCGTGAAAAGTAACGGCGTAACTTCTACCACGGTCTTTGACATTAAAAATGGTCTTCAACAAGGGGCTGTTGGTTCGCCGATCTTGTTCTCAATATTCACTGCGGATCTTATAGGTTCCATGCCGCACTTAATTGCGTACGCCGACGATCTAGTAGCGTACAGATCAGGTCCGAAGGTCGAAGTAATAAATATCTTGTTGCAGCGTGACTTCGAAAAAATTCTGCGATTTTGCGACGACTGGAAGTTGATTATCAACTTCCTGAAGTGTGAAACTACCCTTTTCAGGACCCCGCTGTACACGGCACCGCGGGATACGCGCCAAAACTGGCGCAAGTTCGGCATAGTTGACCCGCAAGGACGGCCGTTAGCTGTGAAAAGTGTAGTTAGATATCTTGGCATTTGGCTGGATCAATATCTGTATTTTGACAAACATATAGATATTGCTCTGACGAAAGCCAGAAAAGCCTTTGCTGCGGCAAGGAGATTGTTTTTCAGCAGCCAACTTGATACCAGGGTGAAGGTAATCTGCTACATGGCCCTAGTACGGCCAATTATGGCGTACGGTTGTCCCCTGTGGTTCAACGTGAGTCCTTCCCAGATGGAAAAGATGAGGTTGTTCGAGAGACAGTGTCTCCGGAGCTGTCTCCGATTGTATCGCACACCCGAGTCTGAGTACAAGAAGTACTATCCTAACGAGGTCCTGTACAACGAGGCAAACTTGAACAGGATAGATAATTTTATTATTAAGCTGATCAGAAGTCACATTGCACGGGCTATGACTTCTTCCAACAGTCTGATCTTTGGGGCTTATTACCCCAATATCATGTACCATGAAAGGGTGCGCCTTAACGGCTTTATTCCTCCCGAGGCATTCCTTTATTTAGACACGATTGGCCTAATACAGGATACAGACGGATGCCCTGTTATCTTCCATGTCGTACGCCGAACAGTGGACAGGCGACTCCAATACGAACCGGATGTCGCTCGCACCCACGAGGATCTTCTTCGGTTCAGTAGAGCGATCCCCGCTCGTGACAGGAAAGAGTCTGCCAAAGAACGGCAATTTTATTGGTGGTTACACCAAAACCAGTCTCCGCCACCGCTGGCTTTTCTAGATGACCAGATAGTTGACCATGGTGGCCAACTAACATAGGTTTAAGGTAGCTAATAAGAGAAAAAAAAAAAAAAAAAAAAAAAAAAAAAAAAAATTAGAAAACAAAAAATCCAAAAAAATTAAAAAACAAAGGTGCATCACGGCGTATAAAATATATATGTTAGGCATATACTTAAAATATACGCCCTGGTGCACGTGTCCGTACTGTTACGGACATAGTTAAGATAGTCTTAAGTTTTATGTTAGGGTAAGTTAGTATAAGGTAGTTTAAGTAGTTAAGTAAGTTTAGTTTAGCCAAGTTTTTTGAAAATTTTCTTGGCAAATAAAAAATTTGATAAAAAGATTGTCTTAAAGACTATAAAAAAAAAAAAAAAACATAGATTAAGCCGAAAGGCACATTTATAATGTAGATTAGATTAGCTTAGAGTACCCGCATAGGGTCAGTAGGTTAGTATTAAGAACATTTGTATATTCTTAAGTTAGTTAAGCTAGTTTTAAGTACTTTTGTCTAGCAAGTAAGTATATTTCATTAAATAAAACAAAATTACATGGAAAAAAAAAAAAAAAAGAGTAGCTGATCTTGACTCTACTAGTCCAGGTTCGATCCCCAGTTCGGGGACTCAACCAAAAAAATACTTTTTTTTCCCGTGCTTCATAAATACACTAGTGAGTGCGGGAAATGGATAATAGCGAGCGGTCCGCGCTCGTATAAGCGGCCAATGACCCACAGCAACCGCTGGCAGAGTCAGGCCACCAGTCGAGTAATTCGTCTGAAGAAAAACATAGTTGGGGACATGCAAGAGAAGGTTCAGCGACTCCTCCATGAAATAAGAGAGCTGAGAGCGAGAACTCTAGCGAGGAGAAAGTTGGACCAAGAGTCAAAGGGCCAACAACACCTAAAAGTAATGACGAAGAAGCCGCAACAAAATAAACAGCAACAAAAAGCTGCACTTCAGCAACAAGCAGCTGTCCAACAGCCACAAGCAGCTGTACAACAACAGCAACCTCAAGCAACCCAGCAACAACAGCGGCAGGAAACAGAGAAACTGCCAGCAACACACCCACAACAGCAACCAGCAGCTCAGCAACAACTGCGACCCGCAACACAAAAGCGGTCAGCAACACAGCAGCGACTAGCAAAACAACACCGACAGCAGCCAGCAACACAAAAGCGACAGGTCCCAGCTACTCAACAGCAGCAGCCAGGCACTCAACCGCAGCAGCTTGAGTTCGTCGGGGTCAAGCCCTTCACCTCAGCTAAGGCAAAGAGAGAGGGGCGGAAATTGCCCTTTTATATTGAGCAGATCACACCCACAAGCAAAGTGAATAATCTAAAGAAAATCGAATACTTAGATTACCACAAATGCATTTGGGAAAGTATAATAAGGCGCAATGGCATTGCCCAATGCTTTCGCTGCCCCGATGCGTTAAGTGCGGAGAGAACCACAATGCGGATAATTGTTCTCTGGGGCAAGAGGGAGCAGCTGACAAAAGTCAGCTCAAATGCGTACTCTGCGGGAACGCGGGGCACACCGCTAACTATCGGGGTTGCCCTAAATTCCAGGAGCGTAAAGCAAAAATGGTTCTGCAGAAGCAGCCCCCTGTGAAAAATCCACTCGGGGCAGCCATAACCGTCACTCCTCAAGTGACCTATGCCCAAATGGCGTCTGGTCAGAGGAACGCGGGAGAGCAGCAGCTACCGAAGGTAGTGCAGCAGCCTTCAGTGCCAAGAGCACACGATCCAACGCCCGATTGGAAATCCTCCATTGAAAGGCGTATGGATCGGTTAGAGGAGCAGGTAGGCCAAATTCTGGTGCTCCTGCAGAACCAAGCACGTCACCAGTCTTAATGGCTGCGCAGACGGAGAGCACATATAAGATCCTTGCAGTGAATGCAAATTCATTGATAGGGATCCCGCGAAAAAACGAGCTCTACACATTGTTGGACGATCAAAGCCCAGAGCTATTTCTGATTAGCGAAACCAAGCTAAGCCAGAGAGGCACATTGGAGCACAGTAATAATAATGTTATTAGAAGAGACCGGCCAAACTCCAATGGTGGAGGCGGTGTTGCGATTTTCATTAAAAATAACATTAAACACAAAGTAGTGTATAGCAGTGAAGTACGACGGTTTCAGAAGTTGGAGGTCTGCATCGTGTGCATTTCTCTCCGCAGTGGAAAGAAACTGTATGCGGTGTCGGTCTACTCCTCCGGCTGCCCTAGTTCCAGAACGACTATATCAGAGCTCGATTCACTCTTTCGATGTCTAAGACTGGACTCGGAGGAGAACTATTTCATTTTGGCCGGGGACCTAAATGCCCGACATGGATATTGGGGAAACATAGTTTCCAATTATAGAGGGGACCAGCTTTACAACTGGTATTGCTTACACAGTGTCGAGTATAGACTCGATTTGAAAGCAAAAGAGATCTCGTCATATCCTAGAAGCGGTTCTTACTTGGATATCCTGCTGTTTGACGCAAGACTGCAGCTGACAGATACAAACTCACAAACGGTAAACTGTTTGAACACTTTCGTGTATCTCAGTGACCATTGCGGACTCAGTGCCGAAATCAAGATCCCCAACGATATTGCGGAATTAGGAGAGTTTGTTCAAACGTATCCCTACAATTACAGTAGGACACGCTGAACTATCATATCATTCGAAGAGACCGAGCCTACCTAGCTGGTGGGGTCGCTCTCTTAATCAAAAAAGGCCTTTGTCATAAGGTCGTGTATAGCGGTGAAGTGCGAAAGCAGCTCCCGAACGAGGTGGAAGAACTGGAGGAATATGTCCAGAGGCACCCTTATAATTACAATAAGGTCCGCTGGCCACGTTTCTCCAGGACTTTATCCACAGAACTACGTTCGAGTTGGATCAATCCTCCGACAAACAGAAACCTGACGAACGAAGAGGTTGACAGGTACCTCATACAAATGGACGACGTAATAAAACGAACCATGGAGAAAACCATTCCGAAGGTAGTACAAATCGATGACAGCGATGTTTATCGAAATGCTACCATCGATGCACTTCACGTGCATAAAAGTAGACTGCTGTCAAGACTCAAACTCTTGCACAGACGGTTTACAGATCCACAAAACGCGGAAGTCAGGGCACTGAAGTCTGAGATCAAGAACCTCCAACAGTTAATTCGAATGAATTACAGCTTGGCAATAAGCTTGCACTGGGGCAATAATATCTGGGCTGATGAAAATAAAATAATACCGGACAACCAGTTCGGATTTAGGGCGGGGCATGATACCATACATGCCGCGTCAAAGCTGGTATCCGACATTCAATGGAATAAAAGCAAAAATCAGTGCACGGGTGCCTGTCTGATTGACTTGGAGAAGGCGTTCGACACCGTTTGGTTGGAGGGTCTCTTCCTCAAGCTGGCCAGGCTCGGCATAAGTAAACCATTGCTATATACGATCTATGCCATGATAACAGGTAGAAAGTTCGTCGTGAAAAGTAACGGCGTAACTTCTACCACGGTCTTTGACATTAAAAATGGTCTTCAACAAGGGGCTGTTGGTTCGCCGATCTTGTTCTCAATATTCACTGCGGATCTTATAGGTTCCATGCCGCACTTAATTGCGTACGCCGACGATCTAGTAGCGTACAGATCAGGTCCGAAGGTCGAAGTAATAAATATCTTGTTGCAGCGTGACTTCGAAAAAATTCTGCGATTTTGCGACGACTGGAAGTTGATTATCAACTTCCTGAAGTGTGAAACTACCCTTTTCAGGACCCCGCTGTACACGGCACCGCGGGATACGCGCCAAAACTGGCGCAAGTTCGGCATAGTTGACCCGCAAGGACGGCCGTTAGCTGTGAAAAGTGTAGTTAGATATCTTGGCATTTGGCTGGATCAATATCTGTATTTTGACAAACATATAGATATTGCTCTGACGAAAGCCAGAAAAGCCTTTGCTGCGGCAAGGAGATTGTTTTTCAGCAGCCAACTTGATACCAGGGTGAAGGTAATCTGCTACATGGCCCTAGTACGGCCAATTATGGCGTACGGTTGTCCCCTGTGGTTCAACGTGAGTCCTTCCCAGATGGAAAAGATGAGGTTGTTCGAGAGACAGTGTCTCCGGAGCTGTCTCCGATTGTATCGCACACCCGAGTCTGAGTACAAGAAGTACTATCCTAACGAGGTCCTGTACAACGAGGCAAACTTGAACAGGATAGATAATTTTATTATTAAGCTGATCAGAAGTCACATTGCACGGGCTATGACTTCTTCCAACAGTCTGATCTTTGGGGCTTATTACCCCAATATCATGTACCATGAAAGGGTGCGCCTTAACGGCTTTATTCCTCCCGAGGCATTCCTTTATTTAGACACGATTGGCCTAATACAGGATACAGACGGATGCCCTGTTATCTTCCATGTCGTACGCCGAACAGTGGACAGGCGACTCCAATACGAACCGGATGTCGCTCGCACCCACGAGGATCTTCTTCGGTTCAGTAGAGCGATCCCCGCTCGTGACAGGAAAGAGTCTGCCAAAGAACGGCAATTTTATTGGTGGTTACACCAAAACCAGTCTCCGCCACCGCTGGCTTTTCTAGATGACCAGATAGTTGACCATGGTGGCCAACTAACATAGGTTTAAGGTAGCTAATAAGAGAAAAAAAAAAAAAAAAAAAAAAAAAAAAAAAAAAAAATTAAAAAACAAAAAATCCAAAAAAATTAAAAAACAAAGGTGCATCACGGCGTATAAAATATATATGTTAGGCATATACTTAAAATATACGCCCTGGTGCACGTGTCCGTACTGTTACGGACATAGTTAAGATAGTCTTAAGTTTTATGTTAGGGTAAGTTAGTATAAGGTAGTTTAAGTAGTTAAGTAAGTTTAGTTTAGCCAAGTTTTTTGAAAATTTTCTTGGCAAATAAAAAATTTGATAAAAAGATTGTCTTAAAGACTATAAAAAAAAAAAAAAACATAGATTAAGCCGAAAGGCACATTTATAATGTAGATTAGATTAGCTTAGAGTACCCGCATAGGGTCAGTAGGTTAGTATTAAGAACATTTGTATATTCTTAAGTTAGTTAAGCTAGTTTTAAGTACTTTTGTCTAGCAAGTAAGTATATTTCATTAAATAAAACAAAATTACATGGAAAAAAAAAAAAAAAACAGTAGCTGATCTTGACTCTACTAGTCCAGGTTCGATCCCCAGTTCGGGGACTCAACCAAAAAAATACTTTTTTTTCCCGTGCTTCATAAATACACTAGTGAGTGCGGGAAATGGATAATAGCGAGCGGTCCGCGCTCGTATAAGCGGCCAATGACCCACAGCAACCGCTGGCAGAGTCAGGCCACCAGTCGAGTAATTCGTCTGAAGAAAAACATAGTTGGGGACATGCAAGAGAAGGTTCAGCGACTCCTCCATGAAATAAGAGAGCTGAGAGCGAGAACTCTAGCGAGGAGAAAGTTGGACCAAGAGTCAAAGGGCCAACAACACCTAAAAGTAATGACGAAGAAGCCGCAACAAAATAAACAGCAACAAAAAGCTGCACTTCAGCAACAAGCAGCTGTCCAACAGCCACAAGCAGCTGTACAACAACAGCAACCTCAAGCAACCCAGCAACAACAGCGGCAGGAAACAGAGAAACTGCCAGCAACACACCCACAACAGCAACCAGCAGCTCAGCAACAACTGCGACCCGCAACACAAAAGCGGTCAGCAACACAGCAGCGACTAGCAAAACAACACCGACAGCAGCCAGCAACACAAAAGCGACAGGTCCCAGCTACTCAACAGCAGCAGCCAGGCACTCAACCGCAGCAGCTTGAGTTCGTCGGGGTCAAGCCCTTCACCTCAGCTAAGGCAAAGAGAGAGGGGCGGAAATTGCCCTTTTATATTGAGCAGATCACACCCACAAGCAAAGTGAATAATCTAAAGAAAATCGAATACTTAGATTACCACAAATGCATTTGGGAAAGTATAATAAGGCGCAATGGCATTGCCCAATGCTTTCGCTGCCCCGATGCGTTAAGTGCGGAGAGAACCACAATGCGGATAATTGTTCTCTGGGGCAAGAGGGAGCAGCTGACAAAAGTTCTGCAGAAGCAGCCCCCTGTGAAAAATCCACTCGGGGCAGCCATAACCGTCACTCCTCAAGTGACCTATGCCCAAATGGCGTCTGGTCAGAGGAACGCGGGAGAGCAGCAGCTACCGAAGGTAGTGCAGCAGCCTTCAGTGCCAAGAGCACACGATCCAACGCCCGATTGGAAATCCTCCATTGAAAGGCGTATGGATCGGTTAGAGGAGCAGGTAGGCCAAATTCTGGTGCTCCTGCAGAACCAAGCACGTCACCAGTCTTAATGGCTGCGCAGACGGAGAGCACATATAAGATCCTTGCAGTGAATGCAAATTCATTGATAGGGATCCCGCGAAAAAACGAGCTCTACACATTGTTGGACGATCAAAGCCCAGAGCTATTTCTGATTAGCGAAACCAAGCTAAGCCAGAGAGGCACATTGGAGCACAGTAATAATAATGTTATTAGAAGAGACCGGCCAAACTCCAATGGTGGAGGCGGTGTTGCGATTTTCATTAAAAATAACATTAAACACAAAGTAGTGTATAGCAGTGAAGTACGACGGTTTCAGAAGTTGGAGGTCTGCATCGTGTGCATTTCTCTCCGCAGTGGAAAGAAACTGTATGCGGTGTCGGTCTACTCCTCCGGCTGCCCTAGTTCCAGAACGACTATATCAGAGCTCGATTCACTCTTTCGATGTCTAAGACTGGACTCGGAGGAGAACTATTTCATTTTGGCCGGGGACCTAAATGCCCGACATGGATATTGGGGAAACATAGTTTCCAATTATAGAGGGGACCAGCTTTACAACTGGTATTGCTTACACAGTGTCGAGTATAGACTCGATTTGAAAGCAAAAGAGATCTCGTCATATCCTAGAAGCGGTTCTTACTTGGATATCCTGCTGTTTGACGCAAGACTGCAGCTGACAGATACAAACTCACAAACGGTAAACTGTTTGAACACTTTCGTGTATCTCAGTGACCATTGCGGACTCAGTGCCGAAATCAAGATCCCCAACGATATTGCGGAATTAGGAGAGTTTGTTCAAACGTATCCCTACAATTACAGTAGGACACGCTGGACACGCTTCTCGAGACAAATGACGAGAGCAGTCTCCTCGAATGCGCTCCACATACCGTCCAATAGAAACTTGTCAAACGAGGAGATTGACATGTATCTTATACAATTGGACGAGACAATAAAACGAACAATGGACAGTACGATACCACGGTATACACGCACAAACAACGAAAACTTGTACCGCAATGCGACAATTGACGCACTACATCGACGGAAAAGTAGACTCCTGTCAAGATTAAAAACCTTGTACAGGCGGTTTACAAACAGACAAGATGAGGAAATTAGGACACTGAAATCGCTCATCAAAAACACACAAATATTAATTGTCCAGAATTACAAAATTTCTGTTAATTTGCATTGGAACAATAAGATTCGGGCTGTAAGATCCAACAACCCGAGCATGTTTCCGCAAATAAATAAAATCTTTCGCAGTAAGCATAGCGATCTTCCGTGTCTTAAGCTCCCCAGAACGACGGACAACGAACAAATACTGACTACAGCAGGTATTGATCCAGACAACGCAGTACTCGACGATAACTTCTTTGTGGTCGAAGACCCGCAAGAAAAAATGGAGGTACTAGGCGCGTTCTTTCAGGAAGTGTATAAGGTGAATGTGAGTGTTCGCCCAACCCACAACCTGGAGAACTGCGTACAATCTAGCAACTCGCAACTTCGAGAAGGCATCCAACAATGGCAATCTGAGAACATCGGCTTTGTCGTGTTCAATGACGATAACATGGCAGTTAATGTCATCGCCGACGAAGGGGTTCATCCCCCGTTCATATCGAAGACAGAGCTCCAAGCGGTCTTCGAATCACTTAAGAAGAAAAAGTCAGTTGGAATAGACGGGATCTCGAACATTGTGCTAAGACATCTCCCCCTAGATGTGGTTAATATGTACACTATCCTGTTTAACAATGCTCTGAATAATGCACATTATCCGGAACATTGGAAAACTGCGATTGTGCAACCCATATCCAAGCGAGGTAAAGATTCTTCGAATCCGTACAACCTCCGGCCAATTAGTCTCCTTCCGAACATCAGCAAGGTATTCGAGAAGGTGATAAATAGAGCTCTGACCAACTGGACAGAGGACAAACATATTATTCCGGATAACCAATTCGGTTTCAAAGCGGGGCATGACACTATTCATGCCGCGTCGACACTGGTGTCGGATATCCAATGGAACAAGAGCCAGAAACAATGTACGGGTGCCTGCCTGATTGACCTGGAGAAGGCCTTCGACACCGTATGGTTAGAAGGACTTTTTTACAAGCTCAATAGGCTAGGCATTAGTAAACCACTGCTGTACCTACTGTGTAACATGCTTACTGGTAGAAGGTTCGTCGTCAAGAATGATAGTGTGACCTCTGCAGGTATTTTTGAAGTAAAAAATGGTCTCCAACAGGGTGCCGTTAATTCGCCGATCCTGTTCAACATTTTCTTGAGCGATCTAATAAGTTCTCTTCCTCACGCAATTGCGTACGCCGACGACTTGATTGTGTACAGATCAGGTAAAAAGATCGAGGACATCACTACTCTAGCGCAGGGTGACTTCGACTCATTCATGAGAAGTTGCGATGACTGGAAGTTGAATATCAACTTTCAGAAGTCGGAAACCATACTGCTCAGAACCCCGTTGTATATGCTTCGGCGGATACAAAAAAGAATTGGCGAAAGTTCTCAATTGTTGGGCGTGACGCCCAACCTAAACCGTCATAAACAGTCACTACGAGACGCTCAAAGCGATCGTGTCAACCTAGATTCCCCCCAGAGACCGTTTACATTGGTTAATCGACTCAAATCAATTGTTTATCCTAGACTCCAATCAATGTTTACCTCTTCAGAAAGTAGATGACGCCACATTTGCCTCGAAATATTTAATTTTTCAAATCCTAACAATATCCTTGATCTATCTTCAATGGAGATATACTAAGCAACTGCCTAAAAATCGATCAGACGCCAAAACTTGCTTTCTCAATTCAGAACCTCTCCCGCACTGCTCCGTCATCCGTATCAAGCCGATCTCCAGCCTCATATCCAAGACAGTCCACTGGTTCCCCCCTCAATTCGTCGAAAGTGTTGCCCAGTCCATTCGTTCACTCCCCGTCTAGGCGGTCTCAAGGCCCCTCAAGTTTCTCTCCGGTTCAATGGCCCATAAATTCTCTGCCTCTCTCACTCTCCTATCTTCCAAATTGCCGCGATCTAATGGATCTGTGCCACTTTGCACACATCACTCTCTGACCCCTCCAGTGACTGATCAATCAAATCGCAAATCTTGAACTCCTCGGTTCGCAGCACTGTTTTAAACTGCAGCAACAACATCTTAAGTCCTACTTATCACGCTTCAATCAGAGCCCAGCTCCACTTTTACTCGCACAAAAACGTGCTCGTGTCGCCCCGCCAGTCCTGCGAGTTCCCTCTAATCGGCGTGCACACACACAGTGAGAGAGAGAGCGAGCGAGGCTTTGTACTCCCCGGGCAGTCGGGTATCTGAGTATCGGTGTATCTAGCCACTGAGTAATGCCGCGGATCTGCGCAAATCTATTTGTTTATACCCAACGCCATGGCCATGGTGTTGTGAGTGCTCGATCAGTCTTTCACAGACCGTTGAACTGTTCGCATGTGTTTCGACTTCGGAGTATTAACAAATAATAATTAAAACAGTGAAATAGTGCTAGTGTCACTTGAATCCGCAACTAGAGCGTAGCCGAGTGAGTAGAACTTACAGCCTTAAGCTGATCAGAAGGCACATTGCACGGGCTATGACTTCTTCCAACAGTCTGATCTTTGGGGCTTATTACCCCAATATCATGTACCATGAAAGGGTGCGCCTTAACGGCTTTATTCCTCCCGAGGCATTCCTTTATTTAGACACGATTGGCCTAATACAGGATACAGACGGATGCCCTGTTATCTTCCATGTCGTACGCCGAACAGTGGACAGGCGACTCCAATACGAACCGGATGTCGCTCGCACCCACGAGGATCTTCTTCGGTTCAGTAGAGCGATCCCCGCTCGTGACAGGAAAGAGTCTGCCAAAGAACGGCAATTTTACTGGTGGTTACACCAAAACCAGTCTCCGACACCGCTGGCTTTTCTAGATGACCAGATAGTTGACCATGGTGGCCAACTTACATAGGTTTAAGGTAGAAAGTAGAAAAAAAAAAAAAAAAATCCAAAAACATTAAAAAAAAAGTTTTTTGAAAATTTTCTTGGCAAATAAAAAATTTGATAAAAAGACTGTCTTAAAGACTATAAAAAAAAAAAAACATAGATTAAGCCGAAAGGCACATTTATAATGTAGATTAGATTAGCTTAGAGTACCCGCATAGGGTCAGTAGGTTAGTATTAAGAACATTTGTATATTCTTAAGTTAGTTAAGCTAGTTTTAAGTACTTTTGCCTAGCAAGTAAGTCCACAAAATTCAAATAAAACAAAATTACATTGAAAAAAAAAAAAAAAAAAAGAACTTACAGCCGCGGACCAGAGGGGGCTGAGTTCGAGACCCAGTGTGGGCGGAGTACTTTTTTTTTTTCGTTTTTTCCGCCAATATCACAATTACACTGGCAAAGTGAGTGATACAAATCATGGAGGAGAACGGGCAGTCCGCTCGCTTAGAAACGGACGGCGAGAACCAGCAGTCGGTGGCAGTAAAATTACGCCACCAACCAACGGTGCCCAAAGACGGCACATCGAAGAGGAGGAGGAAAAAGCAAACCTCCACCGGTTCAAAGCGACGTAGCAGTTACGCGTCAGCCGAAAATCCACAAGAGGAAGAGAGTGCAGCGTCCACGTCATCGAACGAGACGTCACACGAGGCCGATGCAGAAGACGATGCATATTCATATGTGTCAGACGGGAGGGAGGGGCGATTTGCAATAAGCAGTATCAGCTTTGAATCGATGCCCTCCGACACCGAAGAAGAGGCTGAGGCAATAATTCGCGCCAAAGAAGCGAAGGTCTCTGACCTGAAGGAGGAAACTCGGCAACTAATCGATGAGATTAGAAAGCTGAGAGAAACTAATCTCGCAAGGAGAACGAAGGAGGACGAGCAAAGGGTCTCACAACTCGGGCAACAACAAACACAGTTGCCCAATTCAACTCAGCTGCAAAAGAAACAACAACAGCTGTCAACATCTAAGAAGCTGCATCAACAGTTAGCAGCTCAGCAACAACAACAGAAGCAGCCGCCAAAGAAAGCTGCCCAACAACAAAAGCAAGCCGCAACGCAACAACAGAAACAGCAGCATCATGCAGCAACTCGACAGCAACAGCAGCCAGCAGTACAAAAAAAGAAAGAAAAAATGCCACCAATCAATTTGTACAAGCCGGACGTCATTCAAACTGCACAGGTATGTAGGTCGGCCATAGGTAGTGGTCATTTTATTATTAAAAAAAATAAAGGCTACGAAAAATATTCAATAAGCTGCAAGACAGTAGAGCATCATGAAGCTCTTAAGAGGTGTCTAAAGCGTTCGATGACTGAGTTCTTCTCCTTCACACCAAAAGGAGGGAAACTCCAGTCAAAATTACTAAAGATCGCTGCACCGCTCGAAGCGGATGAGATTTTCCAACTGCTCAAAGAGCAAGTGTGTGATGGTCTCGAGTTCGTCGGGGTCAAGCCCTTCACCACAGCCAAGGCAAAAAGAGAGGGACGGAAATTACCGCTCTTCATTGTACAGCTGTCACCCAATAGCAAAGTAGATAAGCTAAAAGATATAACAACATTAGCTGACTATGATTGCGTGTGGGAAAGTATTAAAAGGCGCGACGGCATTATACAATGCGTTCGCTGCCAAAGGTTTGGGCACGCCGCGTCGAACTGCCAAATGCGGCCTCGATGCGTGAAGTGCAGTGAAAACCACAAGGCGGAGGAATGCCCGCTGGGGAAAGAGGGAGCAGCTGACAAAAGTCAGCTCAAGTGCGTTCTCTGCGGAAACGCGGGGCACACCGCTAACTATCGGGGTTGCCCTAAGTTCCAAGAGCGGAAAGCAAAGACGGTTCTGCAGAAGCAGCCCCCAGTGAAAAATCCACTCGGGGCAGCCATAACCGTCACCCCTCAAGTGACCTACGCCCAAATGGCGTCTGGTCAGAGGAGTACGGGAGAGCAGCAGCTGCCGAAGGTAGTGCAGCAACCTTCAGTGCCAAGAGCACACGATCCAACGCCCGATTGGAAATCCTCCATTGAAAGGCGTATGGATCGGTTAGAGGAGCAGGTAGGCCAAATTCTGGCGCTCCTGCAGAACCAAGCACGTCACCAGTCTTAATGGCTGCGCAGACGGAGAGCACATATAAGATCCTTGCAGTGAATGCAAATTCATTGATAGGGATCCCGCGAAAAAACGAGCTCTATAGATTGTTGGACGATCAAAGCCCAGAGCTATTTCTGATTAGCGAAACTAAGCTAACTCAGAGAGGCACATTGGAGCACAGTAATTATAATGTTATTAGAAGAGACCGACCCAACTCCAATGGTGGAGGCGGTGTCGCGATCTTCATTAAAAACAACATTAAACACAAAGTAGTATATAGCAGTGAAGTTCGACGGTTTCAGGAGTTGGAGGCCTGCATCGTGTGCATTTCTCTCCGCAGTGGAAAGAAGCTGTATGCGGTGTCGGTCTACTCCTCCGGCCCCCCTAGTTCCAGAACGACTTTATCAGAGCTCGATTCACTCTTTCGATGTCTTAGACTGGACTCGGAGGAGAACTACTTCATTTTGGCCGGGGACTTAAATGCCCGTCACGGATATTGGGGAAACATAGTTTCCAATAGTAGAGGGGACCAGCTCTACAGCTGGTATTGCTTGCACAGTGTCGAATATAGACTCGAGTTGAAAGCAACAGAGATCTCGTCCTTCCCCAGAAGCGGATCTTATCTGGATCTCCTGCTATTTGACGCAAGACTGCAGCTGACAGACACAAACTCACAAACGGTAAACTGTTTGAACACTTTCGTGTATCTCAGTGACCATTGCGGACTCAGTGCCGAAATCAAGATCCCCAACGATATTGCGGAATTAGGAGAGTTTGTTCAAACGTATCCCTACAATTACAGTAGAACACGCTGGACACGCTTCTCCAGACAAATGACGAGAGCAGTCTCCTCGAATGCGCTCCACATACCGTCCAATAGAAACTTGTCAAACGAGGAGATTGACATGTATCTTATACAATTGGACGAGACAATAAAACGAACAATGGACAGTACGATACCACGGTATACACGCACAAACAACGAAAACTTGTACCGCAATGCGACAATTGACGCACTACATCGACGGAAAAGTAGACTCCTGTCAAGATTAAAAACCTTGTACAGGCGGTTTACAGACAGACGAGATGAGGAAATTAGGACACTGAAATCGCTCATCAAAAACACACAAATATTAATTGTCCAGAATTACAAAATTTCTGTTAATTTGCATTGGAACAATAAGATTCGGGCTGTAAGATCCAACAACCCGAGCATGTTTCCGCAAATAAATAAAATCTTTCGCAGTAAGCATAGCGATCTTCCGTGTCTTAAGCTCCCCAGAACGACGGACAACGAACAAATACTGACTACAGCAGGTATTGATCCAGACAACGCAGTACTCGACGATAACTTCTTTGTGGTCGAAGACCCGCAAGAAAAAATGGAGGTACTAGGCGCGTTCTTTCAGGAAGTGTATAAGGTGAATGTGAGTGTTCGCCCAACCCACAACCTGGAGAACTGCGTACAATCTAGCAACTCGCAACTTCGAGAAGGCATCCAACAATGGCAATCTGAGAACATCGGCTTTGTCGTGTTCAATGACGATAACATGGCAGATAATGTCATCGCCGACGAAGGGGTTCATCTCCCGTTCATATCGAAGACAGAGCTCCAAGCGGTCTTCGAATCACTTAAGAAGAAAAAGTCAGTTGGAATAGACGGGATCTCGAACATTGTGCTAAGACATCTCCCCCTAGATGTGGTTAATATGTACACTATCCTGTTTAACAATGCTCTGAATAATGCACATTATCCGGAACATTGGAAAACTGCGATTGTGCAACCCATATCCAAGCGAGGTAAAGATTCTTCGAATCCGTACAACCTCCGGCCAATTAGTCTCCTTCCGAACATCAGCAAGGTATTCGAGAAGGTGATAAATAGAGCTCTGACCAACTGGACAGAGGACAAACATATTATTCCGGATAACCAATTCGGTTTCAAAGCGGGGCATGACACTATTCATGCCGCGTCGAAACTGGTGTCGGATATCCAATGGAACAAGAGCCAGAAACAATGTACGGGTGCCTGCCTGATTGACCTGGAGAAGGCCTTCGACACCGTATGGTTAGAAGGACTTTTTTACAAGCTCAATGGGCTAGGCATTAGTAAACCACTGCTGTACCTACTGTGTAACATGCTTACTGGTAGAAGGTTCGTCGTCAAGAATGGCAATGTGACCTCTGCAGGTATATTTGAAGTAAAAAATGGTCTCCAACAGGGTGCCGTTAATTCGCCGATCCTGTTCAACATTTTCTTGAGCGATCTAATAAGTTCTCTTCCTCACGCAATTGCGTACGCCGACGACTTGATCGTGTACAGATCAGGTAAAAAGATCGAGGACATCACTACTCTCGCGCAGGGTGACTTCGACTCATTCATGAGAAGTTGCGATGACTGGAAGTTGAATATCAACTTTCAGAAGTCGGAAACCATACTGTTCAGGACCCCGTTGTATAAGGCTTCGGCGGATACAAAAAAGAATTGGCGAAAGTTCTCAATTGTTGGGCGTCACGGGCAACCACTGGCGCAAAGGACTGTAGTCAGATACCTGGGGATCTGGCTAGATCATTATCTATATTTTAACAAACATGTAGATGCTGCTCTAGCCCGAGCCCGAGGCGCTTTCGCTCTTACAAAGAGACTGTTTTACAACAGCCAACTCGATGCGAGGGTGAAGGTGATCTGCTACATGGCCCTCATCCGGCCAATGCTCACCTATGGCTGTCCCGTGTGGTTCAACGTGAGTGCAAGCTTGATGGAAAAGATTCGGGTGTTTGAGAGGGCTTGTCTTAGGGCTTGCCTTCGCCTTTACAGAACACCAGAGTCCCAGTACAAAAAATTCTACTCCAATGAGGTTTTATACAACAGGGCGAACCTGATACGAGTGGACAATTTCCTGGTGAAATTGATTCGAGGCCATACTGCCAGAGCGATGAACTCGGCCAATAACCTGATCTCTGGGGCTTACTACCCCAATTCCCAGTACCATGAAAGGGTACGTCATAACGGCTTCGTCCCCCCAGAAGCATTCCTCCATTTGGACAAACACGGTCTGATACAAAATGAAAATGCGGTACCGCTCCTCTTCCACATCGCCCGTTCGACTGTGGATGGGCGACTCAACCACGACCGTTCCGTCGCACAACGAGCTGAGGAGGGTCTCCTCCGGTTCAGTACGGCGGTATCAAGGCGAGATGTTCGGGATGTTGCAATGCAACACCGAAAATTCTGGTGGCTGTGCAGTGAGGGAACTCCCTCATCGAACCCTTTAGACCCGGGTTAAAAACGGGCAGTGCATATCGGTCTTTGTCTTGCAGCTGATCAAACGCATTTTATCAGCCGCAACCTATGGCCGACCTACATATCTTAGGGTAGTTTTTTAGGGTAGTTTGTAAGTTGTACATAAGTATATAATAAATAAAAAAAAAAAAAAAAAAAAAAAAAAAAAAAAAAAAAAGGTAGTATGTAAGTTAGTAAATAAGTTTTAGTAAAATCAGTTCGGATATTAAGTTTTTTATAATTTTCTTAATTTTAATTTACAGTTAAATTTATTTTTTATTTTTCCAAATACATTATTAGAATAAGTCGAAAGACATAGATTAAGATTAAGTTTAGCTTAGAGTGCCCGCCTAGGGCCAGTAAGTTAGAAGTAGTAACAATGTTCGTCCAACTAGTTTTAAGCATTTTTGTCTAGTATTTAAGTATTTGTTATGAATTAAGTTAATAAAAATGAACTAAAATGAAATGAAATGTGAGTGCTCGACGCCGCCGCTGTCGCTACAAGAACCAGTTCCAGTTTCATCGTCGCCGAGCTTTACTATGATCTCCTCGTCGTTGCCCTCAACAGCTGCCGCGTTCACTCCTCGTCACCGTGCTTCTTTGCCGCAGAGAAGGCTTTGAACTTGTTGAACGAGTCTTAAAGTGGAATCGCAAAAAAATCACAAAAAAAAAAAACCGAAGAAATGTATCCATCCATCGAGATGGATAGTGTAACAGACCCCAAATAGGGACGACGACAGCGAGTATCTCCAGGCGAAGACGTAGAAAAGGACATTCCACTGAATGTGGATGCGGCGGCGGCGGCTGGTGGTGGAGGAGGAGGCAACAGGCAACAGGCTCGTTGTGAGGGAAGGCTATTTTCTTTCTTTTCGATGTTCATTTGATGTTTATGTGATGTCCCTAAACGGAGAGCAGTCATCCCTTTTTGGGGATGGAGCCAAATTTGTTGACGACAAATAAGGCACCGGGTTCGGTGATGTTTGATGTTGTGACGACACAAGTGGGAGAGATGTACTCGGCTCCCCGAAGGGATTTACGTGCAATAACGTGGAACAGTGTTCGGAGGTGTGTGCGGTTGTGATTTTGTTGGGGAGGCAAATTCAGGATTTGTAGCAGGTTTTCGAACAGATTCTACAAAAACTGAAGCTTTTCCTTGGCGTTCTGATGAGTTGACCTCTTTTAAAGGAAGATTCTGGTAAATCTTCGTTCATTTTTGATTCAGTTCAACTGATTTATGGCTGATTTTGGATGTAAGGAGACTTAATTCCACGCAATCAATCGACAGAATACAAATGCACGATAGATTCTGACCACAACAACCACTTCGTTCAGTTTCGTTAAGTTTATTTTGCTTACTTAGATGGGGACGGAATGAATCGCTGACTGAATAAGGTCCCAGAAGGAATTATCAGCACTTTGAAATTTTAAAATACCGTCCAGTTTCGTAAAGTTTCGTTCACTTTTGCTTACTTAGATGTGGCTAAATGAATTGCCAAAAGGGGCGAAATGAATCACTGTCTCCATGTTGCTTAAGGTGCCAGAAGCAATTATCGGCACTTTAAAATTTGAAGGAGTTTCGTAAAGTTTCGTTCACTTTTGCTTACTTAGATGTGGGCTAAATAAATTGCCAAGGGGAGCGAAATGAATCGCTGTCTCCATGTTGCTTAAGGTTCCAGAAGCAATTATTGAACTTTAAAATTTGAAAATATCGTCCAGTTTCGTTCACTTTTGCTTACTTAGATGGAAATGAATCGCTGTCTCCATGTTGCTTAAGGTTCCAGAAGCAATTATTGAACTTTAAAATTTGAAAATATCGTCCAGTTTCGTTCACTTTTGCTTACTTAGATGGGGGCTAAATGAATTGGCAAGGGGAGCGAAATGAATTGCTGTCTCCATATTGCTTAAGGTTCCAGAAGCAATTAGTTTAACTTTCAAATTTGAAAATATCGTCCAGTTTCGTTCACTTTTGCTTACTTAGATGGGGGCTAAATGAATTGGCAAGGGGCGCGAAATGAATCGCTGTCTCCATGTTGCTTAAGGTTCCAGAAGCAATTATTGAACTTTCAAATTTGAAAATATCGTCCAGTTTCGTTCACTTTTGCTTACTTAGATGGGGGCTAAATGAATCGCTGTCTCCATGTTGCTTAAGGTGCCAGAAGCAATTATCGGCACTTTAAAATTTGAAAATATCGTCCAGTTTTGTAAAGTTTCGTTCACTTCTGCTTACTTAGGTGGAAGCGAAATCTTCACGTTGCTCGAGGGTTCAGAAGCAATTGTCAACACTTTAAAATAGTACGATGCTCCTGACTCCATTTCGTTCAGCTCCGACGTGAATTTAAATTTACTTAAATTTCAATTATGGTTGAACCTTAATGCCCTCGATGATAGTTTCTTTTATCTTTTACCCCTCTCCGGCATCCTCCGCCGCAAATGTTCATTCTTTGTTTCCACATCTGCCAACACTAGTCACCATAGCGCCGCTTGCGACTACCAAACATCGCAACCATTCCCACCACCAGACACCAACCGACCGACCGACGCTGTCGTTCAATCCACAAGTGAAAACAGAAAGAAAACAAAAACAAATCAAGCCCAGCCAGCATCCATGGTCGCCGGTGTTTGAAGTCGATTTCCCTTCGCCCAGCTATCGGAGTTTCAACGCACTCTCCTGCTGGCTGCTTTCAGCCTCAAAAATCCTCCCTCTTGCCGTCGCTCCAACATAACACACACACACACACACACATTCATGCCATGCCGGCTCCACACCAATCCAATGGCAATCCAACGTGAGGTTGCATTGCACACTCCAGGCAACGGTCGAGTGTTGTAAGTTCTTCTTCGCCTGCTCGCTTCAGTCATCGTGCGACCATCGAACGTGATTGCGTACCCGCTTGCGTGTGTTTACGAAAATCGGTTTTCAGTGCGAATCGTAACGTCAACTTAAGATACTCTCCGCGAACGGATATCTGCATCTACCGTGTGTGCTTGTGCTTGCTTACCGCTGTCGTCCGGTGTTTTTATGCCACCCTCCCCGGTCGCCGATTGTCAGAGATTGGGTGGTAGGTCATTAGCTCGTCGTTTGGCACGCGTTCAAATGATGTTTATCATCACCGTTAGTGTGCGTGTGTGTGACCAAAAATAAAGGATTAGGCATCTTCCAGCACCTTCGCACTAACTTGAATTAGAAAATTACAGATACCAGCTAATTTATGTGCGCATAGCCCCACAAGCAGCAACTCGATGCTAATTTTATCTGTCTGACCATCGTCGTCGTTGTTGGTGGCTTGCTTGCAGCGTAGAGCACATCTAGTGGATTAACCAGACACTGGTTTGGCTTATCGCGTAGACCTTCACTGCGTCGCGTCGCCCTGACCGAGCTGAAGAGCACTCGAGTGCGGAGCGGGTGTGTGCGGCACAATGGCCTGTTATCGATGAAAGGATGCGATTAATTAATCGCTTCTGGGAGGCGATAGGGGTTAAGTGCTCGTTTTGAGTGGCTTCAAATTACTTTTCGATGACTTTCCACATCTTTTTCGTCACTTGAACGGAGTCAATCGCAGCAGACACACTCGTCCGAAGGGGTTATCCGAGAGGTAACCCCGGGTCGTGGGAGATCTTTTGTGCGTCCCATCTGTGCTGAGGGTTTGTCACTGTCTTTGACAAGCATATCCTGACGTGGACTTAAGCCGAATGATTGGATGTGAATGTGTTCCCTCGAGTGATTATTGAATGGGTAACGAACGAAGGCGATGAGATGAGATGAGATGAGATTATCGTGCGTCTTAGCTTCCGAGAAACCCATGGGTGATGGATTTAGGAAGACAGTGTGTCCTTTCTTTGACTCCTGTGGCCTCCTTTTGAGGCATTAAAGGGTCTTCTGTCTTCTGTTACTTGTCGAGGTGCATGTGAGGTCTTCCTCTCGGTTTTGAGGCAAACTGAGACGGACACCGGCGAGCAGGCGTTTCGTTTGTGGCTATAGACGGACAGTCAGTGACACTGAATCTCCTGTAGAGGATGATCTGAAGCTCAAAAGTGACAGAAGCAGACTTTCGAGCTGAGAAACTCCAGGATTTGACGCAATCATCAAAGGATGTAGGAAAGTCCAGCCAATTTCTGATGGATTTGTGAATGATTCTTGGACGTTCTCGATGCGGCAGTGGTTAAGGGCATTCTTCAGGCAGCGTCTACATCTGGGGTCGCATTGCAGAAGCGTGAGTTATTCACCGTGTCCTCAGAGAGAACAGAGAAAACTCCTGATTGAGGTATCGCGACAAAGATCGTGGACAGTGGACACGTAATGTCGGTGGTGGAGGAAAATCGGTTTCCTGATGTGCGCAGATTAGAAGGTTCAAGTCGCTTGGCTCCAAGGAGCAGTCACTCTTGTGGCACCACGCGGATCGTTCTAAAACCCAGTTTCTTTAGCTGACTCTACCTCCGGTTGTCGCAAAAGTAAGCTACTTAGCTCCCGAAACACAGATCCATCAGAAAATGTCAGGATGTCCTGCCCCCTCCCCCGCACATCCCTCGTTAATACCATCAAATCTTGTAGTTCCTCTGACAGTCTCAGACATATGCGTACAAGCTGAAGAACTTCCCCCACTCCGACCCCTTTCAACCTCTTTTTTTTCACTTAGGCTCTCTTGCCATCCCCTCCATCTCTCTCTCACTCTCTCACACACAGAAGTATCATATTGCATTAAAGGATCAACTGCTAAGGGAATAGTTCACGGAACGCCTTCGCCTCGGATTGTCCCTTGCCATCGCTCCGTCTGTTTGAACTCTGAATCATATCCACAGAACGTGACTAATCGTTGATTCTAGGAATTATTACAAGAAAAACCATGTCGTTTGCTAACTGCCGTTTCATTAAGTCCTTAATTTTGCTTTCAAGACCACGGCCAGAGACCCGCGACAGCGCTGCCGGTGTGAGTGAGTTGAGTCGATGGACGTGGCAAGGGGGCGGCTCCCTCTGGGCTGTGGTTGTTTTAAAACGACGTCCCTCTTTTGTATTCAATTAGATGAAAATTCAAATTAGATAGGATCAAGTACAGGGGCCCTTGGAGGCATGCGCTGCTGTGGACTGTGGCAGTCTGTGCGAAAGGGTTGGCGTTGGAGTTCTAAAAATATCACGTGTTGCAAGCCATCGGTGGTGGTGGTGGAGAGGAGGAGGGTAAGATCGTGAAGGGCCACTTAATCGAAATGTTTATCTCCATCCGCGTGTGGTAAACATTGAAGATGCGAGCAACGTAATTAGGTTGTGCTCGTCAAGTGCACGACCGAATGGATTGCGTGTATCTAATTGCATCTGAAGTGTGACGGGTGTGTGGGCGGGAAGACAAACGATCCACTTGACTCTTGAAAGATTTTCGAAAACGTTTCTATTTTTTTTTTTTTGATTTGAAGGTGATTTGATGGTCGGCCAGCGAGTCGGCGTGTCGAAATGGATTTCTACTTCAGCGGGATGGGGGACGGCCTATTTTTTCACGAAAAATTCGTCTTTGAAGTGGGCTACGAGATGAGGCCCATTTTTCGACTTTTCCTGGTTCTTACTCCAACTGCCTCAGTTGCCCAACTAGATTCGACCAGAGACTGAAGGTCACAAGGCGCTGGACAATATGACTTCTCGGTTCTTGACGGCGACTTGAAAGATCTTTCACGTCTCGACTGGGCAACAGTGTCCCCTTGACCAGCTGCGAGACAGACGGCAGTTAAGAAGGTCTCCACCTCTCGGGTGGCGCCGCAGTCTGCGGTAGACCTCAGACCCCGGCGGACTCAACCGCTGTGGTAGCTTCTATCTCTTGTCATCTTCCATCTCCTGTCTGTTTCTATCTCTTGTCATTTCCCCTCTCAATCTCAGTCCGCAATCCTTTTTGTCTCGACGCACCTCCATCCACCCGTCTCCCGTGATCAATCAACCCACCCCCCGGCATCCATTCGCCGAATCAGTTTCTCCAGTCGAGGGTAATTAGTCAACGCCTCGCTGACAGCTTTACAAGTCAGCAAGCCGCCGACAGTCAAGACCAACTTCCGTTGCTGTCTGAATTTCCATCCATCCTCCCGAAGGAGTCCCTCCCCCGTTTTTTGGTGGTACAATTTGATTCCTTCGCGAAATGATTAACGGCACCTCATTATCATCAATAAAACGCTTCACAAGAAATTATCGGCAATTTGTCACGCGCGCAGTGACATTTGCGCGCGTTGTCCGACCTCTCCAGCCGCACCGTGCCCAATTCATAAATCTCCCTCGTCTCTCTCTCGCTCTCTGTGCGATCCTCCCACCTCGTGGAGACCTCAATGTTGACCAAAAAAAAAGAAAGAAAAAAAACCAAGTTAACGATCTGTGGGCACAGCCATGCCGGCATTCCTCCGGCTGACGGTGGTGGGCTTTATTTATGGATGCACCTTGGCACGACGGCTTCACGATGACAAGGTGAAGTTTCCTGGAATCGATGACTCGTCGCTGCTCCAGATTTCCCGACGCTGCGTGAATGCTTTACCAAATTGGGATCGTTGTTCTGGCGATTCCCCGATTGTGTGCGACGATAACGTCGAGATGAATTGTCTGTTCTTTTGACGGAGTATTCCACGTTGATTGACAACTCTCGTCGGGTACTGGTTTTTCCATTCCCCTCCCGCTGTTTTTGTGAATGCGTTCTCGAGGGGGAGACACAGGGGATGTTATGCGACAGCTGCGCTACCACCATCAGCAGCATCGCCACACGTTGGTTCTTCACACACGAGCGACCGGCTTTTGTAGGGCGTGCTTAGAGGTTGAACCTATTACTTGGAAAAAAAAATATCGTTCATTCTAGTTTCAGATACATTATAGATCATCAACATCGCCATCACCATCGTGATGTAATTTAACGTGTCACGGTATGATGCATTGTTTTGTACACATTGTGTGCGGGGACCTATTTTGTGGAGGATATTGCCGTCATTTGCGTGCGCTCACATTTCGAGCGGTGGTCGGGGATTGTTTGAATTGGAATCTGCTGCTATTGTTGCGCATCAGCGGCTGGTGTGACGGCTGCCGGTGGATGGAGATGATGGCATTCTCTTTGTCGAGATTTTCTATCTGGCTGGGCTGCCTAATCGGTGGTTCGCTCGTTGACCTCTGGCGGTTGCATCTGCCGCTGGCTTGTGAGATTCCCAAATACGACGTCAGATCGGGTCCGCAGCGAACAAACCCTGATTTGGTCAAGTCTGAGGAGCTCTCAGAGCCTGCAGGTCCCCACACTCTCCCGCTCACAGAATGCCCACCATCATCCACATCCCGTCGTCAATATTATGCCCAAAACCGTCGTGCGTTCCGATCTTTAACTCATCTGCTGCGCATCACAAAGCATCCAAGTTGCACATGTGTTGTCCCACCGCCGCCTCGGAGTCAATCTTCAGTGTTTCGTCACAGCACACCTTTCGCTTGATTCACGGTCCACACGGTTCCCCTGCCTCAAAAATTCCTTTCCATTCTCGACTCCGAGACGACCCTTTTCAAATACTTGTTGATCCATGATGACATCCTTCCGCAGCTGGCAGCTCCTCTGATGCCGCTCCCCCCTCCCCCGCCCACAATCGATGATAGTTGATTCCCATGAGAAGAACCATATCTAGTCACCAGGGGCAACCGAAGGAATTGTCTGAATAATTCACCTCGAAGCATGCCCGCCGACTGTTGAGTTGCACAAAAGATATGCGCGCGAGAGTGAATTTTCATAAAATCGTGACAACCCTACCCACGTGCTATTCACTTCTCAGTCGCAGTCTGCCGCTGCGCTGAGCTGAGCGGAGCGGCACTGAACCGGGCTGGCTGCTGATTTGTGCCATTTCGAAATGGTTGCCGCCAGTTGAGCGCCTACACGTCGAAATGATTATGCATTGCATCTGCATCCACGGTGCGCATACAATCATCGTTTATCCATCAGAGATATATACCCCCCATCCGACAGTTCCACATCTGACACGTTGATTTAGTGCGTTCAGCGTCGTCCAGCGTCCAGCGTCCGACGATGATTATCAATTCACGTGGTGCACCTTCAATCGAGGGGATAATCCGTGTGTATGGAACGTATGCGAGCGTCATTTTGACAGCACACGCATGGATACATTTCAATTGAGGATAAATGGAAAAAATGCGGTTCTTTTGTCAGCTCTTTTTTTTTTTTTTTCGTCCCCCCACCCCCATTTGGGTCCAGCAGCGATTGCAACTGGCAACAGGCGCACGACAACGACAACAAGGGGGTCGCCTTTCAAGTACAAGAAGACACGTGACTGGGCATGTCTCTCTGGTAACATTAATCGCAATATATTTCCAATTATCCTGCTTAACAGCAAATTGATTACGTCTGTGTGTGGCGGGGCTGTCGCTGATGGTGCTGCTGGTGGGTGGTTGGTTGAGTGGGTGACGGTGGTAGTCACTCATGTTGTTGGCATTTAACAACTACACCAGGGCTGTGCAGAACTGCGCCTCGAGGGAACGCATCGAACATCCATCATGGCGGAGAATGATCCTTTTACAAGGACTTTTGATTTGTTTCCTTGATTTTAATGGGAATGCGGGAGCCACGCTCGGGTGTGGGCCATAAGAGCACCCGTAAACACATCGTAAAACCAACACTCGCTCGCACACACACCCAACCACCCACCCACATCGTGGACGTCGTTCGACAAGTCCATTGTGAGGCGGAATATTGAATTACCGGCGCCATGTTTGGTTTCGGCGAAACTAACGGTGCCCGGTGCCCGGAAGCGAAGCAATTATGTGTGGAGATCTCTCTGCAGGTACAGGGTGGTTGCTGGAAAGTTCTCTATTTTGACAGCGACCCGTGGGCAAAGAATTCTGTGGCGGTGCTTGTTGCCATTTGATGGTTTCTGGCTCTATTTTTGTTTCGAGTGGAATTGTGGGTTTATTTTGATTGTTGTCTGATGGAGGGATGCATGGGAAAGGTCCTGATTTCTCTCTCGAAAGGGCTATTCATCGCTCGCCCGGCAACTAACTGAGAAGGACAGCCCCTGTCAGTCCTCGCCTGCCTCCAAGTGTCATCGCCGGACCCTCTCCGACAAACTGGAAGTCAAAAAAGAGAAAGACAATAATAAAGTTTTAAATTTTTAAAACCACCCTGTTCCCATTTAAAATTGAATCCTTTGTCAACACCCTCAAGCCTGCATGTTCAGGCGAAGTAGAGTGTGGCGAAAGGAGACGACTTGCAGATTGACATACTGTCAAGGACATAGCCCTTGGCGATGACTACAACCGACAACCGACAACGTCCATCGTTCATTTTTTATTAACATCCCCCGTACGGGTCTCGCTCACTCGCCGTGTCTCTGTGTACCGACACTGGTCTTCGCAAACAAATTGCAAACGTGGTACTTACATTCCACGGTCCACTTGAGATCAAAAATCAATTTGTTTCCTCAAATTTTCACCGTCGCGTCGCTTTCAATTAGATTAATGGATCTGGAGCAGGCCACTTTTCGAATTCAGAAAATTCCTCCAGGACGGCGATTGAGTTCCGGTTCTCTGTTTGCCATTTTAGCCGGGGCTTGGCCATGGTCTTAATACTAATTAACTGTCAAGCACAGGGGGGACACACATCTGCCCTTCAATTTGGATCAGGACACCGGGTGTGGGGGGATGTAGGATGTATTCGAGGATTTTACTCGCGGAAGTACATTTAATTAAGACCAAGCGAGTGAGAGAGACAGACCGAGGCAGAGAGAGAGATAGAGACGATATAATGATATTTGCTGTAAGGCTCCGATGTAATTGTATTCCATTTCAATTCGGTGTGAGGGATCCTTTTGTGTGCGTGGTGATGCGTCGAAGAAGGCGAAACTTAATTTGGTTTCGATGTTATGGCAGATTTAATGAGAATAAGAGGATTTATTCGATTCCCTTTTTCGCCCTGACAACAGATGCCCGCTCAGATGTATCCGCGTCGCTCTGAAACGACACTGTGTAGATATTTGTTTAAATGAGTGGTAATTGTGTAAGTGTTGAATTCAAAGAGAGAATGAAATTGAAAGAAAAAAATTACCGAGTGATGTGAGTGATTAGGGAGAGAAGAGAAGAAAGGAAAAAGGAAAAGGAAAAATAGTGAGCGGTAGACATTTGGATTACGGTCACCATGGGCAACTCATCGTCGTCGCATGGCAGCAAGAGCAGCCGTAAATGTCGCAGTCTACCAAATTCACCGGATGTTCGAAGGTAAATTTTTGTTGATGTTTTTCTATGGAATTTATAAGATAACAAAAAAAAATGAATATTTCGTGTGGGTAGCTGAATGATGTAAGCGTGTTATACTTGGGTGGGGCTGTTGTAAATTTTGCTCTTTATGTGCTGCAGAATTTTGTAAGCACTTATCTTTTTGACAACTTTGAAGTAGTTTTTGATAGTCGATCCCTTTGTGGTGCAATGTATGCATTGGAAAATTGTGCTGAATTGTGTTTATAAAAAAAGACACTTTTGATCGTCATTACATCACTGGCCCTTTTGTAAGCTTGTATAGAGATGTAAATGAGAATTGTCAAATCCTACAGAAGTTGAACGATGGAGGTGAAAGAGTACAGTGAATCCGCTGAATGTTGAAATTTCGACTATAGCTATGATTCATTCACATAACAAATTTCCTTGAACTCTCAATCTCGTCTTTACGACAAATTTTTATGCCAGCACTTTTTATATCTAATTCTCCCCGAGTCTTTCCATGTAAGCCTTCACTGAATTATGTTTTTTTTTAAAAAAAATCACTCTTGATCGTCATTACAGCACTGGTCTTTTTGTAAGCTTGTATAGAGATGTAACTGAGAATCGTCAAATCCTACAAAAGTTAAACGATGGCGGTGAAAGAGTACAGTGAATCCGTTGAATGTTGAAATTTCGACTATAGCCATGACTCATCGCGAATGACACATCGAAATATCTATAGTTTTGCCTTCAAATCTCCTTAAATTTTCAATCTTACCTTTACGACAAATTTGTATGTCAGCACTTTTTATATCCACTTCTCTCCGAGTCTTTCTATATAAGCCTTAACCAGTCTTCCAACAGCGATTATCAAATCCAATGAAATCCCAACCTGGACACCGGAACTCTTCATTGAATCCGCTGAATGACTGTCTACCAGGCGCTGGCAACAAATCATCAGTCCTAATCGCCCCTCCGTGCTGTTCATCCAAAGACCCTAGCCTTAAACCATCACCAAATGAGCCCAGCCCTCACATGGTGCCCCACGACTTTAGCATCCCTTCCCACAGCCATTCACATTTGAAGGGTGATCAATCTTGCCCCCACCCCACCCCATTAACCACAAACTAACAGGTTGTGCTCCAAACCGCGTTCAGAAACTCTTTACGAGCTTCCCAGCTCACGCATGGCCCACATCTGTGGCCACTCTATTGCCATTCGAAAAGGGCCCCATAACTCAGACACTTATTTGTTTGAGCACAAGCACTGCCGTTACACAATAACCTGTCATGTCTGACAGGCCAATTAAACAGTTTTTTCCTTCTTTCCTTCACTCTCCGCGCACTGGCGGTGGTGGTGGTGACGCGACTTCCAAATTCTTTGATCTTGTAAGTGCTCTGCGGCGGCAGCGTTACACCGACGACCGATTTTGTGTCAAGCTTTGCTGGTGTTCCCCCGCTAATTACTAGATGGAAGCACTATATTGCCAAACAAACTACCAGCTCGCATAACAAACGTCGACATTTACGACCCAATCTTGACGAGGAAACGCGCTGGAAACATGCTCTCATGGCTGTACCCGTCCCCGGCCAATGTTTACGTTTGATACAAGAGTCTCTAATGGGTCCAGGGCAGTCCGGACCGCGGAGGATGACATAAAATATTTTCTTTACAACTCGCTCGCTCATAACAGTGCGAGTGTGTGACACTGCTTCGGGATGCCGGGAATCAATGGGCAGGCATTCCTCGCGGCGGGCAGGGGGGTTGGGTGCATTAATGACATGCCTGCTGCAGCTCACGGCTTCCATTTGGTCTTCAAATCAATTTCGGGGTAATTACTTGAATGTTTTATGCTACAAATCCTCTTACTTCGCCTCCGCTGATGTGTGTGTGTGTGTGTGTATGTGTCGTTGCGTGTAGGGTCGCCTCTAAATTTGGTCCTATTTCGGGCGACACTCGTACACGTGTCTGTGAGGGCAACCACTGGCGCAAAGGACTGTAGTCAGATACCTGGGGATCTGGCTGGATCAATATCTATATTTTAATAAACATGTAGATGCTGCTCTAGCCCGAGCCCGAGGTGCTTTCGCTCTTACAAAGAGACTGTTTTACAACAGCCAACTCGATGCGAGGGTGAAGGTAATCTGCTACATGGCCCTCATCCGGACAATGCTCACCTATGGCTGTCCCGTCTGGTTCAACGTGAGTGCAAGCTTTAAATGCGGTACCGGTCCTCTTCCACATCGCCCGTTCGACTGTGGATGGGTGACTCAACCACGACCGTTCCGTCGCACAACGAGCTGAGGAGGGTCTCCTCCGGTTCAGTACGGCGGTATCAAGGCGAGATGTTCGGGATGTTGCAATGCAACACCGAAAATTCTGGTGGCTGTGCAGTGAGGGAACTCCCTCATCGAACCCTTTAGAACCGGGTTAAAAACGGGCAGTGCATATCGGTCTTTGTCTTGCAGCTGATTAAACGCATTCTATCAGCCGCAACCTATGGCCGACCTACATATCTTAGGGTAGTTTTTTAGGGTAGTGTTAAGTTGTACATATGTATATAAAAAAAAAAAAAAGGGTTTACACTTGTGTACACTTCTGTACCTATGTGTATACACATGTATATATATTAAGGACATATGCATACATATGTGCGTATTTTACAAGATACACATATATATATGTATGTATGTTTAGTTTAAGGTAGTTTAAGTTATTTTAAGGTAGCTTGGAAGTTAGTAAATAAGTTTTAGTAAAATCAGTTCGGATATTAAGTTTTTTATAATTTTCTTAATTTTAATTTACAGTTCAATTTATGTTTACTTTCACAAATACATTATTAGAATAGCCTAACAAATATTGTTTATAACATTTGAAAAATTATTATCTTTAAAAAAATTAGTAATAAGAAAAATTGCAAAAAAACTTATTAACCGAACATTTGTGTTAAAATTACATACTAACTTAAATTCTACCTTAAAATAAAAATAAAACTAAATAAAACTTAACTAGACTTACAAACTAACTAACTATTGTATACAACGGTATACAAAATTATGTACATATATGTATTGCTCACCGGCTGTAAGCGAGTGGTGTTGGTACCTTACCGCAGATAAGTACTCCCGTTGAATTTGGGCCGCGGTCACTAGCATCGCGAAAACTCCCGTGCAGATGTTTTTGTCAACAGGGGTACCGAACCTTTGGTGGGGTGTTCGCCGTTATCCTTTATCTCACTGGGAAAGACGATGCACAATATAAGTTTGTGCAATTTGCACGTAATTTTCATTTTAGTTCATTTTTATTAACTTAATTCATAACAAATACTTAAATACTAGACAAAAATGCTTAAAACTAGTTGAACGAACAGTGTTACTACTTCTAACTTACTGGCCCTAGGCGGCCACTCTAAGCTAAACTTAATCTTATACTATGTCTTTCGAATTAACCTAACCTAACAATGCATATGCATGTGCTTAATATTATATGACTTTAACTGATAACTGAACAATTTAAAATTAAGAAAACTTTCAAAAAACTTGATAGCAGAACAGATTTTATTTAAAACTTATGCTAACTTACATACTACCTTAAAATAACTTAAACTACCTTAATCTAAACATACATACATATATACATGTACATATAATAATATACGCACATATATATATATATATATATGTACAACTATTTACAGGGTATACACATAAGTACACAGAATTGTACAAATGTATAGACATTCTTTTTTTTTTTTTACAGCTTACAAACTACCTTGAAACTACCTAAGATACGTTGGTCGGCCATAGGTTGCAGCTGAACTAATCCACTGCAAGACAGAGACCGACTGCGCCCCATAAGGGGATCTGTACTACCCTTTGCCTAACAAGGGTCTAAAGGGTTCGATGATGGAGTCCCCTCGCTACACAGCCACCAGAATTTTCGGTGTTGCATTGCAACATCCCGACCATCTCGCCTTGATACCACCGTACTGAACCGGAGGAGACCCTCCACAGCTCGTTGTGTGACGGAACGGTCGTGGTTGAGTCGCCCATCCACAGTTGAACGGGCGATGTGGAAGAGGAGCGGTACCGCATTTTCAGTTTGTATCAGACCGTGTTTGTTTAAATGGAGGAATGCTTCTGGGGGGACGAAGCCGTTATGACGTACCCTTTCGTGGTATTGAGGATTGGGGTAGTAAGCCCCCGAGATCTGGTTATTGGCCGAGTTCATCGCTCTAGCAGTGTGGCCTCGAATCAATTTCTCTAGGAAATTGTCCACTCGTATCAGGTTCGCCCTGTTGCTTCCGACTTCTGAAAGTTGATATTCAACTTCCAGTCATCGCAACTTCTCATTAATGTTTTCCAATGTTCCGGATAATGTGCATTATTCATAGCATTGTTAAACAGGATAGTGTACATATTAACCACATCTGGGGGGAGATGTCTTAGCACAATGTTCGAGATCCCGTCGATTCCAACTGACTTTTTCTTCTTAAGTGATTCGAAGACCGCTTGGAGCTCTGACTTCCATATGAACGGGGGATGAACCCCTTCGTCGGCGATGACATTATCTGCCATGTTATCGTCATTGAACACGACAAACCCGATGTTCTCAGATCGCCATTGTTGCATGCCTTCTCGAAGTTGCGAGTTGCTAGATTGTGCGCAGTTCTCCAGGTTGTGGTTTGGGCGAACACTCACATTCACCTTATACACTTCCTGAAAGACCGCGCCTAGTACCTCCATTTTTTCTTGCGGGTCTTCGACCACAAAGAAGTTATCGTCGAGTACTGCGTTGTCTGGATCAATACCTGCTGTAGTCAGTATTTGTTCGTTGTCCGTCGTTCTGGGGAGCTTAAGACACGGAAGATCGCTATGCTTACTGCGAAAGATTTTATTTATTTGCGGAAACATGCTCGGGTTGTTGGATCTTACAGCCCGAAACTTATTGTTCCAATGCATGTTAACAGAAAGTCTGTAGTTCTGAACAATTAATGTTTGAATGTTTTTGATGAGCGATTTCAGTGTCCTAATTTCCTCATCTCGTCATCAGTAAACCGCCTGTACAAGGGTATGACGAGATCTCTGTTGCCTTCAAATCGAGTCTATACTCGACGCTGTGTAAGCAATACCATTTGTAAAGCTGGTCCCCTCTATAATTGGAAACTATGTTTCCCCAATATCCATGTCGGGCATTTAAGTCCCCGGCCAAAATGAAATAGTCTCCTCCGAGTCCAGTCTTAGACATCGAAAGAGTGAATCGAGCTCTGATATAGTCGTTCTGGAACTAGGGCAACCGGAGGAGTAGACCGACACCGCATACAGCTTCTTTCCACTGCGGAGAGAAATGCACACGATGCAGGCCTCCAACTCCTGAAACCGTCGTACTTCACTGCTATACACTACTTTGTGTTTAATGTTATTTTTAATGAAGATCGCAACACCGCCTCCACCATTGGAGTTGGGCCGGTCTCTTCTAATAACATTATAATTACTGTGCTCCAGTGTGCCTCTCTGGGTTAGCTTGGTTTCGCTAATCAGAAATAGCTCTGGGCTTTGATCGTCCAACAATCTATAGAGCTCGTTTTTTCGCGGGATCCTTATCAATGAATTTGCATTCACTGCAAGGATCTTATATGTGCTCTCCGGCTGCGCAACCATCAAGACTGGTGACGTGCTTGGTTCTGCAGGAGCGCCAGAATTTGGCTTACCTGCTCCTCTAACCGATCCATACGCCTTTTAATGGAGGATTTTCAATTGGGCGTTGGATCGTCTGCTCTTGGCACTGAAGGCTGCGGCACTACCTTCGTTAGCTCCTTTCCCGTGCTCCTCTGACCAGACGCCATTTGGGCGTAAGTCACTTGAGGGGTGACGGTTACGGCTGCCCCGAGTGGATTTTTCACTGGGGGCTGCTTCTGCAGAACCATCTTTGTTTTCCGCTCTTGGAACTTAGGGCAACCCCGATAATTAGCGGTGTGCCCCGCGTTCCCGCAGAGAACGCACTTAAGCTGACTTTTGTCAGCTGCTCTCTCTTTCCCCAGCGGGCATTCCTACGCCTTGTGGTTTTTACTGCACTTCACGCATCGAGGCTGCATTTGGCAGTTCGACGCGGCATGCCCAAACCTTTGGCAGCGAACGCATTGGATAATGCCGTCGCGCCTTCTTATGTTTTCCCAGACGCAATCGTAGTCAGCTAATGTTCTCAAATCATTTAGCTTATCTACTTTGCTGTTGAGTGACAGCTGTACAATGAAGAACGGTAATTTCCGTCCCTCTCGTTTTGCCTTAGCTGTGGTGAAGGGATTGACCCCGACGAACTCAAGACCATCGCACACTTGCTCTTTGAGCAGTTGCAAGACCTCCTCCGCTTCGAGCATTGCGGGGATCTTTAATAATTTGGATTGAATTTTTTCTCCTTTCGGTGTGAAGGAGAAGAACTCAATCATCGAACGCTTTAGACATCTTTTCAGAGTAGCGTGATTATCAACTGTCTTGCAGCTGATAGAATATTTTTCTACCCCCTTATTTTTTTTAATTTTAAAATGCCCAGTACCTATAGCCGACCTACATACCTCTGCAGTTTGTATGATGTCCGGCTTGTATAAGTTGATCGGTGTCACTTTTTCCTTCTTTTTTTATTGTTGTTACTGCTGGTGTACTGCTGGATGCTGTTGCTGCTCACTCGATGCATGTTGCTGCTGCCTCTGCTGTTTCGTTGCTGCTTGCTGTTGTTGCTGGGCTGCTTTCTTCGGTGGCTGCTTCTGCTGATGTTGCTGAGCCGCTTTCTTTTGTTGATGACTTGCTGGCTGTTGTTGATCTCGAACATTGTGCTAAGACATCTCCCCCTAGATGTGGTTAATATGTACACTATCCTGTTTAACAATGCTCTGAATAATGCACATTATCCGGAACATTGGAAAACTGCGATTGTGCAACCCATATCCAAGCGAGGTAAAGATTCTTCGAATCCGTACAACCTCCGGCCAATTAGTCTCCTTCCGAACATCAGCAAGGTATTCGAGAAGGTGATAAATAGAGCTCTGACCAACTGGACAGAGGACAAACATATTATTCCGGATAACCAATTCGGTTTCAAAGCGGGGCATGACACTATTCATGCCGCGTCGAAACTGGTGTCGGATATCCAATGGAACAAGAGTCAGAAACAATGTACGGGTGCCTGCCTGATTGACCTGGAGAAGGCCTTCGACACCGTGTGGTTAGAAGGACTTTTTTACAAGCTCAATGGGCTAGGCATTAGTAAACCACTGCTGTACCTATTGTGTAACATGCTTACTGGTAGAAGGTTCGTCGTCAAGAATGGCAATGTGACCTCTGCAGGTATATTTGAAGTAAAAAATGGTCTCCAACAGGGTGCCGTTAATTCGCCGATCCTGTTCAACATTTTCTTGAGTGATCTAATAAGTTCTCTTCCTCACGTAATTGCGTACGCCGACGACTTGATCGTGTACAGATCAGGTAAAAAGATCGAGGACATCACTACTCTCGCGCAGGGTGACTTCGACTCATTCATGAGAAGTTGCGATGACTGGAAGTTGAATATCAACTTTTAGAAGTCGGAAACCATACTGTTCAGGACCCCGTTGTATAAGGCTTCGGCGGATACAAAAAAGAATTGGCGAAAGTTCTCAATTGTTGGGCGTCACGGGCAACCACTGGCGCAAAGGACTGTAGTCAGATACCTGGGGATCTGGCTAGATCATTATCTATATTTTAACAAACATGTAGATGCTGCTCTAGCCCGAGCCCGAGGCGCTTTCGCTCTTACAAAGAGACTGTTTTACAACAGCCAACTCGATGCGAGGGTGAAGCTGATCTGCTACATGGCCCTCATCCGGCCAATGCTCACCTATGGCTGTCCCGTGTGGTTCAACGTGAGTGCAAGCTTGATGGAAAAGATTCGGGTGTTTGAGAGGGCTTGTCTTAGGGCTTGCCTTCGTCTTTACAGAACACCAGAGTCCCAGTACAGAAAATTCTACTTCAATGAAGTTTTATACAACGGGGCGAACCTGATACGAGTGGACAATTTCCTGTTGAAACTGATTCGAGGTCATACTGCCAGAGCGATGAACTCAGTCAATAACTTGATCTCTGGGGCTTACTACCCCAATCCTCAGTACCATGAAAGGGTACGTCACAGTGGCTTCGTCCCCCGAGAAGCTTTTCTCCATTTAGACATGTACGGTCTGTTACAAGACATAAATGCAGTACCGCTCATCTTTCACATCGCCCGTTCGACTGTGGATGGGCGACTCAACCACAACCGTTTCGTCGTACAACGAGCTGAGGAGGGTCTCCTCCGGTTCAGTACAGCGGTATCGAGTAGGGATGTGCGGGATGTTGCTATGCAACATCGAAAGTTCTGGTGGCTGGGGAGCGAGGGAACTCCAGCTTCGAACCCTTTAGACCCGGGGTAGATAGGGTAGTGCGTATCCCCTTATGGGACGCAGTCGGTCACTGTCTTGCAGTGGATAACTTCAGAATCCATCAGCTGCAACCTATGGCCGACTTCCATAGCGTAGGGTAGGTTTAAGGTAGTATTTAAGATGTATATATTTAAATAAAAACAAAAAAAAAAAAAAAAAAAAGAAAAAAAAAAAAAAAATTGACGACATATGCATATATTTATACAGGATGATACATATATGCATTTATGTATATAGGGATATATGCGTATACATATTTGTATATGGGTATACACATATGTATATGCATATATATGTAGATTAGTTAAAGTTAGTTGTTTAAGTTTATTTTAAGGTAGAATGTAAGGTAGTTTGTAGTTTTTAAATAAAAAAAACAGTTAAGTTATTATGTTTTTTAAATTTTTTCATAATTTAATAATTAGTCCTTCAATATTAGTATATATTTTATTCATTGTTAGGTTAGGTCGAAAGACATAGTTTAAGGTTAAGTTTAGCTTAGAGTGCTCGCCGAGAGCCAGTAAGTTAGAAATAGTAAAATTGTTCGTCCAACTAGCTTTAAGCATTTTTGTCTAGTATATAAGCTTATCCTGAAATAATAAATAAAAATGAAAAAAAAGGGTCTCCTCCGGTTCAGTACGGCGGTATCAAGGCGAGATGTTCGGGATGTTGCAATGCAACACCGAAAATACTGGTGGCTGTGCAGTGAGGGAACTCCCTCACCGAACCCTTTAGACCCGGGTTAAAAACGGGCAGTGCATATCGGTCTTTGCCTTGCAGCTGATTAAACGCATTCTATCAGCCGCAACCTATGGCCGACCTACATATCTTAGGGTAGTTTTTTAGGGTAGTGTTAAGTTGTACATATGAATATAAAAAAAAAAAAAAGGGTTTACACTTGTGTACACTTCTGTACCTATGTGTATACACATGTATTTATTAAGGACATATGCATAAATATGTGCGTATTTTACAAGATACACATATATATATGTATGTATGTTTAGTTTAATTTAGTTTAAGTTATTTTAAGGTAGTTTGTAAGTTAGTAAATAAGTTTTAGTAAAATCAGTTCGGATATTAAGTTTTTTATAATTTTCTTAATTTTAATTTACAGTTCAATTTATGTTTACTTTCACAAATACATTATTAGAATAAGTCGAAAGACATAGTTTAAGATTAAGTGTAGCTTAGAGTGCCCGCCTAGGGCCAGTAAGTTAGAAGTAGTAACAATGTTCGTCCAACTAGTTTTAAGCATTTTTGTCTAGTATTTAAGTATTTGTTAGGAATTAAGTTAATAAAAATGAACTAAAATGAATGAAATGAATGATACATACCAATGTATATAGATACATATATGTACCTAATTTTGTATACCGTTGTATACAATACGTATGTATATATATGTAGTGTAGGTAATAAGTTAGTTTGTAAGTCTAGTTAAGTTTTATTTAGTTTTAATTTTATTTTAAGGTAGAATTTAAGTTAGTATGTAATTTTAACACAAATGTTCGGTTAATAAGTTTTTTTTTTTTTTGCAATTTTTCTTATTACTAATTTTTTTAAAGATAATAATTTTTCAAATGTTATAAACATTATTTGTTAGGCTAAGTCGTAAGATATTTTAAGATTAAGTTTAGCTTAGAGTGCCCGCCGGGGGCCAGTAAGTTAAAATATAATATAATATCACTGTTCGTCCCAACTAGTTTTAAGCATTTTTGTCTAGCATATAAGATTGTTATGAAGTAATAAAACAAAAATGAAATAAAAAAAAAAAAAAAAGAAAAAAAAAACGTATATACATTGATATGTAAATAAAAAAACCAAAGTAACAAAAATCCCACAACGGGGTACTTATCCGTTTTGTTCCTTGTTTTTGATATCTGTCCCGGTGTCTTCCTTAATTCTCCAGTGTCCTCGTCCTTACTTCTGTTTGTTCCTTTACTCTTCTGTATTTGTCTATTTTCTCGTCCTAAACGCACGCATACTACTTTATTTTCACGCACACTTCTTAAGGCTTTAGAGCAGCCTGCAGTCGCTCTCTGATCAATCGTATTCACAAACACTGTATGTGAACATTTTATAAAAAACGCTGTCAGATGAAATCAAGGGGCAAGAGAGGTAGAAGTTGACTATCTCTTTAATACTTCATCTCTGTCCGGAATGACAGTCACACCAAGGGCAATTCTATTGCAACCTCGCAGAATTTCTCTCCCTTTGGTAGCAATAGATTACCCACTCACACATTCCACACATAACAAACATTCCATACATTCTTTCACCCATTCCCTGTACATGTACGATGTAAAATCATCGTTCATGCAATCATGCATACATACAGTCACACGCACGGCGGTACGATTTCGGCAACGACACGCCTCCAATATCTCATTTCATGATCGCTCTCATACCATTTCTCTGCCTGTACGAACTTCGTACATACATGTTTGCAGTACTCATCGCGGGTCTTTTCATACGCACCATCAGCCGCTGGCCAGTCTCTATTGGGGCGGTTGAGTGTGAGTTCAGTGCGTGTGCCAAAATCGTTTCACCATTCGAACAGCTGATCGTAACTACCGGCGCAAAGGGAATCTCGTCCAATGCCCCGGCAACCTCCCTCGTTGACTCATTCACTCACTCCATTCACGCACTCTTCTGCACTCATCGAGATGATCGCCCAATGATATGCACTCTTCCGTGATCTGTTTTTATTGTGTTATATTTCCTTTTTAATCGTATTATTATTGTGTTATTGCTCGTTATTATTTGATGTCATATTGACTGTGTATGTAGTATATGTATATGTATTTGACGTTTTATATCTATTTGTTTCCTAGATATTCGTGTTGTATAGATTATTTTGGCATTATATAATACGCTGATTATATAATGCCTTTCTTTTATGGTCTACTCTTAGGCGTGCGACTCTGGAGAATTTGTGAAGAGGTTTTGAGTACCATTTCGTACTCTCGCGTTTCTCTCTACTCTTCTTTTGTGTTGGTGTTTACCACTTGCTCACCGGCTGTAAGCGAGTGGTGTTGGTACCTTACCGCAGATAAGTACTCCCGTTGAATTTGGGCCGCGGTCACTAGCATCGCGAAAACTCCCGTGCAGATGTTTTTGTCAACAGGGGTACCGAACCTTTGGTGGGGTGTTCGCCGTTATCCTTTATCTCACTGGGAAAGACGATGCACAATATAAGTTTGTGCAATTTGCACGTAATTTTCATTTTAGTTCATTTTTATTAACTTAATTCATAACAAATACTTAAATACTAGACAAAAATGCTTAAAACTAGTTGAACGAACTTTCAAAAAACTTAATAGCAGAACAGATTTTATTTAAAACTTATGCTAACTTACATACTACCTTAAAATAACTTAAACTACCTTAATCTAAACATACATACATATATACATGTACATATAATAATATACGCACATATATATATATATATATATGTACAACTATTTACAGGGTATACACATAAGTACACAGAATTGTACAAATGTATAGACATTCTTTTTTTTTTTTACAGCTTACAAACTACCTAAGATACGTGGGCCGGCCATAGGTTGCAGCTGAACTAATCCGCTGCAAGACAGAGACCGACTGCGCCCCATAAGGGGATCTGTACTACCCTTTGCCTAACCAGGGTCTAAAGGGTTCGATGATGGAGTCCCCTCGCTACACAGCCACCAGAATTTTCGGTGTTGCATTGCAACATCCCGAACATCTCGCCTTGATACCGCCGTACTGAACCGGAGGAGACCCTCCTCAGCTCGTTGTGTGACGGAACGGTCGTGGTTGAGTCGCCCATCCACAGTTGAACGGGCGATGTGGAAGAGGAGCGGTACCGCATTTTCAGTTTGTATCAGACCGTGTTTGTCTAAATGGAGGAATGCTTCTGGGGGGACGAAGCCGTTATGACGTACCCTTTCGTGGTATTGAGGATTGGGGTAGTAAGCCCCCGAGATCTGGTTATTGGCCGAGTTCATCGCTCTAGCAGTGTGGCCTCGAATCAATTTCACCAGGAAATTGTCCACTCGCATCAGGTTCGCCCTGTTGTATAAAACCTCATTGGAGTAGAATTTTCTGTACTGGGACTCTGGTGTTCTTTAAAGGCGAAGGCAAGCCCTAAGATAAGCCCTCTCAAACACCCGAATCTTTTCCAGCAAGCTTGCACTCACGTTGAACCACACGGGACAGCCATATGTGAGCATTGGCCGGATGAGGCCCATGTAGCAGATTACCTTCACCCTCGCATCGAGTTGGCTGTTGTAAAACAGTCTCTTTGTAAGAGCGAAAGCGCCTCGGGCTCGGGCTAGAGCAGCATCTACATGTTTGTTAAAATATAGATAATGATCTAGCCAGATCCCCAGATATCTGACTACAGTCCTTTGCGCCAGTGGTTGCCCGTGAATTGCCCAACAATTGAGAACTTTCGCCAATTCTTTTTTGTACCCGCCGAAGCCTTATACAACGGGGTCCTGAACAGTATGGCTTCCGACTTCTGAAAGTTGATATTCAACTTCCAGTCATCGCAACTTCTCATGAATGTTTTCCAATATTCCGGATAATGTACATTACTCATAGCATTGTTAAACAGGATAGTGTACATATTAACCACATCTGGGGGGAGATGTCTTAGCACAATGTTCGAGATCCCGTCGATTCCAACTGACTTTTTCTTCTTAAGTGATTCGAAGACCGCTTGGAGCTCTGACTTCCATATGAACGGGGGATGAACCCCTTCGTCGGCGATGACATTATCTGCCATGTTATCGTCATTGAACACGACAAAGCCGATGTTCTCAGATCGCCATTGTTGCATGTCTTCTCGAAGTTGCGAGTTGCTAGATTGTGCGCAGTTCTCCAGGTTGTGGTTTGGGCGAACACTCACATTCACCTTATACACTTCCTGAAAGACCGCGCCTAGTAGCTCCATTTTTTCTTGCGGGTCTTCGACCACAAAGAAGTTATCGTCGAGTACTGCGTTGTCTGGATCAATACCTGCTGTAGTCAGTATTTGTTCGTTGTCCGTCGTTCTGGGGAGCTTAAGACACGGAAGATCGCTATGCTTACTGCGAAAGATTTTATTTATTTACGGAAACATGCTCGGGTTGTTGGATCTTACAGCCCGAAACTTATTGTTCCAATGCATGTTAACAGAAAGTCTGTAGTTCTGAACAATTAATGTTTGAATGTTTTTGATGAGCGATTTCAGTGTCCTAATTTCCTCATCTCGTCATCAGTAAACCGCCTGTACAAGGTTTTTAATCTTGACAGGAGTCTACTTTTCCGTTGATGTAGTGCGTCTATTGTCGCATTGCGGTACAAGTTTTCGTTGTTTGTGTGTGTATACTTCTAATTCCGCAATATCGTTGGGGATCTTGATTTCGGCACTGAGTCCGCAATGGTCACTGAGGTACACGAAGGTGTTCAAACAGTTTACCGTTTGTGCGTTTGTGTCTGTCAGCTGCAATCTTGCGTCAAATAGCAGGAGATCCAGATATGAACCGCTTCTGGGGTATGACGAGATCTCTGTTGCCTTCAAATCGAGTCTATACTCGACGCTGTGTAAGCAATACCAGTTGTAAAGCTGGTCCCCTCTATAATTGGAGACTATGTTTCCCCAATATCCATGTCGGGCATTTAAGTCCCCGGCCAAAATGAAATAGTCTCCTCCGAGTCCAGTCTTAGACATCGAAAGAGTGAATCGAGCTCTGATATAGTCGTTCTGGAACTAGGGCAACCGGAGGAGTAGACCGACACCGCATACAGCTTCTTTCCACTGCGGAGAGAAATGCACACGATGCAGGCCTCCAACTCCTGAAACCGTCGTACTTCACTGCTATACACTACCTTGTGTTTAATGTTATTTTTAATGAAGATCGCAACACCGCCTCCACCATTGGAGTTGGGCCGGTCTCTTCTAATAACATTATAATTACTGTGCTCCAGTGTGCCTCTCTGGGTTAGCTTGGTTTCGCTAATCAGAAATAGCTCTGGGCTTTGATCGTCCAACAATCTATAGAGCTCGTTTTTTCGCGGGATCCTTATTAATGAATTTGCATTCACTGCAAGGATCTTATATGTGCTCTCCGTCTGCGCAGCCATCAAGACTGGTGACGTGCTTGGTTCTGCAGGAGCGCCAGAATTTGGCTTACCTCTCCTCTAACCGATCCATACGCCTTTCAATGGAGGATTTTCAATTGGGCGTTGGATCGTCTGCTCTTGGCACTGAAGGCTGCGGTAGCTCCTTTCCCGTGCTCCTCTGACCAGACGCCATTTGGGCGTAAGTCACTTGAGGGGTGACGGTTACGGCTGCCCCGAGTGGATTTTTCACTGGAGGCTGCTTCTGCAGAACCATCTTTCTTTTCCGCTCTTGGAACTTAGGGAAACCCCGATAATTATTTCCTTTCGGTGTAAAGGCGAAGAACTCAATCATCGAACGCTTTAGACATCTTTTCACAGTAGCGTGATTATCAACTGTCTTGCAGCTGATAGAATATTTTTCTACCCCCTTATTTTTTTTAATTTTAAAATGCCCAGTACCTATGGCCGACCTACATACCTCTGCAGTTTGTATGATGTCCGGCTTGTATAAGTTGATCGGTGTCACTTTTTCCTTCTTATTTTGTTGTTGTTGCTGCTGGTGTACTGCTGGATGCTGTTGCTGCTCACTCGATGCATGTTGCTGCTGCCTCTGCTGTTTCGTTGCGGCTTGCTGTTGTTGCAGGGCTGCTTTCTTCGGTGGCTGCTTCTGCTGATGTTGCTGAGCCGCTTTCTTTTGTTGATGACTTGCTGGCTGTTGTTGCAGCTTATTTTGTTTAGATGCAGTTGGCTGTTTTTGTTGCTGCATCTGCTGCGGTTGCGGTTGACTCGGTTTAGGCAACTGTTTTTGTTGTTGAGCGATTTGTAGGTTTGCTTGCTCATCCTCCTTTCTTCTCCTTTAGAGAGTTCTTCTTCGAAGCTCTCTAATCTCTCGGAGGAGTTTGTCAGTCTCCTCCCTCAGATTGGAGACTTTCGTCTGCTTCGAGCGGATTATGTCTTCCACTTCTTCTTCGGTGTCGGAGGGCATCGATTCTAAGCTGATACTGCTCACTGCGAATCGCCCCTCCCTCCCGTCTGACACATACGAGTATGCATCGTCATCTGCATCGTCTTCGTGAGATGTCTCGTTCGATGACGTAGACGTAGCTGGACTCTCTTCCTCTTGCGATTTGTGGGTTGACGCGTTAATTTGGCGTCGCTTAGAGCTGGTGGAGGTTTGCCTCTTCCTCCTCCTCTTCGTTGTGCCTTCATTAGGCACCGTTGGGTGTTGGCGTGACATTTCTGCCACCGGTTTATGTTTCTCGCCGACCGCTTCTAGGCGAGCGTCCTGCCCGTTCTCCTCCATACTTTGCACTCACTTCTCTATTGACGCAATTATGCAGTTGGTTGAAAACGAGAAAAAAAAGGACGTATTCCCAAACTGGGTTTCGAACCCAGCACCTGCTGGATCGCGGTTGAACACTCTTTTTTTTTTTTTCCATGTAATTTGGTTTTTATTTAATGAAAACAAAAGTATAACAAAAGAAACAAAAGTACTTAAAACTAGCTTAGAATTTACAAATTTTCTTAATACTAACTTACTGACCCTATGCGGGTACTCTAAGCTAATCTAATCTACGCTATAAATGTGCCTTTCGGCTTAATATATGTTTTTTTTTTAGTTTTTTGCGACAATCTTTTAATGAATTTTTTCGTTTGCCACGAAAAGTTTTTTAAAAAACTTGGCTAACTAAACTTACTTACATAACTATTTAAACTACCTTATACTAACTTACCCTAACATAAAACTTAAGACTATCTTAACTATGTCCGTAATAGTACGGACACGTGCACCAGGGCGTATATTTTATGTATATGCCTAACATTTATATTTTATACGCCGTGGTGCACCTTTTTTTTCCTTTTCTTATTAGTTTTACAATTTTTTTGGCTTTTTTTTTTTGATTTCTTTTTTTTTTTGGATTTTTTGTTTTTATTAATTATTTTGGATTTTTTGTTTTTTAATGTTTTTGGATTTTTTTTTCCTAATTTCTACCTTAAACCTATGTAAGTTGGCCACCATGGTCAACTATCTGGTCATCTAGAAAAGCCAGCGGTGGCGGAGACTGGTTTTGGTGTAACCACCAGTAAAATAGCCGTTCTTTGGCAGACTCTTTCCTGTCACGAGCGGGGATCGCTCTACTGAACCGAAGAAGATCCTCGTGGGTGCGAGCGACATCCGGTTCGTATTGGAGTCGCCTGTCCACTGTTCGGCGTACGACATGGAAGATAACAGGGCATCCGTCTGTTTCCCGTATTAGGCCAGTCGTGTCTAAATAAAGGAATGCTTCGGGAGGAATAAAGCCGTTAAGGCGCACCCTTTCATGGTACATGATATTGGGGTAATAAGCCCCAAAGATCAGATTGTTGGAAGAAGTCATAGCCCGTGCAATGTGCCTTCTGATCAGCTTAATAATAAAATTATCTATCCTGTTCAGGTTTGCCTCGTTGTACAGGACCTCGTTAGGATAGTACCTCTTGTACTCGGACTCGGGTGTACGATACAAACGGAGACAGCTCCTAAGACACCGTCTCTCGAACAACCTCATCTTTTCCATCTGGGAAGGATTCACGTTGAACCACAGGGGACAACCGTACGCCATAATTGGCCGGATGAGGGCCATGTAGCAGATTACCTTCACCCTCGTATCAAGTTGGCTGCTGTAAAATAACCTCCTTGCCGCAGAAAAGGCTTTTCTGGCTTTCGTCAGAGCAATATCTATGTTTGTCAAAATACAGATATTGATCCAGCCAAATGCCAAGATATCTAACTACACTTTTCACAGCTAACGGCCGTCCTTGCGGGTCAACTATGCCGAACTTGCGCCAGTTTTGGCGCGTATCCCGCGGTGCCGTGTACAACGGGGTCCTGAAAAGGGTAGTGTCACACTTCAGGAAGTTGATAATCAACTTCCAGTCGTCGCAAAATCGCTGAATTTTTTCGAAGTCACGCTGCAACAAGATATTTATTACTTCGACCTTCGGACCTGATCTGTACGCTACTAGATCGTCGGCGTACGCAATTAAGTGCGGCATGGAACCTATAAGATCCGCAGTGAATATTGAGAACAAGATCGGCGAACCAACAGCCGCTTGTTGAAGACCATTTTTAATGTCAAAGACCGTGGTAGAAGTTACGCCGTTACTTTTCACGACGAACTTTCGTATATAGCAATGGTTTACTTATGCCAAGCCTTACCAGCTTGAGGAAGAGAACCTCCAATCAAACGGTGTCGAACGCCTTCTCCAAGTCAATCAGACAGGCACCCGTGCACTGATTTTTGCTTTTATTCCATTGAATGTCGGATACCAGCTTTGACGCGGCATGTATGGTTTCATGCCCCGCCCTAAATCCGAACTGGTTGTCCGGTATGATTTTATTTTCATCAGCCCATTGTTTCAGAACTCCTATGACTATCTTTTCAAAAACCTTGCTTATGCAGGGAAGAATACTGATCGACCGGAGATTTGTCGGGATGGATTTGTCTTTGTCCCGTTTAGGGATCGGTTGCACTACAGCTGTTTTCTAATGCGCCGGGTAATGTGCATTACTCAGCGCGTTGTTGAACAATGTTGTCCAAATTTGGACCGCTGCGGGGGAAAGATGGCGAAGCACAATCTTCGGTATTCCATCGATTCCCACTGACTTTTTCTTTTTCAGCGAGTTGAAGATACCCTGAAGATCTTCTTGGGAAATCAAGATGAGATTGTCATCATTGGCGACGGCACTATGTGCCATATTATCGTCACTGAACCTGGTGAAACCTGGATTCTCGGATCGCCATTGACTTATCTCGTTGCGGAGATAGAAGTCGTTTAGCAAGGCTCTGTTCAGCTGGAACACAGCACCAATAGCTTTAACCTTCTCCTGGGGATCTTCAACCACGAAGAAGTCATTGTCTAGCACTGCCTCACCTGGATCGATGCCAATTGAAGTCAGTAATTGTTCGTTATCTGTCGTCCTGGGAAGTCTAACGACCTGAATGTCATTTTGATCTTTCCTCCGAAATATTTTATTTACTTGCGGGAACATACCCGGGTTGTTGGATTGTACAGCCCGGATTTTATTGCTCCAGTGCAAGCTTATAGCCAAACTGTAATTTATTCGAATTAACTGTTGCAGGTTCTTGATCTCAGACTTCAGTGCCCTGACTTGCGCGTTTTGTGGATCTGTAAACCGACTGTGCCAGAGTTTGAGTCTTGACAGCAGCCTACTTTTGTGCACGTGAAGTGCATCGATGGTAGCATTTCGATAAACATCGCCGTCATCGATTTTTACTGCCTTGGGAATAGTCTTGTCCATGGTACGTTTATTTCCGTCGTCCATTTGTATGAGGTACCTGTCAACCTCTTCGTTCGTCAGGTTTCTGTTTGTCGGAGGATTGATCCCACTCGAACGTAGTTCTGTGGATAAAGTCCTGGAGAAACGTGGCTAGCGGATCTTATTGTAATTATAAGGGTGCCTCTGGACATATTCCTCCAGTTCTTCCACCTCGTTCGGGAGCTGAATAGCCGCGAAGAGTCCGCAGTGGTCACTCTCGTACTCAACCGCAGTTAAACAGTTCCGTGTGCGTCTTTCCACGTCCAGTATAGTCAGTCGTTTGTCTATCAGCATCAGATCCAGATAGGACCCGCTTCTGGGAAAGGATGGCCTATCGGTTGCAAGCAAATCTAGCTTGAACTCACTATTGTGCTCTACGAACCAGTTATACAATGAGGTCCCCCTGGCGTTATGCACCACGTTGCCCCAATCCATATGCCTCGAGTTCAAATCCCCGGCTATGACATAGTAGTTCTCTTCCGAGCTCAGTCGAAGGCTAGTAAATAGAGTATCGAGCTCTGAAATGAAATGGGGATTGATACGTGCCTTGTCAGACGCATAGATCGCGATCACATATAACCGCTTACCACCCCGGGTGGGGATGCGTGCGATACACGCTTCTATCGCCTGGAATTTTCGCACTTCACCGCTATACACGACCTTATGACAAAGGCCTTTTTTGATTAAGAGAGCGACCCCACAAGCTAGGTAGGCTCGGTCTCTTCGAATGATATGGTAATTCTTGTACCTGAGGGTATGCGTCTGGTTTAGCCTGGTTTCGCTAACCATCAACACGTCAGGATTATGGATTTGCAACAAGTTACCGAAGTTTAGTTGACGTTCAGGCCTGATCAGTGAATTCACATTCACTGCTAGGATTTTAAGGTTACGGGCTGCCTGCGCAGCCATTAAACCGATGTTGCGTTTGGCTCTCCGAACAGCGTCGAGTAGATGAGGTCTACTCGCGCTGCTTGCTCAAGGAACTGCTTTTGAAGCAGTCCTGCCCCTGGATGGAGAGCAGGACCATCTTCAGATCCAGATCAGCTTCAGGTTGCCTGGCCACTGGGACCGGGGCCACCTTCGGCACTGTCTGTTGTCAGGGTGCCCGCTGGTCTTACAGAGTACACACTTCAGTTTGCTCCTATCCTCAAATTTCTCCGTCCCTAAGGGACATTCCCCTCGATTGTGGGTTCCTGCGCATTTGACGCAGCGAGACTGGATGTTGCAACTCGCCGCGGCATGCCCAAACCTCTGACAACGAGCACACTGGAGTGTGTCCTTTGCCTTGTTTAATGTATTCCATTTGACATCAATAGAGCCTAGACGATGTATTCGTTTCAGACTATCTAATTTGCTGTCTGGGGTGACCTGGACTAGGAAGAACGGAAGTTTCCTGTTCTTCCTTTTCGAAACCGCAGTGATGAAGGGCATAACTCCAACGACCTGGACATCGCCGCTCTGCGCTTGGCGCAGCTTAGCGAGGATCTCCTCCGGATCAGTGTCAGGATCCACGTCCTTAAGGAGCATGGTCTGCACTTTTTCCCCTTTTGGGGTGTAAGAAAAAAACTCGGCCTCCGACACCGCTAGCCTGTCTTTAACTACATAATAGTCTGCCATTGATAAGCAATGGACAGATACTCTCAATGGACCCTTATACTTAATGTAATATGACTCTTTGGTGACCAACTTACATAAGGTGTCGACGTCCTTCGTCTCCAGTCCGAAGACGTTGATTGGAGGGCATCTCTCCTTTTTGGCTGGCTGCTGCCGTTGTTGCTTCCGCTGTTGTTGTTGTTGCTGCTTCTGCTGCTGCGGCTGCTTCTTCTGCTGCTGCTGTTTCTGTTGTTGTTGTTGTTGTTGTTGCTGCTGTTTTGGCTGATGTAGTTGTTGTTGCTGCTGCTGTTGCTTCTTGGCAGCTGTTGATCGTTGTCCCTTTGGCAACTGATGGGACGGTTCTTGTTGTTGCTGCCCTTTTGGCTGCTGGTTTTGTTTTGCAGCCTCTTTGGCCGCTCTCCTGACCCTTAATTTGATTTGGATGGCTTGAATGTGGGCATCCAGCTCCTCCCTCTCCCTCTGCCTCTTAATCAGCTGCTCCCGGTCCTCTTCCTCTTCGTCCTCGGATTCGGACGACGTTAGAGCAATGAAGGGGTTCTCTCTACCGCTGTAGGAGAATCTCCCCTCGCCTTCTGCCGACTCGTATTCCACGTCGTCGACTATCTTTTGCTGCATTCTGGCTGCTGCTGCTGTAGTTGTAACTACAGTTGTCGTTGTTGCTGCTGCTGTTATATTTGCGGCTATTGCCGCAATTTTCGCGTCGCCTGATCCAAGGCTGGAACGGCGCTTCACCAGGTTTGGCTGTGGCTGAAGCTTCTTCCTCCTTTTCTTCCTCGCCTCATCATGTGTTGACTGGTGGTCTGATGTCCCAGCCACCGGTACAGCATCACCCGATTTTCGGAGCTCGGGTCGCTCAGCTGTCTCCATTGCACTGACTCACACTTTAGTGTCTTTATTTGTTTAATTTAAAAAAAAATTATTGCAATTTTTCTTCGGGATTCGAACCCGGCACCACGAAGTCACCGGTGATCACTCTACCGTGAAGCTACCGATTGTTATTTTATTTCTGCGATATTTTCCGCACTTGATAATTTATTATTTCCGCACTAAATCGAAACACGTCTGCACTGGGTGGAGGTCTGTTAACGGCTGTGAGTTCTACGCACTGGGCCACGTTCTTATTGCGGATCCCAGTGTCGGTTGCACAACTTAACTTCGTCACTTGTTTGTGAAATCGAAACACTTGTTATTTGTTCAACGGTCTGTGAACGACTGACTTGACGCGCTATTACACCTTTGCATATTATAATTTGATATATTTCTTCATCTGAGACATTTCCGGTCACATGAGTTTCTGACAATACCATTATATCACAGTCCTGGTATATTAAAAGATCTTGCACTTCATCAAAGTTATTCACTAAGCCTTCTACATTTAAATATATTACACGAATATTAGCGGGTTGCTAGTATGCTATCCTGTTTCTCTGGATTTATAGTTTTTTGACGAACACTTCACATAGATAGATTCGATAGTCATGACACACATCCAGCTTTAAGCCTAAATTCCTATTTGGTATCACACAATTATTGCACTTAAATTAGTTGAACACTCTATGCACCCGGCTGCGCTCTTGTTGCGGATCCCAGTATCAACTGCACTACTTCACTCTGTTTTCGTTTTTCTGAATATTTCTAATAAGCCGAAACACTTGTGGACAGTTCAACGGTCTGTGCACGACTGATGTTCGTGTATACCGTGGTATCGTACTGTCCATCGTTCGTTTTATTGTCTCGTCCAATTATATTAGATACATGTCCATCTCCTCGTTTGACAAGTTTCTATTGGACGGTATTTGGAGCGCATTTGAAGAAACTGCTCTCGTCATTTGTCTGGAGAAGCGAGTCCAGCGTGTCCTACTGTAATTGTAGGGATACGTTAGAACAAACTCTCCTAATTCCGCAATATCGTTGGGGATCTTGATTTCGGCACCGAGTCCGCAATGGTCACTTAGATACACGAAAGTGTTCAAACAGTTTACAGTTTGTGAGTTTGTGTTTGTCAGCTGCAGTCTTGCGTCAAATAGCAGGAGATCCAGATAAGAACCGCTTCTGGGGTATGACGAGATCGCTGTTGCCTTCAAATCGAGTCTATACTCGACGCTGTGTAAGCAATACCAGTTGTAAAGCTGGTCCCCTCTATAATTGGAAACTATGTTTTCCCAATATCCATGTCGGGCATTTAAGTCCCCGGCCAAAATGAAATAGTTCTCCTCCGAGTCCAGTCTTAGACATCGAAAGAGTGAATCGAGCTCTGATATAGTCGTTCTGGAACTAGGGCAGCCGGAGGAGTAGACCGACACCGCATACAGTTTCTTTCCACTGCGGAGAGAAATGCACACGATGCAGGCCTCCAACTTCTGAAACCGTCGTACTTCACTGCTATACACTACTTTGTGTTTAATGTTGTTTTTAATGAAGATCGAAACACCGCCTCCACCATTGGAGTTGGGCCGGTCTCTCCTAATAACATTATAATTACTGTGCTCCAGTGTGCCTCTCTGGGTTAGCTTGGTTTCGCTAATCAGAAATAGCTCTGGGCTTTCATCGTCCAACAATCATAGAGCTCGTTTTTTCGCGGGATCCTTATCAATGAATTTGCATTCACTGCAAGGATCTTATAGGTACTCTCCGTCTGCGCAGCCATCATGACTGGTGACGTGCTTGGTTCTGCAGGAGCGCCAGAATTTGGCTTACCTCTCCTCTAACCGATCCATACGCCTTTCAATGGAGGATTTCCAATCGGGCGTTGGATCGTCTGCTCTTGGCACTGAAGGCTGCGGCACTACCTTCGGTAGCTCCTTTCCCGTGCTCCTCTGACCAGACGCCATTTGGGCGTAAGTCACTTGAGGGGTGACGGTTACGGCTGCCCCGAGTGGATTTTTCACTGGGGGCTGCTTCTGCAGAACCATCTTTGTTTTCCGCTCTTGGAACTTAGGGCAACCCCGATAATTAGCGGTGTGCCCGCGTTCCCGCAGAGAACGCACTTGAGCTGAATTTTGTCAGCTGCTCCCTCTTTCCCCAGCGGGCATTCCGCCGCCTTGTGGTTTTTGCTGCACTTCACGCATCGAGGCTGCATTTGGCAGTTCGACGCGGCGTGCCCAAACCTTTGGCAGCGAACGCATTGTATAATGCCGTCGCGCCTTTTAATGCTTTCCCATACGCAATCATAGTCAGCTAATGTTGTTATATCTTTTAGCTTATCTACTTTGCTATTGGGTGGCAGCTGTACAATGAAGAACGGTAATTTCCGTCCCTCTCTTTTTGCCTTGGCTGTGGTGAAGGGCTTGACCCCGACGAACTCGAGACCGTCACACACTTGCTCTTTGAGCAGTTGGAAAATCTCATCCGCTTCGAGCGGTGCAGCGATCTTTAGTAATTTTGACTGGAGTTTTCCTCCTTTTGGTGTGAAGGAGAAGAACTCCGTCTTCGAACGCTTTAGACACCTCTTAAGAGCTTCATGATGCTCTACTGTCTTGCAGCTTATTGAGTATTTTTCGTAGCCTTTATTTTTTTTAATACTTAAATGACCACTACCTATGGCCGACCTACATACCTGTGCAGTTTAAATGACGTCCGGCTTGTACAAATTGATTGGTGGCATTTTTTCTTTCTTTTTTTGCTGAACTGCTGGCTGCTGTTGCTGTCGAGTTGCTGCATGATGCTGCTGTTTCTGTTGTTGCGTTGAGTTGTGAGACCTCTCAGCTTTCTAATTCGATTAGTTTCTGAGTTTCCTCCTTCAGGTCAGAGACCTTCGCTTCTTTGGCGCGTTCGATGACGTGGACGCTGCACTCTCTTCCTCTTGTGGATTTTCGGCTGACGCGTAACTGCTACGTCGCTTTGAACCGGTGGAGGTCTGCTTTTTCTCCTCCTCTTCGTTGTGCCGTCTTTGGACACCGTTGGTTGGTGGCGTAATTTTACTGCCACCAGCTGCTGGTTCTCCCCGTCCGTTTCTAAGCGAGCGGACTGCCCGTTCTCTTCCATGATTTGTGTCACTCACTTTGCCAGTGCAATTTTGATATTGGCGGAAAAAAAACGAAAAAAAAGTGCACCGCGCACACTGGGTCTCGAACTCAGCGAACTTTTTTTTCTTATAACATTTTTTTTTTTTGTTTTTTGTTTTTATTAATTTTTGTGGATTTTTTGTTTTTTAATGTTTTTGGATTTTTTTTTTTTTCCTTATAACTACCTTAAACCTATGTAAGTTGGCCACCATGGTCAACTATCTGGTCATCTAGAAAAGCCAGCGGTGGCGGAGACTGGTTTTGGTGTAACCACCAGTAAAATAGCCGGTCTTTGGCAGACTCTTTCCTGTCACGAGCGGGGATCGCTCTACTGAACCGAAGAAGATCCTCGTGGGTGCGAGCGACATCCGGTTCGTATTGGAGTCGCCTGTCCACTGTTCGGCGTACGACATGGAAGATAACAGGGCATCCGTCTGTATCCTGTATTAGGCCAATCGTGTCTAAATAAAGGAATGCTTCGGGAGGAATAAAGCCGTTAAGGCGCACCCTTTCATGGTACATGATATTGGGGTAATAAGCCCCAAAGATCAGACTGTTGGAAGAAGTCATAGCCCGTGCAATGTGCCTTCTGATCAGCTTAATAATAAAATTATCTATCCTGTTCAAGTTTGCCTCGTTGTACAGGACCTCGTTAGGATAGTACCTCTTGTACTCGGACTCGGGTGTACGATACAAACGGAGACAGCTCCTAAGACACTGTCTCTCGAACAACCGTTGAACCACAGGGGACAACCGTACGCCATAATTGGCCGGATGAGGGCCATGTAGCAGATTACCTTCACCCTCGTATCAAGTTGGCTGCTGTAAAACAACCTCCTTGCCACAGCAAAGGCTTTTCTGGCTTTCGTCAGAGCAATATATATATGTTTGTCAAAATACAGATATTGATCCAGCCAAATGCCAAGATATCTAACTACACTTTTCACAGCTAACGGCCGTCCTTCCGGGTCAACTATGCCGAACTTGCGCCAGTTTTGGCGCGTATCCCGCGGTGCCGTGTACAACGGGGTCCTGAAAAGGGTAGTTTCACACTTCAGGAAGTTGATAATCAACCACCGCTAGCCTGTCTTTAACTACATGATAGTCTGCCATTGATAAGCAATGGACAGATACTCTTAATGGACCCTTATACCTTATATAATATGTCTCTTTGGTGACCAACTTACATAAGGTGTCGACGTCCTTCGTCTCCAGCCCGAAGACGTTGATTGGAGGGCATCTCTCCTTTTTGGCTCGCTGCTTCTGTTGTTGCTTCCGCTGTTGTTGTTGTTGCTGCTTCTGCTGCTGCGGCTGCTTCTTCTGCTGCTGCTGTTTCTGTTGTTGTTGTTGTTGTTGTTGCTGCTGTTTTGGCTGATGTAGTTGTTGTTGCTGCTGCTGTTGCTTCTTGGCAGCTGTTGATCGTTGTCCCTTTGGCAACTGAGGGGACTGTTCTTGTTGTTGCTGCCCTTTTGGCTGCTGTTTTTGTTGTGCAGCCTCTTTGGCCGCTCTCCTGGCCCTTAATTTGATTTGGAGGGCTTTGATGTGGGCATCCAGCTCCTCCCTCTCCCTCTGGCTCTTTTTTAGCTGCATTCTGGCTGCTGCTGCTACGCTCTAGTTGCGGGTCCTAGTGACACTAGCACTATTTCACTGTTTTAATTATTATTTGTTAATACTCCGAAGTCGAAACACATGCGAACAGTTCAACGGTCTGTGAACGACTGCAATTTGCACGTCTTATGTTTTATGTATACTGTAACTTAGTACATTTTATATATTTATATTGTTTGTATTTATTTATGTCCTTTCCTTTTTTTTTATGAAAAATTACTATGAAAGGGTTTTTGTTTTCCTTATTAATTTGTTTCTTTTATTTTATAAATTCTTATAAATTTAAATTCTTTATGAATTTTCCTCTTTGCTATGAAAAGCTTATCTATTAAATTTTATATATTTATTGTATATTATTTGTATTTATTTATGTCCTTTCCTTTTTTCTATGAAAAATTACTATGAAATGGTTTTTTTCTTTTTTAGTTCTTCTTTCCAAATGGAAAAATCTGTATAACGTACGAAAAAAAAGAGTAGACACTCGATATAAAGAATTTGTTTGTTGCCTTAGAGAAGAAGGACACGCTTGGCATCTGCTGGGGAGGCAAGCGAGGGTTGATAGTTGATGCGAGCAGAAAGAGTGTTTACAGGTGTACATGGTATGGTTGCTCATTTAAAGTCTTTGTACATTGTACATTGACTTTCTATAACAATTATTTGCAAATTTGCAAAATAGACAAGAAAATGAGTTAACTAAGTCCACTAGGAAAAAGCAAACCTCCACCGGTTCAAAGCGACGTAGCAGTTACGCGTCAGCCGAAAATCCACAAGAGGAAGAGAGTGCAGCGTCCACGTCATCGAACGAGACGTCACACGAGGCCGATGCAGAAGACGATGCATATTCATATGTGTCAGACGGGAGGGAGGGGCGATTTGCAATAAGCAGTATCAGCTTTGAATCGATGCCCTCCGACACCGAAGAAGAGGCTGAGGCAATAATTCGCGCCAAAGAAGCGAAGGTCTCTGACCTGAAGGAGGAAACTCGGCAACTAATCGATGAGATTAGAAAGCTGAGAGAAACTAATCTCGCAAGGAGAACGAAGGAGGACGAGCAAAGGGTCTCACAACTCGGGCAACAACAAACACAGTTGCCCAATTCAACTCAGCTGCAAAAGAAACAACAACAGCTGTCAACATCTAAGAAGCTGCATCAACAGTCAGCAGCTCAGCAACAACAACAGAAGCAGCCGCCAAAGAAAGCTGCCCAACAACAAAAGCAAGCCGCAACGCAACAACAGAAACAGCAGCATCATGCAGCAACTCGACAGCAACAGCAGCCAGCAGTACAAAAAAAGAAAGAAAAAATGCCACCAATCAATTTGTACAAGCCGGACGTCCTTCAAACTGCACAGGTATGTAGGTCGGCCATAGGTAGTGGTCATTTTATTATTAAAAAAAATAAAGGCTACGAAAAATATTCAATAAGCTGCAAGACAGTAGAGCATCATGAAGCTCTTAAGAGGTGTCTAAAGCGTTCGATGACTGAGTTCTTCTCCTTCACACCAAAAGGAGGGAAACTCCAGTCAAAATTACTAAAGATCGCTGCACCGCTCGAAGCGGATGAGATTTTCCAACTGCTCAAAGAGCAAGTGTGTGATGGTCTCGAGTTCGTCGGGGTCAAGCCCTTCACCACAGCCAAGGCAAAAAGAGAGGGACGGAAATTACCGTTCTTCATTGTACAGCTGTCACCCAATAGCAAAGTAGATAAGCTAAAAGATATAACAACATTAGCTGACTATGATTGCGTGTGGGAAAGTATTAAAAGGCGCGACGGCATTATACAATGCGTTCGCTGCCAAAGGTTTGGGCACGCCGCGTCGAACTGCCAAATGCGGCCTCGATGCGTGAAGTGCAGTGAAAACCACAAGGCGGAGGAATGCCCGCTGGGGAAAGAGGGAGCAGCTGACAAAAGTCAGCTCAAGTGCGTTCTCTGCGGAAACGCGGGGCACACCGCTAACTATCGGGGTTGCTCTAAGTTCCAAGAGCGGAAAGCAAAGACGGTTCTGCAGAAGCAGCCCCCAGTGAAAAATCCACTCGGGGCAGCCATAACCGTCACCCCTCAAGTGACCTACGCCCAAATGGCGTCTGGTCAGAGGAGTACGGGAGAGCAGCAGCTGCCGAAGGTAGTGCAGCAACCTTCAGTGCCAAGAGCACACGATCCAACACCCGATTGGAAATCCTCCATTGAAAGGCGTATGGATCGGTTAGAGGAGCAGGTAGGCCAAATTCTGGCGCTCCTGCAGAACCAAGCACGTCACCAGTCTTAATGGCTGCGCAGACGGAGAGCACATATAAGATCCTTGCAGTGAATGCAAATTCATTGATAGGGATCCCGCGAAAAAACGAGCTCTATAGATTGTTGGACGATCAAAGCCCAGAGCTATTTCTGATTAGCGAAACTAAGCTAACTCAGAGAGGCACATTGGAGCACAGTAATTATAATGTTATTAGAAGAGACCGACCCAACTCCAATGGTGGAGGCGGTGTCGCGATCTTCATTAAAAACAACATTAAACACAAAGTAGTATATAGCAGTGAAGTTCGACGGTTTCAGGAGTTGGAGGCCTGCATCGTGTGCATTTCTCTCCGCAGTGGAAAGAAGCTGTATGCGGTGTCGGTCTACTCCTCCGGCCCCCCTAGTTCCAGAACGACTTTATCAGAGCTCGATTCACTCTTTCGATGTCTTAGACTGGACTCGGAGGAGAACTACTTCATTTTGGCCGGGGACTTAAATGCCCGTCACGGATATTGGGGAAACATAGTTTCCAATAGTAGAGGGGACCAGCTCTACAGCTGGTATTGCTTGCACAGTGTCGAATATAGACTCGAGTTGAAAGCAACAGAGATCTCGTCCTTCCCCAGAAGCGGATCTTATCTGGATCTCCTGCTATTTGACGCAAGACTGCAGCTGACAGACACAAACTCACAAACGGTAAACTGTTTGAACACTTTCGTGTATCTCAGTGACCATTGCGGACTCAGTGCCGAAATCAAGATCCCCAACGATATTGCGGAATTAGGAGAGTTTGTTCAAACGTATCCCTACAATTACAGTAGAACACGCTGGACACGCTTCTCCAGACAAATGACGAGAGCAGTCTCCTCGAATGCGCTCCACATACCGTCCAATAGAAACTTGTCAAACGAGGAGATTGACATGTATCTTATACAATTGGACGAGACAATAAAACGAACAATGGACAGTACGATACCACGGTATACACGCACAAACAACGAAAACTTGTACCGCAATGCGACAATTGACGCACTACATCGACGGAAAAGTAGACTCCTGTCAAGATTAAAAACCTTGTACAGGCGGTTTACAGACAGACGAGATGAGGAAATTAGGACACTGAAATCGCTCATCAAAAACACACAAATATTAATTGTCCAGAATTACAAAATTTCTGTTAATTTGCATTGGAACAATAAGATTCGGGCTGTAAGATCCAACAACCCGAGCATGTTTCCGCAAATAAATAAAATCTTTCGCAGTAAGCATAGCGATCTTCCGTGTCTTAAGCTCCCCAGAACGACGGACAACGAACAAATACTGACTACAGCAGGTATTGATCCAGACAACGCAGTACTCGACGATAACTTCTTTGTGGTCGAAGACCCGCAAGAAAAAATGGAGGTACTAGGCGCGGTCTTTCAGGAAGTGTATAAGGTGAATGTGAGTGTTCGCCCAAACCACAACCTGGAGAACTGCGTACAATCTAGCAACTCGCAGCTTCGAGAAGACATCCAACAATGGCGATCTGAGAACATCGGCTTTGTCGTGTTCAATGACGATAACATGGCAGATAATGTCATCGCCGACGAAGGGGTTCATCCCCCGTACATATCGAAGACAGAGCTCCAAGCGGTCTTCGAATCACTTAAGAAGAAAAAGTCAGTTGGAATCGACGGGATCTCGAACATTGTGCTAAGACGTCTCCCCCTAGATGTGGTTAATATGTACACTATCCTGTTTAACAATGCTCTGAATAATGCACATTATCCGGAACATTGGAAAACTGCGATTGTGCAACCCATATCCAAGCGAGGTAAAGATTCTTCGAATCCGTGCAACCTCCGGTCAATTAGTCTCCTTCCGAACATCAGCAAGGTATTCGAGAAGGTGATAAATAGAGCTCTGACCAACTGGACAGAGGACAAACATATTATTCCGGATAACCAATTCGGTTTCAAAGCGGGGCATGACACTATTCATGCCGCGTCGAAACTGGTGTCGGATATCCAATGGAACAAGAGCCAGAAACAATGTACGGGTGCCTGCCTGATTGACCTGGAGAAGGCCTTCGACACCGTATGGTTAGAAGGACTTTTTTACAAGCTCAATGGGCTAGGCATTAGTAAACCACTGCTGTACCTACTGTGTAACATGCTTACTGGTAGAAGGTTCGTCGTCAAGAATGGCAATGTGACCTCTGCAGGTATATTTGAAGTAAAAAATGGTCTCCAACAGGGTGCCGTTAATTCGCCGATGCTGTTCAACATTTTCTTGAGCGATCTAATAAGTTCTCTTCCTCACGCAATTGCGTACGCCGACGACTTGATAGTGTACAGATCAGGTAAAAAGATCGAGGACATCACTACTCTCGCGCAGGGTGACTTCGACTCATTCATGAGAAGTTGCGATGACTGGAAGTTGAATATCAACTTTCAGAAGTCGGAAACCATACTGTTCAGGACCCCGTTGTATAAGGCTTCGGCGGATACAAAAAAGAATTGGCGAAAGTTCTCAATTGTTGGGCGTCACGGGCAACCACTGGCGCAAAGGACTGTAGTCAGATACCTGGGGATCTGGCTAGATCATTATCTATATTTTAACAAACATGTAGATGCTGCTCTAGCCCGAGCCCGAGGCGCTTTCGCTCTTACAAAGAGACTGTTTTACAACAGCCAACTCGATGCGAGGGTGAAGGTGATCTGCTACATGGCCCTCATCCGGCCAATGCTCACCTATGGCTGTCCCGTGTGGTTCAACGTGAGTGCAAGCTTGATGGAAAAGATTCGGGTGTTTGAGAGGGCTTGTCTTAGGGCTTGCCTTCGCCTTTACAGAACACCAGAGTCCCAGTACAAAAAATTCTACTCCAATGAGGTTTTATACAACAGGGCGAACCTGATACGAGTGGACAATTTCCTGGTGAAATTGATTCGAGGCCATACTGCCAGAGCGATGAACTCGGCCAATAACCTGATCTCTGGGGCTTACTACCCCAATTCCCAGTACCATGAAAGGGTACGTCATAACGGCTTCGTCCCCCCAGAAGCATTCCTCCATTTGGACAAACACGGTCTGATACAAAATGAAAATGCGGTACCGCTCCTCTTCCACATCGCCCGTTCGACTGTGGATGGGCGACTCAACCACGACCGTTCCGTCGCACAACGAGCTGAGGAGGGTCTCCTCCGGTTCAGTACGGCGGTATCAAGGCGAGATGTTCGGGATGTTGCAATGCAACACCGAAAATTCTGGTGGCTGTGCAGTGAGGGAACTCCCTCATCGAACCCTTTAGACCCGGGTTAAAAACGGGCAGTGCATATCGGTCTTTGTCTTGCAGCTGATCAAACGCATTTTATCAGCCGCAACCTATGGCCGACCTACATATCTTAGGGTAGTTTTTTAGGGTAGTTTGTAAGTTGTACATAAGTATATAATAAATAAAAAAAAAAAAAAAAAAAAAAAAAAAAAAAAAAAAAAAAAAAAAAAAAAAAAAAAATGTTTACACATGTGTACACTTGTGTACTTATGTGTATACGCATGTATATAGGACATATGCATATATATGTGCGTATTTTGTAAGATACACATATATATATGTATGTATGTTTAGTTTAAGGTAGTTTAAGTTATTTTAAGGTAGTATGTAAGTTAGTAAATAAGTTTTAGTAAAATCAGTTCGGATATTAAGTTTTTTATAATTTTCTTAATTTTAATTTACAGTTAAATTTATTTTTTATTTTTCCAAATACATTATTAGAATAAGTCGAAAGACATAGATTAAGATTAAGTTTAGCTTAGAGTGCCCGCCTAGGGCCAGTAAGTTAGAAGTAGTAACAATGTTCGTCCAACTAGTTTTAAGCATTTTTGTCTAGTATTTAAGTATTTGTTATGAATTAAGTTAATAAAAATGAACTAAAATGAAATGAAATGTGAGTGCTCGACGCCGCCGCTGTCGCTACAAGAACCAGTTCCAGTTTCATCGTCGCCGAGCTTTACTATGATCTCCTCGTCGTTGCCCTCAACAGCTGCCGCGTTCACTCCTCGTCACCGTGCTTCTTTGCCGCAGAGAAGGCTTTGAACTTGTTGAACGAGTCTTAAAGTGGAATCGCAAAAAAATCACAAAAAAAAAAAACCGAAGAAATGTATCCATCCATCGAGATGGATAGTGTAACAGACCCCAAATAGGGACGACGACAGCGAGTATCTCCAGGCGAAGACGTAGAAAAGGACATTCCACTGAATGTGGATGCGGCGGCGGCGGCGGCGGCGGCGGCTGGTGGTGGAGGAGGAGGCAACAGGCAACAGGCTCGTTGTGAGGGAAGGCTATTTTCTTTCTTTTCGATGTTCATTTGATGTTTATGTGATGTCCCTAAACGGAGAGCAGTCATCCCTTTTTGGGGATGGAGCCAAATTTGTTGACGACAAATAAGGCACCGGGTTCGGTGATGTTTGATGTTGTGACGACACAAGTGGGAGAGATGTACTCGGCTCCCCGAAGGGATTTACGTGCAATAACGTGGAACAGTGTTCGGAGGTGTGTGCGGTTGTGATTTTGTTGGGGAGGCAAATTCAGGATTTGTAGCAGGTTTTCGAACAGATTCTACGAAAACTGAAGCTTTTCCTTGGCGTTCTGATGAGTTGACCTCTTTTAAAGGAAGATTCTGGTAAATCTTCGTTCATTTTTGATTCAGTTCAACTGATTTATGGCTGATTTTGGACGTAAGGAGACTTAATTCCACGCAATCAATCGACAGAATACAAATGCACGATAGATTCTGACCGCAACAACCACTTCGTTCAGTTTCGTTAAGTTTATTTTGCTTACTTAGATGGGGACGGAATGAATCGCTGACTGAATAAGGTCCCAGAAGGAATTATCAGCACTTTGAAATTTTAAAATACCGTCCAGTTTCGTAAAGTTTCGTTCACTTTTGCTTACTTAGATGTGGCTAAATGAATTGCCAAAAGGGGCGAAATGAATCACTGTCTCCATGTTGCTTAAGGTGCCAGAAGCAATTATCGGCACTTTAAAATTTGAAGGAGTTTCGTAAAGTTTCGTTCACTTTTGCTTACTTAGATGTGGGCTAAATAAATTGCCAAGGGGAGCGAAATGAATCGCTGTCTCCATGTTGCTTAAGGTTCCAGAAGCAATTATTGAACTTTAAAATTTGAAAATATCGTCCAGTTTCGTTCACTTTTGCTTACTTAGATGGGGGCTAAATGAATTGGCAAGGGGCGCGAAATGAATCGCTGTCTCCATGTTGCTTAAGGTTCCAGAAGCAATTATTGAACTTTAAAATTTGAAAATATCGTCCAGTTTCGTTCACTTTTGCTTACTTAGATGGGGGCTAAATGAATTGGCAAGGGGAGCGAAATGAATTGCTGTCTCCATATTGCTTAAGGTTCCAGAAGCAATTAGTGGAACTTTCAAATTTGAAAATATCGTCCAGTTTCGTTCACTTTTGCTTACTTAGATGGGGGCTAAATGAATTGGCAAGGGGCGCGAAATGAATCGCTGTCTCCATGTTGCTTAAGGTTCCAGAAGCAATTATTGAACTTTCAAATTTGAAAATATCGTCCAGTTTCGTTCACTTTTGCTTACTTAGATGGGGGCTAAATGAATTGGCAAGGGGCGCGAAATGAATCGCTGTCTCCATGTTGCTTAAGGTTCCAGAAGCAATTATTGAACTTTAAAATTTGAAAATATCGTCCAGTTTCGTTCACTTTTGCTTACTTAGATGGGGGCTAAATGAATTGGCAAGGGGAGCGAAATGAATTGCTGTCTCCATATTGCTTAAGGTTCCAGAAGCAATTAGTGGAACTTTCAAATTTGAAAATATCGTCCAGTTTCGTTCACTTTTGCTTACTTAGATGGGGGCTAAATGAATTGGCAAGGGGAGCGAAATGAATTGCTGTCTCCATATTGCTTAAGGTTCCAGAAGCAATTAGTTTAACTTTCAAATTTGAAAATATCGTCCAGTTTCGTTCACTTTTGCTTACTTAGATGGGGGCTAAATGAATCGCTGTCTCCATGTTGCTTAAGGTGCCAGAAGCAATTATCGGCACTTTAAAATTTGAAAATATCGTCCAGTTTTGTAAAGTTTCGTTCACTTCTGCTTACTTAGGTGGAAGCGAAATCTTCACGTTGCTCGAGGGTTCAGAAGCAATTGTCAACACTTTAAAATAGTACGATGCTCCTGACTCCATTTCGTTCAGCTCCGACGTGAATTTAAATTTACTTAAATTTCAATTATGGTTGAACCTTAATGCCCTCGAAGATAGTTTCTTTTATCTTTTACCCCTCTCCGGCATCCTCCGCCGCAAATGTTCATTCTTTGTTTCCACATCTGCCAACACTAGTCACCATAGCGCCGCTTGCGACTACCAAACATCGCAACCATTCCCACCACCAGACACCAACCGACCGACCGACGCTGTCGTTCAATCCACAAGTGAAAACAGAAAGAAAACAAAAACAAATCAAGCCCAGCCAGCATCCATGGTCGCCGGTGTTTGAAGTCGATTTCCCTTCGCCCAGCTACCGGAGTTTCAACGCACTCTCCTGCTGGCTGCTTTCAGCCTCAAAAATCCTCCCTCTTGCCGTCGCTCCAACATAACACACACACACACACACATTCATGCCATGCCGGCTCCACACCAATCCAATGGCAATCCAACGTGAGGTTGCATTGCACACTCCAGGCAACGGTCGAGTGTTGTAAGTTCTTCTTCGCCTGCTCGCTTCAGTCATCGTGCGACCATCGAACGTGATTGCGTACCCGCTTGCGTGTGTTTACGAAAATCGGTTTTCAGTGCGAATCGTAACGTCAACTTAAGATACTCTCCGCGAACGGATATCTGCATCTACCGTGTGTGCTTGTGCTTGCTTACCGCTGTCGTCCGGTGTTTTTATGCCACCCTCCCCGGTCGCCGATTGTCAGAGATTGGGTGGTAGGTCATTAGCTCGTCGTTTGGCACGCGTTCAAATGATGTTTATCATCACCGTTAGTGTGCGTGTGTGTGTGTGTGACCAAAAATAAAGGATTAGGCATCTTCCAGCACCTTCGCACTAACTTGAATTAGAAAATTACAGATACCAGTTAATTTATGTGCGCATAGCCCCACAAGCAGCAACTCGATGCTAATTTTATCTGTCTGACCATCGTCGTCGTTGTTGGTGGCTTGCTTGCAGCGTAGAGCACATCTAGTGGATTAACCAGACACTGGTTTGGCTTATCGCGTAGACCTTCACTGCGTCGCGTCGCCCTGACCGAGCTGAAGAGCACTCGAGTGCGGAGCGGGTGTGTGCGGCACAATGGCCTGTTATCGATGAAAGGATGCGATTAATTAATCGCTTCTGGGAGGCGATAGGGGTTAAGTGCTCGTTTTGAGTGGCTTCAAATTACTTTTCGATGACTTTCCACATCTTTTTCGTCACTTGAACGGAGTCAATCGCAGCAGACACACTCGTCCGAAGGGGTTATCCGAGAGGTAACCCCGGGTCGTGGGAGATCTTTTGTGCGTCCCATCTGTGCTGAGGGTTTGTCACTGTCTTTGACAAGCATATCCTGACGTGGACTTAAGCCGAATGATTGGATGTGAATGTGTTCCCTCGAGTGATTATTGAATGGGTAACGAACGAAGGCGATGAGATGAGATGAGATGAGATTATCGTGCGTCTTAGCTTCCGAGAAACCCATGGGTGATGGATTTAGGAAGACAGTGTGTCCTTTCTTTGACTCCTGTGGCCTCCTTTTGAGGCATTAAAGGGTCTTCTGTCTTCTGTTACTTGTCGAGGTGCATGTGAGGTCTTCCTCTCGGTTTTGAGGCAAACTGAGACGGACACCGGCGAGCAGGCGTTTCGTTTGTGGCTATAGACGGACAGTCAGTGACACTGAATCTCCTGTAGAGGATGATCTGAAGCTCAAAAGTGACAGAAGCAGACTTTCGAGCTGAGAAACTCCAGGATTTGACGCAATCATCAAAGGATGTAGGAAAGTCCAACCAATTTCTGATGGATTTGTGAATTATTCTTGGACGTTCTCGATGCGGCAGTGGTTAAGGGCATTCTTCAGGCAGCGTCTACATCTGGGGTCGCATTGCAGAAGCGTGAGTTATTCACCGTGTCCTCAGAGAGAACAGAGAAAACTCCTGATTGAGGTATCGCGACAAAGATCGTGGACAGTGGACACGTAATGTCGGTGGTGGAGGAAAATCGGTTTCCTGATGTGCGCAGATTAGAAGGTTCAAGTCGCTTGGCTCCAAGGAGCAGTCACTCTTGTGGCACCACGCGGATCGTTCTAAAACCCAGTTTCTTTAGCTGACTCTACCTCCGGTTGTCGCAAAAGTAAGCTACTTAGCTCCCGAAACACAGATCCATCAGAAAATGTCAGGATGTCCTGCCCCCTCCCCCGCACATCCCTCGTTAATACCATCAAATCTTGTAGTTCCTCTGACAGTCTCAGACATATGCGTACAAGCTGAAGAACTTCCCCCACTCCGACCCCTTTCAACCTCTTTTTTTTCACTTAGGCTCTCTTGCCATCCCCTCCATCTCTCTCTCACTCTCTCACACACAGAAGTATCATATTGCATTAAAGGATCAACTGCTAAGGGAATAGTTCACGGAACGCCTTCGCCTCGGATTGTCCCTTGCCATCGCTCCGTCTGTTTGAACTCTGAATCATATCCACAGAACGTGACTAATCGTTGATTCTAGGAATTATTACAAGAAAAACCATGTCGTTTGCTAACTGCCGTTTCATTAAGTCCTTAATTTTGCTTTCAAGACCACGGCCAGAGACCCGCGACAGCGCTGCCGGTGTGAGTGAGTTGAGTCGATGGACGTGGCAAGGGGGCGGCTCCCTCTGGGCTGTGGTTGTTTTAAAACGACGTCCCTCTTTTGTATTCAATTAGATGAAAATTCAAATTAGATAGGATCAAGTACAGGGGCCCTTGGAGGCATGCGCTGCTGTGGACTGTGGCAGTCTGTGCGAAAGGGTTGGCGTTGGAGTTCTAAAAATATCACGTGTTGCAAGCCATCGGTGGTGGTGGTGGAGAGGAGGAGGGTAAGATCGTGAAGGGCCCCTTAATCGAAATGTTTATCTCCATCCGCGTGTGGTAAACATTGAAGATGCGAGCAACGTAATTAGGTTGTGCTCGTCAAGTGCACGACCGAATGGATTGCGTGTATCTAATTGCATCTGAAGTGTGACGGGTGTGTGGGCGGGAAGACAAACGATCCACTTGACTCTTGAAAGATTTTCGAAAACGTTTCTATTTTTTTTTTTTTGATTTGAAGGTGATTTGATGGTCGGCCAGCGAGTCGGCGTGTCGAAATGGATTTCTACTTCAGCGGGATGGGGGACGGCCTATTTTTTCACGAAAAATTCGTCTTTGAAGTGGGCTACGAGATGAGGCCCATTTTTCGACTTTTCCTGGTTCTTACTCCAACTGCCTCAGTTGCCCAACTAGATTCGACCAGAGACTGAAGGTCACAAGGCGCTGGACAATATGACTTCTCGGTTCTTGACGGCGACTTGAAAGATCTTTCACGTCTCGACTGGGCAACAGTGTCCCCTTGACCAGCTGCGAGACAGACGGCAGTTAAGAAGGTCTCCACCTCTCGGGTGGCGCCGCAGTCTGCGGTAGACCTCAGACCCCGGCGGACTCAACCGCTGTGGTAGCTTCTATCTCTTGTCATCTTCCATCTCCTGTCTGTTTCTATCTCTTGTCATTTCCCCTCTCAATCTCAGTCCGCAATCCTTTTTGTCTCGACGCACCTCCATCCACCCGTCTCCCGTGATCAATCAACCCACCCCCCGGCATCCATTCGCCGAATCAGTTTCTCCAGTCGAGGGTAATTAGTCAACGCCTCGCTGACAGCTTTACAAGTCAGCAAGCCGCCGACAGTCAAGACCAACTTCCGTTGCTGTCTGAATTTCCATCCATCCTCCCGAAGGAGTCCCTCCCCCGTTTTTTGGTGGTACAATTTGATTCCTTCGCGAAATGATTAACAGCACCTCATTATCATCAATAAAACGCTTCACAAGAAATTATCGGCAATTTGTCACGCGCGCAGTGACATTTGCGCGCGTTGTCCGACCTCTCCAGCCGCACCGTGCCCAATTCATAAATCTCCCTCGTCTCTCTCTCGCTCTCTGTGCGATCCTCCCACCTCGTGGAGACCTCAATGTTGACCAAAAAAAAAGAAAGAAAAAAAACCAAGTTAACGATCTGTGGGCACAGCCATGCCGGCATTCCTCCGGCTGACGGTGGTGGGCTTTATTTATGGATGCACCTTGGCACGACGGCTTCACGATGACAAGGTGAAGTTTCCTGGAATCGATGACTCGTCGCTGCTCCAGATTTCCCGACGCTGCGTGAATGCTTTACCAAATTGGGATCGTTGTTCTGGCGATTCCCCGATTGTGTGCGACGATAACGTCGAGATGAATTGTCTGTTCTTTTGACGGAGTATTCCACGTTGATTGACAACTCTCGTCGGGTACTGGTTTTTCCATTCCCCTCCCGCTGTTTTTGTGAATGCGTTCTCGAGGGGGAGACACAGGGGATGTTATGCGACAGCTGCGCTACCACCATCAGCAGCATCGCCACACGTTGGTTCTTCACACACGAGCGACCGGCTTTTGTAGGGCGTGCTTAGAGGTTGAACCTATTACTTGGAAAAAAAAATATCGTTCATTCTAGTTTCAGATACATTATAGATCATCAACATCGCCATCACCATCGTGATGTAATTTAACGTGTCACGGTATGATGCATTGTTTTGTACACATTGTGTGCGGGGACCTATTTTGTGGAGGATATTGCCGTCATTTGCGTGCGCTCACATTTCGAGCGGTGGTCGGGGATTGTTTGAATTGGAATCTGCTGCTATTGTTGCGCATCAGCGGCTGGTGTGACGGCTGCCGGTGGATGGAGATGATGGCATTCTCTTTGTCGAGATTTTCTATCTGGCTGGGCTGCCTAATCGGTGGTTCGCTCGTTGACCTCTGGCGGTTGCATCTGCCGCTGGCTTGTGAGATTCCCAAATACGACGTCAGATCGGGTCCGCAGCGAACAAACCCTGATTTGGTCAAGTCTGAGGAGCTCTCAGAGCCTGCAGGTCCCCACACTCTCCCGCTCACAGAATGCCCACCATCATCCACATCCCGTCGTCAATATTATGCCCAAAACCGTCGTGCGTTCCGATCTTTAACTCATCTGCTGCGCATCACAAAGCATCCAAGTTGCACATGTGTTGTCCCACCGCCGCCTCGGAGTCAATCTTCAGTGTTTCGTCACAGCACCCCTGCCTCAAAAATTCCTTTCCATTCTCGACTCCGAGACGACCCTTTTCAAATACTTGTTGATCCATGATGACATCCTTCCGCAGCTGGCAGCTCCTCTGATGCCGCTCCCCCCTCCCCCGCCCACAATCGATGATAGTTGATTCCCATGAGAAGAACCATATCTAGTCACCAGGGGCAACCGAAGGAATTTTCTGAATAATTCACCTCGAAGCATGCCCGCCGACTGTTGAGTTGCACAAAAGATATGCGCGCGAGAGTGAATTTTCATAAAATCGTGACAACCCTACCCACGTGCTATTCACTTCTCAGTCGCAGTCTGCCGCTGCGCTGAGCTGAGCGGAGCGGCACTGAACCGGGCTGGCTGCTGATTTGTGCCATTTCGAAATGGTTGCCGCCAGTTGAGCGCCTACACGTCGAAATGATTATGCATTGCATCTGCATCCACGGTGCGCATACAATCATCGTTTATCCATCAGAGATATATACCCCCCATCCGACAGTTCCACATCTGACACGTTGATTTAGTGCGTTCAGCGTCGTCCAGCGTCCAGCGTCCGACGATGATTATCAATTCACGTGGTGCACCTTCAATCGAGGGGATAATCCGTGTGTATGGAACGTATGCGAGCGTCATTTTGACAGCACACGCATGGATACATTTCAATTGAGGATAAATGGAAAAAATGCGGTTCTTTTGTCAGCTCTTTTTTTTTTTTTTCGTCCCCCCACCCCCATTTGGGTCCAGCAGCGATTGCAACTGGCAACAGGCGCACGACAACGACAACAAGGGGGTCGCCTTTCAAGTACAAGAAGACACGTGACTGGGCATGTCTCTCTGGTAACATTAATCGCAATATATTTCCAATTATCCTGCTTAACAGCAAATTGATTACGTCTGTGTGTGGCGGGGCTGTCGCTGATGGTGCTGCTGGTGGGTGGTTGGTTGAGTGGGTGACGGTGGTAGTCACTCATTTTGTTGGCATTTAACAACTACACCAGGGCTGTGCAGAACTGCGCCTCGAGGGAACGCATCGAACATCCATCATGGCGGAGAATGATCCTTTTACAAGGACTTTTGATTTGTTTCCTTGATTTTAATGGGAACGCGGGAGCCACGCTCGGGTGTGGGCCATAAGAGCACCCGTAAACACATCGTAAAACCAACACTCGCTCGCACACACACCCAACCACCCACCCACATCGTGGACGTCGTTCGACAAGTCCATTGTGAGGCGGAATATTGAATTACCGGCGCCATGTTTGGTTTCGGCGAAACTAACGGTGCCCGGTGCCCGGAAGCGAAGCAATTATGTGTGGAGATCTCTCTGCAGGTACAGGGTGGTTGCTGGAAAGTTCTCTATTTTGACAGCGACCCGTGGGAAAAGCATTCTGTGGCGGTGCTTGTTGCCATTTGATGGTTTCTGGCTCTATTTTTGTTTCGAGTGGAATTGTGGGTTTATTTTGATTGTTGTCTGATGGAGGGATGCATGGGAAAGGTCCTGATTTCTCTCTCGAAAGGGCTATTCATCGCTCGCCCGGCAACTAACTGAGAAGGACAGCCCCTGTCAGTCCTCGCCTGCCTCCAAGTGTCATCGCCGGACCCTCTCCGACAAACTGGAAGTCAAAAAAGAGAAAGACAATAATAAAGTTTTAAATTTTTAAAACCACCCTGTTCCCATTTAAAATTGAATCCTTTGTCAACACCCTCAAGCCTGCATGTTCAGGCGAAGCAGAGTGTGGCGAAAGGAGACGACTTGCAGATTGACATACTGTCAAGGACATAGCCCTTGGCGATGACTACAACCGACAACCGACAACGTCCATCGTTCATTTTTTATTAACATCCCCCGTACGGGTCTCGCTCACTCGCCGTGTCTCTGTGTACCGACACTGGTCTTCGCAAACAAATTGCAAACGTGGTACTTACATTCCACGGTCCACTTGAGATCAAAAATCAATTTGTTTCCTCAAATTTTCACCGTCGCGTCGCTTTCAATTAGATTAATGGATCTGGAGCAGGCCACTTTTCGAATTCAGAAAATTCCTCCAGGACGGCGATTGAGTTCCGGTTCTCTGTTTGCCATTTTAGCCGGGGCTTGGCCATGGTCTTAATACTAATTAACTGTCAAGCACAGGGGGGACACACATCTGCCCTTCAATTTGGATCAGGACACCGGGTGTGGGGGGATGTAGGATGTATTCGAGGATTTTACTCGCGGAAGTACATTTAATTAAGACCAAGCGAGTGAGAGAGACAGACCGAGGCAGAGAGAGAGATAGAGACGATATAATGATATTTGCTGTAAGGCTCCGATGTAATTGTATTCCATTTCAATTCGGTGTGAGGGATCCTTTTGTGTGCGTGGTGATGCGTCGAAGAAGGCGAAACTTAATTTGGTTTCGATGTTATGGCAGATTTAATGAGAATAAGAGGATTTATTCGATTCCCTTTTTCGCCCTGACAACAGATGCCCGCTCAGATGTATCCGCGTCGCTCTGAAACGACACTGTGTAGATATTTGTTTAAATGAGTGGTAATTGTGTAAGTGTTGAATTCAAAGAGAGAATGAAATTGAAAGAAAAAAATTACCGAGTGATGTGAGTGATTAGGGAGAGAAGAGAAGAAAGGAAAAAGGAAAAGGAAAAATAGTGAGCGGTAGACATTTGGATTACGGTCACCATGGGCAACTCATCGTCGTCGCATGGCAGCAAGAGCAGCCGTAAATGTCGCAGTCTACCAAATTCACCGGATGTTCGAAGGTAAATTTTTGTTGATGTTTTTCTATGGAATTTATAAGATAACAAAAAAAAATGAATATTTCGTGTGGGTAGCTGAATGATGTAAGCGTGTTATACTTGGGTGGGGCTGTTGTAAATTTTGCTCTTTATGTGCTGCAGAATTTTGTAAGCACTTATCTTTTTGACAACTTTGAAGTAGTTTTTGATAGTCGATCCCTTTGTGGTGCAATGTATGCATTGGAAAATTGTGCTGAATTGTGTTTATAAAAAAAGACACTTTTGATCGTCATTACATCACTGGCCCTTTTGTAAGCTTGTATAGAGATGTAAATGAGAATTGTCAAATCCTACAGAAGTTGAACGATGGAGGTGAAAGAGTACAGTGAATCCGCTGAATGTTGAAATTTCGACTATAGCTATGATTCATTCACATAACAAATTTCCTTGAACTCTCAATCTCGTCTTTACGACAAATTTTTATGCCAGCACTTTTTATATCAAATTCTCCCCGAGTCTTTCCATGTAAGCCTTCACTGAATTATGTTTTTTTTTAAAAAAAATCACTCTTGATCGTCATTACAGCACTGGTCTTTTTGTAAGCTTGTATAGAGATGTAACTGAGAATCGTCAAATCCTACAAAAGTTAAACGATGGCGGTGAAAGAGTACAGTGAATCCGTTGAATGTTGAAATTTCGACTATAGCCATGATTCATCGCGAATGACACATCGAAATATCTATAGTTTTGCCTTCAAATCTCCTTAAATTTTCAATCTTACCTTTACGACAAATTTGTATGTCAGCACTTTTTATATCCACTTCTCTCCGAGTCTTTCTATATAAGCCTTAACCAGTCTTCCAACAGCGATTATCAAATCCAATGAAATCCCAACCTGGACACCGGAACTCTTCATTGAATCCGCTGAATGACTGTCTACCAGGCGCTGGCAACAAATCATCAGTCCTAATCGCCCCTCCGTGCTGTTCATCCAAAGACCCTAGCCTTAAACCATCACCAAATGAGCCCAGCCCTCACATGGTGCCCCACGACTTTAGCATCCCTTCCCACAGCCATTCACATTTGAAGGGTGATCAATCTTGCCCCCACCCCACCCCATTAACCACAAACTAACAGGTTGTGCTCCAAACCGCGTTCAGAAACTCTTTACGAGCTTCCCAGCTCACGCATGGCCCACATCTGTGGCCACTCTATTGCCATTCGAAAAGGGCCCCATAACTCAGACACTTATTTGTTTGAGCACAAGCACTGCCGTTACACAATAACCTGTCATGTCTGACAGGCCAATTAAACAGTTTTTTCCTTCTTTCCTTCACTCTCCGCGCACTGGCGGTGGTGGTGGTGACGCGACTTCCAAATTCTTTGATCTTGTAAGTGCTCTGCGGCGGCAGCGTTACACCGACGACCGATTTTGTGTCAAGCTTTGCTGGTGTTCCCCCGCTAATTACTAGATGGAAGCACTATATTGCCAAACAAACTACCAGCTCGCATAACAAACGTCGACATTTACGACCCAATCTTGACGAGGAAACGCGCTGGAAACATGCTCTCATGGCTGTACCCGTCCCCGGCCAATGTTTACGTTTGATACAAGAGTCTCTAATGGGTCCAGGGCAGTCCGGACCGCGGAGGATGACATAAAATATTTTCTTTACAACTCGCTCGCTCATAACAGTGCGAGTGTGTGACACTGCTTCGGGATGCCGGGAATCAATGGGCAGGCATTCCTCGCGGCGGGCAGGGGGGTTGGGTGCATTAATGACATGCCTGCTGCAGCTCACGGCTTCCATTTGGTCTTCAAATCAATTTCGGGGTAATTACTTGAATGTTTTATGCTACAAATCCTCTTACTTCGCCTCCGCTGCTGTGTGTGTGTGTGTGTGTATGTGTCGTTGCGTGTAGGGTCGCCTCTAAATTTGGTCCTATTTCGGGCGACACTCGTACACGTGTCTGTGAGGGCAACCACTGGCGCAAAGGACTGTAGTCAGATACCTGGGGATCTGGCTGGATCAATATCTATATTTTAATAAACATGTAGATGCTGCTCTAGCCCGAGCCCGAGGTGCTTTCGCTCTTACAAAGAGACTGTTTTACAACAGCCAACTCGATGCGAGGGTGAAGGTAATCTGCTACATGGCCCTCATCCGGACAATGCTCACCTATGGCTGTCCCGTCTGGTTCAACGTGAGTGCAAGCTTTAAATGCGGTACCGGTCCTCTTCCACATCGCCAGTTCGACTGTGGATGGGTGACTCAACCACGACCGTTCCGTCGCACAACGAGCTGAGGAGGGTCTCCTCCGGTTCAGTACGGCGGTATCAAGGCGAGATGTTCGGGATGTTGCAATGCAACACCGAAAATTCTGGTGGCTGTGCAGTGAGGGAACTCCCTCATCGAACCCTTTAGAACCGGGTTAAAAACGGGCAGTGCATATCGGTCTTTGTCTTGCAGCTGATTAAACGCATTCTATCAGCCGCAACCTATGGCCGACCTACATATCTTAGGGTAGTTTTTTAGGGTAGTGTTAAGTTGTACATATGTATATAAAAAAAAAAAAAAAGGGTTTACACTTGTGTACACTTCTGTACCTATGTGTATACACATGTATATATACTAAGGACATATGCATACATATGTGCGTATTTTACAAGATACACATATATATATGTATGTATGTTTAGTTTAAGGTAGTTTAAGTTATTTTAAGGTAGCTTGGAAGTTAGTAAATAAGTTTTAGTAAAATCAGTTCGGATATTAAGTTTTTTATAATTTTCTTAATTTTAATTTACAGTTCAATTTATGTTTACTTTCACAAATACATTATTAGAATAGCCTAACAAATATTGTTTATAACATTTGAAAAATTATTATCTTTAAAAAAATTAGTAATAAGAAAAATTGCAAAAAAACTTATTAACCGAACACTTGTGTTAAAATTACATACTAACTTAAATTCTACCTTAAAATAAAAATAAAACTAAATAAAACTTAACTAGACTTACAAACTAACTAACTTTTGTATACAACGGTATACAAAATTATGTACATATATGTATTGCTCACCGGCTGTAAGCGAGTGGTGTTGGTACCTTACCGCAGATAAGTACTCCCGTTGAATTTGGGCCGCGGTCACTAGCATCGCGAAAACTCCCGTGCAGATGTTTTTGTCAACAGGGGTACCGAACCTTTGGTGGGGTGTTCGCCGTTATCCTTTATCTCACTGGGAAAGACGATGCACAATATAAGTTTGTGCAATTTGCACGTAATTTTCATTTTAGTTCATTTTTATTAACTTAATTCATAACAAATACTTAAATACTAGACAAAAATGCTTAAAACTAGTTGAACGAACAGTGTTACTACTTCTAACTTACTGCCCCTAGGCGGCCACTCTAAGCTAAACTTAATCTTATACTATGTCTTTCGAATTAACCTAACCTAACAATGCATATGCATGTGCTTAATATTATATGACTTTAACTGATAACTGAACAATTTAAAATTAAGAAAACTTTCAAAAAACTTGATAGCAGAACAGATTTTATTTAAAACTTATGCTAACTTACATACTACCTTAAAATAACTTAAACTACCTTAATCTAAACATACATACATATATACATGTACATATAATAATATACGCACATATATATATATATATATATGTACAACTATTTACAGGGTATACACATAAGTACACAGAATTGTACAAATGTATAGACATTCTTTTTTTTTTTTTTACAGCTTACAAACTACCTTGAAACTACCTAAGATACGTGGGTCGGCCATAGGTTGCAGCTGAACTAATCCACTGCAAGACAGAGACCGACTGCGCCCCATAAGGGGATCTGTACTACCCTTTGCCTAACAAGGGTCTAAAGGGATCGATGATGGAGTCCCCTCGCTACACAGCCACCAGAATTTTCGGTGTTGCATTGCAACATCCCGACCATCTCGCCTTGATACCACCGTACTGAACCGGAGGAGACCCTCCACAGCTCGTTGTGTGACGGAACGGTCGTGGTTGAGTCGCCCATCCACAGTTGAACGGGCGATGTGGAAGAGGAGCGGTACCGCATTTTCAGTTTGTATCAGACCGTGTTTGTCTAAATGGAGGAATGCTTCTGGGGGGACGAAGCCGTTATGACGTACCCTTTCGTGGTATTGAGGATTGGGGTAGTAAGCCCCCGAGATCTGGTTATTGGCCGAGTTCATCGCTCTAGCAGTGTGGCCTCGAATCAATTTCTCTAGGAAATTGTCCACTCGTATCAGGTTCGCCCTGTTGCTTCCGACTTCTGAAAGTTGATATTCAACTTCCAGTCATCGCAACTTCTCATTAATGTTTTCCAATGTTCCGGATAATGTGCATTATTCATAGCATTGTTAAACAGGATAGTGTACATATTAACCACATCTGGGGGGAGATGTCTTAGCACAATGTTCGAGATCCCGTCGATTCCAACTGACTTTTTCTTCTTAAGTGATTCGAAGACCGCTTGGAGCTCTGACTTCCATATGAACGGGGGATGAACCCCTTCGTCGGCGATGACATTATCTGCCATGTTATCGTCATTGAACACGACAAACCCGATGTTCTCAGATCGCCATTGTTGCATGCCTTCTCGAAGTTGCGAGTTGCTAGATTGTGCGCAGTTCTCCAGGTTGTGGTTTGGGCGAACACTCACATTCACCTTATACACTTCCTGAAAGACCGCGCCTAGTACCTCCATTTTTTCTTGCGGGTCTTCGACCACAAAGAAGTTATCGTCGAGTACTGCGTTGTCTGGATCAATACCTGCTGTAGTCAGTATTTGTTCGTTGTCCGTCGTTCTGGGGAGCTTAAGACACGGAAGATCGCTATGCTTACTGCGAAAGATTTTATTTATTTGCGGAAACATGCTCGGGTTGTTGGATCTTACAGCCCGAAACTTATTGTTCCAATGCATGTTAACAGAAAGTCTGTAGTTCTGAACAATTAATGTTTGAATGTTTTTGATGAGCGATTTCAGTGTCCTAATTTCCTCATCTCGTCATCAGTAAACCGCCTGTACAAGGGTATGACGAGATCTCTGTTGCCTTCAAATCGAGTCTATACTCGACGCTGTGTAAGCAATACCATTTGTAAAGCTGGTCCCCTCTATAATTGGAAACTATGTTTCCCCAATATCCATGTCGGGCATTTAAGTCCCCGGCCAAAATGAAATAGTCTCCTCCGAGTCCAGTCTTAGACATCGAAAGAGTGAATCGAGCTCTGATATAGTCGTTCTGGAACTAGGGCAACCGGAGGAGTAGACCGACACCGCATACAGCTTCTTTCCACTGCGGAGAGAAATGCACACGATGCAGGCCTCCAACTCTTGAAACCGTCGTACTTCACTGCTATACACTACTTTGTGTTTAATGTTATTTTTAATGAAGATCGCAACACCGCCTCCACCATTGGAGTTGGGCCGGTCTCTTCTAATAACATTATAATTACTGTGCTCCAGTGTGCCTCTCTGGGTTAGCTTGGTTTCGCTAATCAGAAATAGCTCTGGGCTTTGATCGTCCAACAATCTATAGAGCTCGTTTTTTCGCGGGATCCTTATCAATGAATTTGCATTCACTGCAAGGATCTTATATGTGCTCTCCGGCTGCGCAACCATCAAGACTGGTGACGTGCTTGGTTCTGCAGGAGCGCCAGAATTTGGCTTACCTGCTCCTCTAACCGATCCATACGCCTTTTAATGGAGGATTTTCAATTGGGCGTTGGATCGTCTGCTCTTGGCACTGAAGGCTGCGGCACTACCTTCGGTAGCTCCTTTCCCGTGCTCCTCTGACCAGACGCCATTTGGGCGTAAGTCACTTGAGGGGTGACGGTTACGGCTGCCCCGAGTGGATTTTTCACTGGGGGCTGATTCTGCAGAACCATCTTTGTTTTCCGCTCTTGGAACTTAGGGCAACCCCGATAATTAGCGGTGTGCCCCGCGTTCCCGCAGAGAACGCACTTAAGCTGACTTTTGTCAGCTGCTCTCTCTTTCCCCAGCGGGCATTCCTACGCCTTGTGGTTTTTACTGCACTTCACGCATCGAGGCTGCATTTGGCAGTTCGACGCGGCATGCCCAAACCTTCGGCAGCGAACGCATTGGATAATGCCGTCGCGCCTTCTTATGTTTTCCCAGACGCAATCGTAGTCAGCTAATGTTCTCAAATCATTTAGCTTATCTACTTTGCTGTTGAGTGACAGCTGTACAATGAAGAACGGTAATTTCCGTCCCTCTCGTTTTGCCTTAGCTGTGGTGAAGGGATTGACCCCGACGAACTCAAGACCATCGCACACTTGCTCTTTGAGCAGTTGCAAGACCTCCTCCGCTTCGAGCATTGCGGGGATCTTTAATAATTTGGATTGAATTTTTTCTCCTTTCGGTGTGAAGGAGAAGAACTCAATCATCGAACGCTTTAGACATCTTTTCAGAGTAGCGTGATTATCAACTGTCTTGCAGCTGATAGAATATTTTTCTACCCCCTTATTTTTTTTAATTTTAAAATGCCCAGTACCTATAGCCGACCTACATACCTCTGCAGTTTGTATGATGTCCGGCTTGTATAAGTTGATCGGTGTCACTTTTTCCTTCTTTTTTTATTGTTGTTACTGCTGGTGTACTGCTGGATGCTGTTGCTGCTCACTCGATGCATGTTGCTGCTGCCTCTGCTGTTTCGTTGCTGCTTGCTGTTGTTGCTGGGCTGCTTTCTTCGGTGGCTGCTTCTGCTGATGTTGCTGAGCCGCTTTCTTTTGTTGATGACTTGCTGGCTGTTGTTGATCTCGAACATTGTGCTAAGACATCTCCCCCTAGATGTGGTTAATATGTACACTATCCTGTTTAACAATGCTCTGAATAATGCACATTATCCGGAACATTGGAAAACTGCGATTGTGCAACCCATATCCAAGCGAGGTAAAGATTCTTCGAATCCGTACAACCTCCGGCCAATTAGTCTCCTTCCGAACATCAGCAAGGTATTCGAGAAGGTGATAAATAGAGCTCTGACCAACTGGACAGAGGACAAACATATTATTCCGGATAACCAATTCGGTTTCAAAGCGGGGCATGACACTATTCATGCCGCATCGAAACTGGTGTCGGATATCCAATGGAACAAGAGTCAGAAACAATGTACGGGTGCCTGCCTGATTGACCTGGAGAAGGCCTTCGACACCGTGTGGTTAGAAGGACTTTTTTACAAGCTCAATGGGCTAGGCATTAGTAAACCACTGCTGTACCTATTGTGTAACATGCTTACTGGTAGAAGGTTCGTCGTCAAGAATGGCAATGTGACCTCTGCAGGTATATTTGAAGTAAAAAATGGTCTCCAACAGGGTGCCGTTAATTCGCCGATCCTGTTCAACATTTTCTTGAGTGATCTAATAAGTTCTCTTCCTCACGTAATTGCGTACGCCGACGACTTGATCGTGTACAGATCAGGTAAAAAGATCGAGGACATCACTACTCTCGCGCAGGGTGACTTCGACTCATTCATGAGAAGTTGCGATGACTGGAAGTTGAATATCAACTTTTAGAAGTCGGAAACCATACTGTTCAGGACCCCGTTGTATAAGGCTTCGGCGGATACAAAAAAGAATTGGCGAAAGTTCTCAATTGTTGGGCGTCACGGGCAACCACTGGCGCAAAGGACTGTAGTCAGATACCTGGGGATCTGGCTAGATCATTATCTATATTTTAACAAACATGTAGATGCTGCTCTAGCCCGAGCCCGAGGCGCTTTCGCTCTTACAAAGAGACTGTTTTACAACAGCCAACTCGATGCGAGGGTGAAGCTGATCTGCTACATGGCCCTCATCCGGCCAATGCTCACCTATGGCTGTCCCGTGTGGTTCAACGTGAGTGCAAGCTTGATGGAAAAGATTCGGGTGTTTGAGAGGGCTTGTCTTAGGGCTTGCCTTCGCCTTTACAGAACACCAGAGTCCCAGTACAAAAAATTCTACTCCAATGAGGTTTTATACAACAGGGCGAACCTGATACGAGTGGACAATTTCCTGGTGAAATTGATTCGAGGCCATACTGCCAGAGCGATGAACTCGGCCAATAACCTGATCTCTGGGGCTTACTACCCCAATTCCCAGTACCATGAAAGGGTACGTCATAACGGCTTCGTCCCCCGAGAAGCTTTTCTCCATTTAGACATGTACGGTCTGTTACAAGACATAAATGCAGTACCGCTCATCTTTCACATCGCCCGTTCGACTGTGGATGGGCGACTCAACCACAACCGTTTCGTCGTACAACGAGCTGAGGAGGGTCTCCTCCGGTTCAGTACAGCGGTATCGAGTAGGGATGTGCGGGATGTTGCTATGCAACATCGAAAGTTCTGGTGGCTGGGGAGCGAGGGAACTCCAGCTTCGAACCCTTTAGACCCGGGGTAGATAGGGTAGTGCGTATCCCCTTATGGGACGCAGTCGGTCACTGTCTTGCAGTGGATAACTTCAGAATCCATCAGCTGCAACCTATGGCCGACTTCCATAGCGTAGGGTAGGTTTAAGGTAGTATTTAAGATGTATATATTTAAATAAAAACAAAAAAAAAAAAAAAAAAAAGAAAAAAAGAAAAAAAAAATTGACGACATATGCATATATTTATACAGGATGATACATATATGCATTTATGTATATAGGGATATATGCGTATACATATTTGTATATGGGTATACACATATGTATATGCATATATATGTAGATTAGTTAAAGTTAGTTGTTTAAGTTTATTTTAAGGTAGAATGTAAGGTAGTTTGTAGTTTTTAAATAAAAAAAACAGTTAAGTTATTATGTTTTTTAAATTTTTTCATAATTTAATAATTAGTCCTTCAATATTAGTATATATTTTATTCATTGTTAGGTTAGGTCGAAAGACATAGTTTAAGGTTAAGTTTAGCTTAGAGTGCTCGCCGAGAGCCAGTAAGTTAGAAATAGTAAAATTGTTCGTCCAACTAGCTTTAAGCATTTTTGTCTAGTATATAAGCTTATCCTGAAATAATAAATAAAAATGAAATAAAAAAAAAAAAAGGGTCTCCTCCGGTTCAGTACGGCGGTATCAAGGCGAGATGTTCGGGATGTTGCAATGCAACACCGAAAATACTGGTGGCTGTGCAGTGAGGGAACTCCCTCACCGAACCCTTTAGACCCGGGTTAAAAACGGGCAGTGCATATCGGTCTTTGCCTTGCAGCTGATTAAACGCATTCTATCAGCCGCAACCTATGGCCGACCTACATATCTTAGGGTAGTTTTTTAGGGTAGTGTTAAGTTGTACATATGAATATAAAAAAAAAAAAAGGGTTTACACTTGTGTACACTTCTGTACCTATGTGTATACACATGTATTTATTAAGGACATATGCATAAATATGTGCGTATTTTACAAGATACACATATATATATGTATGTATGTTTAGTTTAATTTAGTTTAAGTTATTTTAAGGTAGTTTGTAAGTTAGTAAATAAGTTTTAGTAAAATCAGTTCGGATATTAAGTTTTTTATAATTTTCTTAATTTTAATTTACAGTTCAATTTATGTTTACTTTCACAAATACATTATTAGAATAAGTCGAAAGACATAGTTTAAGATTAAGTGTAGCTTAGAGTGCCCGCCTAGGGCCAGTAAGTTAGAAGTAGTAACAATGTTCGTCCAACTAGTTTTAAGCATTTTTGTCTAGTATTTAAGTATTTGTTAGGAATTAAGTTAATAAAAATGAACTAAAATGAATGAAATGAATGATACATACCAATGTATATAGATACATATATGTACCTAATTTTGTATACCGTTGTATACAATACGTATGTATATATATGTAGTGTAGGTAATAAGTTAGTTTGTAAGTCTAGTTAAGTTTTATTTAGTTTTAATTTTATTTTAAGGTAGAATTTAAGTTAGTATGTAATTTTAACACAAATGTTCGGTTAATAAGTTTTTTTTTTTTTGCAATTTTTCTTATTACTAATTTTTTTAAAGATAATAATTTTTCAAATGTTATAAACAATATTTGTTAGGCTAAGTCGTAAGATATTTTAAGATTAAGTTTAGCTTAGAGTGCCCGCCGGGGGCCAGTAAGTTAAAATATAATATAATATCACTGTTCGTCCCAACTAGTTTTAAGCATTTTTGTCTAGCATATAAGATTGTTATGAAGTAATAAAACAAAAATGAAATAAAAAAAAAAAAAAAAGAAAAAAAAAACGTATATACATTGATATGTAAATAAAAAAACCAAAGTAACAAAAATCCCACAACGGGGTACTTATCCGTTTTGTTCCTTGTTTTTGATATCTGTCCCGGTGTCTTCCTTAATTCTCCAGTGTCCTCGTCCTTACTTCTGTTTGTTCCTTTACTCTTCTGTATTTGTCTATTTTCTCGTCCTAAACGCACGCATACTACTTTATTTTCACGCACACTTCTTAAGGCTTTAGAGCAGCCTGCAGTCGCTCTCTGATCAATCGTATTCACAAACACGCTGTCAGATGAAATCAAGGGGCAAGAGAGGTAGAAGTTGACTATCTCTTTAATACTTCATCTCTGTCCGGAATGACAGTCACACCAAGGGCAATTCTATTGCAACCTCGCAGAATTTCTCTCCCTTTGGTCGCAATAGATTACCCACTCACACATTCCACACATAACAAACATTCCATACATTCTTTCACCCATTCCCTGTACATGTACGATGTAAAATCATCGTTCATGCAATCATGCATACATACAGTCACACGCACGGCGGTACGATTTCGGCAACGACACGCCTCCAATATCTCATTTCATGATCGCTCTCATACCATTTCTCTGCCTGTACGAACTTCGTACATACATGTTTGCAGTACTCATCGCGGGTCTTTTCATACGCACCATCAGCCGCTGGCCAGTCTCTATTGGGGCGGTTGAGTGTGTGTTCAGTGCGTGTGCCAAAATCGTTTCACCATTCGAACAGCTGATCGTAACTACCGGCGCAAAGGGAATCTCGTCCAATGCCCCGGCAACCTCCCTCGTTGACTCATTCACTCACTCCATTCACGCACTCTTCTGCACTCATCGAGATGATCGCCCAATGATATGCACTCTTCCGTGATCTGTTTTTATTGTGTTATATTTCCTTTTTAATCGTATTATTATTGTGTTATTGCTCGTTATTATTTGATGTCATATTGACTGTGTATGTAGTATATGTATATGTATTTGACGTTTTATATCTATTTGTTTCCTAGATATTCGTGTTGTATAGATTATTTTGGCATTATATAATACGCGGATTATATAATGCCTTTCTTTTATGGTCTACTCTTAGGCGTGCGACTCTGGAGAATTTGTGAAGAGGTTTTGAGTACCATTTCGTACTCTCGCGTTTCTCTCTACTCTTCTTTTGTGTTGGTGTTTACCACTTGCTCACCGGCTGTAAGCGAGTGGTGTTGGTACCTTACCGCAGATAAGTACTCCCGTTGAATTTGGGCCGCGGTCACTAGCATCGCGAAAACTCCCGTGCAGATGTTTTTGTCAACAGGGGTACCGAACCTTTGGTGGGGTGTTCGCCGTTATCCTTTATCTCACTGGGAAAGACGATGCACAATATAAGTTTGTGCAATTTGCACGTAATTTTCATTTTAGTTCATTTTTATTAACTTAATTCATAACAAATACTTAAATACTAGACAAAAATGCTTAAAACTAGTTGAACGAACTTTCAAAAAACTTAATAGCAGAACAGATTTTATTTAAAACTTATGCTAACTTACATACTACCTTAAAATAACTTAAACTACCTTAATCTAAACATACATACATATATACATGTACATATAATAATATACGCACATATATATATATATATATATGTACAACTATTTACAGGGTATACACATAAGTACACAGAATTGTACAAATGTATAGACATTCTTTTTTTTTTTTACAGCTTACAAACTACCTAAGATACGTGGGCCGGCCATAGGTTGCAGCTGAACTAATCCGCTGCAAGACAGAGACCGACTGCGCCCCATAAGGGGATCTGTACTACCCTTTGCCTAACCAGGGTCTAAAGGGTTCGATGATGGAGTCCCCTCGCTACACAGCCACCAGAATTTTCGGTGTTGCATTGCAACATCCCGAACATCTCGCCTTGATACCGCCGTACTGAACCGGAGGAGATCCTCCTCAGCTCGTTGTGTGACGGAACGGTCGTGGTTGAGTCGCCCATCCACAGTTGAACGGGCGATGTGGAAGAGGAGCGGTACCGCATTTTCAGTTTGTATCAGACCGTGTTTGTCTAAATGGAGGAATGCTTCTGGGGGGACGAAGCCGTTATGACGTACCCTTTCGTGGTATTGAGGATTGGGGTAGTAAGCCCCCGAGATCTGGTTATTGGCCGAGTTCATCGCTCTAGCAGTGTGGCCTCGAATCAATTTCACCAGGAAATTGTCCACTCGCATCAGGTTCGCCCTGTTGTATAAAACCTCATTGGAGTAGAATTTTCTGTACTGGGACTCTGGTGTTCTTTAAAGGCGAAGGCAAGCCCTAAGATAAGCCCTCTCAAACACCCGAATCTTTTCCAGCAAGCTTGCACTCACGTTGAACCACACGGGACAGCCATATGTGAGCATTGGCCGGATGAGGCCCATGTAGCAGATTACCTTCACCCTCGCATCGAGTTGGCTGTTGTAAAACAGTCTCTTTGTAAGAGCGAAAGCGCCTCGGGCTCGGGCTAGAGCAGCATCTACATGTTTGTTAAAATATAGATAATGATCTAGCCAGATCCCCAGATATCTGACTACAGTCCTTTGCGCCAGTGGTTGCCCGTGAATTGCCCAACAATTGAGAACTTTCGCCAATTCTTTTTTGTACCAGCCGAAGCCTTATACAACGGGGTCCTGAACAGTATGGCTTCCGACTTCTGAAAGTTGATATTCAACTTCCAGTCATCGCAACTTCTCATGAATGTTTTCCAATATTCCGGATAATGTACATTACTCATAGCATTGTTAAACAGGATAGTGTACATATTAACCACATCTGGGGGGAGATGTCTTAGCACAATGTTCGAGATCCCGTCGATTCCAACTGACTTTTTCTTCTTAAGTGATTCGAAGACCGCTTGGAGCTCTGACTTCCATATGAACGGGGGATGAACCCCTTCGTCGGCGATGACATTATCTGCCATGTTATCGTCATTGAACACGACAAAGCCGATGTTCTCAGATCGCCATTGTTGCATGTCTTCTCGAAGTTGCGAGTTGCTAGATTGTGCGCAGTTCTCCAGGTTGTGGTTTGGGCGAACACTCACATTCACCTTATACACTTCCTGAAAGACCGCGCCTAGTAGCTCCATTTTTTCTTGCGGGTCTTCGACCACAAAGAAGTTATCGTCGAGTACTGCGTTGTCTGGATCAATACCTGCTGTAGTCAGTATTTGTTCGTTGTCCGTCGTTCTGGGGAGCTTAAGACACGGAAGATCGCTATGCTTACTGCGAAAGATTTTATTTATTTATGGAAACATGCTCGGGTTGTTGGATCTTACAGCCCGAAACTTATTGTTCCAATGCATGTTAACAGAAAGTCTGTAGTTCTGAACAATTAATGTTTGAATGTTTTTGATGAGCGATTTCAGTGTCCTAATTTCCTCATCTCGTCATCAGTAAACCGCCTGTACAAGGTTTTTAATCTTGACAGGAGTCTACTTTTCCGTTGATGTAGTGCGTCTATTGTCGCATTGCGGTACAAGTTTTAGTTGTTTGTGTGTGTATACTTCTAATTCCGCAATATCGTTGGGGATCTTGATTTCGGCACTGAGTCCGCAATGGTCACTGAGGTACACGAAGGTGTTCAAACAGTTTACCGTTTGTGCGTTTGTGTCTGTCAGCTGCAATCTTGCGTCAAATAGCAGGAGATCCAGATATGAACCGCTTCTGGGGTATGACGAGATCTCTGTTGCCTTCAAATCGAGTGTATACTCGACGCTGTGTAAGCAATACCAGTTGTAAAGCTGGTCCCCTCTATAATTGGAGACTATGTTTCCCCAATATCCATGTCGGGCATTTAAGTCCCCGGCCAAAATGAAATAGTCTCCTCCGAGTCCAGTCTTAGACATCGAAAGAGTGAATCGAGCTCTGATATAGTCGTTCTGGAACTAGGGCAACCGGAGGAGTAGACCGACACCGCATACAGCTTCTTTCCACTGCGGAGAGAAATGCACACGATGCAGGCCTCCAACTCCTGAAACCGTCGTACTTCACTGCTATACACTACTTTGTGTTTAATGTTATTTTTAATGAAGATCGCAACACCGCCTCCACCATTGGAGTTGGGCCGGTCTCTTCTAATAACATTATAATTACTGTGCTCCAGTGTGCCTCTCTGGGTTAGCTTGGTTTCGCTAATCAGAAATAGCTCTGGGCTTTCATCGTCCAACAATCTATAGAGCTCGTTTTTTCGCGGGATCCTTATCAATGAATTTGCATTCACTGCAAGGATCTTATATGTGCTCTCCGTCTGCGCAGCCATCAAGACTGGTGACGTGCTTGGTTCTGCAGGAGCGCCAGAATTTGGCTTACCTCTCCTCTAACCGATCCATACGCCTTTCAATGGAGGATTTTCAATTGGGCGTTGGATCGTCTGCTCTTGGCACTGAAGGCTGCGGTAGCTCCTTTCCCGTGCTCCTCTGACCAGACGCCATTTGGGCGTAAGTCACTTGAGGGGTGACGGTTACGGCTGCCCCGAGTGGATTTTTCACTGGAGGCTGCTTCTGCAGAACCATCTTTCTTTTCCGCTCTTGGAACTTAGGGCAACCCCGATAATTAGCGGTGTGCCCCGCGTTCCCGCAGAGAACGCACTTGAGCTGACTTTTGTCAGATGCTCTCTCTTTCCCCAGCGGGCATTCCTCCGCCTTGTGGTTTTTACTGCACTTCACGCATCGAGGCTGTATTTGGCAGTTCGACGCGGCGTACCCAAACCTTTGGCAGCGAACGCATTGGATAATGCCTTCGCGCCTTCTTATGTTTTCCCAGGCGCAATCGTAGTCAGCTAATGTTCTCAAATCATTTAGCTTATCTACTTTGCTGTTGGGTGACAGCTGTACAATGAAGAACGGTAATTGCCGTCTCTCTCGTTTTGCCTTAGCTGTGGTGAAGGGCTTGACCCCGACGAACTCAAGACCATCGCACACTTGCTCTTTGAGCAGTTGGAAGACCTCCTCCGCTTCGAGCAGTGCGGGGATCTTTAATAATTTGGATTGAATTTTTTCTCCTTTCGGTGTAAAGGCGAAGAACTCAATCATCGAACGCTTTAGACATCTTTTCACAGTAGCGTGATTATCAACTGTCTTGCAGCTGATAGAATATTTTTCTACCCCCTTATTTTTTTTAATTTTAAAATGCCCAGTACCTATGGCCGACCTACATACCTCTGCAGTTTGTATGATGTCCGGCTTGTATAAGTTGATCGGTGTCACTTTTTCCTTCTTATTTTGTTGTTGTTGCTGCTGGTGTACTGCTGGATGCTGTTGCTGCTCACTCGATGCATGTTGCTGCTGCCTCTGCTGTTTCGTTGCTGCTTGCTGTTGTTGCAGGGCTGCTTTCTTCGGTGGCTGCTTCTGCTGATGTTGCTGAGCCGCTTTCTTTTGTTGATGACTTGCTGGCTGTTGTTGCAGCTTATTTTGTTTAGATGCAGTTGGCTGTTTTTGTTGCTGCATCTGCTGCGGTTGCGGTTGACTCGGTTTAGGCAACTGTTTTTGTTGTTGAGCGATTTGTAGGTTTGCTTGCTCATCCTCCTTTCTTCTCCTTTAGAGAGTTCTTCTTCGAAGCTCTCTAATCTCTCGGAGGAGTTTATCAGTCTCCTCCCTCAGATTGGAGACTTTCGTCTGCTTCGAGCGGATTATGTCTTCCACTTCTTCTTCGGTGTCGGAGGGCATCGATTCTAAGCTGATACTGCTCACTGCGAATCGCCCCTCCCTCCCGTCTGACACATACGAGTATGCATCGTCATCTGCATCGTCTTCGTGAGATGTCTCGTTCGATGACGTAGACGTAGCTGGACTCTCTTCCTCTTGCGATTTGTGGGTTGACGCGTTAATTTGGCGTCGCTTAGAGCTGGTGGAGGTTTGCCTCTTCCTCCTCCTCTTCGTTGTGCCTTCATTAGGCACCGTTGGGTGTTGGCGTGACATTTCTGCCACCGGTTTATGTTTCTCGCCGACCGCTTCTAGGCGAGCGTCCTGCCCGTTCTCCTCCATACTTTGCACTCACTTCTCTATTGACGCAATTATGCAGTTGGTTGAAAACGAGAAAAAAAAGGACGTATTCCCAAACTGGGTTTCGAACCCAGCACCTGCTGGATCGTGGTTGAACACTCTTTTTTTTTTTCCATGTAATTTGGTTTTTATTTAATGAAAACAAAAGTATAACAAAAGAAACAAAAGTACTTAAAACTAGCTTAGCTAACTTAAGAATTTACAAATTTTCTTAATACTAACTTACTGACCCTATGCGGGTACTCTAAGCTAATCTAATCTACGCTATAAATGTGCCTTTCGGCTTAATATATGTTTTTTTTTTAGTTTTTTGCGACAATCTTTTAATGAATTTTTTCGTTTGCCACGAAAAGTTTTTTAAAAAACTTGGCTAACTAAACTTACTTACATAACTATTTAAACTACCTTATACTAACTTACCCTAACATAAAACTTAAGACTATCTTAACTATGTCCGTAATAGTACGGACACGTGCACCAGGGCGTATATTTTATGTATATGCCTAACATATATATTTTATACGCCGTGGTGCACCTTTTTTTTCCTTTTCTTATTAGTTTTACAATTTTTTTGGCTTTTTTTTTTTTGATTTCTTTTTTTTTTTGGATTTTTTGTTTTTATTAATTATTTTGGATTTTTTGTTTTTTAATGTTTTTGGATTTTTTTTTCCTAATTTCTACCTTAAACCTATGTAAGTTGGCCACCATGGTCAACTATCTGGTCATCTAGAAAAGCCAGCGGTGGCGGAGACTGGTTTTGGTGTAACCACCAGTAAAATAGCCGTTCTTTGGCAGACTCTTTCCTGTCACGAGCGGGGATCGCTCTACTGAACCGAAGAAGATCCTCGTGGGTGCGAGCGACATCCGGTTCGTATTGGAGTCGCCTGTCCACTGTTCGGCGTACGACATGGAAGATAACAGGGCATCCGTCTGTTTCCCGTATTAGGCCAGTCGTGTCTAAATAAAGGAATGCTTCGGGAGGAATAAAGCCGTTAAGGCGCACCCTTTCATGGTACATGATATTGGGGTAATAAGCCCCAAAGATCAGATTGTTGGAAGAAGTCATAGCCCGTGCAATGTGCCTTCTGATCAGCTTAATAATAAAATTATCTATCCTGTTCAGGTTTGCCTCGTTGTACAGGACCTCGTTAGGATAGTACCTCTTGTACTCGGACTCGGGTGTACGATACAAACGGAGACAGCTCCTAAGACACCGTCTCTCGAACAACCTCATCTTTTCCATCTGGGAAGGATTCACGTTGAACCACAGGGGACAACCGTACGCCATAATTGGCCGGATGAGGGCCATGTAGCAGATTACCTTCACCCTCGTATCAAGTTGGCTGCTGTAAAATAACCTCCTTGCCGCAGAAAAGGCTTTTCTGGCTTTCGTCAGAGCAATATCTATGTTTGTCAAAATACAGATATTGATCCAGCCAAATGCCAAGATATCTAACTACACTTTTCACAGCTAACGGCCGTCCTTGCGGGTCAACTATGCCGAACTTGCGCCAGTTTTGGCGCGTATCCCGCGGTGCCGTGTACAACGGGGTCCTGAAAAGGGTAGTGTCACACTTCAGGAAGTTGATAATCAACTTCCAGTCGTCGCAAAATCGCTGAATTTTTTCGAAGTCACGCTGCAACAAGATATTTATTACTTCGACCTTCGGACCTGATCTGTACGCTACTAGATCGTCGGCGTACGCAATTAAGTGCGGCATGGAACCTATAAGATCCGCAGTGAATATTGAGAACAAGATCGGCGAACCAACAGCCGCTTGTTGAAGACCATTTTTAATGTCAAAGACCGTGGTAGAAGTTACGCCGTTACTTTTCACGACGAACTTTCGTATATAGCAATGGTTTACTTATGCCAAGCCTTACCAGCTTGAGGAAGAGAACCTCCAATCAAACGGTGTCGAACGCCTTCTCCAAGTCAATCAGACAGGCACCCGTGCACTGATTTTTGCTTTTATTCCATTGAATGTCGGATACCAGCTTTGACGCGGCATGTATGGTTTCATGCCCCGCCCTAAATCCGAACTGGTTGTCCGGTATGATTTTATTTTCATCAGCCCATTGTTTCAGAACTCCTATGACTATCTTTTCAAAAACCTTGCTTATGCAGGGAAGAATACTGATCGACCGGAGATTTGTCGGGATGGATTTGTCTTTGTCCCGTTTAGGGATCGGTTGCACTACAGCTGTTTTCTAATGCGCCGGGTAATGTGCATTACTCAGCGCGTTGTTGAACAATGTTGTCCAAATTTGGACCGCTGCGGGGGAAAGATGGCGAAGCACAATCTTCGGTATTCCATCGATTCCCACTGACTTTTTCTTTTTCAGCGAGTTGAAGATACCCTGAAGATCTTCTTGGGAAATCAAGATGAGATTGTCATCATTGGCGACGGCACTATGTGCCATATTATCGTCACTGAACCTGGTGAAACCTGGATTCTCGGATCGCCATTGACTTATCTCGTTGCGGAGATAGAAGTCGTTTAGCAAGGCTCTGTTCAGCTAGAACACAGCACCAATAGCTTTAACCTTCTCCTGGGGATCTTCAACCACGAAGAAGTCATTGTCTAGCACTGCCTCACCTGGATCGATGCCAATTGAAGTCAGTAATTGTTCGTTATCTGTCGTCCTGGGAAGTCTAACGACCTGAATGTCATTTTGATCTTTCCTCCGAAATATTTTATTTACTTGCGGGAACATACCCGGGTTGTTGGATTGTACAGCCCGGATTTTATTGCTCCAGTGCAAGCTTATAGCCAAACTGTAATTTATTCGAATTAACTGTTGCAGGTTCTTGATCTCAGACTTCAGTGCCCTGACTTGCGCGTTTTGTGGATCTGTAAACCGACTGTGCCAGAGTTTGAGTCTTGACAGCAGCCTACTTTTGTGCACGTGAAGTGCATCGATGGTAGCATTTCGATAAACATCGCCGTCATCGATTTTTACTGCCTTGGGAATAGTCTTGTCCATGGTACGTTTATTTCCGTCGTCCATTTGTATGAGGTACCTGTCAACCTCTTCGTTCGTCAGGTTTCTGTTTGTCGGAGGATTGATCCCACTCGAACGTAGTTCTGTGGATAAAGTCCTGGAGAAACGTGGCTAGCGGACCTTATTGTAATTATAAGGGTGCCTCTGGACATATTCCTCCAGTTCTTCCACCTCGTTCGGGAGCTGAATAGCCGCGAAGAGTCCGCAGTGGTCACTCTCGTACTCAACCGCAGTTAAACAGTTCCGTGTGCGTCTTTCCACGTCCAGTATAGTCAGTCGTTTGTCTATCAGCATCAGATCCAGATAGGACCCGCTTCGGGGAAAGGATGGCCTATCGGTTGCAAGGAAATCTAGCTTGAACTCACTATTGTGCTCTACCAACCAGTTATACAATGAGGTCCCCCTGGCGTTATGCACCACGTTGCCCCAATCCATATGAATCGAGTTCAAATCCCCGGCTATGACATAGTAGTTCTCTTCCGAGCTCAGTCGAAGGCTAGTAAATAGAGTATCGAGCTCTGAAATGAAATGGGGATTGATACGTGCCTTGTCAGACGCATAGATCGCGATCACATATAACCGCTTACCACCCCGGGTGGGGATGCGTGCGATACACGCTTCTATCGCCTGGAATTTTCGCACTTCACCGCTATACACGACCTTATGACAAAGGCCTTTTTTGATTAAGAGAGCGACCCCACAAGCTAGGTAGGCTCGGTCTCTTCGAATGATATGGTAATTCTTGTACCTGAGGGTATGCGTCTGGTTTAGCCTGGTTTCGCTAACCATCAACACGTCAGGATTATGGATTTGCAACAAGTTACCGAAGTTTAGTTGACGTTCAGGCCTGATCAGTGAATTCACATTCACTGCTAGGATTTTAAGGTTACGGGCTGCCTGCGCAGCCATTAAACCGATGTTGCGTTTGGCTCTCCGAACAGCGTCGAGTAGATGAGGTCTACTCGCGCTGCTTGCTCAAGGAACTGCTTTTGAAGCAGTCCTGCCCCTGGATGGAGAGCAGGACCATCTTCAGATCCAGATCAGCTTCAGGTTGCCTGGCCACTGGGACCGGGGCCACCTTCGGCACTGTCTGTTGTCAGGGTGCCCGCTGGTCTTACAGAGTACACACTTCAGTTTGCTCCTATCCTCAAATTTCTCCGTCCCTAAGGGACATTCCCCTCGATTGTGGGTTCCTGCGCATTTGACGCAGCGAGACTGGATGTTGCAATTCGCCGCGGCATGCCCAAACCTCTGACAACGAGCACACTGGAGTGTGTCCTTTGCCTTGTTTAATGTATTCCATTTGACATCAATAGAGCCTAGACGATGTATTCGTTTTAGACTATCTAATTTGCTGTCTGGGGTGACCTGGACTAGGAAGAACGGAAGTTTCCTGTTCTTCCTTTTCGAAACCGCAGTGATGAAGGGCATAACTCCAACGACCTGGACATCGCCGCTCTGCGCTTGGCGCAGCTTAGCGAGGATCTCCTCCGGATCAGTGTCAGGATCCACGTCCTTAAGGAGCATGGTCTGCACTTTTTCCCCTTTTGGGGTGTAAGAAAAAAACTCGGCCTCCGACACCGCTAGCCTGTCTTTAACTACATAATAGTCTGCCATTGATAAGCAATGGACAGATACTCTCAATGGACCCTTATACTTAATGTAATATGACTCTTTGGTGACCAACTTACATAAGGTGTCGACGTCCTTCGTCTCCAGTCCGAAGACGTTGATTGGAGGGCATCTCTCCTTTTTGGCTGGCTGCTGCCGTTGTTGCTTCCGCTGTTGTTGTTGTTGCTGCTTCTGCTGCTGCGGCTGCTTCTTCTGCTGCTGCTGTTTCTGTTGTTGTTGTTGTTGTTGTTGTTGCTGCTGTTTTGGCTGATGTAGTTGTTGTTGCTGCTGCTGTTGCTTCTTGGCAGCTGTTGATCGTTGTCCCTTTGGCAACTGATGGGACGGTTCTTGTTGTTGCTGCCCTTTTGGCTGCTGGTTTTGTTTTGCAGCCTCTTTGGCCGCTCTCCTGACCCTTAATTTGATTTGGATGGCTTGAATGTGGGCATCCAGCTCCTCCCTCTCCCTCTGCCTCTTAATCAGCTGCTCCCGGTCCTCTTCCTCTTCGTCCTCGGATTCGGACGACGTTAGAGCAATGAAGGGGTTCTCTCTACCGCTGTAGGAGAATCTCCCCTCGCCTTCTGCCGACTCGTATTCCACGTCGTCGACTATCTTTTGCTGCATTCTGGCTGCTGCTGCTGTAGTTGTAACTACAGTTGTCGTTGTTGCTGCTGCTGTTATATTTGCGGCTATTGCCGCAATTTTCGCGTCGCCTGATCCAAGGCTGGAACGGCGCTTCACCAGGTTTGGCTGTGGCTGAAGCTTCTTCCTCCTTTTCTTCCTCGCCTCATCATGTGTTGACTGGTGGTCTGATGTCCCAGCCACCGGTACAGCATCACCCGATTTTCGGAGCTCGGGTCGCTCAGCTGTCTCCATTGCACTGACTCACACTTTAGTGTCTTTATTTGTTTAATTTAAAAAAAAATTATTGCAATTTTTCTTCGGGATTCGAACCCGGCACCACGAAGTCACCGGTGATCACTCTACCGTGAAGCTACCGATTGTTATTTTATTTCTGCGATATTTTCCGCACTTGATAATTTATTATTTCCGCACTAAATCGAAACACGTCTGCACTGGGTGGAGGTCTGTTAACGGCTGTGAGTTCTACGCACTGGGCCACGTTCTTATTGCGGATCCCAGTGTCGGTTGCACAACTTAACTTCGTCACTTGTTTGTGAAATCGAAACACTTGTTATTTGTTCAACGGTCTGTGAACGACTGACTTGACGCGCTATTACACCTTTGCATATTATAATTTGATATATTTCTTCATCTGAGACATTTCCGGTCACATGAGTTTCTGACAATACCATTATATCACAGTCCTGGTATATTAAAAGATCTTGCATTTCATCAAAGTTATTCACTAAGCCTTCTACATTTAAATATATTACACGAATATTAGCGGGTTGCTAGTATGCTATCCTGTTTCTCTGGATTTATAGTTTTTTGACGAACACTTCACATAGATAGATTCGATAGTCATGACACACATCCAGCTTTAAGCCTAAATTCCTATTTGGTATCACACAATTATTGCACTTAAATTAGTTGAACACTCTATGCACCCGGCTGCGCTCTTGTTGCGGATCCCAGTATCAACTGCACTACTTCACTCTGTTTTCGTTTTTCTGAATATTTCTAATAAGCCGAAACACTTGTGGACAGTTCAACGGTCTGTGCACGACTGATGTTCGTGTATACCGTGGTATCGTACTGTCCATCGTTCGTTTTATTGTCTCGTCCAATTATATTAGATACATGTCCATCTCCTCGTTTGACAAGTTTCTATTGGACGGTATTTGGAGCGCATTTGAAGAAACTGCTCTCGTCATTTGTCTGGAGAAGCGAGTCCAGCGTGTCCTACTGTAATTGTAGGGATACGTTAGAACAAACTCTCCTAATTCCGCAATATCGTTGGGGATCTTGATTTCGGCACCGAGTCCGCAATGGTCACTTAGATACACGAAAGTGTTCAAACAGTTTACAGTTTGTGAGTTTGTGTTTGTCAGCTGCAGTCTTGCGTCAAATAGCAGGAGATCCAGATAAGAACCGCTTCTGGGGTATGACGAGATCGCTGTTGCCTTCAAATCGAGTCTATACTCGACGCTGTGTAAGCAATACCAGTTGTAAAGCTGGTCCCCTCTATAATTGGAAACTATGTTTTTCCAATATCCATGTCGGGCATTTAAGTCCCCGGCCAAAATGAAATAGTTCTCCTCCGAGTCCAGTCTTAGACATCGAAAGAGTGAATCGAGCTCTGATATAGTCGTTCTGGAACTAGGGCAGCCGGAGGAGTAGACCGACACCGCATACAGTTTCTTTCCACTGCGGAGAGAAATGCACACGATGCAGGCCTCCAACTTCTGAAACCGTCGTACTTCACTGCTATACACTACTTTGTGTTTAATGTTGTTTTTAATGAAGATCGAAACACCGCCTCCACCATTGGAGTTGGGCCGGTCTCTCCTAATAACATTATAATTACTGTGCTCCAGTGTGCCTCTCTGGGTTAGCTTGGTTTCGCTAATCAGAAATAGCTCTGGGCTTTCATCGTCCAACAATCATAGAGCTCGTTTTTTCGCGGGATCCTTATCAATGAATTTGCATTCACTGCAAGGATCTTATAGGTACTCTCCGTCTGCGCAGCCATCATGACTGGTGACGTGCTTGGTTCTGCAAGAGCGCCAGAATTTGGCTTACCTCTCCTCTAACCGATCCATACGCCTTTCAATGGAGGATTTCCAATCGGGCGTTGGATCGTCTGCTCTTGGCACTGAAGGCTGCGGCACTACCTTCGGTAGCTCCTTTCCCGTGCTCCTCTGACCAGACGCCATTTGGGCGTAAGTCACTTGAGGGGTGACGGTTACGGCTGCCCCGAGTGGATTTTTCACTGGGGGCTGCTTCTGCAGAACCATCTTTGTTTTCCGCTCTTGGAACTTAGGGCAACCCCGATAATTAGCGGTGTGCCCGCGTTCCCGCAGAGAACGCACTTGAGCTGAATTTTGCCAGCTGCTCCCTCTTTCCCCAGCGGGCATTCCGCCGCCTTGTGGTTTTTGCTGCACTTCACGCATCGAGGCTGCATTTGGCAGTTCGACGCGGCGTGCCCAAACCTTTGGCAGCGAACGCATTGTATAATGCCGTCGCGCCTTTTAATGCTTTCCCATACGCAATCATAGTCAGCTAATGTTGTTATATCTTTTAGCTTATCTACTTTGCTATTGGGTGGCAGCTGTACAATGAAGAACGGTAATTTCCGTCCCTCTCTTTTTGCCTTGGCTGTGGTGAAGGGCTTGACCCCGACGAACTCGAGACCGTCACACACTTGCTCTTTGAGCAGTTGGAAAATCTCATCCGCTTCGAGCGGTGCAGCGATCTTTAGTAATTTTGACTGGAGTTTTCCTCCTTTTGGTGTGAAGGAGAAGAACTCCGTCTTCGAACGCTTTAGACACCTCTTAAGAGCTTCATGATGCTCTACTGTCTTGCAGCTTATTGAGTATTTTTCGTAGCCTTTATTTTTTTTAATACTTAAATGACCACTACCTATGGCCGACCTACATACCTGTGCAGTTTAAATGACGTCCGGCTTGTACAAATTGATTGGTGGCATTTTTTCTTTCTTTTTTTGCTGAACTGCTGGCTGCTGTTGCTGTCGAGTTGCTGCATGATGCTGCTGTTTCTGTTGTTGCGTTGAGTTGTGAGACCTCTCAGCTTTCTAATTCGATTAGTTTCTGAGTTTCCTCCTTCAGGTCAGAGACCTTCGCTTCTTTGGCGCGAATTATTGCCTCAGCCTCTTCTTCGGTGTCGGAGGGCATCGATTCAAAGCTGATACTGCTTATTGCAAAGCGCCCCTCCCTCCCGTCTGACAAATATGAATATGCATCGTCTTCTGCATCGGCCTCGTGTGACGTCTCGTTCGATGACGTGGACGCTGCACTCTCTTCCTCTTGTGGATTTTCGGCTGACGCGTAACTGCTACGTCGCTTTGAACCGGTGGAGGTCTGCTTTTTCTCCTCCTCTTCGTTGTGCCGTCTTTGGACACCGTTGGTTGGTGGCGTAATTTTACTGCCACCAGCTGCTGGTTCTCCCCGTCCGTTTCTAAGCGAGCGGACTGCCCGTTCTCTTCCATGATTTGTGTCACTCACTTTGCCAGTGCAATTTTGATATTGGCGGAAAAAAAACGAAAAAAAAGTGCACCGCGCACACTGGGTCTCGAACTCAGCGAACTTTTTTTTCTTATAACATTTTTTTTTTTTTGTTTTTTGTTTTTATTAATTTTTGTGGATTTTTTGTTTTTTAATGTTTTTGGATTTTTTTTTTTTTCCTTATAACTACATTAAACCTATGTAAGTTGGCCACCATGGTCAACTATCTGGTCATCTAGAAAAGCCAGCGGTGGCGGAGACTGGTTTTGGTGTAACCACCAGTAAAATAGCCGGTCTTTGGCAGACTCTTTCCTGTCACGAGCGGGGATCGCTCTACTGAACCGAAGAAGATCCTCGTGGGTGCGAGCGACATCCGGTTCGTATTGGAGTCGCCTGTCCACTGTTCGGCGTACGACATGGAAGATAACAGGGCATCCGTCTGTATCCTGTATTAGGCCAATCGTGTCTAAATAAAGGAATGCTTCGGGAGGAATAAAGCCGTTAAGGCGCACCCTTTCATGGTACATGATATTGGGGTAATAAGCCCCAAAGATCAGACTGTTGGAAGAAGTCATAGCCCGTGCAATGTGCCTTCTGATCAGCTTAATAATAAAATTATCTATCCTGTTCAAGTTTGCCTCGTTGTACAGGACCTCGTTAGGATAGTACCTCTTGTACTCGGACTCGGGTGTACGATACAAACGGAGACAGCTCCTAAGACACTGTCTCTCGAACAACCGTTGAACCACAGGGGACAACCGTACGCCATAATTGGCCGGATGAGGGCCATGTAGCAGATTACCTTCACCCTCGTATCAAGTTGGCTGCTGTAAAACAACCTCCTTGCCACAGCAAAGGCTTTTCTGGCTTTCGTCAGAGCAATATATATATGTTTGTCAAAATACAGATATTGATCCAGCCAAATGCCAAGATATCTAACTACACTTTTCACAGCTAACGGCCGTCCTTCCGGGTCAACTATGCCGAACTTGCGCCAGTTTTGGCGCGTATCCCGCGGTGCCGTGTACAACGGGGTCCTGAAAAGGGTAGTTTCACACTTCAGGAAGTTGATAATCAACCACCGCTAGCCTGTCTTTAACTACATGATAGTCTGCCATTGATAAGCAATGGACAGATACTCTTAATGGACCCTTATACCTTATATAATATGTCTCTTTGGTGACCAACTTACATAAGGTGTCGACGTCCTTCGTCTCCAGCCCGAAGACGTTGATTGGAGGGCATCTCTCCTTTTTGGCTCGCTGCTTCTGTTGTTGCTTCCGCTGTTGTTGTTGTTGCTGCTTCTGCTGCTGCGGCTGCTTCTTCTGCTGCTGCTGTTTCTGTTGTTGTTGTTGTTGTTGTTGCTGCTGTTTTGGCTGATGTAGTTGTTGTTGCTGCTGCTGTTGCTTCTTGGCAGCTGTTGATCGTTGTCCCTTTGGCAACTGAGGGGACTGTTCTTGTTGTTGCTGCCCTTTTGGCTGCTGTTTTTGTTGTGCAGCCTCTTTGGCCGCTCTCCTGGCCCTTAATTTGATTTGGAGGGCTTTGATGTGGGCATCCAGCTCCTCCCTCTCCCTCTGGCTCTTTTTTAGCTGCATTCTGGCTGCTGCTGCTACGCTCTAGTTGCGGGTCCTAGTGACACTAGCACTATTTCACTGTTTTAATTATTATTTGTTAATACTCCGAAGTCGAAACACATGCGAACAGTTCAACGGTCTGTGAACGACTGCAATTTGCACGTCTTATGTTTTATGTATACTGTAACTTAGTACATTTTATATATTTATATTGTTTGTATTTATTTATGTCCTTTCCTTTTTTTTTATGAAAAATTACTATGAAAGGGTTTTTGTTTTCCTTATTAATTTGTTTCTTTTATTTTATAAATTCTTATAAATTTAAATTCTTTATGAATTTTCCTCTTTGCTATGAAAAGCTTATCTATTAAATTTTATATATTTATTGTATATTATTTGTATTTATTTATGTCCTTTCCTTTTTTCTATGAAAAATTACTATGAAATGGTTTTTTTCTTTTTTAGTTCTTCTTTCCAAATGGAAAAATCTGTATAACGTACGAAAAAAAAGAGTAGACACTCGATATAAAGAATTTGTTTGTTGCCTTAGAGAAGAAGGACACGCTTGGCATCTGCTGGGGAGGCAAGCGAGGGTTGATAGTTGATGCGAGCAGAAAGAGTGTTTACAGGTGTACATGGTATGGTTGCTCATTTAAAGTCTTTGTACATTGTACATTGACTTTCTATAATAATTATTTGCAAATTTGCAAAATAGACAAGAAAATGAGTTAACTAAGTCCACTAGATGACCATTGGCTATGTAATACGTGCAAAGAGCATGCAATAAAATTGATGCGAAGGCTGTTTTCGGGCGCATCAATGGGATGGACATCTGCATAATAGTAATTAATAAAGCATTTCTCTTGCGAAGGGATAATAAGTGCATTACCACCAAGTATTCTCTATAATTTATTCTTTCCAATCAGGTTTGTAGCAATTTTGAAACTGGAAAGAGTAATAGACAGTGTTGAGGTAGTATTTAATCTCAGTTCAATGTAGTCATGTAGTTTTCTATATACTTGAAACTTAGATTTGTATTTATGTAGACCAAGTTGTAAAGACGTGGTTAGGCTTTGAATATTGTTGTTCTTTCATTTGTTGAATCCTTAGTAGCGTCTTGAGAGCTTCCATCGCTGTGCTGATTCTTGCGACCGCTTCTGCTTAGTTGCGGATTAGGTCTTTCAACATTTAGGTGTAGCTTCTGTCGCTGTATAGAATGTTGGCGATTGATCATATTTCATTACAGCGATATCTAAAGTACTAGAGGCGGCGACAATTTTAAAAGATTTGGTCAGATGAGTAGGGCAGGACTTTGCTTGATAAGTGTACAGATTTGGAAGCATTTGTCGTTTTTTTTTTGCCCACAAAATCGCAAATGCTTAGATGGGACCTTAAAAAGATGGACACTTAAAAAAGTTTGCTTCGTCTGCTCTGACGAAGGGGCCAACACTGAGGAAGTTCAGCATCGTAATAACTGTGTTCTTAGCAAGCTGCATAAATTGTAACGCTAGCATACTTTGTGGGTCATTCATGCAAAAATTTGAGTGACTCAATGGCACCAACTAAATGACTTTGTAGCAACGGCAAACTGGTTCCCGGAGTAGGAGTTATTACTCTCCGAGTGGAACCCGAAATTCTTGATTGGATAACCTTGGTTGACTGCGAAAGGGAAGGACGTCCATTCTTTCCTGATTTCTGAACTCAGTCGAGGTTCTTAGCCATCATAACCATCTGCTGCAGGTTCCTCACATGAACACCTACGATATGAAAGGAAGGAGGCCATGCAACGATAATAGGGCAGGCAGGCAGGCAGATTTGGTGTATCACTTTAAATGGAATAATTCAAAGATATGTGGAGACCATTCCCACTATCGGTGCCCAAGCGGCGTTAGTGTTTAGCGTGTTCTTTCTGTGCGTATGCATGTATGAATAACTACTTGAGCTATTCTATACGTGAATGGGGTGGTGCCATGATAATTTTTTAGGTCGTATTGGGAATCGAACCCGGACACTGAGGTTCAAGTGCGTGATGGGTGATGGCGTCAGTTCATAAATTCATAGTGCCACAGAGAGATGCTTACTGGCGCAACCACGAGGAAAAATGGTAGAGAGTTGTACAGAGACGCGTCTTTGTGCGCACGAACAGCGATAGCAATAAGAATAACGCAGCATCAAAAATCCCGGCAGCACGGTAGTACATGCGTAAAAAATAACCGAACGTTTTCACCCGATGAGAGAGATGAGATGATGAGAGGTTGTAGTCGGTAGCCGGAGAATGGCTCAAAAAGAGTATGTAGCGAAGAGAATAACACAATGGAGGTAACTGTGTAAAAAGTGAGCGAACGTTTTTACCTGATGTTGTAGGCGGTAGCCGAAGAATGGCTTAAAAAGAGAATATAAACATATGAGCCGAAATAGAAAGAGTATGAATGTCAATTTAATGTTTTTTTACTTTGAATAAAATTTCAAATTAGACAATAAAATGAGTTCATTAAGTCCTCTAGATGGCTATGTAGTACGTGCGAAGGTCACGCAGTAAAATTGATGCGAGGGTTGTTTTCGAGCGCAATAATGTAATGAAATTTTCTTAAGAGATTCTATAAATAAAGCATTACTCTTGCATGCAAAAGGGATACTAAGTGCATTGCCAAAAAGTATTCTCTATGACTATGGTTCCTTCCAATTAGGGTTCAAGCAGTTTTGTAACTGCAATGAGTAATAGTCAGTGTAAAATTCTCTCAGTGTTGAGGAAGTATTCAATCTGAGTTAAAAAAACAAAATATTATCGGCCTCCCCTTTTGCATAGTGAACAGTGGCCCAACAAGTTAAGTATAGAAAGAAATACATTTAAGTATTCTGAATACGGTGTTCAATTCGACATAATAGAATGTATATAAATTACTATATTTTCACATATCTGCAGAGATTTTGCAAATAAGTAACGTAAGTTAACTTTGTACTTGTAAAATTATGTTGTTACTAGCTTTACTCATGTAGTTTTCTATAAACTTAGATTTGGATTTATGTAGACCTTCGTAGTCACTAACATATGGTTTATGATATAATAATTTGTGAGCGATCTCCAAATCAAGTTGTAAAGACGTGGTTAGGCTTTAAATACGGTTGTTCTTTCATTTGTTGAGTCCTTAGTAGCCTGATTTCTCGACTCAGTCGAGTTTCTAAGCCATCATAACCATCTGCTGCAGGTTCCTCACATGGACACCTACGATATGAAAGGAAGGAGGTCACGCAACGCCATTCATTTTCGACGATGCGGGTTAGAGTGATAATAGGGCAGGGAGGCAGGCAGAGTAGGTGTATCACTTGGGCCGTAGTGCCACTTTTATTATTATTATGGCTTACTTCTATAAAAGAGAAATCAGATTCGATGTACATATATACATATACATGCCACGAAATTTCCGTATCTACCTAACGGATTTGAGTGCGGAGGTTTGTCTATACCACATCTTATGTTTCTTTTACAAAAAACCTTTTAAAAAAACAAAAGAAATTTTTTAATTTGATTTTTCCTTATTTTTCGGATTTTTTATCTCTATTTTTCTTTACTCTCACCAAGCACAACTAAATTTAATTTACATATCTATGTAGAACTTTCATTGACAAATCCATTGGTGTGCATTATTATCTCTGTACGTTATCCTAGAGAAATGTTATAACATTATTACAACACAAAACATATATTATTTGCATTGTATTGCGTATACGATATGTGGAGACCATTCCCACTGTCGGTGCCCAAGCGGCGTTCGTGTTTAGCGTGTTCTTCCTGTGGGTATGCAAGTTATCGCGATGGGGTTTTTCAACAACTGAACAGTACTTTATTCGTTTCCATTCCTTTTATACTTAAAAGCTAGTTACATTGCAATATTATGGTTCTTAGGAATTACAAAAAACCCAGACATATTTCTTAGAACTACATTCGACATTTGATAAATAATGCATACTTGACTACATTGTGAAAAAGAAAAGAGATGAGGTAAGCAATGTGAATTTTATATGGGACATGTGGTGGAAAGGGAAAGGAAAAGAACTGGAGTGTAACCTATGGGACAGGTAGTGGAAAGGGAATGGTGAACTGGCGTAGATCAAAAGTTATTTTTTATTGGTTCAAACTTGGAATGAGAGCTTTGTTTTGTGTTCTATTTCTTAACCACAAAAACAATCCTATATTAAATAGAAGTCCAACAAGTAAAATGGTAATATAGGAGCTTAGTGATAGTAAATTGTTTACTGAAAGATGGGACAATCGTTTTACATTGTCTTAATTTAGTTTGTGGAGATATTGCAGATCTAGTTTTATATCACCCTGAGTTAGGTTACTTTGTAACAATGCAGGTAGGACTTGGTGAGTAGAAATTTTCCAATTTGAATATATTGTGTTATCTAGCTCAAGTGTTTCATTGTAAAAGTTGATAATAAATTAACCGCTTAGGCTTCTGGTTGTGTTACTATATGAGAGGTTGCCAACATAATTGGTCAGAAAAAAGGTTCCTTCGTTAATTAATTCTACTACATTCTTACTTTGGAATTGATAATCACAGGTTGCATCTTCACCGTTTAAAATCGTGATAATACAGTGACTAGATGCAAGGCTTTGGAGTGGGCTTCTTTTACATACTGTAGTGCCTGGAATTACAGAGCACTTCTCTTTGACACCATATTTCCCCTCCTGTTTTCAACATATTGTGCACTAAATTACGGCCCTGATTTTCAAACACGCGATGCACAATTGAATTGATTACACTTTCGAACTCAGGAATGGTATTAACGACTGGGACGCGACTTGTTGAGAGATAAGGAATATTATGGTCAGGCAACGTAGCATTACGATTTGAACGGGGATTTCGGCAAGTGGGTGGCGGCATATTTATGGCACTCTGATCGGTAGGGCTGTGGTGGCCCGTGGTGTTGTGGATATATGCGTCGACGACAAGAAATACACTTCGCGGCCCCACCTCTTTCGAGTAACTAACAATACTCAAAGAGTATAACTGTCTAGAAAAAGCATCTCAAAGTTGGCAGTTCAGAGTCGGCATAAAACTGTAGGTCACTTCCACTCGTGATCGAACAATAGTACGCACAACATGAGTGGTTGCTGAGAAGCTGGGCTCTGGCCATATACAGCTGTAGCACCACCCATCTCATATTATTATTACTATATGATCGGTGGGGCTGGCACCAGTGCTTAGCCCGCCTCTTGTATTATAATATGTATTATAATATTTTTTGTTTACTTAGTTAAAAACGACGTATATTTCTTTTTCACAATGTGTAAATCCTTTAAAATCATTTTAAATTAATTACTGCTGTTTTCTTTACCTACGCTAAATTTCTTATAGCTTTTTCTCTTAAAATATAATTCTTACATTCGACTTACAATAGTAGCATATAACAGCAACATTTCTTCTAGATGAATTTAAAGATGCAAGAGGTCCAGCCTATACCAGATTATTCCTTATTTATTTTAATTCTTATTGTTACACTATGTAGTTTTTTTGTATTGACTATTGTAACAGTTGGTTTCTAATTTTAAATTATAATTTTAATTAAAAATTTTAATTTTGTATTGTTTCACAAAAGAAATTTTTTTTCCTGGGGTTTAGTCTCACCAGTAATAATAATTTATAAACAGATTGGAGTAGCTTAGATACATTCTTTTGTTGTTTTGGACTGTTGATTGAACTAGAATATTATGTAGATAGTTTCTTCGGTTTGTGGTAGACATATCACATACAATAGTGTAGAATTTGACCAACATCATAGGCTCTGCATACTCTGTTGCTTCTAATTCATTTTAAACGGTAGAGTTTCTATTTTAGTTATGATATGTTAAGTTAGAGTAAAGACGTAGATTTTATTTTATTTACGCAGTCAAAATAAATCCGATTTTTTTGTTTAAAACTATAAAAATAATAATGGAGAATTGTGCGAGTTGCATGTGCATTTAGATGGTGAATACGTTACCTGTGCCTCCAACCTCCAACAAGCAAAAAGGTGTCGTCCTGTTGAATCTCCCAAGAACGCAGCAACCGTCTCAAATAGCTCATCGATCCATCAGAAGGAGAATGACAATGCTGCCACAAACAGAGAACTTAGGGAGATTAAAGAACTGCTGAAGGAGCATACTAGAACAGTGGAATTTATCAGCAGTAGATACGACGAGATTAACAATGCACTTACTAAAAACAACGATCTGATCAAAAATCTAATGGAAGAAATTGTGGAATACAAAAAGCAAAACGAAACAAAAAACACTCTCATTACATGTTTACAGAAAAAAATTAACACATTGGAGCAAAAGCAAATAGATAAAAACATTGAAATCAAGAGCATCCCTATGAACAAATCAGATAATGTTTACAACATAGTGAGGCGCTGCACTTTCTTCCACACACGAATAGATTTGAATCGCAACTCTCAGACTCTTATCGAAAATTGCTTAGTAAGAGCAAGTAATTGAGTAAAATCGGCGGAACTCGAAATTAACATATCGGATCACTATGCAATATACAGTGCACTGCTGGAAAGTGATACAGAATTTACACTCGTACATAACTTGAAGGAAAATTTAGTTCTCAGTCAGAAAGTAAAACATTATCTAGACCGATTCAATGATTTTTATGAGAAGTTTTTAGACATATTCAATAAAATAATTCGCTCATCGACTGTCACAATAGAGAAGAAGAAAAGAAAAAATTAACACGAATGAGTGACCAATGATATTCGAAAATCATGTAATGAAAGAGACAAGTTGTATAGAAAATATAAAAATAATAGAAGAAACCAGGATTATGAAAATGAGTACAAACAATTTCGAAATAATGTAAACAAAAAGATCTGTGCAGCAAAAGCAAAAGCACAGTTCTACAAACAAAAATTCCTAGATACGAGAAGAAATCCTAAAAAATCTTGGAAATTGGTAAACACAATTCTTGGGAAAAAAGCACCAAATCTTGACGAAGTTATATCCAGGAACTTTGATAGAAAAATAAAACCAGAAGATCTTGCTAAGAACTTCGCTCTGGAACTCTCTTCGGAAGTTGCCAACATATCACAACAGCTATCTCTTTTTATGGAATAAGCCTCAACGAGAGAAGTGGAAAACGTACTCAGTTCACTAAATGTATATAAATCTGCAGGTATAGACGCCATTAGACTGAGAGAACTTAATGCAAATGCAAAAACCCTATCTCCAATAATAACAAAACTCGTAAATATGAGCCTGGAACAGTAAACTTTACCGATGCGATTGAAGACACCAATTGTACGTCCCATATATAAAGCTGGCGCTAAGAACGAAATTCAAAACTACAGGCCAATTTCTATTCTCTCTGTGATAAACAAAGTAATTGAAGAAGTAGTATGCAGAAGACTTTATACATATCTTGACAAATTTAATCTACTAGCACACAATCAGTTTGGTTTCCGGAAAGAAAAAAACATAAATCGATTGCTTGGTGATTTTACTAACAAGTTAAACTGCAGCTTAGAAAATAACCATAGTTTAATAGTGCTATTTATAGAAGTTTTCGACACTTTAAGCCACACTGTAATTCTAAGGCAATTGGAGAAAGTTGGAGTGAGAGGTCACATCTTAAACTGATTTGACAATTATCTAGTAAACAGAACGTTTAAAGTGAAAATCATGGACGAATACAGCGAAAAAGAAGCAAGTAACTATGGGGTTCCCCAAGGATCAAAATTAGGACCTCTTCTCTTCATTATAACAATGAATGATATGTTTAAAGTCTTCCAGCACAGCACAGCTTACGGATACGCAGATGACTGAGCAATTGAAGTCAGGCACAAAAAGGTAAAAATAGCTGACAAAATAATGCGACATGAACTGAACGCAGTAGCGGCATGGTGTCAGGACCATGGACTAATTATTCGTCTACCACACATCACAAAACATACAGTTGAACTAAAAATATACGATTACCGATGTATTCACACAACAGGCGATCATCAGCTACTTGAAAATAGCGACGACTGCTCAATTTTTGTAGAAAATGTATCAACATACAAGTACCTGGGTGTAACTGTGGACTACAACTTAAAATGGAGTTATCATGTCAATGAGCTTACCCTGAAACTAAGACGTAGTGCATACGCGCTATTTCATCTAAGTCTTCAGTGTACAGCAGATGTGCTACGCCAATGCTATTTTGGACTAGTAGAGTCCAACGTGAGATACGGCATACTTCCCTGGGGAAACGGATCACAAGTCAATGGTCTCAATAGTATACACAGAAGGCATCAACAAATCGTATAGAGGGCTATGTATGGATAACAATATGGCATGCGACGAAACGACAACGACTTAAAGTTTTTAACAGTAACACAGCTACATAAATTAGAGGTTTTTACAAATTTTCACGGGGATAGCATATACAAATCTTCTACACAGCTAAATGTCAATACAAGGAGAAAACAAAAAAGTATGTATACGATCCCGCGATACTTGAACGAATATGATCGACGGAAATACGATGTTATTATTCCAACTATATTTAACGAACTTCCTATCGAAATAAGAAATGTTTCAAGAAATATCTTAGTTAAAAAAGCTAAGTTTTTCTTTTTAAACGAAAGTCATTAAAATACATAAATATACTATTTTATCTAAATTTTTGTTTAAAATCATTAAAATTAATCTTTTTAACTTAATTTGTGAAGTGTAATAACAGACAAATGTAATAAATCTGAACTCAAGAGCAATTATCTCTGTACGCAGTCCTCTGCAGACAAGCCACAAGGCTTCGCAGACAAAAATCTTGTAAACGAAAATTATTAAAGAATAAATTAAAAAATCTAAAAAAAAAAAAAAATTCGGCGATTTCAGCTTTATTCAACAATGTTGCATGTACTATACATTTCTTTGCTAATTCTCCAGCCATTAGTATTTGTTCTGTTTCGTCTTTAAGGATTCCTAGTTTATTGAAAATTATCTGTTCATACCTTACAGTGTTATTGGCGTGGATTTGTTCCGTAATTTTATTGTATCCCTCTATTAAGTTGGCTTGGGTTAAGTGCAAATTAATGTGATATTGCTTATTGTTATTGTCAACTAACTAAAGGGTGGTTAGACTTTAAGGGCCGACGTAGAATGTGAACCACACCTAAGCGTCAAGTTTTTTTCTGCTTTTCATTTGACATTTCTCAATTTCAGTCTAATTCAATTTGAACCATGGAAGATTGGGCGCTCAAATCAAAATGCATATCGCGCACTTCGTAATTTTTTCGGTCAATTTAATCGTCCAAATGTGCGAATTATATATTTTTTTATATATTTGAAAATAAAACCAGAGATGAATTTTTTTAAATGTACTTTATTGAATGAGGGTAGCTAACAAACTGATTCACAAATGTAAATCTATCTACTGTGTCGGTATCTTAAACTGCAGACCAAGCAGTTTGATACGATGAATCTATCGAAGAGGATGCTTGTGCTTACACAAGTGTCTCTTTGATTCATTTTGTTTATCTCTACGACACCGATGGTGTCATAGCTGTATTACTATGGGATGGGATTGATGGGATGTGCTTAGTTTATTTTAACGATGCCGAAGCTGGCATTGTTATTGTTATAGATTGTGGATGAGATTTCTCTATAACTTGCCCGAACCTTGGGCAGCGAAAGCATTGGGCAATGCCATTGCGCCATATTATCAGAACATTAAGTTCGGTTGGAAGTCTCGAAAGAGCATCTGCCACGACGTTGGTTTTGCCTGGCTTGTATAACGAATATTTGCCAGAATCTTGGCGGATTCCATCTTGCGTGATTATATAAACAAGAAAGTCCAATCTACGTTCCTTACAACACGCGTTGGTTGTAAGGAACCTAGATTTGTCTAGATTTTCTCTGAGATTGGACTTTTAGAGTAAGGAAAGGACTTCATCAAGGTTTTTCAGATGATCTTCTTTGTCTTTTCCTAGGACGAAGATGTCATCAATATACACATAACATGTTTTTCCTATGAGTGGCTTGAGGACATCATTAATCATCCGTGATCTGCGCGTTTCTAAGGCCGAACGGGAGGCGTGTAAATTCGTACTTTTCGTTTGCTGTAGAAAATGCTGTTTTTGGAATGTCACTGGTTTTCATTTTAATTTGGTGAAAACCGGACGTTAAATCGAGAGTTGTGAAGTATTTACACTGACCAAAACTGGCTAATGTATTCGTAATATCCGGTATGGGATACGCGTCTGCAACAGTAACCGCATTTATACGTTTGAAATCTATCACAAGCCTATATTGCTTTTCTCCCGCCGCATTGGCCTTTTTGGGAACAATCCAAAGGGGAGAATTATAAGGGCTTTTTGATGTTCTTATGATACCGTCTCTAAGCATTTTCTCAATTTGTTTTTCTACTTCAGATCGTAGATCAGCCGGATATGGGTAGGTTTTTGTATAAATTGTTTCCGCTGCTGTTGTTTTTATTTCTGCACGCACGCTTGTATCGATCGTTCCACTATCCGATATGGGAACAAAGAGGTTTTCGTATTTGGCCAGGATGTTTTCGACTTCTTTATCAAAGCCAACGTTTGTTTGAACGTTATTGACCTGCTTAGAAAGCTTCGCCTTTAGTTATATTTTAATGTTGGGAGCGATGTGTAATATGCTGTTCTTCCTGTCTATTACTGCTTCCAATTTCCTTAGTGTGTCGTCTCCAATTATCCCGTCGAACGACTTTAATCCAGGAAGAACGAAGAAATCTAATAAACTTTCCGTTCCTAAACTCTTAAAAAATTGTCCGCTTATTTTGTGGAACTTGAGTGTATTACCGTCTCTAGTAGCATACTCTAGGTATGGTACGCTAGAGAGGCTTCTGTCATAAAATTTATTTGAGCTGTCTCACGTTGTTCTTCCTCTTCTTGCGCTTGCTCGTAGTTTTCTTCGTATGGTTGGAATTCATCGTAGTCCGCCGTTTCCTGCAAGTTAAATGAGGATTGAATGAATCGTGTCTTAAGACTAAAATCTTAATTCTACTTTTCTCGCCTCGATACTCATTGTGTTCCTAACTGAATTGTTATTGTTTTGGCGACAGTAGCATGATCGTCTGGGCTGTCTTCTTCCTGGTATTGATCGTAGCTGCTGACTTATCTCTATTGGGGAATGAGTATGGGGTATCTACTACTGCTGAGTCGTTTCGTTTGTCGGATGAACGTTTGGTGTTTATTACTGCTGACTCGTCTCCTTGGACTAATGAGTGTATGTCGTTTCCTCTGCTGGTAGTCTCCAACTCCGACATAACCCGCCTTCCGTTAGATTCATGACTCTCCTGAGTTATGATAATTTTATTTTGTAACCTATACAAATTAAAAAAAAGCAAATCGCAAAGTCATAAAAATTACAATTACAAAAGTACAAATAAAGTATACAGTATATGATTTTCTTGAATATCTTAGTTCATTAATATGTTCTATATTTTGTATTTGTTTCAACGAAACAATGAAAGATTTCGTTCCCAATTTGAAGTGTACAATTATTAAAGTTTATTAGGTAACTTCCATTTAGTTTTATTTTCTCTCATCACATGTACTTGTTAAATTGATATTTTTATAATTCTTTATTACTAACAATCCATTTTCGATTTCTTCAAGGACACTTTTAGTATTCGTTGTTTTGATACAGTTTTCATAGTAGATACATAAGTTTGTCTTTTTAATTCTTTAAGGTATGAATTTTCTTTAAGTATATAACATGTTTCATTTATTTTTACAATGTGTTCATTTTCTACAATAATTTCATTTGATTAATTATCTGTCATATTTAGCTTTTGTTCAAATTTCGCAATTGTTTATATATTTCTGAATAAGTTCCTTGAGGTTTTTGAAATATATTACCTTTTTTAGTCCTTCGTAATTTTCGATATACCTGCATGTCCTGTTTCATACTTATGGTATTTCGCTATTTGCTTAAAGGTTTCATCTTCGTCTTTCATATCCCTTGCTTTATATGCAAATTTGAAATATTTTATATTTTTATTATTATTATAGAGTAGTAAAAAATCCTATCCTTCCTTTACCTTTAATAAATCTTCTGAATATGTCGTCAAGTTTATTCTGATTTATATCTTGTGAGCTTATTATATATAAGCTTCTTCTTTTATTATTTATTATTTCTATCTCCCTAGTTTTATTATTAGAAAGTATCAACTGTGTGTAAAACCTGTTTACGACTGTATCTAAGATTCCGAAATGATCATTTTCTTCCTCTATCTGAGAGTGTATGGTATTTACAATGCTTGCATTTCGTTAACTTCATTGGTTGGTATGTTTTCCTCTATATCTTGTGAAAGTGTTTCAGATGCGTTAATTTCACCCGTATCTGTATTAATTCTACTTAGGAAATCGGCTGCTGCGTTGTCTTTTCCTTTTATATAGTCGATCATAAGGTTATACTCACCTAATTTCAATAGCCATCGTTGTAAAAGTGGATTGTCTTTTCCTTTGTGTTTAGTTTGCAACCATTTAAGTGGTTGATGATCTGTCATGAGATCGAAAGGTCTTCCGTAAATATAAGGTCTAAAATAATTAACTGCCCAAACTATTGCTAACAATTCTTTTTTCGGTAGCGGGATAGTTTCTTTCGTGCTCGTTTAAAGACCGACTTGTATAGCATATGGGGTGCCCAGCTTGAGTTAAGACTGCTCCAATAGCAAAGTCACTAGCGTCAGTTATTAATTTATTATTTCAGTACGGCAGGGTCCGTAAGTATGAACTTGAGTTTCTCGAAAGCGTTTATGTAATCTGGGTCTTTCGTTGCATTCTTTTTCAAATATTTTGTTAAGGGTTGAGCTATTTTTGCATAGTCCTTGATAAACTTTCTATAGTAGCCCGTTATTCCTTAGAATGATATCTGTTTTTGGGTTTCTGGCAATTTAAGATTTTGTATTGCTTAAATTTTAGACATGTTTGGTTTAACACCATTTGTTGTCAATATATGTCCAAGAAATTCTGTTTCTCGGGCAAAAAATTTGCACTTATCCGGTTGAATTTTTAAATTGTGTTTCCTAAGTACGTCAAATATCTTTTGAATATTGTTTGTGTGTTCTTCCAAACTCGTAGTAAAGATTAGAATGTCGTCCATGTATACGACACAAACTTTGTTTATGAAATCTCGCAAAATCGAGTTTATTAATCGTTGAAAGGTTGAGGGTGCATTTTTGAGTCCAAAAGGCATTCTTACAAACTCATAATGACCTGATGGTGTGGAAAACGCCGTTTTTTTTGTCACATTTCTGGACCAAAATCCTTTTTTTAGATCTATGCTAGTGAAATATTGCGATCTTCCTAACTTTTCCAATATTGTGTCAATATTTGGAATAGGAAACTTATCGTCAATGGTTATTTCATTAAGTTTTCTATAGTCTGTGACTATACGATACTTTTTAATTCCTGAGCTGTCTACCTTCTTAGGTACAATCCAGAGCGGACTGTTATAAGGTGAGTTGCTCTCTTGTATTATTCCCTGATGCAACATATCTTTTATTTGTCTATTTATTTCTTCCTCGTAAATTTGGGGATATCTATATATTTTAGAGAAGACTGGTCGTTCTGTTGAAGTAACGATCTCGTGTTCTATTTCGTTTGTATGGGTAAATTGCTGACCTTCTTTATAGAATAAATCGCGGTTTTTATTTAAAAGCTTTCTTAGTCGTTGTGATTCTTCGGAATTCAAATCTTTTCTAATGAGAACTTCTGTTAAATCTTTTGATTCCTCTAGTGAATATACATCATCATATGAAAATGGAGATGAATCACAGAAAGGTATTTTCTTATTGTTTATTTGGAGATAATTCTCTTGGAGATTTATAATTGCTTGTAAAGGAGCTTATAGGTTTTGTCCGATTATTCCATCAAAATCTTTATCTTTAAAGTTGGTCAATTTTTAAATCATGAATGCCTTTTCATCGAATTCATTTGGTAAAGGGGTTATTATTTCACTATCGATAATAACTTGACCAGAAGTGTACTAAAAGATATTTTATTTTTTAATCGATTTCTTTTATAAAATTTAAGTTTATTTTTATTTAGTGGCGTTGTCGAAGATCCTGTATCTATCAAACAACGAATCTTTTCGTTAGATATATTGAGTTCTACTATGGGTAAATCTTTTCGCGACATACCAAATGAAAAGTTACATTCTCAACGTGGTCTACGCTCATGGCATCAGGATTCACATTTCTAATTTGATTAGATTTTGATATTCCCTGGTTCCTATACTGACCTGAATTATTATTATTCCTAAATTGTCCTGACATTTGTCTGTTATTGTGCTTGGTCTAGTATCCGTGTTATAATTATTTGAGTTATTGTTCTGTCTCCTATTATTATAATTGTTATTTACGTTCTGTCTATCTACACTTGGTTGTTCTCTATTACTCAAATTGTGTCCACTATTCTGTCTTCTATTCTCATTTTGTTGATATGCCCTATTGTAACTGTTACTATCCTGTCTATTTCTTAATAATCCTAGCTGTTCTAACGTATAGAATTCTTCCCTGATACTATCAATTGGTCTACTAAGTAAAACACTTGCTAAATGTGGGTCTAAGCCATCGAGAAATGTTCTTAGAATCATTTGTTCGTTACTATTTTGGCAAAATTCTACCGGTTTTTCCGCGTCAAATTCATATTTGAAATTTAATTTATCTAAAATTATTTTTAGCGTATTGAAATAATCGCTTACATTGTTGTTTCTTAAACCAATTGCTTGGTGATATAGGGAATGATAATTCTCCCTAACGCCATAGTTCCTGATCAGCTCGTTCTTGATTGGTTCCCACGTTGGATTGTCTCCCAAAGTCCTTATGGTTTGTAAAGCTGGTCCTTGTATTTTGTTTATTACATGTCTTTGTAAAAAATATCTTTGTAGAGGTGTTCCGTTGTAGCATGGAATAAACATTTCAGTTCAGTTCTGTGCCATCCTTCGACGCGTGCACTTGTCGCCGTCGGCGCATCACGCGTGTGCCCAAAAAAAAAATAAAAGACCCCGCGGTCCCTCCACCCACAAAAGCCCCGCGAGTGCCGACCAAAACAAAAAACAAGTGTTTGTGTGAAGTGTTTCGGTGTCGAGTGCGTTCGGTCCGCTCCCTCTCGACCCTTTCCTTCACAAGCCACTGCTGCGCATTCTCGGTCGCAACTTCCGTTTGATTTCATCAAGTGGGTTGATGCTATGACTGAGAGTGCGTAGCATCTGACGTAGCGGATTTTAGAAGTGTGAATTCGTTGGTGGACCAACTCAAATCGATGTATGGGCATAACACCTACATCGTTTGTTGTTGGGAAGCTATTACGGAATTTGCACTTCTCAACTCTGCCTTACCAGACGCAGTCGGAGTTTGGTAATTTTATATCTCCGTCTTGTTTTCTATGGAAAACTTTAGGGTTGATGTGTGCAATGTTCGTGGGCTAAGAGTGAATCTCTTCGCTGTGTATGTCCACTTGTTTTTATATAAACCAGCTGTCTTGGCACTAAGCGAATAGGTGAGAATACCGAATTATCGGATTTGACCCTGCCCGGATATAGCTTGGTGCCTCTTTTCTTTTTTCACCGCGGTCTCGCCATCTACGTGCGTAGTGATGTAGCTTACCAAATTCAACCACAATACGGCCACTGCTCCAATCCGGAATTTAATTTTCTGTGGTTAAAAATACATGTCCGTAAGCATTTTATCCACTACTGTTTTATTTACAGAAGTCCAAACTTGGATAGCAATTCAACTTTTAACGAATTTGATGCGCTATCCGATTCCATCTCAAGAATTGTATCCCTGTATCCTCGCACTGAAATTGCCATTGCGGGCGATTTCAATGTACACAATTCTAATTGGCTTCGACATTCAGGCCAGACAACGCCCGAAGGAAGGTATGTCGAAATCTTTGCTGAGCTAAACAATCTGACTCAGCTAGTAAATGAGCCCACACGAATACCTGACATCGCAGATCATTCCGCCAACACCCTGGACCTGTTTCTCACCTCTCACCCTGATAAATATTCTGTTGACATACTGTCGCCTCTAGGCTCGTCTGACCATTGTGTCATATCAGCTAATTTCTCGTTATCACCACACACAGTTAGAGAACAAATTCCTAAAAGAATAGTATGGCTGTACGAGAAAGCCGATTGGAGCGGACTCAACAATTTCTTTAGGAATTTTAACTGGTCATTATGCTTCCTCGATAGTGACGTGGATGTCGCTGCTGATATGATCACAAACATTCTTCTGCTGGGCATGAGATCCTTCATTCCGTATAGAGTGAAAAGTATCAAGCCCAAAGAAAATGCATGGTATGACTCGAGCTGTAAAGAGGCTATCAGGTTGAGAGAGTTGAATTTCCGGGCATACAAAGCCAACCCTACTGAGGAAAACCGGAATAAGTTTAAACGGGCCAGAAATGACTGCAATGCAACTATCAGACGTGTGAAATTCTCATATGATCAAAAGTTGAGGCAAAAAGTGCTTCAATGTCCCAAAGGTAGCAAAAACTTTTGGTCATTTGTAAAAAAACATAAAGAATTCCACCTCGTCTTCTCCTTGTTCATCTTTCAACTGCCACAGCGGCGCTATTAGACCTACCTACGACTTCTGTACACCTGTGGTGATGTTGTCGTCTGTGTATTAATCGAATTAGATACACTGGGGACAATTCTTTTGGTCATTTGTAAAAAAACATAAAGAATTCCACCTCGTCTTCAATTCCCACGCTCATTTACAATGACATTCCAGCTGTCAGCTCTTAAGACAAAGCCAATCTGCTTGCGGCGCATTTTGCAGCCAGCTCAACACTGCCAGATTCCAATATGTCTCCACCTGTACTTGAGAGCGTTGATTTCACCATGGGAAAAATCCATTTCCGCACTCGTACAGTTGCAAGAGTACTTAAAGATCTCGACGTGCACAAATCCGCTGGCCCGGATGGTATTCCCCCTATACTTCTGAAGAGGTGTTCTTCTGCGCTGGCAAAACCATTGCGTAAGCTTTTTCATCTATCCTACTCTTTAGGTCTCTTTCCGAGCAGATGGAAAACAGCATTTGTCCAGCCCGTCCCTAAAAAGGGCGAATCTTCGTCACCCACCTCGTACCGACCCATAGCACTTACGTCCCTTCTTTCTAAGGTCATGGAAACGCTGACAAATCGTCAGCTTATGAAATATCTTGAATCGCGGAAGCTTCTTAATGACCGGCAGTACGGTTTCCGTAGTAACAGGTCCACTGGTGATTTGATAGCTTATCTCACCGAAAAGTGGAACACATCTTTGCATAATGCAGGTGAAAACAAGATCGTTGCGCTTGATATTTCTAAGGCATTTGACAGAGTTTGGCATCAAGCTCTTTTGTCGAAAATGCGTGCATATGGTATCGATGAATCTCTTCTTCTATGGATTAGAAATTACCTTTCGAACCGTTCAATTCAAGTCGTTTTGGATGGGTTCAAGTCTGATATCCACCAAATAAATGCTGGTGTACCCCAAGGCTTTGTTCTGTCTCCGACACTCTTTCTCATTTTTATTAATGATCTCTTGTCTGCTACTTCTAATCCAATCCATTCCTTCGCTGATGACAGCACCCTCAGCTTTTCATATTCGTTCCGAGACTCACGACCCTGCCCTTCGGCCGTAGAATTGGAACGGCAGCGTATGTTAAGCTCCTTGAATTCCGATCTTGACAGCATAATTAACTGGGGAAACAACAACAGAGTGGAATTCAATGCTTCTAAAACTCAATGCTGTCTGCTGTCACTCAAGCGAACCTTTGTTAATCAGCCATTATCCATGAATGGTGCTTGTGTCGACGAAACCGGAAAGCTTTCCATCCTTGGTATGTGTATCAACAGAACACTTAGTTGGAACGATCACATATTCGAGGTCGCCAAAAATGCTGCGAAATGTTTAGGTTTCCTTAATCGATGCAAGAAATATTTCACCCCCTCTGATTTGGCTTTCATTTATAAGGCGTATATCCGCCCCAAGCTTGAGTACAACGCTCATATCTGGTCTGGTGCCCCAAAGACCACCCTGCACCTACTAGATAGAATCCAAAAGCGAGCGATAAAACTCATAGGAGACAACAATGTCGCAAAGTCATTAGACTCGCTCGAACATCGACGTACCGTTTCTTCTTTGTCCGTATTTTATCGCTATTTCAACAAACGATGCTCAAGTGAGCTAGCCAACTGCATTCCTCCTCTCCATGAATTCACCCGCAATGCTCGTCTCGCCAGGAATGCTCATCAGTTTACCCTTAAGCCTACTTTCGGACGCACAGTTAAATTTAGAGACTCGTTCTTCAGCCGTACTACGCGAATTTGGAATGCTCTTCCCAGCCCTATATTTCCCACAGACTACAACCCGCAGATATTTAAGACCAATGTGCACAGGTACCTCCTCTCCCTTTCTCCCTCTATACCTTCGGCCCGTGCTGTGTCTTGACCCCGGACACTTAAGGGTATTAGCTTAAGAGTATTAACTTAAGAGTATAATCCCTTGAGCGCGCGCAAATTATAAAAAAAAAAAAAAAAATGTCCACTTCTCTAATAAATGATGATAGAGAGTAGTCCTCTGTGTTTCCATGGAATTCCTTTATCCTGGCAGATTCTTCAAGAATTTGGCCCATAGGTAGGTTAACAACTTGCACTTCACCTGCGTTATTCATTTTGCTTATATATTTTATCGGTAGTCTATATATTTAGGTGTGATTCCCTTTAGTATTTACTTCTTTTTTACTCGAAATGTATTTCACTTATTTTCGATTTTCGTTCAAAATATTTTCACTTGTTTTTGATTTTCGTTCAAAATATTTTCACTTGTTTTTGATTTTCTTTTAAAATATGTTCACTTCCATTCGATTTTCTTTCGAAATATTTTTTCACTTCCTTTTGAAATATGTTCACTTCCTTTTGATTTTCTTTTGAAATATGTTCACTTCCTTTTGATTTTCTTTTGAAATATTTTCACTTCCTTTCGATTCTTTTAATTACAATAAAATTTCGCGTTTTAACTCTTTATTTGTCTGCTGACATGTTTCGCTTTATTAGATTCGATTCTAATATCTTTAGATTTTAGAAGTACCGACTGCGCCAGTTAAATGAGGATTGAAGCGGATTGAGTTTTTAAAAACGAACGAACTTTATTGAATGAATCGTGTCTTAAGACTAAAATCTTAATTCTACTTTTCTCGCCTCGATACTCATTGTGTTCCTAAATGAATTGTTACTGTTTCGGCGACAGTAGCATGATCGTCTGGGCTGTCTTCTTCCTGGTATTGATCATAGCTGCTGACTTATCTCTATTGGGGAATGAGTGTGGGGTATCTATTACTGCTGAGTCGTTTCGTTGGTCGGATGAACGTTTGGTGTTTATTACTACTGACTCGTCTCCTTGGACGAATGAGTGTATGTCGTGTCCTCTGCTGGTGGTCTCCAACTCCGACATAACCTGCACGGTATTTGTGGCAAAAAGACGCTGTTGTTTACGTGGCAAATTTGTCGAATCGCTTAATCTTCTTTGAGCCGGAATATTAGCGGGTCGGTCCATGTAATTTACGTTTCTGGTTTGAACTGACTCATCAGTTTCCATTGGCTGAGCTGGTTTGGGTTGGATGGGCCTTGCTGGTGGTCCGTTATTGATCCAGTTTTGCTGAAAGGCGGGTTGGGTTTGCCTTGGAGTTTGGTTGTTATAAATTAAAATACGTTGAAAAGCGAGCATCTGTCTAAGGGCCTGATCCGGTGGTTTAGGCGGTAAAATTTGGTTGATAGGGGCTGAAATAGTGTTGTTTCAAGATCTGTTATGTATTCGCATGCTTCTAAAATTCTAGTTTTGAAACTCGAGGCAAGATGTATATGCCTCTGGTAAAGTTTTAGGTTTCTGGATAACGAGCATCCTAGAAACATCACCATTGATTCCTCTGATAAATATATCCAGAGTCCGGTTTCTGTCATTTTCAGTAAGGGCATTTATCGTTTCCTCTGAATGATCTTCTGTTTTTAATTTGTTAATTAAGAGAGAAAGTTGGCGATTAACGCGAGCATAGAACTCGTCTATACTTTGTTTTTGTTGACACATTGAGCTTAACTCGTGTTCAAGAGTACGAACGTCCCTTTTGTCTGTTTAATGCAATGACAAACATTTTTTTATTTTTGACCATTATATGAAATTAAGGCTGCGTCAGCTAGACCTCTGACCGTTTGCCTTATGTGTTGGATTATTGCTCTATAAATCGGTTTGGTTTTGACTATGTCATAGTCTTTTGGAATGGATTCCACAGAGTGGACCCAAAAACATATTGCACAGGATTTCCTTCGAAAGCCTGTAGATCCCTAACGCAATCGGGGAGTTTTCTATTTTCCATTAGATCTTGCTCAGTTCGAGGGACCGGGACTATTTGAGTGGGAGGTTTGGGAGAGCTTACTCTACAATCAATTTTTTGTAGATGATTATTTATTAGCTTAATTTGCTCTATTTGAGCATTCATTGCACCCGTTAGTTGGGTCACTATGTCTTGTAATTGATCCATTAAAAAATTTGAAATTAATGACAGAATTCGTTATAATTAATGCAATATTAAAATTTTGTATATAATGTTACAATAAAAATTATACAAAAAATATTGCTTACAGTATGATAGAGAGTTTGAACATCTCTGAGTTGATCGGGTGGTCGTATTACGAGTTCCGTCCCAGTTGACTCGGTTAGAACAGTTGATCAGCTTCGCCGTGATCTTATGTGAACGGTGATTTCATGCACTGGATTCAGTTTATCGTTTAAACCGTGTTCTTATGTGAACGGTTAAAACGTACACTTTTCACCGCTTGTAATTTGACTTTATTTTTAAATCAGTCTTACCGTGTTCTTATGTTAACGGTTTGTACGCACTGAGTGACGGCACTGTTAAGGCGTGTTCTTATGGAACGTCTGTAATCACGATGCGGTCACACTTTTTTTTTGCGTATAGACTGCTACCCGGGTTTTTCAGAGCGTTATTCAACTTGGGGAATTACGTAATTCAGATTAAGAATTATTAGACTATTTCAATAAGATTTCTTGGTTGAAACACTCTTTACTTCTAGCTGATTGGGCGCTAGTTATCGCGATGGGGTCGCGGTAGAGGAAAAAAGACTTGTCTCATTGATTTTCAACAACTGAGTATTTTTATTCGTACTTTATTCGTTTCCATTTCTTTTATACTTAAAAATTAGTTACATTGCAATATATTAGTGCTTAGGAATTACAAAATAACCCAGACATATTTCTTAGAACTACATTCGACATTTGATCAATAATGCATATTTGACTACATTGTGAAAAAGAAAAGAGATGAGGTAAGCAATATGAATTTTTTATGGGACAGGTGGTGGAAAGGGAATGGTGAACTGGAGTGTTAACTTGCATGTATGCATAAACTACTTGAGCTATTCCATACTTGAATGGGGTGGAGCCATGATAATTTTTTACGTCGTATTGGAAATCAAACCCAGACGCTGAAGTTGAAATGCGTGATGGGTGAATGCGTCAGTTTATAAATTCCTAGAGCGATAGACAGATTCTTACTGGAGGAAAACCACGAGGAACCACGAGGAAAAATGGTAGAGTTGTACAGAGACGCGTCTTTGTGCAGAAAGAGTATGTACATATGAGCAGAAAGAATGTGCAGGTAAACATAGTATTAGTGTACATAAATGTTCTCTTTTATTTGATATCTGATGGGTAATGGCGTCAGTACATACATTTTGAGTGCCACAGCCCGATGCGGACTGGCGCCACCATGACTATATATGGAAGAGAATTGTACAGAGCGCGTCCTTGTCCACACAGCGCGGTAGTACCTTTGTAAAAAATAAAATAACGTGTTCACCCGACGAGACAATGGAAACTCGAGGTTGTATAGTCGGTAGCCGGAGAATGGGTCAAAAAGAGTATGTAGAAAAGAGAATAACACAATGGAGGTAACTGTGTAAAAAGTGAGCGAACTTTTTTACCTGATGATGTAGACGGTAGCTGGAGAATGGCTTAAAAAGAGAATAAATACATATGAGCAGAAAGAGCGTGTACAAGTGAACATGTATGAATGTCAATTTAATGTTTTAACTTTGAATATTAGCAAAATTGCAAATTAGACATTAAAATGAGTTAATTAATTCCTCTAGATGGCTACGTAGTACGTGCGAAGAGCAAGCTGTAAAATTGATGCGAGGGTACTAGGGAACTGTTTCTTAAGAGATTCAATAAATAACGCATTACACTTCCATGCAAAAGGGATAATAAGTGCATTGCCTTAAAGTATTCTCAATGACTATGCTTCCTTCCAATCAGGCTTGAAGCAGTTTTGAAACTGCCATGAGTCCGTGGTCAGTGTAAAATTCTCTAAGCCAGCGATTGTATTCAAACCCAATTAAAAAAAGATTATCGCCCTTTCCTTTTCATAGTGAACTGTGTTTTGTGGCCCAACAGTTCAGTACAAAGGTATAAAAGTATAAAAGAGAGTTATATACATAACAAAATTACATCAATTATAATCTATGTATAAAAAAAACGTTCCCAAAACGAGCAAATATAATTTTCACGGGATCACCTCTTTCGAGTCACTGACAATGCTCCAAGAGAATAACTGTACAGAAAAAGCTTGTTAAATTTGGACGTTCGGAGTCGGTAAAAAACTGTAGGTCCCTTCCACTCGTGGGAGCACTCACAACACGAGTGGATGCTGAGAGGCTTGACCCTGGTCCTCTATGGGCCCATATTATTATTATGACTTGCAGTGATAAAAAAAAGTATTCGACATATGAGCTCCTATAACTGAAAAGCTTAAAAACACTTTTTGGGGTAAATATCTTAATAAAAATGCAGTTATTTAGTCTTTTGTGTCTACTACATAATTCAATTACTTTTATTTAAACAAAAAAACGAAAAATTCGCCTGCAAAAAAAGTATTCGAAAAAATCTTTGCTTCCCTGTTTTTAAAATTCTTTAATTAAAGAACAGTTCGTAAGGAAGGAACCTTGTAATTCATCACTTAAAACAAGGATTAAAGGAGAGTAATATTGTGGAAATTATGCGAAGGCCAAGAACAACCATCCACTAGATTACTAAAAAATATATAGGGAAAACCAGCCAAGATCAGGACGTCCAATAAAATTGACCGATGGTAACGAGGGATGGATCGTTCGAGAGGTAAGGAAAAATCCCAGAACAAATGCTTCGTTTCTGGCAAAAAATACCGGGACTATTTGAGTGGGAGGTTTGGGAGGGCTTACTCTACAATCAATTTTTTGTAGATGATTATTTATTAACTTAATTTGCTCTATTTGAGCATTCATTGCACCCGTTAGTTGGATCACTATGTCTTGTAATTGATCCATCAAAAAATTTGAAATTAATGACAGATAGAATTATTCGTTATAATTAATACAATATTAAAATTTTGTATATAAGGTTACAATAAAAATTATACAAAAAATATTGCTTACAGTATGATAGAGAGTTTGAACATCTCTGAGTTGATTGGGTGGTCGTATTACGAGTTCCGTCCCAGTTGATTCGGTTAGAACAGTTGATCAGCTTCGCCGTGATCTTATGTGAACGGTGATTTCATGCACAGACCGTGTTCTTATGTGAACGGTTATTTTGCTTGGCCTATGAAAGCTCTCACTGTCTTATTTCCTTTTTGATTTAGTTTAACAGTGTTCTTATGTGGACGGTTGTTTTGAACTTGTGAACCGGGTGATGGCACTTATTAAAACGTACACTTTTCACCGCTTGTAATTTGACTTTATTTTTAAATCAGTCTTCCCGTGTTCTTATGTTAACGGTTTGTACGCACTGAGTGACGGCACTGTTAAGGCGTGTTCTTATGGAACGTCTGTAATCACGATGCGGTCACACTTTTTTTTTGCGTATAGACTGCTACCCGGGTTTTTCAGAGCGTTATTCAACTTGGGGAATTACGTAATTCAGATTAAGAATTATTAGACTATTTCAATAAGATTTCTTGGTTGAAACACTCTTTACTTCTAGCTGATTGGGCGCTAGTTATTGCGATGGGGTCGCGGTGGAGGAAAAAAAGACTCGTCTCACTGATTTTCAACAACTGAGTATTTTTATTCGTACTTTATTCGTTTCCATTTCTTTTATACTTAAAAATTAGTTACATTGCAATATATTAGTGCTTAGGAATTACAAAATAACCCAGACATATTTCTTACAACTACATTCGACATGTGATCAATAATGCATATTTGACTACATTGAAAAAGAAAAGAGATGAGGTAAGCAATATGAATTTTTTATGGGACAGGTGGTGGAAAGGGAATGGTGAACTGGAGTGTTGTTGCATGTATGCATAAACTACTTGAGCTATTCCATACCTGAATGGGGTGGAGCCATGATGATTTGTTACGTCGTATTGGAAATCAAACCCTGACGCTGAAGTTGAAGTGCGTGATGGGTGAATGCGTCAGTTTATAAATTCCTAGTGCCATAGAAGATTCTTACTGGAGGAAAACCACGAGGAACCACGAGGAAAAATGGTAGAGTTGTACAGAGACGCGTCTTTGTGCAGAAAGAGTATGTACATAGGAGCAGAAAGAATGTGCAGGTAAACATAGTATTAGTGTACATAAATGTTCTCTTTTATTTGATAGCTGATGGGTAATGGCGTCAGTTCATACATTTTGAGTGGAGAAGAGAATTGTACAGAGCGCGTCCTTGTCCACACAGCGCGGTAGTACCTTTGTAAAAAATAAAATAACGTGTTCACCCGACGAGACAATGGAAACTCGAGGTTGTATAGTCGGTAGCCGGAGAATGTGTCAAAAAGAGTATGTAGAAAAGAGAATAACACAATGGAGGTAACTGTGTAAAAAGTGAGCGAACTTTTTTACCTGATGATGTAGACCTGGAGAATGGCTTAAAAAGAGAATAAATACATATGAGCAGAAAGAGTGTGTACAAGTAAACATGTATGAATCTCAATTTAATGTTTTAATTTTGAATATTAGCAAAATTGCAAATTAGACATTAGAATGAGTTAATTAATTCCTCTAGATGGCTACGTAGTACGTGCGAAGAGCAAGCTGTAAAATTGATGCGAGGGTACTAGGGAACTGTTTCTTAAGAGATTCAATAAATAACGCATTACACTTCCATGCAAAAGGGATAATAAGTGCATTGCCTTAAAGTATTCTCAATGACTATGCTTCCTTCCAATCAGGCTTGAAGCAGTTTTGAAACTGCCATGAGTCAGTGGTCAGTGTAAAATTCTCTAAGCCAGCGGTTGTATTCAAACCCAGTTAAAAAAAGATTATCGCCCTTTCCTTTTCATAGTAAACTGTGTTTTGTGGCCCAACAGTTCAGTATAAAGGTATAAAAGTATAAAAGAGAGAGTGTTATGTTATATACATAACAAAATTACATCAATTATAATCTATGTATAAAAAAACGTTCCCAAAACGAGCAAATATAATTTTCACGGCCTCACCTCTTTCGAGTCACTGACAATGCTCCAAAAGAATAACTGTACAGAAAAAGCTTGTTAAATTTGGACGTTCGGAGTCGGTAAAAAATATGTAGGTCCCTTCCACTCGTGGGAGCACTCACAACACGAGTGGATGCTGAGAGGCTGGACCCTGGTCCTCTATGGGCCCATATTATTATTATGACTTACAGTGATAAAAAAAAAGTATTCGACATACGAGCTCCTTTAACTGGAAAGCTTAAAAACACTTTTTGGGGTAAAGATCTTAATAAAAATGCAGTTATTTAGTCTTTTGTGTCTACTACATAATTCAATTACTTTTATTTAAACAAAAAAACGAAAAATTCGCCTGCAAAAAAAGTATTCGAAAAAATCTTTGCTTCCCTGTTTTTAAAATTCTTTAATTAAAGAACAGTTCGTTTTTCTTATGATTATTTTTTATTTATTATTATTTATTATTATATTTATTTATTATTATTATTATTTATTTATTATTATTTATTATTTTTTTTATGCCTGGGCATGGAAAGCTGTTCAAATCACAATATTTCTTTGACCAGGTAGAACGTGTTCTATTAAAATGGGTCGTAGAAGCAAAGAAACTCCGCCTGAAGTAAGGAACCTTGTAATTCATCACTTAAAACAAGGATTAAAGGAGAGTAATATTGTGAAAAGGCCAAGAACAACCATCCACTAGATTACTAAAAAATATATAGGGAAAACCACCGATGGTAACGAGGGATGGATCGTTCGAGAGGTTAGGAAAAATCCAAGAATAAATGCTTCGTTGCTGGCAAAAAATACGGAAGATTTTCTAGGCATTAAAGTAACACCACAGATCATCAGAAATGTCCTTAGGTTAGGTTAGGTAGTTGGGCTGCCAGCGAAATCACCAGCATACTTAGACCATGTTGGTACATTGTGATACCCATAGTCGGACTACTACCACTAATCGACAGTTGCAGTGATTGTGCCGTTAATTTGATCCCAACGGCAAATGGTGACAGGACCAGATTCGAAAACCGAATAAAGCGCATTAACTTTGCCTTCACTGGGATTCGAACCGGGGACCCCTCTAACCAAGGGCAGGGACTCAACCAACGGCGCCATCCAGCTGTTTTAGAATTGTCCTTAGAAGCAACGACTTCCATGCAAGATTATTTCAAAGAAGAACAGGAAATAAAGGGTGGCATACGCAATATCGCATGTTAACAAGTCTCTGGAGTTGCGGTTCACTGTGTTGTTTGCAGATGAGAGCAAAAGCAATCTTTTTGGGTGCGACGGCAAGGTTCTTGTGTATAGAAAACCAAACAAAGAACATCATGAAAGAAATGTATTACCCACAGTAAAACACGGTGGTGGAGCTATTATGGTATGGGTGTATGGCGGCATCGGGTGTTGGAAATCTGACATTTATTGATGGAATAATGAACCACATTACTTACATTGATCTATTGAAGCAGAATCTACGGGAATGTGTTGAGAGAATTTGTCAGGGAAAAATTATGTTTTTTATGAGAAGAGGCTTTGGCTACTGTAAGTTCGTTCTTAAAACGCTTGCCCAATCACCGGATCTTAATCACATTGAGCGTGTTTGGAATCATTTAGAGATAAAATAGAAACTACGTTTTTGCAACATAGATCCAGAATATACACAGACAGTGCAAGTCCATGCCCAATCGCTTAAAAGAAGTTATGCACCAAAGAGGAAGAGTAACAAGGTGTTAATTTGACTGAACAACATCGTTTTTCCTTTCTTTTTTTTTAAATGTCTCATATCTTTTTTGCGGACGAATTTTCCCCTCTACTTTTTTTGATCACTGTACTTCTATAAAAGCGAAGTCAGATTCGATGTATATATGTATCTACCACGAAATTTCCGAATCTACCTAACGAATTTGAGTGCAGTTTTCTCCTATAGATGCAGAATTCTGCTTCTTCTGAAATTTAAAATTTTATCTCAATTTTTCGGTGGTTCAGCTCTATTTTTTAAATTTTATTTACGTGTCTATGTCGAACTTCCATTGACAAATCCATTGGTGTATGTATTATCTATGTACGTTATCTCAGAGAACTGTTATAAATTTTTTACAACACAAAACATATATATTATTTGCATTGCATTGCGAATACGATGAGTGGAGAAATTTCCCAATTGTTGGGCGACACGAGGAGCCACTGGCGCAAAGGACTGTACCTGGAGATCTGGCTAGATCATTATCTATATTTTAACAAACATTTAGATTCTGCTCTAGCCCGAGCTCGAGGCGCTTCGCTCTTACAGAAGAGAGAAGTTTTACAACAGCCAACTCGATGCGAGGGTGAAGGTAATCTGCTACATGGCCTTCATCCGGCCAAGGCTCACCTATGGCTGTCCCGTGTGGTTCAACGTGAGTGCAAGCTTGATGGAAAAGTTTCGGGTGTTTGAGAGGGCTTGCCTTCGCTTTTACAGAACACCAGAATCTCAGTACAAAAAATTCTACTTCAGTGAGCTCTTATTATAACAAGGCAAAGGCTGATACGAGTGGACAATTTCCTGTTGAAATTGATTTGAGGCCACACCGTCAGAGCGATGAACTCGGCCAATAACTTGATCTCTGTTGCTTACTACTCCAATCCACAATACCGAGAAAGGGTACGTCACAGTGGCTTCGTCCCCCCGTATTCCTCCATTTTGATAAGCACGGTCTGATACAAGTCAAAAATGCGGTACCGCCCCCCTTTCACATCGCCCGTTCAACTGTAGATAGGCGACACAACCACGACCGTTCCGTCGCACAACGAGCTGAGGAGGGTCACCTCCGGTTCAGTACAGCGGTATCGAGTCGGCATGTGCGGGATGTTGCTATGCAATATCGCAAGTTCTGGTGGCTGGGGATGTGAGAGAACTCCAGCGTCGAACCCTTTAATCCCGGGGTAAATAGGGTAGGGCGTATCCCCTTATGGGGAGCAGTCGGTCACTGTCGTGCAGTGGATTACTTAAAAATCCAACAACTGCAACTCATGGCTGACTTCCATAGCTAAGGGTAGTTTTAAGGTAGTGTTTTAAGATTTATGTGTATATGTAGATTAGTTTAAGTTAGTTGTTTAAGTTTATTTTAAGGTAGAATGTAAGCTAGCTTGTAGTTTTTAAATCAAATACAGTGAAGTCATAACGTTTTTTAAAACTTTCCATAATATACATTTGTCATTAAATATTATTATCTAATTTATTCATAGTAAGGTTAGGTCAAAAGACATAGTTTAAGATTAAGTTTAGCTTAGAGTGCTCGCCGAGGGCCACTAAGTTAGAAATAGTAACATTGTTAGTCCAACTAGTTTTAAGCATTTTTGTCAAGTACGTAAGTTTCCACTGAATATTGTCAGTATCGGTGTCCAAGCGGCCTTCGTATTTACGCGTGTTCAGAATTTTTTAATTCTGCGAATCCAGCAGGTCTACCACGGCACTTAATTTTTTTAAAAGAAGGAGTGCGAATGGTTTTGCTTGGAAATGTGTGTCCTCCCAAGCGGCGCAATGAAACAAGGTTAAAGCTTTAAGACCTAATGTAATTGAAGCTATTTTTATAACAAGGCCAAGCACAGATGGGACTGTAATAATTCAACAAATACCGATGGTAACTTCGGACTACCCACTTTTGTGTAAAATTACGTGTGTAGTCAAATCCAACGATTGGTCAGAAAAAACACGTCTTTACTCTGTTAGCTACACTGGACGACTCACCTCAAAAGTAGAGCGAACATGGATTCAGGTGTCACATGCAATACAATCCAGACCAGTAGGAACACCGAAAATGTTTTCATCTCACGTTTGATGGGACTCGCGAAGTACTCACTACGAGAAAATGCACAACGATGCACTTGTCTTATATTTGAATTGCAGTCACACCAGACACGACATATCCTCCCCCTATATTGGAAATGAGCCCCCCTTTTTTATTTGGGTCAATTAAATTTAATACAAACAGATTACACAATATGCAGATTAATAAAGACTATAACTAAGTAGATACAGAGTCATACTAAAAGTAAATATAGTATTCAGTTCAAAAGTAATTAAGTTCTTAGTTTCTAATTTATTATGTGTTTTTCATTTTTGTTCTTGAAACAATTGATCATACCTTTGTATTTTATTTAATTTTTTTTAACGATTGATTTCAGTTTCACATGTCTTACATAATAGGTCAAATAATAGCAAGCATCAAGGTATGAATTATATTGCTAAAGATTTTGAAATAAACATACATGTTATATATCCTAAAGAACAAATTCTAAAATCAATGGATTACTTATGAATGATTCTTATAAACTATGTTAGATTGTAAAAAATACCTATAATAATATTAGTTACCTAGGAGAATTGAAACTGATTGTATGAGGACTGAGAAAGGATTATTAAAACAGAAATATGTTAAATAAATCAAGCAAATGGGTAGTTAACAGAGAATCCGCCTAACAAGTATCAGAAGCAAACACAACATGAGAATCAGCCAACTTAGCTCTTCGGGCTATCCTATGTCTAGGTCTTGGTACAGGATTCTTATTAAATTTTTTTAAATGTCGTATGTAGACGATCACGAGGGCTATAATACCGGCTAGTAGTAAATAGCTGAAGATATCGGGATGATAATCGTAGTTGTAGCGGAATTGGCAAAATTATTCGACTGTGCTAGTTATAGTATTACCCCAATATAATGACAAAGTAAGCATACCAAGCGTATTTGCTATCGTCATTCGATATAGTTTACAATCAAATATCTTTGTCATCACAAAATTGGATTTCGATCATAAAAGTTCAATGTAAACAAAATTTGATCTCGATCATAAGAGTTCTATGTAAACAACCTCAGCTCTTGATCATTTAATTCTAATGATTCAATATAAACAATTAATCATGTATGATGCGTTCCATAAGGAATGATCATAAACACTTTGAAATGATCGAATCGATACATGTTGGATATTAAGCGTCTCTCCACCCTAAGTAGTTTAGTTGTTCATTTCTTGTTACTTCGTATGGCTGAAGATTTTCCCAAAATAGTGGTAAAGGATCAGAAGCTTTTTAAAAAATATATGAAATAAAGTTTTTAAAGAATAATAAAAGGAAATTGTAGTTTTATTTTATCTCACTAAAATATTAAAAGCAAATTAATTGAGAGATTAGATCCAGTGATACGAACCAACATTTTTTATTGTAAAAACTAATAACACCGAAGTGTTTTAGCGAACAATTTGAAAATGTTCGCTAAAACTAAAGTATTCAAGTAATAACTCACGAAAAGATTAGAAAATAAAAATATATAAAAGAAAGTGTCTGCGAAAAAGACAATAAAAGAAAAATCAGTGGATAAAAAAAAAACCAGCAATAGATCAAAATGAGCCATTGGCGAAATTGGAAAAACATCCAACATTCTCGGGATGTCCAAATAAAGACGTCATCTGGTTCATCGAATATATAGATTACGTGGTTGTATACATAATAGTGGAAAATCAGCCGTTGGCAACTCTAGCAATCCAAAACAAAATCTATGGAGCGGCGAATAATAAATTGCGGAGAAAAACGTCAACCTGGCCAACTATAAAAGCAGCATTAATTCAGGATTTCGGGATTCATGAAACATATGAACAAATTCTGCAAGACCTTCATTTGATCAGCAGTGATGTTCAACAGCTATTTAAACAGGTAGAAGGAATTCTTCTTAAACTCAACAAAAAAAGTAAGTTCCTAAGCGCAATTTATAATCCTTTAAAAGCATTGTAATGAACAAATTTTTAAACAATCTTAATGCCCATCAAGCATCGGTCATTAAAGCACAAAATATTCAAAATATTAGAGTTTTATACTTTACTTATGTGACAAAGAAATTTAAATGAGTGTAAACAGGGAGATTTTAATAACTCTAAAATAAGTCAGGCGCAACACTGCACAAATAAGAGTAATAGAGGAACAAACTACAATCAAAGAGGTGGTAATTATAACGTTAGACCACCATTTCAAAACAATTTTAATAATAGACTACAGAATTAAGGACGGTTCAGAAATTATAATAACTTAAATGATATTAATCAGAGACTTTTTAAGCATTTCAGCAACAACCAAAAAGATCTAATTCAGTACAATATAGAAATAATAATTATAAAAATTATAATAACAATAGGAATCCAAGGCCAGAACCTATGGATGTAAATAACACTGAATTAAAACGTGAAGAAATAAATTTGACAGTGACCGGGAAGAAGAAACACTTCCAATAATAAAAATTACAATAAACAATAAAAAATTCAACATTCTAATAGACACAACTAATAGAAATCCTAAAAATTTATTGAAAGTTCCAATTAAAGTCGAATCATTAAATAGTGAAAATATAATGAAAACTCAAATTATAACAGAAGTGCCAGTAGAATTCAATTAAGATGAAGCTACTATAGCATGAAAGTTAATGAAAATAAAAAAGTATAAACTTGTTGGAATTATCGGTCAGAATTTATTAAAACCAATAGGAGCTGAATTAAATTTGAAAGAAGGATATATAGAAATAAATAAACGAAAAACATTTTTTGAAAACTATAATAAGGAGAAAACAGAAACAACATGTTTATATAGGTATGATGAAATTCACACTGTAGAATATTGTAATTCAAAGCAAATGAATCAATTAATAGATGAGAATTTAAATTTTGAAGAAAAACTAGAATTAAGAAAATTTCTTGATAAAAATTAAAAAAAACGTTCCCTTTATAGTAGTAGTCCCAAAGAAATTAGATAACTCACGTGAACAAAAATGGGGAATATGTTATATGGATTATAGAAAATTAAATGGAAATAACATTGAGTTTAAACATCTTATACCTGCTCTCCAAACTGAACCAGTACTTGCATATCCCGATTTTCATGAAAAATTTGTCTTAACGGCAGATGCATCCAATATTGTAATTGGATTATAGTACCACAAAAAAAAGAGTTATTTCCTATGGTTTGGTCAGTAAGATATTTAAGACCATATTTATATGATAGTCGATTCGATCTCAAAACAAATCATCAACCTTTAAAATGGCTCCAAACAGATGGGCACTTCAATTAGGAGAATAAGATATTTAAATTGAAAATTTAAAAGGTACAAGCTACAATGTAGCGGATTTTTTGAGTAGATAAATAAAATATGTACAAGAAATAAACATTTTAGAACAAGATACAGATCAAGCTACAATACACACATTTTTTGGAAATTAATGACTTCAAGTTATTTAAATCTGACCCCTTAGCGCTGGTGGGGGGCAGCCAAAGGTATAACTAGGTGATTCCTGATGAACTGAACTTTTTTTTAAAAATATTATTTTTTTTCTACAAAAATTTACTGGCGTAATATGAGTCGATAGAAGTACATCACCGTCGCAACAGGTAGTAAAATGCTGACGTTGCACATCTTGTCATCACATTTTGGAGTACGAGTCATGCACACATATGAAACATCGCTCGTTGTGATTGCTCCCAACATCCTGGGGCCGGCCTATATGGACATCAGGCAAAAGTCTGAATCATCTAGCCCTCGGGTCGTGGTAGTTCCGCTGGTTTGTATCTGTGGTCTTATAGATACATTTGGTTCACGGGGTTTGCTGGTACTCGTTCTAACATGCATCACTATGATGATGATTGCAGCAATAATCAGCAATGTTGTAACTGAACCAATCATGATGTAATGCTGAATTTTGTGTGTCCTAAGTTCCAGCAGCAATCTTTATTGACCTTGTTGAATCTCAAGTGTGTGTAAAGTTCGTCAACTGCTGCGATATGTTGGTTGCTGGTCGAAACGATAATTCCAATCAACTCGAGAGGGCTTGTTTTCCAACGATGATCATACCTTGCTGACGAATCATGCACGTGTTTGTAGACTGATGGTTCCACTTCCATACAAAGAGATCTGCCTTGTTTCTTGTCCACAGATGATGTCCAGGCTTATCCTATTGGGCACACTAAATATCCAGGTGTTGGGATGTTGCATTTCAATCCAATAGGTTCTGGCAGCGATGACTTGAGTAGTACAAGCTGTCGACAGCAACTTGTTGTGCTGAAGAATGCTTAGCTAGCATGCACTTACACGGGAGCCGGGTGCATAAATCGAATGTACTAAATTGCATATCAGCTGTCCTTTGTTTGCAAGCACCAAATTCCTGCTTGGTCACCGTATTGTATAGGTCCAGTTGAAGATTAATTAGCAGATAGTCTGTTGACTGAACTATGTAGGCAAAACTTCCATCGTGCGAGGTTGGCACTGGCAACACATTGAACATCTTGAATTCCTCGTTGAATAATAAAGGAATCGTTATTTCAATGATCATGTTAGTGTCCGTGACTCCGCCTTTTGGATGGAGATCCTTATATAACTGACGCACGGATTCATGGTTTCGCTCTCCTGGTATCCTGAGTGTTTTAGGGATATTATCATGTATCCGTATCAATTCTCTCTTCAGCTGCTTCACATTGAGGATGAGAGGATGCATCCTTCCCTGACGTGTCGAGAGTACAATGGCCAGCAGGATGTTTTGAGTATTCTGATAGTTAACCATCATCAACATAGCATTAATTGCAGTGGAACTTAATGCTCCTTGAATATGTTGATGGTTCAATCAACGATGGTGGTCTGAATTTTCATCAACTGTAATATGTGATTCTTAGTTTCCTGAACCTTTCCAATCGTCTCTTCGTATCCCTGAGCAAACCGCTGATCGAGCACTCCGCATAGCTCATTTACCACAGTTCCAACGAAGTCGAACGGCGATCTCTTGTTCCTTATAGGCATGTTGCTTGGGTGCAATAGAGCATCATTATTTAACTCAATCTGTTCCAACTGTTGTTAGAATTGTATCAACGTATTGTCGCAGAGTATGGGTAAATTGTCAGATATATCTATGTTTCCCTTAAAAATCTCGTCCATCGCCTCATGCATTCCTTATATGAGTAAAGTTGGGACCAATAGTTAGTCAGGTTGAAAAATATAATGGCCTTCCACGAGCTTGCGATTATGCTTGCTCTGCCAACGTCTTCAAAGAAAATACCAGGCTGGTTCTCGAACTGATTGACTTGGACTCGGTCCATGTTTTGAATAGACGCAGTGATGGTAATGACTAAACACATCCATAGAAAAGGGATAATTCTTGTGTTCTTGTTTGTACATCCATTTCTGTTTTGCCAACCTTTGCGGGTGGTGCATGATAGGCTTACAGTAGTTGTATGGATTTGAACGGGTGGGCTTAATTCGCTAGCGTCTTGCTTGGTTATGTCAGCATGATTACGTGGTAATGTGCACAGTTTTGTAATAGGTATCTTGTACTGACTGCCATTACTTAAAACTGTGACAGCGCGAAACCTTTTATCGGTTCCCGGGTGTACCTCCATTACCTTTCCAAGTAGTCATTTGGTTGGCGGGATTCGGTCATCCTTTATGAGAACCATTTCACCAACGCTTTTGTTAGTCTCGTTCTGCTTCCACTTTGAGCGTTGCTGAAGTTGTGACAAATAGTCGTTCGACCAGAGCTTCCAAAAGTCGCCTCGTGTGTTGCCAATTTTTGGTTCAGGCAATGTGTTAAGTGCCGATCCCACCAGAAAATGGCCTGGAGTCAGGATAACGTTGTCTTCCACGTCGTTGGTTATTGTTGTTAGGGGGCGAGAGTTGAGACATGCATCTACCTGGGTGAGTAACGTCGATAACTCCTCAAATGTTAATGTAGTCTCACCAAATATTCTTTTGTGGTGGTGTTTGACAGAGTTAACGCCTACCTCCCATAAACCACCAAAATGTGGTGCAGCAGCTGGAATAAAATTCCATTTTATGCCATCAATAGCCAATTTCTCTGAGATTTCATTTCACCATTGTGCTGTGGCCAACCTCATCTGGCTTTGTATTTCTTTGTTGGCTCCAATAAATGTCGTACCACAATCAGAGTATATGTCTAAACATCTACCTCTTCTTGATGTACATCTTCGGATGGCAGCCAAGAACGCTTCTGAAGTAAGGTCCCTTACCAGATCTATATGGATAGTCTTCGTGGACAAGCATGCAAATACAGATATGTATCCCTTTGTAGTACGATTTCCTCTTCCTTTAGAAATAAGGATTTTAATCGGGCCGGCGTAATCTACACCAGTATGCGTAAAGGCTCTTGACGGTGATACTCTTGGAGTTGGTAGCATTCCCATTATTTGCTCTCTGATGCATTCATGGATAACTTGACGAACGATCCGCTTGGCTTGCAGAATCCAATAAGACTGCCTTAATGTTGCCATCATCAGCTGTGTCTCTCCGTGTAGTGTTTTTTTTTGTGTATAGCAACTTTGTAAAGGTGTTACTATGTGGCAAAATAGTCGGGTGTTTTTGAGATTCTGACAGGTTTGCGTTCTCCAGCCGCTCCAGCAGAGGATTCAATGATAAGAGCTTACTCGTCTTACTAAGTTTACGCCCACCCTCCAGACAGGCCCATTCTGCTTCTCGGACCCTGCGTACACCGGCCTTGCAACTGGCTTCCAATTCGCTTGCTGTTAATGCGCCCCGTAGTATATCCCTCTTTTTACAATTTGATATGAAAGCGTTTACAGTACGCTATACCTCTTATCAGTTTGTAAAGGTAATGATCAGTTGCAGGGATAATGATTTCCATAAATACTTCTGTCGGCCATAGAGATGAGGGGTCCTTGCAACTGGCTTCCAATTCGCTTGCTGTTAATGCGCCCCGTAGTATATCCCTCTTTTTACAATTTGATATGAAAGCGTTTACAGTACGCTATACCTCTTATCAGTTTGTAAAGGTAATGATCAGTTGCAGGGATAATGATTTCCATAAATACTTCTGTCGGCCATAGAGATGAGGGGTCCTTTCGCCATTCTGGGCCGGTCCACCATAATGGATGATCTTTGATTAGACTTGGTACAATGCCTCTAGCTGAACAGTCAGCGGGATTGTCGGAGGATGCAATATGTCTCCAATTGGTTGGTGCAATTTTCTCTTGTATTTGGGATACTATGTTGGCCACAAATGTCTTTAAGGTAGAGGGAAATCGTTTAAACCAGGCTAGGCTAATTGTTGAATCTGTTGAATCCAGGCAAATATATCTCCCATTTACGACCCATACACTTGTTGCGTGTTCCAGAGTAATCTGGAGAGCAAATGTGACCCACACAGTTCTAATTTTGGCAGTGTGATTTTCGTCTTAATAGGAGCAACCTTTTTTTTTGCCACCAATAACGTAATTCTGCATGAACCATCTGGAAGATGTGTCCTGGAGTACACCACGGCAGCATACGCGGACGCTGAAGCGTCACAAAACCCGTGCAATTCGACGACAAGTTTACCGATCATATGTATATTCATAGTTTTATATAAAAAATTGGTCCAGGTGAACAAAAATCAAAGGCGGGAGGAGTTATAGTATTTTCGATTTATATATTCGTTATATATTCGATTTCGATCATAAAAGTTCTATCTAAACAAAATTCGATCACGATCGTAAGAGTTCTATGTAAACAAACTCAGCTCTTGGTCATTTAATTCCAATGATTCATTATAAACAATGATTCATGTATGATGCTTTCCATAAGGAATGATCATAAACACTTTGAAATGATTGAATAGATACATGTTAGATATTAAGCGTATAAGGGCTGTGTTGTACTCGGGATGAACTCTTATAATCATTGTTGGCAATTTAAATATACAGGGTGAATGTTATAATACCACATCCAGATATAGTTAGACTGGAGGTGGTTTGACTGCAAATAAGGTGTCGTGTAGTGTTATTTGTAGAAAAAATATCCATGCATTGGGGTTCTTACGCTTGAGTTGACACTCATATAACATGCTTGTCTTATGATTAAGCAAAGAAGCAGTTGTTGTCACCTGAGTGCTGTCTTTATGTAGGATATTGCCTTATGCAAACATATTGACCAGGCGAAAGTAGCTTACATTGCTGGCGGTCTAATTCTGATATAGGAAAGTATTTATCACGCATCAATGATATTGCTAAATAGGACGAGGAGATTTCTACCAAATAGTTGTTATTACTATGGAGAAATGGCAGGGCATTACGAGCAGATAGTTGAAAATCTTCTAATTCAAGCAACGTCAGACGCATTTAAAAAATAACGCTATTTTCCATTACGCGGCCTTTTACAGTGGCAATTTTGTACAAGTTCATTAAAGAACAAGTAGGTAAACTTAGTAAACCTGAAAGGTGGCTCTTCATAAATAGCAGATATTCTGTTAGTTGCTTCGGAGTTATTAGTTGCGGATTTATTTTTGCATGTTTGATATCTTATAGCAATCCCTGCATTCTTTCAAAATTTGTTGATATGTATATTAGATAGGAGGGCGGCTAAATTCTGCTTTTGTTAGTTTTCTTTAAAGTAATACTTAATTGATGTTTTTGTTACTTTTTAGTACTGATTTAAAATCGTTGTTGTGCGCTTAAGGATATTAGATGTGGAGTCGGTTATGGAAGTTTGATTTTAAGCAGCTCGGACAGACGATTCTGATTTTAAGCTATCTGTTTTTCGATATGTTCGGCATACTTGTTATCAAGAATGCCAAACAAACCATGTGTTAGCTCCCTACAATGTCTAAAGGAGATCGTCTAACCATGGGAATATCGTTCGTGTCAGCATTTAAGTTATATAAAAGTCTATACTTATCTATAACAAGAAGTTTATTCTGAATCGCTTCAACCGTCCGCATACAGTATTGCTGGTGCAAAACTTCATTTCACACTTCTTCTAGTCGCTTATCATATGATCCTATTTCCCTCAATTCGTGCCAATACGTTGTTAAGTTGATATAAATGAAAATGCTCCCAAGGCTGTTTGCAATTTGTACTTTGCCGATATCGTCAAAGTAAACGCCGACTGCACATTCTAGTTCCTTAATGCCAACTTGCTCCTTTTGTTGAGTGCCTTTGGTTGGAAAGATCAATGAAACCAATAGAAGTATCAATACATTCTACACATAGGGATAGGTATACTTCAAAAGGACCGGATAAAAAGGAATATAATTTATTTTTTCTGGCCATATCCTGAAGTAATACTTTGTCTCGTACTTTAAAAGTGTAAGGATGCATTCGTTTATCATAATATTCCTTTGTTTTCAGCTTACTTTCATATAAATTTGCCCTAGCAATATGATATACATTTTGCAATTTATTTCTTAATTCAAAGAAATAGTTTTCATCATCATAGCAGGTGAAGGAGGTGGTTTCTTTATGCTATTCGGGATTTCTGAGGTAAAACCAAACAACACGTCCATCGGTGTTAGCTTTGTGGCCGCAGATATTCTACCAAAGGCCCATGAATCCTTTCCAAAGCTCCATTAGTTTGGGGATGGTAAACTGTCGTCTCCAGTTTATTCATTTTTACGAATTTGCACAATCTCTTGAAAAGATCGCTCGATCCGTAAATAACTGCTGAAAACCCTTGCAACCGTTTCAGAAGTGGGTAACAGTCCATAAACGTGGTAATATCATCTTCAAATGTCAATATGAATTTGTTTCCACGGACTGTAGTTGACAATGTCCATAAATACTTTGTCTGGCTGATATCATCATGGGCATAATAGTATGCTTGGATTTTTTGTTTACAAAGAATTGATGCGAAGCCATTTTCGGCATTCCTTTATGTAATTTTTCATTGTTCCGAACATATTATTCCATTTGAAATATGGACGAATGCGAAGGTATGTTTTGAGTACACCCTGATGACCGCCTAAAGGGGAGTCGTGATATTTCTTGAGAATGTTGTTAATTTCTTCAATATCTGTGAAGAAAACTGATTCCTGTAATTTGTTATCTACTGGTACAACCGGACTCTGGGTTGTGTTTTTAAATGTATCCTAAGTACTTTTGTCATTCTCGTTATCTTCTTTCGCCGCAGAATTCGTGTTAGATTTATCGTAGTGGGACTGAGCTTTTATTTCCAGAGCTTTAAGAGCGTGAATTTGCGACCTAATAGATAGCATCTGAAGTTTCTCACTACCCAAACCATAACCAGTGTTTCTCTTTCTATGGTCGAGTGACTACATTCTGTATAGCTTCAAATTATACTGGCGAAAGCAATCGGCAAATCTAACTCATCTCTTTCCTGAGATAAAACGGCCCATATAGATGTTCCGCTGGTGTCAGTGGAAAGATCAAACGACTTAGTGAAGTGTGGATAATTAAGAATATTTTTTAAATTCGTGAAAGTTTCTTCACATGCTAATAATATATTTATGCGGCTTTTCAAATTTGGAAAAGTTAGGAATACTTCTCCTATGGAAATTAATCATTCCCAGGAATAATTGTACTTCCTCAATATTGGTTGGTGACGGTATTTTGATGATGATTTTCGTTTTTTGATCATCGGGTAATACACACATTCGTGTAATTTTATGACCGAAGTAAACTACTTCTCTCTGAAGGAATCTGCATTTCCTTGGTTGAAGACGCAGATTAATTTCCTCCAGTCGGTCTAAAATGGAGATCAGCTTGTTATTGCGATCAATTAAATTTTTCCCGACGATATCATCCATGTGCACGAAACATTTAATGCCTTGTAAACCGCTTAGAATATGGTTCATAAGACGTTGAAAGGTAGCAGGCGCACATTTCAATCCGATTGCCATTTCGAGAAATTCGTAGTGGCCGGCATCTGTACTGAAAGCTGTTTTCTCTCTGTCGGCTTTATTAACTTGGTGATATCCGCTTCCAAGATCTAGTGTGGAAAAATATCTACTTTTGTCTAACTGGTCAGGAATATCTTCTATTCAGGACAATGAAAAAGCGTCGTAATTTTTCGAAAATCAAGTACTGCTATATATTACCGATCACCACTACTGTCTTCTTTTTTCGGTACCAGCAGAATGGGACTGTTGCAAGGACTTTGACTGTGTATTATAATTTTCTTTCTGAACATCTGTTTTCTCATTTATTACTTGTTATGTGCTTGCTGTAGTCGATATTGTTTAGTATTTGTAGGGTTTTTATTATTTTCTGTTGGAATTTTGTGGTAGATTGCTGAGAAATGTGGTAACGGTTCTCCTTCGAGGTGAAAAATTTCAGAAAATCATTGACATATAAACACTATTGAAGATCTGCTCGAAAATTAAGTTCACTAATTAGTTTATTCATGCGTTTTTGTTTTTGTGTGTTTCTTGATTGGAAGTCTGTGTACTAACTGGATATAATGAACTTTGTGAAAGTCCATCCCCTTCAAGCTGTGTGTAATTAGTAAGTGGAACAAAATTGATAGTACCATTCAGCTGTACTTGTGTTCACTAAGCTGACTATTATTGACGATGCTAGGTAAACTTGCGGGCATATTTCGTTACAGTGGCATACGAGTTCAGTACCGTCAGGAATTTCAAAGACATTTCAGAAACACTTCACTAAGAGGGAGTATTTTGATAGAGATTTTACACGAATAGACGTCATCGTGCAATACTGTTGCGTTAATAGTATCATCACCATGCGAGGTTGATTGCAAAACAGAATTCACTGAATCTGCGACTCTAATAACAGCTCTAGCATCTTGAGATTTTAGTGTGGATTTTACAATAGGTAACGAGTTTTCTGGGATAACTTTATGAAGAAATTTCAGTAGCTTATTTTGTCCATCAATGTTTGTGTATTTAAATAATATATCCTGTCCTAAGATACAATCGCTATTTAAAGCGGGCATTTGATCAGTGACATATAGCTTACACTTTTTTGGAGGATCTAATAGAATTTTATCTTCAAGTGTAGTTCCTTTGAATAAATTCCATTTATGTCGATGACATCACTTTGATTCAGAATTGCATCCATTCCTAACACTTCCACGTTAATTAAACTAGTATCTGATCCCGTATCTACTAAGAACTTTAAATTCCTTCTAAACCCTACATCTATTGGGATCTGAACTACACCGCTTTTAACATATTGCTTGCACTCAGTTGTAATTTCGTCGCAAGTTTGTATGTCTTCCTTCTTTACCATACGACAGCTATTTTGTTTTTTTGACTAGTTGCATTCTTTTCATCCCAACGTTTCTTATTAAAACAGTTCGAGGTTTGTTCTCGTTTCTCTTCGAGAGTTGCTTATATTGGTCATTCATATTGCTACCGATGTCCGTACAGGAGAGATATTGTACCGCTGACCTTGGGTACTACTTTTTCTTCTACAATTTGTACTGTAGTGGCCGCATGCATACGACATCGAGAGCAGAACGGCGTATCTTGTCGTTTTCTACACTCCTGATAGGTGTGATTAGGCTTATTGCACAAATTGCACCTAACCTGAACATTGTCGACTAACGATCTGTGTGAGTGTTGGCTCGTTAAAATATCAACTGATGGCGGTGTGTGTACCCATGGAGTGTTATGTATTAGCGGAGCATTCGTGCCTTGAGAACACATTGGATAGCCATTTGTTAATGGCCCGCTAATACATAACACTCCATGGGTACACACACCGCCATCAGTTGATATTTTAACGAGCTCGATTCCAGTTCTAGTTTGATCAGAATGTCACATATTTTGTCAATCGATGTTTCGTGATCCGTGAACAGATACTGTTTTAGTAAAGGATTAACTATGCCAGAGTTAAATGCATATATAGCAGCGAGTTCAGAATCGGTGCCTAGTGCTTTACTATCCGCCGAGAATTGCTCACATACGGAACGCCAACAGATTCTTTACTCTCAGCAGAAACGAGTTCAAAGTTTCTGTTGGAAACTGTCTGCACTGTCGCAGTTCATTCGACACTTGAATGTAAGTCTTCCTCGGAAGAAAATATTCCCTAAGTATTTGTTCGAGATCACCAAGTGTCGATAACGTACTATTTTGTATAGCCAAATATGCATTACCCCGTAATTTAGTCATAATCAGTTGGCAAAAAGTTTTTTCTTGTTGCGTTAATAGACACGCCGTTACTTGTCTACAAAAATTAGAAATCAGCTGTATAATGTTCGCTTGCTGATTGGACGAGTAGAAAGAAAGACTCATCAGCAATCAGGGACCCGTTGCTTGGGTTCGCAATATTTATTTTGTCTGGTGTAGATGTGGCTGGCTCGACAGACATTTCTTTATTTAAACTCAGAGAGGAAAATATTTGTTGATTTTTGAAGTATCCTATCTCAGTCCTGCACAACTCTGTATCTTGCTTAAAACTAGTACCTATAGATTGCTTGTCAAATCTGTCTACTAAATCTCTATAATTTATCTATAATTTATCACCTCACTTAAGTTACTAGGTTTTTTAATTGCAAGGCCGGATCTGAGGCGTCGGATATTGATGGAATTGTCTGCTTCGGAACACTTGAGGTTTTAACTGTGTTGTTTTTTCGTTCGCGCTGTATATGTCGTTTACTGTATTTGTTGTTTTTTGTCTTTATCTTTCGGATTTTGTTTTTTTCTTGTTCTGCGACCTACTGTTTTATTTTTTGATAAAGTTGTTTGCAATACAATCCAGTCCCTCGGCGTGAGAACACCGAAAATGTTTTCATCACACGTTTGATGTGACTCGCGAAGTTTTCACGACGAGCAAATGTAAACGATGCACTCGTCTTATTTTTTCATTGCGGCGACATGGAGGGTCCGAGCCTGAACAATTGCTGCCTTCCATCGTTGACGGTCCTGGGCACGCTGCTTCCAGTCATCAAGACCAAGCTGTCTTGCATCCGCGATTAATTGGTCTTTATACCGGAGATTCGGTCTTCCTCTCCTTCTCGAACCAGTGGGCTCGGATTCAAAGACCCTCTTTGCTGGAGCATTGTTGTCTATGCGCTCGATGTGGCCGAGCCAGTGCAGTCGACGGATTTTTGCCTTCCGGACTACATCCACATCCTGGTACAGCTCGTAGAGTTCGCGGTTATGTCTTCTCCTCCATTCGCCTTCCTCGCAGATGGGAGCATATATCCGACGTAGAACTTTTCTTTCGAAGGTAATAAGAAACAGCTCTGCAGTTTTGATTAGCGTCCAGCTTTCGGCTCCATAGACCAGGACTGGCAAAAACAGAGTTTTGTAGAGCATGATTTTGGTCCTTCGAGTCAGGAGTTTTGAGCCGAGTTGTTTTGACAAACTGAATTAGCACCGGTTGCCAAGGGCGATTCTACGACCGATTTCCACTGTGATGTCGTTTGTGGAGTTCACGTTTGCCCCGAGGTAGACAAACTCCTTTACTACCTCGAAATTGTAGCTGTCGATCGTGAAATTTTGTCCAAAGTGGTGTGTGATGGAACGTTTTTTGATCGACAGCATATATTTCGTTTTGTCCTCATTGACCTTGAGACCAGTTCGTTTCGCCTGTTCTTCAGTCGCCGAAAAAGCCTCCACTACGGCACGCTGAGAACGCGCGACGATGTCGATGTCATCTGCGTACCCCAACAATTGGACCGACTTGTAGAAGATAGTGCCTTCTGTGTTTACAGCTGCCCTCCGCACTATCTCTTCCAGTACCAAATTGAAGAAATCACACGACAGCGCATCTGCTTGCAGAAATCCAGTGAAAGTTTCAAACGGCTCAGAAATCCTTGAGCCGAACTGCACTGTGCATCGCGTATGTGTTAGCGTGGTGCGACACAACCGGATCAGTTTTTTCCGAAATCCCGAATTCCGCCATCTCATCGAATGCTGTCGTATGCGGCTTTGAAATCGATGAAAAGGTGGTGCGTATCGATTTGAAACTCACTGGCCTTCTCCAGGAATTGTCTTAGTTGTTCTTCAGCCTTTTAATGGCTGTACCGACTTCTTCAAAGCTACTTCATCGACTGGAGTTGGGATTTATTCATTCCCTATCATTCTCTCCTGGTCAGGCCCATTAAGCAGTTGTTGGAAGTGCTGTTTAAACGCATCCACTATTCCCTGCGGTTCAGTAACAAGGCCACGCTCAGGATTTCGAAGAGCCTGGATGCCTTTCCTAAAGCCTGAAGACGGGCTTCTGGCCTTTTTTATAAAAGGCCCGTATTTTTGTCGATTCCTAGAGGTTGAGAGACCTTTTCTTCAGGCGTAAAAGCTTTTTCTCCTCCCGTCTTCTAGTCCGGTACTCTTCTTGCGCTGCTCTAGTTTTCCGTTGCAGCGGTTTTTGGTACGCCTAGTCGGTTGCGCGTTTCTTTTGCTCACACTCGCCATCCTACCACGGGTTTCTTGTCGGGGGTGGTAGGTAGCCTAAGGTGGTTGCCGCTACCTCTTTGATGGCCGAGCGGCAATGCAACCACATCTCGTTGGCGTTGGTGTTCGACGTAGGCATACTGGAGAGTCTCTCGCTAAATTCCTCTTCGTAGGCTCTGGCAATCTCCGTTGTGCTCAGGCGACCAATGTCAAAACTCCTCTTTGTTGGCTGGTGCAGCTTTCCGACATGGACAGCCGGGCTCGGCATCGCGCTGCCACGAGGCAATGGTCAGAGTCGACGTTTGCCCCTCTGAATGTTTGCACATCCAGGATATTTGACGCTTCTCTTGCGTCAATGGGCACATGGTGAATTTGGTTGTCGGGTTCGACCGTCCGGAGATAGCCAGGTTGCTGCGTGGATTCTTTTGCAAGGGAATCTTGTGCTGCTTATGACCATATTACGTCCTGTCGCAAAGTCAGTGAGTCGGAACCCGTAATCTGTTGTCGTGTCGTGGAGGCTGTGCTTTCCGATCACTCCGCCAAAGATGCTTTCCTTACCGATTATGGCATTGAAGTCTCCGAACACGATTTTGACATCGTACTCCGGACATGCTCCGTAGGAACCGTCCAAGCCGGTTCTCTTTGACGGAGTCTTCAGCCTCATCGGTAGGGGCGTGTGCACATATAAGGCTGATGTTGGATTCGGATCACAGCCAGGCGATCGCTTATCGGTTTAAAGTCGATGACCTTCGACCCTAACCGTTTTTCCAGAACGAATCCGCATCCAAATATATGCAACCTTTTGTGACAGCTGTAATATATGTCGCACTCTTTCTTCTTCATTAAACCTCGTCCTATCCAGCGTATTTCCTGGATCGCAGTAATATCCGCCTTGTACTGAGGATCTTTTCCAGTTTATGAGCGGCCCCTGGAGTGTAGAGTGTTCTTAAGTTCCAGGAGCACACTCGCAAATCGTTGTCCCTAGTAAGTGTTGTTGTCATATGTGGGCGGCTTGTTAGCCCTCCGCACAACCACAAGGGAGTCGTTGCATACATTAGTTCAGCTCACAACGGGTGTTGTTTAGGCTATCCAGGGAGCGCCGCTAGGAGGCCGTCAACTTAATCTATGCATCACAAGATCGTTGCTGGCATCCCGATAAGTTCGGAGCGATCAGCAACTTTGCCCTGTGTGCACACACCATACCCCGCAACCTTACACCACACCACTACTTTTTAAAAGGTTTCGAATTAAACTATTAACTATAACTAACAATAAGGCTCAAGGTGAAACTGCTTAACTTACCGGCATTGTCTTAAGTAATGGGTGCTTTTCGCATGGACAGTTTTACGTAGTCTGTTCACGAATAAATATCCAGAAAAAATTTGCGTATATTAACTCTGTTGTATACAAAGAACTACTTGAGCCGCAAAAATATCATTATGTTGGTACCCACGTATTATTGAAGTACACAAATGCATATATAACTTACTAAATTTTACTCGCAGATATGAACATATGTAATAGCACAGATAATGGTCTAAATATTATGTATCAGTGATCAAAAATTTATATACATAATGTGTATATTTCATATGTAGTAATAATAATTAATTTATGTAAAGAAGAATGTTCGATATAACGTACACTTTTCCAAATGTATTAGTTTCTCTATATAACGTACGAAAAAAAAGTTTGACACTCGATATAACAAATTTGTTGTTGTTTGAGAAGAAGGACACAAAGCAATTTCCATCACTGTGGATGTATGCATTTTATGGTTGATGGTTTGGTCACGTGTCAAACGAATGTCCGACTTCCGAGGCGTGCTTGAATGCGATTCCATCAGGTAGGCGACTGCTTTGCAGAACCAGGACGAGATGGTTGTAGTGGATCATGTGAATGTGCACCTGCAAACGCTTTCTGAAATTATATTGTGTATTGCAAATCGCATACAAGTAAAGCAATTGAAGCCATTTTTTTACACTTCAATTCATTAAAGGTAAAATTTACAATGCAGCTAAAATTACACTTAAAATTACTTTAAGTTACGCATCGCAATCTGCTTCATAACTCAATTTTTCAAACAGGAATAATCTAAGAGATATACATACTATGTGTGTGTGGAGAGCAGTAGAATTATTGGTAGAATTGCGTGCTTTCGAATGCTATTGTAGGAAACACACAAGTGTTATGTTTATATGCACATATTAAGACTCATGTTTCTTGTTATATTGTTACATTGTTGAAAAGTGGAATCACTTTTTATTATATGGATTAGATTTCATGCTTATTATTAATAAAATTCCCAATTAACGTTTGCTCTAATTTGACATTATGAACAACTTTCAGTTGTAATTGCGTAGTTAGGCTTGAAAATACATGGTTGTTCTTTCATTTGTTGAGTCGTTAGTAGCGTCTTGAGTGCTTCCACAGCTGAGTTGATTCTCGCGACCGCTTCTACTTAGTTGCGGATTAGGTCTTTCAACATTTAGGGGTAGCTTCTGTCGCTGTCCAGAGTGTTGGCGATTGATCATATTGCATTACAGCGATATCTAAAGTACTAGAGGCTGCGACAATTTTAAAAGATTTGATCAGATGAGTAGGGCAGGGACTTTGCTTGATAAGTGTACAGATTAAGAAGCATTTGTCGTTTTTTTTGCCCACAAAATCGCAAATGCTTAGATGGGACCATGTACACTTGACACTTAACTAACTAACACTTAAAAAAGTTTACCTCGTCTGCTCTGACGAAGGGGCCAACACTGAGGAAGTTCAGCAGCGTAATAACTGGGTTCTTAGTAAATTGCATAAATTGCAACGCAAGCATACTTTGTGGGTCATTCATGCAAAAATTTGAGTGACTCAATGGCACCAACTAAATAACTTTGTAGCAACGGCTAACTGGTTCCCGGAGTAGGAGTTATTACTCTCCGAGTGGAACCCGAAATTCTTGCTTGGATAACCTTGATTGACTGCGAAAGGGAAGTACAGTCATTCCGTCCTGATTTCTAGACTCAGCCGAGTTTCTAAGCCATCATAACCATCTGCTGCAGGTTCCTCACATGGACACAAACGATATGAAAGGAAGGAGGCCACGCAAAGCAATTCATTTTCGACGATGCGGGTTAGTTTGATAATAGGGCAGGCAGGCAGGCAGAGTAGGTGCATCACGTTGAATGGAATAATTCAAATTATGCAAGAAATTGTCTGTAGCGCCACCCTTATTATTATTATGGCTTCCTTCTATAAAAGAGAAATCAGATTCGATGTACATATATATTGTTTTGATTTGAGTGCGGAGTTTTTTCTATACTACATCTTAAGTTTCTTTTACAAAAAAAAACCTTTTAAATAAACAAAAGAAATTTTAATTTTAATTTGATTTTTTTTACCGATTTTTCGGTGGCTTATCTCTATTTTTCTTTACTCCCACCAAGCACAACTAAAAACTTAAATGTTAAAAAACGTATCTATGTAGAACTTTTATTGACAAATCCATTGGTGTTCATATTGTCTCTGTACGTTAGCTTAGAGAAAGGTTGTAACATTATTACAACACAAATCATATACTATTTGCATTGCATTCCGAATACGATCGGTGCCCAAGCGGCGTTCGTGTTAATACGTGTACTTTCCGTGGATATGCATGTATTCATAAAAGAACGCGTGTAGTCAAGTTATCGGGATGGGGTCGCGGTAGAGGAAAAATTAGGCTAGCTTCACTGATTTTCAACAACTGAACATTTTTTTATTGGTTTCTATTTCTTTTATACTTAAAATCTAATTACATTGTAATTTTTAGGTTCTTGGGAATTACAAATAAATCCAGACAGATTTCTAAGAATTAAAATGCATTGACAATATTGATGGAAAGAAAAGAGAAGAGGTAAGCGGTATGCGGAGTGTGAATTTTATATGGGACATGTGGTGGAAAGGGAATGGTGAACTGGAGTGCATCATGGGACAGGTAGTGGAAAGGGAATGGTGAACTGGAGTGAATTATGAGTTTCAACTCGGTTTCAGGGAAAAAAAAACAATTTTATTGTTAACTCGTTGAGTACAGCACAAGAACTGACTTACAATCTAAATACATTCATTTATGTCACCTAACTTTTGCAAAGGTGATCGAACGCCGGATGTTCAGCAGACGCTGATAAGTCGATGTGGCGATCACCTATGCAGTACAGGTCAAATTACTTTCTGGTGGAAAGTACCAGACTGTTGACGGTGCGCTATTCTGCGGCTGTTGCTGTCTGCTTTAGTGGTGTTCGATTGCTGACGATGCACCTTGCTGCTGTTGTTATTGTTGGCTATGGTGGTAGTGTTCTTGTAACTCCTCCCCCTAGGAGTAAAGCTTGGGTCAGGAAGCTTCGAGATGATTGGGCTCAAGCTGCTGATGCTGTGGCATCTTCTGTGTCTGTTCAAAATTACAAATATTATGATCGCGAAAGATATGACGGTAAGGAGAATGTAGCTGTCTCTTTGTTTCGTCTCCCAAGGAAGAACTTCAAGTTGCTTTTTCTGCGAAAATTGAAAATCATTGAGCTTTTTCAGATTAATTTTTTCTACTGCAAAATTTGAGTGCATGTTATTATAGGATGCTGGGAAGATGTTGGTTTTGTCCCAATAAGTGTTGCTTTCCTGTCCGTATGTGATACTGTTGATGGTTACTTCACAGTTTTCGTAATTGAGAAGTATTGTACCACTTAGATTTTGGTTGATATTGTTACAGGTCGATTTTATAAGCGTCTGGTTGATCAGTAGGATATAGTTCTCTTCGGGTTGTGTAAATGATGACAATGCTTCGATTTCGGCGGTGGGACAGTTGGCATAATGTTGCCGATGCATGTGGATTCAGCCGTTGGTTCTTGATGTTTAGATTCTCGGCAAATGAAAGTATTCTCTATTCTATGGCATTTTGAGTCAAGGTATTCTATTTTAAATTCGTTATATAATATAAAAGGTTCTACAATTATTTCTTCTGTCTTATTTATAGGAAGTGGGATTATGTGAAAGAGAGAAAAATTTTCTTGTGACAGGATAGGAATGCGGATGTTGAAAATTAATTTAGAGCCATTTTAGTAGCCTTGCACTTCAAGCAAGTCGTAAATATGTTCGCTTGAAGTTATCTCGATTGATTCATTGAGGGTTTTACGTATGAGTTCCATTTCTATGTTACTGAGGATTATTTTCGGAATTATATTGATCTTGCCTAGAATGACAGCTTCGGAAATGTCTCGTATGTGATTAATAAGAAGGTCAATGTTGTAGTTGAGATGATTAAGGTACTGAATGTTTACCAAAGCATCAGTGTTTCGTCGTATTGAATTAGCTATCCGTTCTCCGCACTTTTGAATGTGGTCTTGTAGTGTTTGTTGGTGATTTATATGGTATGTAATGTTTTGGAATCTTGCAATGAATTCTGTGTTTAATTTTGATCTTGATGATATTTCGTTCATAAGGTATTTGTCGTCCTGTGTCAAGGCTTCTATCTGTTTGTTAATACTTGCTGCATCTTCTGCGCCCATGTTGCCTGTTATAATTTTGATAGCCGTTCCGATTCCTTTAAGGATTCCTCTTTTCTGTCTTGAGATTGGCCTTAAGAACTCGACTTTACTTCTGAGATCTCTTATCTTGTGTGAGGTATTTTCTATAGAAGGTTTAAGGTTTTGAAATTGTTCAAAGTGTGAAAGTGTGAGCTCAAGATTGTCTACATTTGTTTTATATTCCTCTAAATTAACGATGTGTATGAGATTGTAATGTGTCCTAATAGTTCTGGCAGTTCCGAGATGTAGTGGAAGTATTCCTTCGAGTCTACTGAGGTCGCGAATATCTAATTTTTGACTGCTCACCCAGGTTAACCTATTGGATAACTGTAATATGAAATAGTAACGTTAGAAATGTTTTCAGGTTCATGTAAGTTTCTTGATTCTACTTTTATGAAATTTCTTATTTCCTACTGTTAAGATGGTTACCTTTTTATTTCTTGTTACTGTATGTTTGGAGTATCTTGGTGTTAATTTATTACGTTTACATTCTTTCCTATAAACTACTTCTCCTGCGTTTACATCCTCTGGTTCGTCCCTATTCGTATTTAATTTATCTATTCTTTTATTTGTTGATTGTTCTAATTTATCTCTGATTTTTGGAAAAAGTGTTTCCTGAAGTTTTGTAAGTTGATTTATATATTCATTTTAATGGTTTTATTGATTTTAAAAGTACGTCTGTAGAAAAGTTCGTAGGGCGTATACTTAGTGACAGAATGTATTGAGTTGTTGTACGTAAATATAGTTTCTGCAAGTATTTCATCGTGATCTATGTTTAACTTATTTTCTTTGCACGATGCAACTACTATACGGTAGATTTCTTTGAGAGTATAGTGGAGTCGCTCTACTGGGGCATTGCTGCTAGTCTGTCGGAATGACGTTATGTGGTGAACTACTTGATAACGTTTACAGAAATCTTTAAATATAAATATATTAGCAGTAAATTCAGAACCTTGGTCATATACTAGTTTGTGTGGTATACCATGTAAACTCGTGAAGTGTTTAAGTGATTTTAAAATGGAAATACTATTACGTCAAGTTAAGGTATAGGCTGCTGCAAATTTAGAAAACTTATCGATGATGGTCAGAATAGATTTATTGTTGATAGTGTATATGTCGATATGTACGATATCAAGGGGTTTGGGTGGAGTTTCAGCTTTTCATAGTTTACTTTTTGGAGATTTCTATCGTATTTCAAAAGTTGACAAGTTTCGCAATTGTTAATGGTTTGGGTGAATTTGCTTTCAATATACGGAAAGTAATAATCGCGTTTGAGATGAAGGAGAGTCTCTTCAATCCCTCTATGGTTATGGTTATTGTGGTGATTCCTGATTATTTGATCCTGTTCATTGGTTTGTCGGATATCTTTTACAATATCTACGCAGCGTATTAGGCGAAAGGATTTACTATTGGAAAAGTATTCTGAGTATACAGATTGGATAGTTCGAAATGTTCCATCATCGGTGAAGATCGCGTTTATTTTGTTTGGAGCTAAATGTTTTTTAAAAACATCCATTACTGTGCTGTGTTCGAAATTTGGCCTTCTGATAGTTTTACGCTGTTTGTTTTTAAAAATGGATTCGACGGTCATAGGGGGACCTTTATTTTTTTTTTGTAAAATTACCTGTAAATTGAATTCATTTAAAGGTTTCTCTGAAATTGGGATGCCATCATTCGGATTTTCATCGGCGGAATGTATAGTAGAACCGCTCGTGTCTTCTACTGAAAGGGTTTCATTTATATTGACCTCTATATTTTGATAATGTTTGGGGTGATTTATTTTGATCCTGCTAAGGGCGTCGGCATTTGTGTTCGCTTTGCCTTTTTTATAAAGAATCTCATAATCCTACTCCTACTACTTTTTAATGTGCGGCCGAAGAGATATGGCCTGAAGTATTTGGTTGCCCAAACAATTGCTAAAAGCTCCATTTCTATCGTGGAGTAGTTTATTTCTGTGGAAGTGAAGGTCCTACTTGCAAAGCAGATGGGTTTATCGTTCCCGATCGGTCCTTGGGATAAGATTGCACCAATTGCGAAATTGCTTGCATCCGTAGTTAGGTTAAATGGTTTTGTGAAGTCAGGGTATTGCAATATGGGATCGTTAGTTAGAATGTTCTTTTTGTAAAAAATCGCATTTCTCTAGTTGCACTTTCAGATTGTATTGTCGCAATCTCTCGAAAACTTTTTTGAGGTTTTCGATGTGCTACTGCAGAGATGTCGAAAAGATGATTATATCATCTAGGTACACCAAACAGATTGTACCTATGTATTCCTCAAGGATGTTGTCCATAACACGCTGGAAGGTGGACGGTACGTTTTTTAGCCTAAAAGGCATACGGATGTATTCGTAGTGTCCTCCTTCTACCGTAAAGGCGGTTTTACAGATATCCTTGGGATCCATTTCTATTTGGTGAAACCCGCTTGCGAGATCGATTGTAGAAAAGTACATGCATTTACCAAGATTGCCAAAATGTCGTTAATATTTGGCAGAGGGTACCTGTCTGAGATGGTATTTTTGTTAAGTTTCCGGTAGTCTATCACCAGACGCCATTTTTGCTTACCGCTTGCGTCTTTTTTCTTGTGGACTATCCATACTGGAGAGCCCCATGGTGAATAACTAGGACGGATTATACCCTGTTCTAGCATGTTATTGATCTGCATTCGTACCTCTTCTTTGTGGAAGTACGGGTAGCGATAAGTTTTGGTGTATATTGAGATGTCGTCATGGGTTGCGATCTTATGCTTGACTTTGTTAGTAAATGTCAGATGTTGATCTTCTCTAAAAAAAATGTCTTCGTATTCGGTGAGTAGTTACTTTATGTATGTTCTGGACCAGGAAGTGGTTGTGTTGTTTATGTTATTTTAGTGTTGTTTATGTTATTTTATGTATGTTCTGTACCAGTAAGTGTGTTGTTTCTGTGTGTCGCGTGGGTTATGTCGGAGTTGGAGACCACCAGCAGAGGAAACGACATACACTCATTCGTCCAAGGAGACGAGTCAGCAGTAATAAACACCAAACGTTCATCCGACCAACGAAACCACTCAGCAGTAATAGATACCCCACACTCATTCCCCAATAGAGATAAGTCAGCAGCTATGATCAATACCAGGAAGAAGACAGCCCAGACGATCATGCTACTGTCGCCGAAACAATAACAATTCATTTAGGAACACAATGAGTATCGAGGCGAGAAAAGTAGAATTAGGAATTTAGTCTTAAGACACGATTCATTCAATAAAGTTCGTTCGTTTTTAAAAACTCAATCCGCTTCAATACTCATTCAACTGGCGCAGTCGGTACTTCTAAGATCTAAAGATATTAGAATCGGATCTAATAAAGCGAAACATGTCAGCAGACAAATAAAGAGTTAAAACGCGAAATTTTATTATAATTAAAAGAATCGAAAGGAAGTGAAAATATTTCGAAAGAAAATCGAAAGGAAGTGAAAATATTTCAAAAGAAAATCAAAAGGAAGTGAAATTATTTCGAAAGAAAATAGAAAGGAAGTGATCATATTTTAAAAGAAAATCAAAAACAAATAAAAATATTTTGAACGAAAATCAAAAACAAGTGAAAATATTTTGAACGAAAATCGAAAATAAGTGAAATACATTTCGAGTAAAAAAGAAGTAAATACTAAAGGGAATCACACCTAAATATATAGAAGTGCAAGTTTTTAACCTACTAATTCTTAAAGAGTCTGCCAGGATAAAGGAATTCCATGGAAACACAGAGGACTACTCTCTATCATCATTTATTAGAGAAGTGGAAATGTTTATTCCATGCTACAACGGAACACCGCTACAAAGATATTTTTTACAAAGACATGTAATAAACAAAATACAAGGACCAGCTTTACAAACTATAAGGACTCTGGGAGACAATCCAACCAACGGGAACAAATCAAGAACCAGCTGATCAGGAACTATGGCGTTAGGGAGAATTATCATTCCCCTAATCACCAAGCAATTGGTTTAAGAAACAATAACGTAAGCGATTATTTCAATAAGTTAAAAATAATTTTAGATAAATTAAATTTCAAATATGAATTTGACGCGGAAAAACCGGTAGAATTTTGCCAAAATAGTAACGAAAAAATGATTCTAAGAACATTTCTCGATGGCTTAGACCCACATTTAGCAAGTGTTTTACTTAGTAGACCAATTGATAGTATCAGGGAAGAATTCTATACGTTAGAACAGCTAGGATTATTAAGAAATAGACAGGATAGTAACAGTTACAATAGGGCATATCAACAAAATGAGAATAGAAGACAGAATAGTGGACACAATTTGAGTAATAGAGAACAACCAAGTGTAGATAGACAGAACGTAAATAACAATTATAATAATAGGAGACAGAACAATAACTCAAATAATTATAACATGGATACTAGACTAAGCACAAGTAGACAACCTTATAGAAATAATAACGATAATAACAGACAAATGTAAGGACAATTTAGGAATAATAATAATTCAGGTCAGTATAGGAACCAGGGAATAACAAAATCTAATCAAATTAGAAATGTGAATCCTGATGCCATGAGCGTAGACCACGTTGAGAATGTAAATTTTCATTTGGTATGTCGCGAAAAGATTTACCCATAGTAGAACTCAACATATCTAACGAAAAGATTAGTTGTTTGATAGATACAGGATCTTCGACAACGCTACTAAATAAAAATCAACTTAAATTTTATAAAAGAAATCCATTAAAAAATAAAATATCTTTTAGTACACTTCTGGTCAAGTTATTATCGATAGTGAAATAATAACCCCTTTACCAAATGAATTCGATGAAAAGGCATTCATGATTTGGAAATTGACCAACTTTAAAGATAAAGATTTTGATGGAATAATCGGACAAAACCTATAAGCTCCTTTACAAGCAATTATAAATCTCCAAGAGAATTATCTCCAAATAAACAATAAGAAAATACCTTTCTGTGATTCATCTCCATTTTCATATGATGATGTATATTCACTAGAGGAATCAAAAGATTTAACAGAAGTTCTCATTAGAAAAGATCTGAATTCCGAAGAATCAGAACGACTAAGAAAGCTTTTAAATAAAAACCGCGATTTATTCTATAAAGAAGGTCAGCAATTAACCCATACAAACGAAATAGAACACGAGATCGTTACTTCAACAGAACGACCAGTATTCTCTAAAATATATAGATATCCCCAAATTCACGAGGAAGAAATAAATAGACAAATAAAAGATATGTTGCATCAGGGAATAACACAAGAGAGCAACTCACCTTTTAACAGTCCGCTCTGGATTGTACCTAAGAAGGTAGACAGCTCTGGAATTAAAAAGTATCGTATAGTCACAGACTATAGAAAACTTAATGAAATAACCATTGACGATAAGTTTCCTATTCCAAATATTGACACAATATTGGAAAAGTTAGGAAGATCGCAATATTTCACTACCATAGATCTAGCAAAAGGCTTTTACCCGATTTTGGTCAAGAAATGTGACAGAAGAAAAACAGAATTTTCCACACCATCAGGTCATTATGAGTTTGTAAGAATGCCTTTTGGACTCAAAAATGCACGCTCAACCTTTCAACGATTAATAAACTCGATTTTGCGAGATTTCATAAACAAAGTTTGTGTCGCATACATGGACGACATTCTAATCTTCAGTACGAGTTTGGAAGAACACACAAACAATATTCAAAAGATATTTGACGTACTTAGGAAACATAATTTAAAAATTCAACCGGATAAGTGCAATTTTTTTGCCCGAGAAACAGAATTTTTTGGACATATATTGACAACAAATGGTGTTAAACCAAACATGTCTAAAATTTAAGCAATACAAAATCTTAAATTGCCAGAAACCCAAAAACAGATAAAATCATTCTTAGGAATAACGGGCTACTATAGAAAGTTTATCAAGGACTATGCAAAAATAGCTCAACCCTTAACAAAATATTTGAAAAAGAATGCAACGAAAGACCCAGATTACATAAACGCTTTCGAGAAACTCAAGTTCATACTTACGGACCCTCCCGTACTGAAATAATAAATTAATAACTGACGCTAGTGACTTTGCTATTGGAGCAGTCTTAACTCAAGCTGGGCACCCCATATGCTATGCAAGTCGGTCTTTAAACGAGCACGAAAGAAACTATCCTGCTACCGAAAAAGAATTGTTAGCAATAGTTTGGGCAGTTAATTATTTTAGACCTTATATTTACGGAAGACCTTTCGATCTCATGACAGATCATCAACCACTTAAATGGTTGCAAACTAAACACAAAGGAAAAGACATTAATCCACGTTTACAACGATGGCTATTGAAATTAGGTGAGTATAACATTATGATCGACTATATAAAAGGAAAAGACAACGCAGCATCCGATATCCTAAGTAGAATTAACACAGATACTTCTGAAATTAATGCACTTGAACCAATGAAGTTAACGATAATGCAAGCATTGTAAATACCATACACTCTCAGATAGAGGAACAAAATGATCATTTCGGAATCTTAGATGCAGTCGTAAACAGGTTTTACACACAGTTGATTCTTTCTAATTATAAAACTAGGGAGATAGAAATAATAAATAATAAAAGAAGAATATATATAAGCTCACAAGATATAAATCAGAATAAACTTGACGACATATTCAGAAGATTTATTAAAGGTAAAAGAAGGATAGGATTTTTTTCAGAACTTTCAGAGCACGAATATAATACAGTTCAACAGAAGCTTATTGAACTCTATAATAATAATAAAAATATAAAATTTTTCAAATGTGCATATAAAGCGAGGGATATGAAAGACGAAGATGTAACCTTTAAGCAAATAGCGAAATACCATAAGTATGAAACAGGACATGCAATTATAATCAAAAATTACGAAGGACTAAAAAAGGCAATATATTTCAAAAACCTCAAGGAACTTATTCAGAAATATGTAAACAATTGCGAAATTTGTACAAAAGCTAAATACGACAGAAAACCCATCAAGCCACATTTCAAAATTACTGAAACACCAAATGACATAAATGAGATAATTCATTTAGACATATATACAAATAGCAAAAACAATTTCATAACGTTTATAGACAAATTTTCAAAACATGCAATAATATTCCATTTAGAAAACAAAAACAGTTTAACAATCATAGAAAAAATAAGACTCTATTTCTCAATTATGGGTAAACCCAGATTGAAAATTTTTGACAACGAATTCCGTAATACAAATATAAAAGATGTCCTAAGAGAAGAAAATGTTGAAATGCACTTTACGAAACCTAATAGTCACACTGGTAATTCGGATATCGAACGATTCCATAGCACTATAGGCGAAAAAATGAGAACAATTTCATTGAGGAATACGCAACTTACAATACTTGAAAAGATGTATAAATGTGTAGAATGGTATAATAACTCTATTCATTCCACAATAAAGTTTAAGCCAATGTTAGTACAGGAAGGTAGAGTAGATAAAGAAATAGTAAAAGAAAATATCCATTCGAAGAAAGAGAAAACTATTTTAGAGCGAAATAAAAACAGAGAAGAGTATGAGGAAAATAGAGAAACATGATACGTTAAGAATTACAAAGCACTTAGACATAAGGAACAGCCAAAATATAGGAAACTAAGACTTTCTAACATACATACATCCAATATAAAACGCCCTGACAAATGTTCAGGTCGTATGGTCAATACTAATAGTTCTCTTGACACTAGCGACAACCCAAGCAACGTTGACGATAGAACACATTAGTGTGAACAATGGATTTGTAGAAATAAAATTAGGAAACGTACTTATAACAAAATCTTACGACATAATTTTACATGCGATTGACCCAACTGAAATCCAAATTATCATACAGAAACTAGAAGACAACTTATCATATTTACAATTTGAAGAGGAAAAAGACTTTCTCGGAAACCAACTAGAATCACTTAAGCAAATCATTCCCCACAAACACAAAAGAGGTCTTATAAATATTATAGGCACCGGAATGAAATGGTTGTACGGTACGATGGACGATGACGACAGACGAAACATAGAAGAACAATTACAAATTACTAACACAAATAATCGCAACATTATTACACAGTTTGACAAACAAATTATAATTAACGATCATTTTAACAAGACATTTATGATACTTAAGGAAACAATTATCAAAGATAGGAAACAAATTTTAGCTAAATCAAACGAGACAGACGACAAACGACTTTTTGCCAAACTTACATATTTAGAAACTGTATTAAAGATAGGAATCATTAAGGAAAATGTTGAACATATTCAGGCTAATATCGCTTCAAGTAGGTTAGGAATAATGAGCAGCAGTATATCTAGTAAGGTAGAAATAACTAAGTACAACATAGATTTTGATAAATTAAGATTAACCCAGTTAGGGATGGCAAAATATAATGACTATAAAATTGTTTTCGCTGTAAAAGTACCTAAAGAAATAATAGAAACATCAAAATACTTGATTACTGCTATAACAGATAATAAATCAAATGAAATTATTATACAAAATGAACACATTGTAAAAATAAATGAAACATGTTACACATTTAAAGAAAATTCATACCTTAAAGAATTAAAAAAGACAAACTTATGTATCTACTATGAGAACTGTATCAAAACAAAGAATACTAAAAGTATGCTTGAAGAAATCGAAAATGGATTGTTAGTAATAAAGAATTATAAAAATATCAATTTAACAAGTACATGTGACGGGAGAAAAATAAAATTAAATGGAAATTACCTAATAAACTTTAATAATTGTACACTTAAAATTGGGAACGAAATCTTTCATAATACAAAAAATGTACTCGAAGAAAAATTTATCATACCATACAATAATATACTAAATTTTACAAAAAAACAGATATCATTCGAAGAAGTTTCGTTGAAAGAAATACAAAATATAAAACATATTAATGAACTAAGATATTCAAGAAAATCATATACATTTTCAATTACAAATTACAAATTACAATTACAAATGTACATACTTTATTTGTACATTTGTAATTGTAATTTTTATGGCCATACTCATAGTGATTTGCGTTTATTTTAAATTGTACTCAACGACTCAGCAGTAATAGATACCCGACACTCATTCCCCAATAGAGATAAGTCAGCAGCTATGATCAATAACAGGAAGAAGACAGCCCAGACGATCATGCTACTGTCGCCGAAACAATAACAATTCATTTAGGAACACAATGAGTATCGAGGCGAGAAAAGTAACTCGTGTGAATGCGTCATTTCATTTTAGTTCATTTTTATTTACTTAATTCATGACAAACTCTTAAAAACTAGACAAAAATGATAGGTACACAAGTGTACACATGTGTAAACCTTATTTTTTTTTTTATATACATATGTACAACTTAACACTACCCTAAAAAACTACGCTAAGATATGTAGGTCGGCCATAGGTTGCGGCTAATAGAATGCGTTTCATCAGCTGCAAGACAAAGACCGATATGCACTGCCCGTTTTTAACCCGGGTCTAAAGGGTTCGATGAGGGAGTTCCCTCACTGCACAGCCACCAGAATTTTCGGTGTTGCATTGCAACATCCCGAACATCTCGCCTTGATACCGCCGTACTGAACCGGAGGAAACCCTCCTCAGCTCGTTGTGCGACGGAACGGTCGTGGTTGAGTCGCTCATCCACAGTTGAACGGGCGATGTGGAAGAGGAGCGGTACCGCATTTTCATTTTGTATCAGACCGTGTTTGTCCAAATGGAGGAATGCTTCTGGGGGGACGAAGCCGTTATGACGTACCCTTTCATGGTACTGAGAATTGGGGTAGTAAGCCCCAGAGATCAGGTTATTGGTGTGAATGCGTTATTTTATGTATGTTCTGTACCAGTAAGTGTGTTGTTTATGTTGTCTGATGTTTTTTATGTTGTTTATGTTGCTTAATGTATGTTCTGGAGCAGGGTGTACATGAGTTGTTTGGATATGCCGAGGTGAGTTGTTAGTGTGTCGGGTGTATTTCTTTGGTGTTTTGTCGTGTGCCATGTGTGGATTGATGTCGGCGTTGTTTGTTTGAAAGGGTATGTTCTGGACCAGTAAGTGGGTTGTGGTTAGTCGCGTGGCAGGTGTGTCGCGTGCCAATGCGTGGGCAAATGTATTGTGTGCGTGTGGTGTGTGCTGTGCGTTTTTTTTTTTTTTTTGAAGTGCTGTAGTACTTAGCGCCCTCATCAGAGTGGTACCTTAGCTTCCTGTTACTGAGGTAGTCTGAGACTATCCTCCGCAGGTAGTACGGTGTATCCATTCTGGCAAGGGCTCTCCTAATAAAAGACCAGTTCGCTGAGTTGAATGCGTTTTTGACATGCAGCGTCACCACTGCGCAATATTTCTTCGTTCCCCATCTCCATCTTTCCCCCTGTATTGGTGTGTGGTGCTTTTTTCTTTTTTTTATGGTTTGCGAAAATGGATGTGGAGTCTTCTTCAAGATACTGGTAAACCGTGCTACCAGCATGAACGATTCACGGGATATTATTCTCCTATGTCCTCGCGCCTACGTCCTAAACCACACCCCTGCACGCGTCTACCACTCTCCCCGCGGAACTGCCGTTAGGTATTACATCGCGGGATTGGTTAGCAATTATGCTCTATTCTGTACGGCCGCCTCTTGGGCTCTTCTTAGAGCTTCAGCTCTTCGTAGTGCAATCTGCACGTTTGCTATGAAAGAGCAGACCTCTGTCAAGTCACTCTCCGATCTCGTCATGTAGAGTACGAGATCCTCCGGGGTCGCTCTGTCTTCTGCGAAGCGTGTGCAGTAGAACACTGCCTGCTCCACGTCTTCATTCACGTCTGGACATTCGGGGCACATAGGTGAGGTATCGTGTCCAAACCTGCGTAGGTATTTCCGATAGCCACCATGCCCCGACAGGAACTGTGTAAGATGAAAATTACAGTTCCCTATTTTTCTTTGCGTCCATTGTCCAATGGTGGGAATGAGCCTATGGGTCCACCTGCCCTTTGTGGAGCTATCCCAACTGGTTTGCCACAGCGTCATCGATGCCGCTCTTTCCTCCGTCTTTACTCTTTTTGCCTCCTGACGATTCAGGGGCCGCCGAAGGTACACCCTCTGGCTCTCGTTTGCGAGTTTGTCAATGGGGATCATTCCGGCTAGAACAAATGCTGCATCAGATATGGTTCGGAAGCCGCTGATGGCTTTGATTGCGCAGAGCCTGTACTGCGCCGACAACTTCCTCCTGCACTCATTAATTGCCAGTGCGCCAGCCCATATTGGGGCGGGTACATCAGGACTGAGCTGACCACTCTGGACAGTAGGATCCTACGTGCGTATCCAGGACCGCCGATATTTGGAAGCATTCGGGAGAGTGCCGCCTGCATCATCGATGCCTTTTTGCTTGCGTACTCAATGTGGGGTTTGAAGCGAAGTCTATTGTCAATCATGACACCGAGATACTTCAATGATTCCCTTGATCTTATTGTCTGATTTCCGATCCGGAAGTTTGCGTACTCTATCCTCTTGCGGCTGGTTATTAAGACAGCCTCAGCCTTGTGGGCAGCTAGTTGCAGACCGGCAGACTCCAACCAGTCCTTCATTTTTTATATCGCCTCGTCAGTAGCAGACTCCACCTCGTGAACGTGCTTGGTAACTGTAACCACTGCGATGTCATCAGCGAAGCCTATTACCTTCACTCCATCTGGTAGCGGCAGACGTAGAATCCCGTCATACATGATATTGCATAGGAGAGGTCCAAGGACAGACCCTTGCGAGACTCCCGCGGAAACGCTGTTGTACTTAGCGCCCTCATCAGAGTGGTACCTTAGCTTCTTGTTACTGAGGTAGTCTGAGACTATCCTCCGCAGGTAGTACGGTGTATCCATTCTGGCAAGGGCTCTCCTAATAGAAGACCAGTTCGCCGAGTTGAATGCGTTTTTGACATCCTGCGTCACCACTGCGCAATATTTCTTCGTCCCCCATCTCCATCTTTCCCCCTGTATGGCTTCAGCGGCTGTATCTATTACCGCCTTTATGGCATCGACGGTAGAACGCGATTTTCTGAAGCCGTATTGGTGTTCTGACAGGGCTCCGTTTTGTTCAGCTAACGCAAGTAGCCTACCGTATATAATGCGCTCTAGAATCTTTTCTAGCGTGTCGAGTAGGCATATTGGGCGATATTATGATGGTTCTCCAGGTGGCTTATTTCCCCTTGGATTCAGCACCAGGTGACCGATTCACCCAAGTTATGAAGTTTGGGGTCGGCCTTGACTCTCCGGAGTATTTCGGCGTATGATATTTCTCCCTTCCTTGCAACCACGTTTGCGTCCGGTAGAGTTTTTACCACTGTCGCCTTTTTCTCTTCCTTTCTCTTCGTTTTATTTCTAATGACCTTCGACCAGGCGCTGTCATCTGCCTGCTCGTTGCTTACTGCGGTGACTAGTATTTTCCTCACTGGGGCTAGCTCGTCTTTTTTAGCATTTGGAGCTTTTTTCTTATTTTTTCCTCCTTTGTGGAGTGCCTCGTTCTCTTCGCGGAGCACCTTAATTACTTCGCGAGGCGCATTTGCTCCTTCTCCTGAGAGCGTATGCTTCTGCCTACGTTTTGAGTTCGGTGACTCACTGCTGGGATCCGGCCTTCGTTTGGGCCCTAGAAGCGCCTTTAACCATGGGGATGTTTGAGAGGCATTGTTTCTCCGGATAACAGTTTTAGCATGTTCATCATGCATCTCGATCGCCGATAACTCATACAGCGCCTTGATGCTTTCTATAGCACCCCGCATAGGTTGGTGTATGGACCGCCTTTTACCATCCCCCAGCATTTCTATCAGAATTTTAACCTGCTCTCCAAGTTGATGGAATACCGACGGTTGGTTGGTTTTAGTCGGTGTTGCAGTTTTATCATCTGGGGTTGGGGTTGATGACTGGATTATTGGCGACCTTTGCACCTTGCTACTGAATGGATTGAATGGATTTTCTCCATTTTCTCCATCCGTACTTTCGCCGTTTTGTACCTGATCGTTGATGATTGGGTTTGTGTTTGTGTTTATATTTGTTGTATTCATTTCTTGTTGGTCCCCACTCAAAGCCGCTATCAACGTTCGGATGTGTAGTCACCTATTTGATCCCATGGTTATCTTTGCAAGCAGTGAGGCCATGCGAGGGTTGACACAGGCTCTTATGGGGTTCTGTGCCAGAGCCGGATCGGTGCTAACCAGGAATGTTACATCTGGACCTACACCACCAACTTAATGGCGACGAAGCGTTGAACGTACTATGAGTCCTGCCAAGGTTTTAACGTGACGGGGGCGTCTACAGCATTAGCTTGAAAGCCATTTCAACCAGATTTCACTCCAGCTTACTCAGGTGACAGAATACTGCAGGCGTCAGCCCTGATGTCAATAGTTCCGAAATGGGTTTTCCAGTATATCATAATTACGACTTTACTGGGCTCAGTCGTAATGCCGGTTATGGCGGTGCTTTTTAAGATATTAACCTCAATTGGTTGTTACCGATGAGGATGTCGTTTCCCTCGAAGCCACCTCCTAACTCGAGAGCCAAGAGGTGGGTTAGCACATATTTGAAGACGGTGCCCGCTCGTCTTGTCGCAGAAAGTTCTCTGGGGTTCCTGTGGCCTTTTTAGCCGCGCCCTCCTTCTCTGCCCCTCTTGGTCGGGGACTGCTTATTGGGTATTGACAGCTAACCTGCATATCTACAGGCCGTTCACTATCCGCCACCTGTGACCCCCACAGTAGCCTGAGCTACAGGCTTGGTGTATGGTGTGGTGTGGCGATGTTTTGGCTAGGTAAAGGGGGAGGGGGGTAATGTTTATTATGTTTTTGGATATTTGTATATATTTTGTTAATTGTTATATTTGTTGTTTTTTCATTTTTTTGTCGTTTGCCATGTGTCATTCAAGTTGGTAGGCAAAGGAAGTCGATAGAGCAAAGAGTGTGTCTGCGAGGTCTTTGGTTGTTCCCGAACGAGATTGTGGGGTAGGTTAGTGAATAAAAGGTGGTGGATAACAAGTATTTGGGTATACGTAAGATGAGCGTTGACAAGTTCGGAAGGAGTTTCAATCGGGTTCAAGCTTCAGAAGGTGGTCTGCAAGGTGCTCCTGGAGAGGGGTTTAAACTATTACCCACGGGTGATTTTGATCTGGAAGGAAAATGTTTGAGTTACATCAGGCCGTCAACATGGAGTACCTGGATGATAGTATAGATATTCAGAATAAATCCATACTGATACTTCAGCAGTGTGTAGACAATATGGATTAAAACTTACAGAAAGAACAAGGAAGAGCACTAAAACTTCACTTTAGTGGATACTTTGATGGTGATCATAAGACTTTGAAGAATGTGACAGAACCAACTGATGCCAATGATGTCAGTGTTTGTAATTCTGTAAGTGAGGCGTATAAAAGATTTCTTCGCGGTATGGATGCAAATATTGAAAATCATGAGAAAATATTGCGTGCGTATGTTGATAAACAAAACGCCCGTCTCTTTGATAGGAGAAGGAAGAAGATACTTCAGCTAAACTTTATAAAGAGCTATTAGAAAGGAATGGTGATATATTAGTAAGGTAGCAAAATCATTTTCACCCATATAAATTCAGGCGACTGTGGTATCAGCTGGGTTAGTTAGTAAAATAACTTTGCAGTGAGCAGGAATGTTTACGCGTGAGAATCTAAGAGAAGCGGATAAACTTTGTACATGCGAAGTTGGATAGACTGAAATCAAATTTTCGAGATAATTATGAAATTTACGCTACTCCAGATGATGGAGCTGCTTGATTATTATTTTGAATGCGGACTGGTGAATCATCATCATCAACATTAAGTGAAATAAGATTTCAAGTTCCATTTCAGCATGTTAAATTGCAAGTGTTTGGAGGCGAGGTGACGATGCATGGAAAGGTCTTACCAAATACGAAAGCAAGGTAAAAGTCTAATCGCTATCCAGATTATTGGTGATTTGGTGATGTCAAAACGTTAACGCCTGAGAAAATTAAAGCATCTGAAAGACAAAAGAAACCAGAAAGGCAAAAGAACCCTTATTAGGAACTAAAACACGTTTATAATGCCCCCATGCAAGGGTGCTTATTCCATCGCTTAATATATATCTTTTTTTATTTTTTGTGTGTACATGTTATGTAATTTGCTTTTAAAAATAAACATTGATTTATAAAGATATTTTTTCTTAACTAAACATTTATGATAGTCTCTTATATTTAATGCGTTTGTTACCGATTTTCTTATTCCCTTTGCCTTATTCACTTCTTTATTAGTATCAGTGGAGAAATAATACATTTTAGCTCGTAGTCCAACAAACTCCAACATTTTGTTGGTTTGTTTTCATCTTTGAACATACCCAGTATCTTACCATTAGTGAGGGTAAATTATGAGGATTGTCTTCGGGATACTCTGAGGTATCAAATCTCGAAATGTTGGAATAAATGTCAGCATAGAAATCATCGCTCTTAAACGAATAAATGAATGAATCTGTATCAATATAGTCCAACTGAACAGAATCATTAAATTTATCTTTGATATAATCATAATGAAAGTCATACATTAACCACTTTGAGAGTTCCAAGACAAGAAAACCTTAATAAATGGGTTTATTGAAAGCGACTTCTGCGTGGTTCATTTGAATTGCACACAGGTCCGCTGAGAAAATCGATATGCTATTAAAACTGGGATGACCAATTAATTTTCGTGTAGAATGTTAATTTCGTTCGCCATCCCATTTTGTCACTAACTTAACAGATCTTCTCTTTTCGACATTTTCCTTTGTCTTGCCATAGACACTATTATTCATAAGTTTGAAAAAATTCTTCTCAAATTCATTGGAGGCTCTTTTTCGGTACTCAGTATTGAGTGAAACATATTTTTGAAGCCATCTGGATTGATTAAAAGTCAGAACCCTATGCACTTTTGTAAAAGCGAGACCATTTTTCATGCGTTGTTGCAAATTTTGAATGGAAATTACGTACTTTGTTGTTTGCAGTGAGTGTGGTATATTTCCTTCCCGGAGTAATCATGTTTTCCGGGCAAAGTGACAGATCATTATGAATGTCGTGCAGGGTTGACGGATAAATGAAATCTACTTCCAGCACGCATCCAATTTCATTATTATTATAGCTTGAGATGTGCTCATTTGTATACGTTTCTGCATTGACCCAATTAAAATTATTGTATGGAAGTGGTTGTGACATTGCCCAACCATATAAATTATTGGCATCAAAGTACATAAGATATTCACTTGGTTCTTCCTTGTTAAAATTCTCAATGTATTTATTATTTGCTTTGGCGTATCTGTGACTACACTGACATAGGCCTCCTCTAATGCCATTCTTAAAGACATCATACATTTCAAAGTCAGTGAGAAGTTCCAAGTTAATTTTGGTAATTTTAAGCATAGCATCCCAAGATAAACTAGGAGCGGTATAATAGTGGCATGGATCTAATTCAGAGATTTTGATGCAAAATTTCTCGGAAATTCTCAAATATATCGACTAAAAGTAGTACATCGCTCTGTAGATAAAGAAGCATATAGTCTTTTAGAGTGGTACATTTGAAATGATGCCATACTTGTTAAGCATGGTTGCAATCCTCTTCTGAGCATACTTTTTCTGTAAGTTTATTGAAAAATGAAACAATCTTTGGCAGTGATCTTTCTTCAAAGCGTGACCATGAATCTATATAATCATATGGAAATATGCCTTTCCTAGTCATTAATGTAAAGGAGTCTTCATTTTGAAAAATGCTTATAGTATTCTTCAAATTATTAATTGCTAAATTTGCTGCCAATAAATCTTAGCTAGATTGAAGAAATCTGTTCGAATCCAAGAACCTCAATTCTACAGTTTGCTGTGTTTGCTCATCTATAAATATGCGTTTCGAGAGTGAAATGTAATTTTCGTTAGTTTGCGGGATTACTGTAATGCGACCATTAATTTTGGCAAGACTTTTAACAAAAATATGACAGTCATACCCAGTGCAATAATATTGGGAAATATTTGGGTACACGAAAAAGTGCGTTACATTTTTTTATGAGCAGGTCCTCTATATTGTCCAGTCAAATTACAATGATCCCTAACTCTTACATCGGTTAACTTAAAACTATTCTTACATATACTGCAAACAGGCTTAGAGTTGGAAAAGTAGGTTTCCAAGTCAGTCAATGGAATCATTGGGTGTGGTTTCTGTATAACTTCTTGCACAAATATTTTCACCTAATAAAACAGTAATAATAGAAATGGTTGTACTTACCAGAAAATGTTCTGTATTTATCATATTTGTTGTCGATGTAATAACCGAAAGCACATGGGATATGAAGTTGAATATCTGCTGTTGATGGTGATTCTCTATCTGGATTAGTTTCGCACTGATGAATTGGTTTGAGGATTGAAATCAAAATCAAAATCTGCGTATAATGCGAATGGTACCTTCAACTCAACTCTTTCGAAATGTTCAAAATAGATTTTATTGTTCTTCTCCGTTGGCATACTTGTTTTAATTTTGCGGCAAGAGTCGCCACTTTTATGTTTATTCAATTTCTCAAGGGTGGTGAAATTTAAAAGACATCCATTGCATAAATGTAATTGAATGCAATTTTTTGTCATTTGATGTATTATTAGTCGAGAAATGTTTTTAATGTATACGTAATGCGTATTTTCGGCTTCATTGTTCAAGAAAAGTAGGTCGATATGACTGCTCTTCTCCACTTGTGTATGATAATATGGTCCAACGATGTTGTCGTTTTCATAACCAAAGATATTGATGCTAATGCTTGGATTGTTGCTCTCAAAGATTTTCACATCTATAATCTTTAGGCGAAAATCCAGATTAACAAAATTAACGGGCATATTTTGAATCAGAATTATCTTTTTAGGACTTATACCAAAAACACTTATCACAAACTTTGCAAGAAAACATTTTCACTGCTTACACTTTCAATCCTGAATAGAAACTAATTCTTATTATCGAACACCAAGCACAGAATTTAAAAATGAGAAGCCAGAAGAATACTGACTGTGGAAAAAAAAGACGCGAACATAAAAAAGAGTGAGAAGAAAAGAATTACCCTGTTGAAATATGTGGAACAGAAGTGTGGGAAAAAAGAGGCAAAAATAAAAAAAAAAAGTTTATTTATTTGTATTTCTTTTTTTTTTATTTTGTTTGCTTAATCATTCGTTTTAAGAACTGTTAAACGATAAGCAAAGGAAGAACAGTGGGACAAAACCGTGGAAAAAAAAGACGCAAAAATAAAAACGAAACTCATTTCTCCATTCAATAATATTTATTATTATTTTTTTTTTTACATGTTTACATGTTTGGCGTTAGTTCGCCATTATCGTTCAATACGGGTCGGATGTCCACCATGGCCATCTGATCCCATAGCCCCACATAACTCACCCTATAGATGGTTCGCTATGGTTTCTATTGTTCTGTCGCTCATTGTATGGTAACGCTGCAGTAGGCAGAGCTGAAAAAAATATATATATATAATAATTAAAATAAATAATGAAAAAAAGAAGAGACTTTCATTGAATTCGCCAATATCCAGCATGATTCTTGGCCCGTACTTCGTTCTTGTTTTCCGGATCCCCATTATGGGAACTCCCTGTTTTCCGGGAGGCTCTTAATGCCTTTTATCGGCTTGGTTGCATTCAGAGCGTTAAGCTCAATTGCCGCTGCCTTTACTGCTGATGGATCCATATTGTATCTGACTGATGTCAAAGTAAAATTTGATCGGCATTTTAAACAAATTTATCGTGCAAAAAAATGTGTGTTCTTATCTTTTGCTGCAGAACATATTGGAATGCCAAACACTTGCAGTTTTCGAATTTCAAGTTGCGTATATTTCCCTTTAGTGAAATAACAAACAGTGGAAGTTTACACTACCAGCCAATCTCTACTTTTTGGGTACCATTGCGAATGCGATACTTCTCTTTAGTAAAATAACAAACAGTGGAAGCTTACACCACCAGCCAATCTCAACTTTTTGGGTACCATTGCGAATGCGATACTTCTCTTTAGTAAAATAACAAACAGTGGAAGCTTACACCACAAGCTACGCTGCCTTTACTGCTGATGGATCCATATTGTAGCTGACAGATGTCGAATTTAAATTTGATCGTGATATACAAATTTATCGTGCAAAAAAAGTGCGTGCTCTTATCTTTTGCTCCCGAACATATTGAAGTGCCAAACTCTTTGCGGTTTTCGAATTTCAAGTTGAGTCTACTTCCCTTTAGTAAAATAACAAACAGTGGAATTTTAAACCACAAGCATATGTTCATTGTTCTTATCGTGTGTACAGTAACATTAATTTCTTTATTCTAATCAGTTTATTTTCAATCATAAAGCAAGCACATGTATCTGGACCTTCTTTGCAAAGATTTGATGACCAAGGGCAATTTATGAAGTGGAAGCCATAATTAGATGTGGCGAAATTCACATTCTCAAATTTTCTCAGGAACGAAATACAATTTAATAATTCTGTATAGTGCTCCTCTAGAATTGCATGCTGATGTTTCTTGAGGAACTGCAGTATTTCACCAAATATAAGTGATTCGAGAAGTTCCTCCATAATTGAATTTATTTCATTCTGGAGATTATTGTTGCCGGCTGCTTCCGACGCGATCAAGAGTCTTAAACGATTAACTAGTTCATTCGGATCATCCCAGTAGACATAATCAATAGGCTTTTCAGAATACATCATGTTGTTGTTGTAACCGCTTCCAGTTTTCTTTGGTCTTAGAAGCGGTTTGATTATCTCATTATACTTGTAGCCTCTATTACCTTTAACTTGCGCAGTACTATCGTGATTTTTCAAATGCGCACCTGTTTTCTGTAATATATTGAGATACTCCTCCAAGTCGTGTTGGGTGAATGAATCTGCTCTAGGTTTTCTATTGAAAATTAATTCGTAAAGACCATTTGTACGAGTAAAAGGTTCGCCATCAATGTGGAAATTTTGTTGATCATCGATAAAAGTTGATCTACCCAATTTCATAGAATTTGATTCGTCCTCTATATACGGACCATAGATTTTGTCGTGATCTGATTCGAATTGCTTTATTGGGGTACTTTCACTGAAATTTGTGGGGGTTCTAAATGAAAACTGTTCATCTGGGTCGTTCTTCAGCGGCTTTGGGGTAAACGGTTCATCTGTTTTAAACGACTCGGGCCTTGAGGGCTCCTTCTTTTTCTTTATTATGTTATTCTGTTTTTCCTCCTTTGAATTCTGGACGATTTCCCTTAACTGTTCAACTATTGGCTTAAAAGTGTTTTCCAATTCTTCGTTGCTAGGAATTTTCGCGGATTTGAGAAGCATATACTTTTTCCGCAAACCCTTTTCGTCTTTATCAGATCTTTCAGCGATTTCTCATTCATAGTACAAACAAACAACTCAGAGCGGTTTTAAAAAAAAAACAGATCTGTTTTACTGACGGATTTGGAAACAGGTCGGTTTTGGAAACAGGTTGGTTCTGGAAACAGGTCGGTTGTGGAAACAGGGCGGCACTGGAAACAAGACTGTTGTGGTGGACAGTTTTTGCATAACTGATCAGTTTCATGGAATTACAGTTTCTTTAAAGCAATTATTATAACGTCCTTTCTCTAGTTGTGCGTCCTTGTTAATAATCAGGAACCCATAGGTTACCTTCCAACACTCTATACACATTTGTCTAAATTGATTGAATGACAAGTCAGAATTTACATAATCATTGTAAATGTGCTTAAGATTGAGCTCATCTTGTTTAAATGCGATTATGTAATTTGCGTTATCCCGAATGAAATGCTTTGGAATGTGTGTATATTATTGACACAAGTAAAAGCTGTCCACGTCATTATGGCGCCCCATACAGAAGTATTCACGAATGCTATTTTGCTTATCACAGGCCACATCATCAAAGATAAATATCGAATTGCGTTTTGCCGTTCGCAGTTATTCGAAAATTCATTCATATCTTTGATGGAATCAATTCGGTCTTTCAAGTATCTATATTTTGGTTGATGTAAATACTTCGAAAAAATGTAAATTCGCTCAAATTTCAATTCATGCGAATCTAAAGACATGATCAACAGAACATTTGTCTTGCTACAATTTGATGGATCCACAATTATTCCGCAAATAATATTTGGAAAGAATTCACCATGTTTTCTCTTTTCCTCAACTACGCAATTATCGTAGTTTTGGACTTTTATTACACCTTGCTTGATGAACTTCATGTTGAATACTGAAAAATTCAGTATAAATATATAGTAAAATTTTCAAGCAAATTGCATAGCAATAAAGTTCTATATTATGATTGATTACTGTCAGGAACACTTTAGTCGAAAACACACCTTTCAAGGGTAAAGATTCATCCATTTCGGAGAAGTTTATGAAGGTTAAAAGGAAACTTGGCATGGGTTGCAAGCGCAATTTATTTAAGGCGGTCGTAAAAGAAGTTAAAAAGGCCATCAGGTCTCCAAATACTGAAGATCCAAACACCATTGCAATGACAGCCTTACAAGCAGCCAAAAAATTCATCAGAAAAAAACGCGAGTTATACCATTGCCAAAAGTTGGAGGATTCTTACCACTGTTTATATTATCAGTTTTGTCAGCCATGGGAGCGTGGGAGCAGCAGGTATGGTTAAAGCAATAAATGAATCAAATGCAGCAAAGAAACAACTGGAAGAGAACAAACGACATAGTCATGCGATGGAAGCAATAAAGCTTAAACGAGGCAACGGTCTTTTTCTACAACCATACAAAAAAGGCTTTGGACTGGACCCTCACCATTGTTGATGTAATGGAATTTGGTAAACGATATATACCCAACTTTCGTAGGGTGTACATGAAAGACACACTACCCAACAGATCACATCGTAAAGAGTGTGGGGTAATAAATCTGGACAATGACAGTCGTCCCGGGTCTCATTGGGTGGCATACGTAAAAAAGGGTAATATTGTGGAATATTTTGATAGCTTCGGTAACCTGAGATCTCCTTTTAAAGTTGTGCTAACAACTGTCAAAAATTCAATACATTCATATGTGGTCATCTATGCTTAAGCTTTCTACTACTAAATAAATTGAGTGTGCAATAAAAACTTGTTTCATTTCATTCAAAGCCACAATGTCGCTAACACTCACGTTAAGTGGAGACCAATCCTCTCTAACAACCGACTACTTTCCGCCAATTATTCTAAACTCGGATTACGTATGCGGTTTAGTCGATCTGTAGACATACAACTCTATACCAAATGTGGATGTGTTTAACAATTTATTTTATATCTCCGATGACGTCATCATAAGTTTCCCCGTGGGGTCATATGAGATTGAAGATATTATTGAATTGATTCAGCAAGTTCTCAAATTACACAACAAGGATCGATCTGATAAATTGATTGTCAAAATAAGAGCAAATAACAATACTTTAAAGTGCGAAATTAATAGCAACGTAGATATTGATTTTTCACAACCAAACTCTATTGGTTCGTTGTTGGGGTTCAGCAAGAAAAGGCTTGCTGCTAACAAAATACATGAATCAGATCTGAACGTCGCTATCAATAGAGTGAATACGGTACGTGTTGAATGCAATTTAATTGATGAAACATACTTAAATAATAAACCGGCATACATACTACATCAGTTTTCGGTTAAGGTCAGTCCAGGCTATAAAATAATAGAAGTCCGCCAAAATGTTATCTATCTGCTACAAATTAAAGTAAATCATGCTCAACATATTCGAAGAACCATCCTTTGAAGACAGCGTCACGAAATTGAAATATCACAGATACTCACCGTTTTTGAATAATTTCGAAAATAATGACATTATTCAAATTTGTGTGCAACATCAAAATCTTAACATCTTACCTTCGGAAAGTTATATTTATATTGAAGGTGCTGTATCAAAATCTGATGGTAGTGCAATCGCAAAAACAGCACTTGTAAACAACGGGATAGCCTTCCTCTTTGATGAAATTCGTTATGAATTAAATGGCTTTGAAATTGATGACAATCGTAATGTTGCAATAACATCCACCATCAAAAATTATTTATCTTTGAATAAAAATGAAAGCGATATGCTGCTTAATGCATCTTGGTCACCAAATTCATCAATCAACGTGGATTTATTCTATTTTAATTTTTGTATCCCACTCAATAAACTGCTCGGATTTGATGATGATTACAAGGAAATTATTCCAAACGGTCGGCATGATATAATTTTAACGCGAGCACGCACCGATGCAAACTCATTAGTCAGCGGGGAAGATGAGAAAGCGAGAATAAATTTACTCAAAGTTGAATGGAAAGTTCCACATATTACTCTGTCAGATTCCTACAAACTAGTACTGTATAAACCCATAAGCAATAGCCAATCTATGAAAATTGCCTTCCGAAACTGGGATCTATACTAGCACCCCGCATTACCAATCACCACCCACCACATTTGGAATGTTAAGACAACCTCTCATTTGGAGAAACCACGCTACGAAGATCCAACATTTTTCGATCACTGTGACGTCATCAATGTGAAAGCATACTTAAATTCTGAGACATACCCATTAGAAGATTTAAATCTTTCATTCGAAAAGAACAATTTCAGTCAACTTTATAGTATGTATTGCGACTTTCAAAAGACCTACTACAATCGATCAATTGCTGAACCATTCCTATCCAGAGACACATTCAAATCCCAAGCCCCAATCTTTATCATTGACTGCCGACATCAAACTGAAATAATTAAAAATGGCCCCGTCGATACTCGCATTGAAATTAAAACGAGCAAACCATTACCTGCAACTACATCAGCTTACTGTTTAATGCTAAATGATAGTTATAAATTATAAATTACAATCCCCTGACACAAACTGTCTCCCGAGAAGTGTAAGTCAGTAGTCAATCATCTGTAGAAACAACAGCAACATGTATTTTATTCTGGATATTCAAGGATTTAAAGGCCCAAAAAATCAATTCATTGTAAAGGAATTGGCTATCCTACAACAAGGTCATCATTATCATTTCATTTTATTACCTCCTTTCAACTTTGAGCAATTGCCATTTGAATTGAAGAAACAAGGTCAATGGCTCTACTAAAATCATCATGGACTGATGTGGGATGGGGGATTTACCGAATTTTGAAAGGTCAAACAATATCTACGTGATGTTATTCAACACACATCGGTATACGTGAAAGGCACTGAAAAATCCCAATGGTTAAGGGAAATACTTCAGAATGAAAATGTTGACGTAGTCAATGTAGAAGATATTGGATGTCTTAGTTTTAAAGAACTAAAACATCTTTACCCAAATTCCGTAAAATGTTTATCTCATTCTAAATGTTGCGCCTTTCAAAATGTCTACATGTTAAATAGCTTTTTATCTAATAAAACAAATTTATAAAATACAACCGTCTTATGTTTTCTCATTTATTATCGCTCAGGATGAGCAAACGAAATGTTGTTGAGGAGCTGCATAAACCTGCAAGAAGACATTTCAGCAGACGCCGAGTTATTATTAAGGGTTTTGATGATTTGTGGCAGGCCGATTTGGTAGAAATAATACCTTACACCAAAGTATGCATGGGCTATTCATATCAAAAATAAAACTGGGTCATCTGTTACAGCAGCCATGGAATCCATCTTTACCAACTCAAAAAGAATACCAACGAATTTACAAACCGATGATGGAAAAGAATTTTTCAACAAACATCTTGCAACTCTCATGAATAAATTAAAAATCAATCACTACTCGACATTCAGCACCCTGAAAGCATCAATTGTGGAACGCTGGTTAGAATTCAATTTTAAAGCCAGCAACAAATGGTTACACATTTTAAAAAAATATTCTGCACACATACAACCATTCCGAGCAAAGAACAATGAAAATGAGACCAGCCGATGTAAATAGAAAAAATTCCAATGATCTGTTGATCACGGTCTACTATCACAAGAAAGTATTTATCAAGGGCAAATTTAAAACTGGTGATCAAGTACGCGCCAGCAAATATAAGCATGCTTTTGAAAAGGGGTACACACCCAACTGGACAACAGAAGTATTTAGCATTAATAAAGTTAATGTCGCCAATCCCATTACCTATTCACTGAACGGCTTTCAAGGTCAACCAATTCATGGGTCCTTTTATGAACTGGAACTACAGAAAACCCATCACCCAAATGTTTTTCTAGTGGAAAAAAGTACTTAAGAGCAAAGCCAAACAAATATTTGGCTTGGCTTCACAGACAATCATAACTCTTGGATAAATAAAAGTCGAATAGTACAATAAATACAGTTTTTTATTTATATTATATTCATATGGTATGCTTGCTTTAGATCTCTCATATCTAACTTCAAATTCCTCAAACGTTTCTTACAGGTGAAACTTAAATCACCCCTTACCATACACTCGTCAAATTCTTCAGAACGCCTCTCGTAATAAATTTCCTATCATGTGCTCTTGACGAACTCATGTCCCAAATACTTGCTATCCACCACCTTTTATTCACTAACCTACCCCACAACCTCTCTCGGGAACAACCAAAGACCTCGCAGACACACTTTGCTCTATCTACTTCCTTTGCCTACCAACTTGAATGACACATGGCAAACGACATGAAAAGAAAAAAAAAAACAACAAATATAACAAATAACAAAATATATACAAATATCCCCAAAACATGATAAACACCACCACCCCTCCCCCCATTTACCAAGCCAAAACATCGCCAAACCACACACCACACCCACACAATACTTTTTTCCCACGCATTGGCACGCGACTAACCACAACCCACTACTGGTCCAGAACATACATATACCGCGGCACCCTTTCAAACAAATAACGCCGACATTAATCCACACATGGCACACGACAAAACACCAAAAAATCAGTCGTTCACAGACCGTTGAACAAATAACAAGTGTTTCGATTTCACAAAGAAAAATAGCAAACAAGTGACGAAGTTAAGTTGTGCAACCGACACTGGGATCCGCAATAAGAACGTGGCCCAGTGCGTAGAACTCACAGCCGACAGTCGTTCACAGACCTCCACCCAGTGCAGACGTGTTTCGACTTAGTGCGGAAATAATAAATTATCAAGTGCGGAAAATATCGCCGAAATAAAATAACAATCGGTAGCTTCACGGTAGAGTGATCACCGGTGACTTCGTGGTGCCGGGTTCGAATCCCGAAGAAAAATTGCAATCCCTTTTTTTTTTAATTAAACAAATAAAGACACTAAAGTGTGAGCCAGTGCAATGGAGACAGCTGAGCGACCCGAGCTCCGAAAATCGGGTGATGTTGTACCGGTGACTGGGACATCAGACCACCAGTCAACACATGATGAGGCGAGGAAGAAGAGGAGGAAGAAGCTTCAGCCACAGCCAAACCTGGTGAAGCGCCGTTCCAGCCTTGGATCAGGCGACGCGAAAATTGCGGCAATAGCCGCAAATACAACAGCAGCAGCAACAACAACAACAACTGTAGCCACAACTACAGCAGCAGCAGCCAGAATGCAGCAAAAGATAGTCGACGACGTGGAATACGAGTCGACAGAAGGCGAGGGGAGATTCTCCTACAGCGGTAGAGAGAACCCCTTCATTGCTCTAACGTCGTCCGAATCCGAGGACGAAGAGGAAGAGGACCGGGAGCAGCTAAAAAAGAGCGAGAGGGAGAGGGAGGAGCTGGATGCCCACATTCAAGCCCTCCAAATCAAATTAAGGGTCAGGAGGGCGGCCAAAGAGGCTGCACAACAAAAACAGCAGCCAAAAGAGCAGCAACAACAAGAACAGTCCCATCAGTTGCCAAAGGGACAACGATCAACAGCTGCCAAGAAGCAACAGCAGCAGCAACAACAACTACATCAGCCAAAACAGCAGCAACAACAACAACAACAGAAACAGCAGCAGCAGAAGAAGCAGCCGCAGCAGCAGAAGCAGCAACAACAACAACAGCTGAAGCAACAACAGCAGCAGCCAGCCAAAAAGGAGAGATGCCCTCCAATCAACGTCTTCGGACTGGAGACGAAGGACGTCGACACTTTATGTAAGTTGGCCACCAAAGAGTCTTATTATATTAAGTATAAGGGCCCATTGCGAGTATCTGTCCATTGCTTATCAATGGCAGACTATATTGTAGTTAAAGACAGGCTAGCGGTGTCGGAGGCCGAGTTTTTTTCTTACACCCCAAAAGGGGAAAAAGTGCAGACCATGCTCCTTAAGGACGTGGATCCTGACACTGATCCGGAGGAGATCCTCGCTAAGCTGCGCCAAGCGCAGAGCGGCGATGTCCAGGTCGTTGGGGTTAAGCCCTTCATCACTGCGGTTTCGAAAAGGGAGAACAGAAAACTTCCGTTCTTCCTAGTCCAGGTCCCCCCAGACAGCAAATTAGATAGTCTAAAACGAATACATCGTCTAGGCTCTACTGATGTCAAATGGGATACACTAAACAAGACAAAGCACACACTCCAGTGTGCTCGTTGTCAGAGGTTTGGGCATGCCGCGGCGAATTGCAACATGCAGTCTCGCTGCGTCAAATGCGCAGGAACCCACAATCGAGGGGAATGTCCCTAAGGGACGGAGATAGTCGAGGATAGGAGCAAACTGAAGTGTGTACTCTGTAAGACCAGCGGGCACCCTGCCAACTATCGGGGATGTACTAAGGTCCAAGAGATCAGGAAAATAATAGAGGCCAAAAGGAAAGGAAAAATGGTAGAAGCGAGGCCAGTGCCCCGTGCTCCAGCTATCACTTTTACTCCGGCAGTCTCCTATGCCCAAATGGCATCGGGTAGGCGACCGGTTCAACATACAGTGCCGAAGGTGGCACCGGTCCCAGTGGCCAGGCAACCTGAAGCCGATCTGGATCTGAAGACGGTCCTGCTCTCCATCCAGGGGCAGATCGCTCAGCTACAAAAGCAGTTCCTTGAGCAAGCAGCGCGAGTAGACCTCATCTACTCGACGCTGTTCGGAGAGCCAAACGCAACATCGGTTTAATGGCTGCGCAGGCAGCCCGTAACCTTAAAATCCTAGCAGTGAATGTGAATTCACTGATCAGGCCTGAACGTCAACTAAACTTCGGTAACTAGTTGCAAATCCATAATCCTGACGTGTTGATGGTTAGCGAAACTAGGCTAAACCAGACGCATACTCTCAGGTACAAGAATTACCATATCATGCGAAGAGACCATATCAAAAAAGGCCTTTGTCATAAGGTTGTGTATAGCGGTGAGGTGCGAAAATTCCAGGCGATAGAAGCGTGTATCGCACGCATCTCCCTTCGGGGTGGTAAGCGGCGATATGTGATCGCGATCTATGCGTCTGACAAGTCACGTATCAATCCCCACTTCATTTCAGAGCTCGATACTCTATTTACTAGCCTTCGACTGAGCTCGGAAGAGAACTACTATGTCATAGCCGGGGATTTGAACTCGAGGCATATGGATTGGGGCAACGTGGTGCATAACGCCAGGGGGACCTCATTGTATAACTGGTTGGTAGAGCACAATAGTGAGTTCAAGCTAGATTTGCTTGCCACCGATAGGCCATCCTTTCCCAGAAGCGGGTCCTATCTGGATCTGATGCTGATAGACAAACGACTGACTATACTGGACGTGGAAAGACGCACACGGAACTGTTTAACTGCGGTTGAGTACGAGAGTGACCACTGCGGGCTCTTCGCGGCTATTCAGCTCCCGAACGAGGTGGAAGAACTGGAGGAATATGTCCAGAGGCACCCTTATAATTACAATAAGGTCTCCAGGGTTTTATCCACAGAACTACGTTCGAGTGGGATCAATCCTCCGACTAACAGAAACCTGACGAACGAAGAGATTGACAGGTGACTTCAATTGGCATCGATCCAGGTGAGGCAGTGCTAGACAATGACTTCTTCGTGGTTGAAGATCCCCAGGAGAAGGTTAAAGCTATTGGTGCTGTGTTCCAGCGAGTGTATACTGTCAACGAGGTTAGTAGGCCGAATCACGATCTGGAGAACAGAGCCTTGCTAAACCACTTCTGCGCAACGAGATAAGTCAATGGCGATCCGAGAATCCTGGTTTCACCAGGTTCAGTGACGATAATATGGCACATAGTGCCGTCGCCTACGATGTAAATCACATCTTGATTTCCCAAGAAGATCTTCAGGGTATCTTCAACTCGGTGAAAAAGAAAAAAATCAGTGGGAATTGATGGAATACCGAATATTGTGCTTCGCCATCTTCGCCCCGAAGCGGTCCAAATTTACACAACATTGTTCAACAACGCGCTGAGTAATGCACATTACCCGGCGCATTGGAAAACAGCTGTAGTGCAACCGATCCCTAAACGGGACAAAGACAAATCCATCCCGACAAATCTTCGGTCGATCAGTCTTCTTCCCTGCATAAGCAAGGTTTTTGAAAAGATAGTCATAGGAGTTCTGAAACAATGGGCTGATGAAAATAAAATCATACCGGACAACCAGTTCGGATTTAGGGCGGGGCATGATACCATACATGCCGCGTCAAAGCTGGTATCCGACAATGGAATAAAAGCAAAAATCAGTGCACGGGTGCCTGTCTGATTGACTTGGAGAAGGCGTTCGACACCGTTTGGTTGGAGGGTCTCTTCCTCAAGCTGGTCAGGCTCGGCATAAGTAAACCATTGCTATATACGATCTATGCCATGATAACAGGTAGAAAGTTCGTCGTGAAAAGTAACGGCGTAACTTCTACCACGGTCTTTGACATTAAAAATGGTCTTCAACAAGGGGCTGTTGGTTCGCCGATCTTGTTCTCAATATTCACTGCGGATCTTATAGGTTCCATGCCGCACTTAATTGCGTACGCCGACGATCTAGTAGCGTACAGATCAGGTCCGAAGGTCGAAGTAATAAATATCTTGTTGCGGCGTGACTTCGAAAAAATTCAGCGATTTTGCGACGACTGGAAGTTGATTATCAACTTCCTGAAGTGTGAAACTATCCTTTTCAGGACCCCGTTGTACACGGCACCGCGGGATACGCGCCAAAACTGGCGCAAGTTCGGCATAGTTGACCCGCAAGGACGGCCGTTAGCTGTGAAAAGTGTAGTTAGATATCTTGGCGTTTGGCTGGATCAATATCTGTATTTTGACAATCATATAGATATTGCTCTGACGAAAGCCAGAAAAGCCTTTGCTGCGGCAAGGAGGTTGTTTTACAGCAGCCAACTTGATACCAGGGTGAAGGTAATCTGCTACATGGCCCTCATCTGGCCAATTATGGCGTACGGTTGTCCACTGTGGTTCAACGTGAGTCCTTCCCAGATGGAAAAGATGAGGTTGTTCGAGAGACAGTGTCTTAGGAGCTGTCTCCGTTTGTATCGTACACCCGAGTCCGAGTACAAGAGGTACTATCCTAACGAGGTCCTGTACAACGAGGCAAACTTGAACAGGATAGATAATTTTATTATTAAGCTGATCAGAAGGCACATTGCACGGGCTATGACTTCTTCCAACAGTCTGATCTTCGGGGCTTATTACCCCAATATCATGTACCATGAAAGGGTGCGCCTTAACGGCTTTATTCCTCCCGAAGCATTCCTTTATTTAGACACGATTGGCCTAATACAGGATACAGACGGATGCCCTGTTATCTTCCATGTCGTACGCCGAACAGTGGACAGGCGACTCCAATACGAACCGGATGTCGCTCGCATCCACGAGGATCTTCTTCGGTTCAGTAGAGCGATCCTACCTCGTGACAGGAAAGAGTCTGCCAAAGAACGGCTATTTTACTGGTGGTTACACCAAAACCAGTCTCCGCCACCGCTGGCTTTTCTAGAGGACCAGATAGTTGACCATGGTGGCCAACTTATATAGGTTTAAGGCAGCTATTAAAAAAAAAAAACATTAAAAAATCCAAAAACATTAAAAAAAAAAAAATCCAAAAAAATTAAAAAAAAAAAAATTCCACCCAACGCCACCCGGCACCACGGCGTATAAAATATATATGTTAGGCATATACTTAAAATATACGCCCTGGTGCACGTGTCCGTACTGTTACGGACATAGTTAAGATAGTCTTAATTTTTATGTTAGGGTAAGTTAGTATAAGGTAGTTTAAGTAGTTAAGTAAGTCTAGTTTAGCCAAGTTTTTAAAAAATTTTCTTGACAAATAAAAATTTTTATAAAAGATTGTCGTAAAGACTAAACAAAAAAAAAAAAAACAGATTAAGCCGAAAGGCACATTCATAACATAGATTAGATTAGCTTAGAGTACCCGCATAGGGTCAGTAGGTTAGTATTAAGAACATTTGTAAATTCTTAAGTTAGTTAAGCTAGTTTTAAGTACTTTTGTCTAGCAAGTAAGTATATTTCATTAAATAAAAAGATCCAGCGGGAGCAAGATCTTTTTTATTTTTTTCGTTTTCGGTTTTCTCCAAGTAAGTGCACTGGCAAGAATAGTGAGTGCAAGTTATGGAGGGGAAAGGTTAGTCCGCTAACCTAGAAGCGGACGGCGATAACCACCAATCTGTGGCAGAATCACGCCATCAAGAAACGGTGCCCAAAGCAGGCACATCGCAGAGGAGGAGGAAGAAGCAGACCTCGAACAGTTCAAAACGGCGCAACGCCAACGCGTCACCGGAGGAAGAAGGGAATGCATCGTCATCAAACGAGACATCAACCGAAGCCGATGCAGAAGATGACGGCTATTCCTATGTGTCGGATGGGAGGGAGGGGCGATTCACAGTAAGCAGCAATAGCTTCGACCCGGTGCCCTCCTACACTGAAGAAGAAGAAATTGCGGCGATAATTCGCTCTAAAGAAGCGAAGGTCACTGATCTCAGGGAGGAGACGCAAAAACTCCTCCATGAGATCAGAAAACTCCGATTAAGTACTCTCGCAAGGAGAAGGAAGGAGGAGGAAAAAAAACAGGTCGGGCAACAACAACAACAATTGCCAGACCAGAATCAGCTGCAAAAGCAGATGCAGCAACAACAATCTGCAAAAATGCAGAAAAAGCAACAACAACAGAAGGCAGCTCAGACAGCAGCTCAACAACAAAAACATCCAGCAGTACATCAGCCACAGCAACAAACAACAAAGAAAGGAAAAGTGCCACCCATCAATATTTTCAAGCCGGACATTCTACAAACTGCAGAGGTATGTAGGAGGGCCGTAGGTAGTGGTAACTTTAGTATTAGAAAAAATAAAGGCGCCGAAAAATATGCAATCCGCTGCAAGACAGTTAATCAGCATAATGTTCTTATGACGTGTTTAAAGCGTTCGACGACGGAGTTCTTCTCCTTCACACCGAAGGTAGAAATACTTCAGACAATTCTGCTGAAGTTAACCGTGCCGCTCGGAGTGGAGAAGGTCTTCCAACTGCTCAAAGAGCAAGTGTGTGACGGTGTCGAGATCGTCGGGGTCAAGCCCTTCACCACAGCAAAGGCAAAGAGAGAGGGGCGGCAATTACCCTTCTACATTGTACAGATGACACCCACAAGCAAACCCGGTGACCTAAATGATATCAAGGCATTGGAAGATTGGGATTGCATATGGGAAAGTATACGAAGGAGTGATGGCATTATCCAATGCGTTCGCTGCCAAAGGTTTGGGCACGCCGCGTCGAACTGCCAAATGCAGCCTCGATGCGTGAAGTGCAGTGAAAACCACAAGGCGGAGGATTGCCCGCTGGGGAAAGAGGGAGCAGCTGACAAGAGTCAGCTAAAATGCGTACTCTGCGGGAACGCGGGGCACACCGCTAACTATCGGGGTTGCCCTAAGTTTCAAGAGCGGAAAGAGAAGATGGTTCTGCAGAAGCAGCCCCCAGTGAAATATCCACTAGGGGCAGCCATACCCGTCACCCCTCAATTGACCTATGCCCAAATGGCGTCTGGCCAGAGAAGCACGGAAAAGCAGCAACTACCAAAGGTAGCTCCGGACTCAGTGCTGAAATCAAGATCCCCAACGATATTGCGGAATTAGGAGAGTTTGTTCAAACATATCCCTACAATTACAGTAGGACACGCTGGGCACGCTTCTCTAGACAAATGACGAGAGCAGTCTCCTCGATTGCGCTCCACATACCGTCCAATAGAAACTTGTCAAACGAGGAGATTGATATGTATTGGACGAGAAATAAAACGAACAATGGACAGTACGATACCACGGTATACACGCACAAACAACGAAAACCTGTACCGCAATGCGACAATAGACGCACTCCACCAACAAAAAAGTAGACTGCTGTCAGGATTAAAAACCTTGTATAGACGGTTTACTGACAGACGAGATGAGGAAATTAGGACACTGAAATCGCTCATTAAGAACATTCAAACACTAATTGTCCAAAATTACAGAGTTTCTGTTAATTTGCATTCGAACAATAAGATTCTTGCTGTTAGATCCAACAACCCGAGCACGTTCCCGCAAATAGCGCAAATAGCGATCTTCCGTGTCTTAAACTCCCCAGAACGACGGACAACGAACAAATACTGACTACAGCAGGTATTGATCCGGATAACGCGGTACTCGACGATAACTTCTTTGTGGTCGAAGACCCGCAAGAAAAAATGGAGGTACTAGGCGCGGTCTTTCAGGAAGTGTATAAGGTGAATGAGAGTGTTCGCCCGAACCACGACCTGCAGAATCGCGTACAATCTAGCAACTCGCAACTTCGAGAAGACATGCAACAATGGCGATCTGAGAACATCGGCTTTGTCATGCTCAATGAAGATAACATGGCAGATAATGTCATCGCCGACGAAGGAGTTCATATCCCGTTCATATCGAAGACAGAGCTCCAAGCGGTCTTCGAATCACTAAAAAAGAAAAAATCAGTTGGAATCGACGGGATCTCGAACATTGTGCTAAGACATCTCCCACTAGATGTGGTTAATATGTACACTATCCTGTTTAACAATGCTCTGAATAATGCACATTATCCGGAGCATTGGAAAACTGCGATTGTGCAACCCATATCCAAGCGAGGTAAAGATTCTTCGAATCCGTGCAACCTCCGGTCAATTAGTCCCCTTCCGAACATCAGCAAGGTATTTGAGAAGGTGATAAATAGAGCTCTGACCAACTGGACAGAGGACAAACATATAATTCCGGATAACCAATTCGGTTTCAAAGCGGGGCATGACACTATTCATGCCGCGTCGAAACTTGTGTCGGATATCCAATGGAACAAGAGCCAGAAACAATGTACGGGTGCCTGCCTGATTGACCTAGAGAAGTCCTCTTCCTCACGTAATTGCGTACGCCGACGACTTGATCGTGTACAGATCAGGCAAAAAGATGGAGGACATCACTACTCTCGCGCAGGGTGACTTCGACTCATTCATGAGAAGTTGCGATGACTGGAAGTTGAATATCAACTTTCAGAAGTCGGACCCCATTCTGTTCAGAACTCCGTTGTATAAGGCTTCGGCGGATACAAAAAAGAATTGGCGAAAGTTCTCAATTGCTGGGCGTCACGGGCAACCACTGGCGCAAAGGACTGTAGTGAGATACCTGGGGATCTTTCTAGATCAATATCTATATTTTAATAAACATGTAGATGCTGCTCTAGCCCGATCCCGAGGCGCTTTCGCTCTTACAAAGAGACTGTTTTACAACAGCCAACTCGATGCGAGGGTGAAGGTAATCTGCTACATGGCCCTCATCCGGCCAATGCTCACCTATGGCTGTCCCGTGTGGTTCAACGTGAGTGCAAGCTTGATGGAAAAGATTCGGGTGATTGAGAGGGCTTGTCTTAGGGCTTGCCTTCGCCTTTACAGAACACCAGAGTCCCAGTACAGAAAATTCTACTCGAATGAGGTATTATACAACGGGGCGAACCTGATACGAGTGGACAATTTCCTGGTGAAGATGACTTGATCTCAGGGGCTTACTACCCCAATCCTCAGTACCACGAAAGGGTACGTCATAACGGCTTCGTCCCCCCAGAAGCATTCCTCCATTTTGAAAAGCACGGTCTGATACAAGACAAGAATGCGGTACCGCTTCTCTTTCACATCGCCCGTTCAACTGTGGATGGGCGGCTCAACTACGACCGTTCCGTCGCACGACGAGATGAGGATGTATTTATGTCTATATACATGTTATATGGACGTATATTCCACTATATATAGATGCATATATGTACATGATTTTGTATAGCTTTTTATACAAGACGTATGTATATATATGTGGTGTAGGTAAGTGTAAGGTTAGTTTGCAAGTCTAGTTAAGTTTTATTTAGTTTTAATTTTATTTTAAGGTAGAATTTAAGTTAGTATAATTTTCACACAAATGTTCAGTTAATAAGTTTTTTCAATTTTTCTTATTACATATTTTTTAAATATAATCATTTTTTTTAAAGATTATAAACAATATTTGTTAGGTTAAGTCGAATACATAGTTTAAAATTAAGATTAGCATAGAGTGCCCGCCGAGGGCCAGTAAGTTAAAATATAATATCACTGCTCGTCCCAGCTAGTTTTAAGCATTTTTGTCTAGTAGATAAGTTTGTTATTTGTTATGAATTATAAAAATAAAAATGAAATTAAAAAAAAAAAAAAAGAAAATAAACAAAACACCAAAGAAATACACCCGACACACTAACAACTCACGTCGGCATATCCAAACAACTCATGTACACCCTGCTCCAGAACATACATTAAGCAACATAAACAACATAAACAACACACTTCCTGGTACAGAACATACATAAAATAACGCATTGACACGCGACACACAGAAACAACACACTTACTGGTAGAGAACATACATAAAATAACATAAACAACACTAAAATAACATAAACAACACAACCACTTCCTGGTCCAGAAAATACATAAAGTAACTACTTCGCTGCATAGCTTCAGTAAACTGTTCTCTTCTTCTTTGTTTAGATGAAGAGTCCGTATAGCGCTTTCGATGCTTTTTCCTGATTCTGTTTCGTCATATGTTATATTGAAGTTATTAACTTCAAAGAGTGTTGATGAACGTGGTTCAACTTTCAATGGTTGTTCAATTAGTACGATTTGTTCGTTGTGGGATCCATTATTAACGTCGACGATGCTATGCCATTCCTTTGCGTCGTAGACGCCTTCTGAGCTTGATACACCAGGTTTTAATATAGATTTCCTTATAAGGATGTTGCCGCTGCGAACATCGACTGGGACTTTAATCACTGTTTTTGAATAAGAATGGGGATAAGAATTTTCCCGGAACTGAAATTCGGTTTGAAAAGCAAATGATTCTGCGCGTTTCGTGTTATCAGAAGCTTGTTACAAATGTCAACTGTTGCACCTAGTTGCTCTAAAATGTCAAGTCCTAATAACCCGTCGAAATAGGTGTGAAACTTGACAATAATTAAATTAAACTGCCCGCGTTCGTTAAATTCGGAAAATGTGGGAACTGAAACCTTTGTATTGAGTGTATATTTGTTAAGTATGGTGTTAATAATGAGAGGATTGCACGGTTCTACTTTGAGAAATTTTGTAAACTCGGGGTTAATGAAGGAGGCAGAAGCTCCTGTATCTATTAGAAATATTAATTGACGACCGAAAGGCGAGGAAATATTACTATATGGGAGGGAAGAACCGTGGGTATTTATATCTAAGTATCCTGTTGGTTCAGTGAGGCATCTATGTGAAAATTTGTATAATCTAGCTCTTGAAGTGTTGCTAAGAGTTCATGATCATTTTCATCGAATGTAGGTACTTCGGGTTCATTATCTACATAATAGTCGTGGAGTTATGGGACATATGTTGGCGGTTCTTGCTGTCCTTCTGGATCGATGTTATGGACTTCGCCTCGTTTGGCTACTCTGATTTGGTGGTCTGGGCTGATACGAAGTTGGTTGCCTCAAATGTGTGTAGCCGGAACTCACATCCATTGGAACAGGTGGTGGTAGGCGTTTGAAGATGTTTCGCGAAGGAGTAGGGTTCGATATGTTGTTAGCAGGGTTAGAGATTTGTTGTTGGTTTGTATTTTTCGTGAAAGTGTTGAAATGGGGTTGTGTTGCGAAAGGGTTTGTTGCGAGAGGTTTAACTTGAGTGTAATGGTTGGGAGTTTGGTTTATATGGTTAGCATTATACTGTTTGGGTGGTGGAGCTTGCCTTTGGATTTGATTAGAGAAAACTGGTCTAGTTTGGGGCCTATAGTTGATGTTATAATTTTGTGGAACTGTATTAGGAAAGTGGTGTGTGGGTCGTTTGACTTGTGTACTTCTGAGAACTTCCGTTTTCATATAAAACATATTTTGCTCCTGTATACAGAATAAGAGAGCTAGTGGAAGTGTTTTTCTGGTCTCATTGCTCGGGTACTTGAACCAAGAGGTTCTCGCAAGCCAGAAAGAAACGCATGGAGACACATTTGTCCAAAAAGATCTTTCTTTGCTTTAACAACGTTTTGATCACTTTCGTGGATTAAGACATTATTATTTAATGATGCTTGTTCTCGACAATTTGACTGTAGAATTCTTCTACCGTTTTGTTTGCTTGCTTTAATAGATGAAGATTTTTAATCAGGAATGTTTCATTCCGTTTATCGCAATAATGCAATATCAAATTTTGTTTGATATATTCCCAGTTTAATGCCGTCCCATACATGAATACTTCGTTTGCGGGTCCCTCAATTTTATTTCTTATGGACCGCAGAATGATTTGGGCGTATGGGGATCCGTCGATACCCTTAATAAACATCAGGATTTCCTCAAAATTGTTTATCAATTCGAATAGAAGTCTAGGGTCAAAGCGAGGCAAGTCTTTAATGACGTCGGGTATTCTCAATGACTCGAATATTTCCCTGACATTGGGCTGATTACCATTAGTTTGATCTACTTCGGTTTGAATTGGTGGATTCATATTTACGAAGTTGCTTTGTTTGACAAGGTTACTTAATGATGAAATATTTTCAGGTACAGAACCTAGGCTTCTAAGGAACGATGTGACTTTTGGGTATGGGAATGAGGAGTACCTTTTGGGAGGTTTATTCTATGACATTCAAGACAATAGATATAGATCAGAGTATATGTAGTTTCATCGCAAATATTTAATATTCTTAATTCATTTAATGACTGTACGAATTTGAACAGATAGATAATTATGCGTTGACTTAAATAACAATTTAGAAGATGATTGCACTCATGTGCCTTGAATATTTTTAATTTGTTTACAGTATTTGGGGATATCGGATATTGGTTCTTTGTTAATTATTTCTCTAGACTACAATATTTAAGTTACAATGCTTATTCTTCAATAAAATTTATAAATGTTGTAATTCTTTTATAAAGAATTACAATTTTTAATCACTTATCACTACAATAGTACAATTGTGTATATTTCTATATTACACAATTGTGTATATATCTATATTACACAATATAGTATAATATTTTTCTTAAATTGATATGAATTTAATTGACTCAACATACCAGAAATGACGAGAAGTACTTCGTAGTTCTGTTTTTGAACGGAAAACCACCATTTTATTAAAATTGAACTTTATTTCTGCGTTACGATATTCCGTCGTAATTCTATTTTTCACTTTTACCGCGTTCTAGGTCTTCCTGGTTTTACGAGTAGAAACTCTTGTTTTAAGATTATTTTCACTCACGTTAAACGGTAAACCTCCGTATTCATGAAACTAAAAGAAAACAATATAAAACATAACCAGGCCTAGCCGACTGCGCCAATTACGAGTTGAAACACGGTTTCAGGAAAAAAAGAATCAATTTTATTGTTAACTCGCTGAATACAGCACAAGAACTGTCTTACAATCTAAATACATTCATTTATGTTACCTAACTTTTGCAAAGGTGATCGAACGTCGGATGTTCAGCAGACGCTGATAAGTCGATTTTGTGGAGATCATCTACGCAGTACAGGTCAAATTACTTTCTGGTGGAAAAGTACCAGATTGTTGACGGTGCACTATTCTGCGGCTGTTGCTGTCTGCTTTCGTGGTGTTCGATTGCTGACGGTGCACCTTGCTGCTGTTGTTGTTATTGGCTATGGTGGTAGTGTTCTTGTAACTCGTGTTAACTTTCATAATACTTGAGCTATTCTATACTTGAACGTGGAGGTGTCATGAACCCTTTTGTAGGTCGAATTGGCAGTCGAACCCAGCCACCGATATTCAAGTGCGTGATGGCGTCAGATCATAAATTCCTAGTGCCACAGCCAGATGCTTACCACGAGGAAAAATGGTCGAGAGTTGTACAGAGACGCGTGTTTGTGCGCACAAATAGAGATAGCAAAGAGAATAACGCAACAACAAAAATCGACAGCACGGTAGTACCTGTGTTAAAAATATTGTAATCGAACGTTTTCACCCGATGAGACAATATAAACTCGATGTTGTATAGTCGGTAGCCGGGAGTGTGCAGGTAAACATGGTATAAGTGTCGATAAAAGTTCTCTTTAATCTAATAGCTGATGGGTGATGGCGTCAGTGCATACATTACGAGTGCCACAGCCCAATGCTGGACTTTTTCTTAAGAGATTCAATCAATAAAGCATTACTTTTGCATTCAAAAGGGATAATAAGTGCATTGCCACAAAGGATTCTCTATGCTTCCTTCCAATTAGGCGTGAATCGGTTTTGAAACTGCAATGAGTAATTGTCAGTGTAAAATTCTCTAAGTCCTAAAAAAAAAGATCGCCCTTCTCTTTTCATAGTGAAGTGTGTTTTGTGGCCCAACAATTCTGTATAAAGGTATAAAAGTATAAAAGAGAGACTGTTATTTTATATACGTAACAAAATTACATAATTATAATTAATTTAAAAACGTTCCCAATACGACCAAATATAGTTTTCAAGTCCTCGCCTCTTTCGAGGCACTGACAATGTGCAAAGAGTATAACTGTCTAGAAAAAGCTTCTTAAATTTGGACGTTTGGATTCGGCATAAAACTGCAGGTCCCTTCCACTCGTGGGAAAACAATAGCACTCACAACACGAGAAGCTGGAACCTGGCCCTCTATGGGCTGTAGCGCCATCCATATTATTATTATGATTTACAGTGATGAAAAAAAGCATTAGACATACGACCTCTTTTAACTGAAAATTTTAAAAACTCTATTTGGAGTAAAAATCTTAAGGAAATAAGAAAAGCAAGTTATTTAGTCTTATGTGACTGCTATATAAATCAATTATTTTTTTTTTAACAAAATACATTTTAAACAAAAAAATACAAAAATAAACTAGAGAGGGAAATTCGCCAGCAAAACAAATTATTCGACAAAAGTATTTTGCTTCTTTGTTTTTAAAATTCATTAATGAAAGAAGGGTTCATTTTTCTTATGATTATGCTTGGGCATGAAAAGCTGTTCAAATCACAATATATCTTTGACCAAGTAGAACGTGTTCTATTAAAATGGGTCGTAAAAGCAAAGAAACTCCACCTGAAGTAAGGAACCTTGTAATTCATCACTTTAAACAATGATTAACGCAGAGTAATATTGCGAAATAGACCAAGAACAACCATCCACTAGATTATTAAAAAATATAAAGAAAAAAAGTCGGTTGAAAACAAGCCAAAATCAGGACGCCCAAGAAAATTGACCGATGGTAACGAGAAATGGATCGTTCGAGAGGTTAAGAAAAATCCAAAAACAAGTGCTTCGTTGCTTGCAAAAAATACGGAAGATTTTCTAGGCATTAAAGTAACACCACAGATCATCAGAAATGTCCTTAGAAGCAATAATTCCATACAAGATCAGTTAGAAAGGTGCGATTTATTTCAAAGAAGAACATGAAAGAATGGTTGGAATGTTTTTTGGGGTTCAATTTGTTTGTTTTTACTGTTTTCATATGAGAGCAAATACAATGGTATGTTGGTGTATGGCTGTATCTGGTTTAAAAAATCTGACATTTATTAATGGAATAATGAACCACATTACTTACATTGATTTATTGAAGAAGAATCTAAGGGAATGTGTTGAGAAATTGGGTCTGGAATGATCCCAAGCATACGGCGATTAATACTACCCTTTGGCTACTGTATAACTGTTATAATGTTATAAGAAGTTATACACCAAAGAAGAAGAGTAACAAGGTGTTAATTTAATATAATATAACTACAACATCGTTTTTGCTTTTTTTTATTAAATGTCGCATATTCTTTTTGTGGACGAATTTTTCCCTCTACTTTTTTTTATCACTGTAATTCTATAAAAGGAAAGTTAGATTTGATGTATACATGTATATGACACGAAATTTCCGGATCTACCTGACGGATTTGAGTGCAGTTTTCTCATATATGTAGATGCAGAATTGTGCTTCTTCTATACTAAATATGAAGATTATTTTAAAAAAATAAATAATGTTAAATTTGATTTATCTTTATTTTTAAATTTTATCTACATATCTATGTCTAACTTTCATTGACAAATACATCTTATCTCTGTACGTTATCTGAGAAGAAAGTTATAAAATTATTACAACACAAAACGATGAGTGGAGACCATTACCACTATCGGCTCCCAAGCGGCAATCGTATTTACGCGTGTTCATTCTGTAGGTATGCATGTATACATAAATATACGAGTGTATTCATACTACTTGAGCTAGTCTATACTTGAAAGGTTCAGTAAGTTTTTCAAAAGAATTTTTAAATTCTACGTATCCAGCAGGTCTACCACGGCACATAATTTTTTTAAAAGTTGGAGTGCGAATGGTTTGCTCGTAAATGTATGTCCTCCAAAGCAGCGTAATGGAACAAGGTTACTAGTTAAAGCACAGATGAGAATGTATTTATTTAACTGATGCCGATGATTCCTTCGGATTAACCACTACTTTTTAAATGATTTCGAATTAAATTATATTTTGCTGTAACTATCAATAAGACTCGAGGTGAAACTACTAAATTTATCGGCATTGATTTAAGTAATGAGAGCTTTTCGCATGCACAGTTTTACGTAGTCTGTTACTAGTAAATAGGCAGTGAGATTTTATTAACCCTGCATCGTAGAACCGCAAATGTTGTATACAAAGAACTACTTGAGTCACAAAAATATCATTATGCTGGTACCTACGTATTATTGAAGTACACAAATGCATATATTACTTACTAATTTTTACTCGCAGATACGATCATATTCACATTTTCCAAATGCATTAGTTTCTCTATATAACGTACGAAAAAGAGAGTTGACACTCGATATAACGTATTTATTTGTTGCCTGAGAGAAGAAGGACACAAAGCAACTTTCTTGACTGTGGGTGTATGCATTTTATGGTTGATGGTTTGGTCATGTGGCACGAATTAATCCGATAAATCCGATTTCCAAGGCGTGCCTTGCATGCGATTCTAACAGGTAGGCGACCGCTTGGCAGAACCAGGACGAGGTGGTTGTAGTGGATCAAGCGCTGCAAACGCTTTCTGAAGTTATGTTGTGTTGTGTTGCACCCTGTTGTACTGCAAGAATTTTAATGGCAAATGTCCAAATTGCCATTTAGAAAAGGCACGAAAATAAGGGTTATTCCCACGCAAGGTTTTCATATATATATAGCATTGAATTATTCTATTCTTCCTATTCATTCCTTTAACTTGAAATAAACGTTGTGAGTAAGTTTTTTTTTTTTTTTGCGAAAGTTGGTGAAAATCTTCAAAAGACACTATAGGGACCGTTCCCACATAGCGAAAGGGATTTTTACCCAGTAAAAACACCTCTCTTCAAATAAAGTATATTTCCACTACAACTAAGTCTTGCACTTATCCAGCAGTTTTACTTTCTTGGTTTAGGCGCATTTGGCAAGAAATTCTCCATTGAGAGTTCTTGCTATCACCGCAGCTAAGCGCGGGTTGAATTCACGGTGCAAGGAGTTTGGTGCCTTGCAGACGGCGGAAAGCGTTGCTTTCGTCGAGAATTGGAAGGACAGCAGAGTTTATGTGCTCTTCCAGACGACGCTTATGCCTACGAGCAAAATTCGTAATTTCATCATGGACTGATGGAATTCTAAGATCTCTGTGGATGTCGCTGTTTCGTATATACCAGGGTGCGTTGACGATGTCCCTTAGCACTTTATTTTGAAATGTTTGTAGTATGTTTCTATTACTTTCTTTGGTACAACCCCATACGTCCAGACGGGTTTAACACTTGATTGTATATAAGCAATTTGTTGTCAATACTTAGCTTGGAATATTTTCCAAAAGGCCAGTACATGTCTTTGTATCTTAATTGGAGCTCTTCACGTTTCTTTGTGACATGCTCCTTCCATTTAAGCTTAACATCGAGAGTCATGCCGAAGTATTTCGCTTGATTACCGAAGGGTATTTGAACATTATTTATAAAAACGGGCAAGTTATTCACGTTCTTATACGTAAAATTTATATGAACGGATTTAGCTTCGTTAAGCTCAATTCGCTGTGTTCGTCCATTCGTGTATCCGGTCTAGAGCACATTGTAATTTTCTGGTTGATTCTTCGACCGTTTTGGCAGTTACTAAAATGGCACTGTGTCTACGACCTGCGGTATATCGCTGCTCTACAGTAAGTAAAGGAGGGGACCAAGGACACTTCCTTGAGGTACTCCAGCTTATATAGGCCTAAATATGGAGTATTCTTTCCCATATTTCACACGGAAGATTCTGTCAGTTAGATAATTCGATAAAAATGGTGTAAGGTCTTCTCGGGAGGAACTGTTGAAGCTTGTGTTTCAAACCTTCGAGCCAAAGCTTGTCAAAGGCTGGCGAGACATCGAGAAATACAGCTGAGCAGACTTGCTTTTGTTCAAATGATTTTTCTATAACATCAGTTATTCACTTGGTCGATAGTTGAATGCTTACTTCTAAAACCGAACTGGTGATTAGGAATAAGTCGTCTTTCTTCCACAACCGGGCTTAAACGTCTGAGTAATATTCGTTCGAACACTTTAGCCATTATCGGAAGCAGTGAAATCGGTCTATAAGACTTTTTGTCTGTTGGGGGTTTACCCGGTTTCGGCACCATTATTATTCCCTGCACTTTCCACTAACTAGGGACATGTTCTAATCTAAAGGCGGCGTTAATTAGCTAGAGAAACATAAGAAGCGCTTTCTGGGGTAATTCTTTCAGAACTTCTCCTGTGATTAAATCATAAACAGGAGCTTTTTTGGGTTTGAGGTTTTTCAATTCTTCGTTAAGTTCTGTCAAAGTAGCATTTCTTATACAAAAATGTTCATTATTTGTGTTTGAACCGTAGGAGTTTACAAGAAACGTTTGTCCGTCGCGTGATTTAAACGTTGCTTCCAAGTGATCTGCGAAGAGATCCGCTTTCTCTTTATCTTCTTTAGCCCACTCGTATTGATTTTTCCGAATTGGGGCCGCATGTGGTTGAGGTTTTCTTAAGCCTTTGGCTGCTTTCCAGAGTGAGTAATGGGTATCCTTTTTCACTGACAAGCCTGCCAAGTAGGTATTTAGGTTATTATTTTTAAACGACTTAATTTTCGAATTCAGAAGGTTGGACAGTTGGTTGAGGCGAGTTTTATGCTGCGGCGCACGGGTCTGTTGCCATTTCTTTTTATCGTCGTTTTTCTAGCGAGAGGTGTATTGCTCCACGCAGCGCACTGTAATACTTCTATAAATTTATCGAGTTCTATTTCTAAATCATATGCTGTTCTCAGCGGTACTCTAAGTTCGATATTATCTTGTAGATAATTTCTAAATGCTTGCCAATTAGTACGTTTATTTGTTAACGTAGGTGGAACTTCCTTTTTTACAAGGGTATCGTTTACACATAGTACAATGGGAGAATGTTCTGAATTAAGATCAAAGCTTTCTTCGATTCGTAAGTAGTTTCGAGAAACACCTTTTAGGACAAAGAAATCAACAACGTCAGGTATTTTTGTAACATCCGACGGCCAGTAGGTTGGTTTTCCTGTCGAGTAAAAATCGCAGTTTAGTTTCATACCAGCTCTGTATAAATGTCTGCCTTTTTGTGAGATTAATCTTGATCCCCAAAAGGGGTGCTTCGCATTAAAATCTCCACCAATTACGAAATTTGGGCCTAGAGTGTGGAAAATTCGTTCGAGCTCGCTTTGATCAATTATACTACGCGGAGGGCAGTAAATGGACGCGACGTTAAATGAGTAATGATTATTTTTTATACGAACCGTATTTAATTGAATAGGATCAGATTCTATACTCTATACTTATTCCTACTAAATGATCTATATTATCGCGTATAAACATTGAGGAACCGCCTCTTGCCCGTTCGGACGGATGGCAGGCATGGTAACCACAGTACCCTTTTAAGTTTACACACGATTGCTTCGTCAAGTGTGTCTCAGTGATCAGACAAATATCGATATCTTTTTCTCTAGTATATAATTCTAGTTCGTCAATTTTTTGTAGCAGACCATTCGCATTCCAATTTAAAATTTTAATCGACATATTCATGTTAAGGTACGCTTGCTGTTAATCTTATTTTCGAGGTCGAGTAGCCTTTCGAAAATAAGTTTGTTCGTCAAGTTTCTCTAAAATAATATTAAATATATTTGTAGCGGGAGTTGATTGTTCTTCGCAGCTTTTTCCACTTGTAGATGCTACTGTTTGGGCGAAGGTTTTTGCTCCGACGTGTGATGATTTCACATTAGCTGATTTCATTTTTTGAGTTATTGGGGACGCAGGTTGAGTCTGCGCTTTTATTTCAGCAGTTTTCGATCGAGTCACAGTTGGTTTCGGCAGGATTTTTAGAACTACTTCCTTTGTTCCCGATTTTGGTTGTTGACGCGGTTTCGATTTGATTTGATCTCGTCTTTTCTGAAGCTCTTTTGCTACTTCGTAGCCACGATAGTAACCCGGATGATTTCCTTTACAGTTAATACAAGTAGCTCGTGTAGTCTTACTTTCGTTACATTCCGTCGACAGATGTCTGCTGGCGCATTTGACACATCGCGGATCTTTCCGACAATACTTTTCAGTGTGGTTGAATCCCTGACAACGTTTGCATTGTGGTAATGATTTCGAGTTCTTGCGCAAGGCTTCTATTTTAACTGTCACATCTAGAATTGTTTTTAAACCATAAATTTTGTCTATGCTTTCACATTTGTTGAAAAGGAGTAAACCGACACGTGTCACAGTTTCGGGTCCATCAGTCAGTTGTTTACTTCTGGATAATAGATTAGCAGCGTCTACTAGTTTTAGGCCTTTATGTTTCAAGTTCTCAATAATATCTTCTTTTGGACAAGACGCATGGAGTCCTCTAGCTATGACACGAATAGGTCGGCCGGACTTATTTTCATACGTGTACCACTGGATTTTTTGCGCATTCAGTTTTTGGGAGACTAATCGATAGCTGTCAGAGTCCTTGACATTTGCCTTCCACGCATTGTTGCTGAGCACTGTTACTTTATACTCAGATTGGATTGTTGATTTTAGAATAGAGTTTAACTTATTGTACACTGGTATTCCGAGTACGTTAATTGGCGGGCGTGCCCGTTCTTTTGGTAACTTAGTTTCGTTGTTACTAGTAAGACGTACATTTTCTGTCTTCTTTATTACCTCCGGCGAGGAACCGGCCTTTCGTTTTTTGCCCGGTCGCCGTTCTGTCACCCAATTGGTTTCACGAGCGAGTTCTTTCTCATCCGTATAATACACACGTTTTTTTGGTTCGTTCGAGCTGGGCTTTGTTTTTTGATTTCCAATTTTTTCTTCCCTTAATTGACTAAGTTCATTTCTTAGTTCTTTACAGAGATCTTCCATATCAGCGATTCTAGTCCTCAATTCCGCATTTTCCTTTTCGAGACTTTGCAACCTCGCTAGAGCCTGTTCTTCGTGTGTAGAAGAAAGTAAATTCGTTGATGTTTTTGTTACTTGCGTTTTAGACGAAGTAGTTTTCATTGGCGTTGATGCGCGCTTGTTCATAATGTTAGATCCTGCAGGTGGTGATCTATTTACCCTTGAACATTTTTTAAAAGGGTCCAAATGCAATAATTGGCTCTCCTCAGAATTCGTAGAGCCTGACTCCGAAGAGTGTGGATTTTCCAGTGCGACTGGCATTCCACCTGGGGTACTTATTCCTTTGTTTTTACTCATTGCATTTTTTTTTGATTTTTTGCTTGTCCTAAAACAAACGGTGGCTTTTAGACGACAGGCATGCCTTACCTCGGGTATATTCTTGCCCCTACTCGAAGGGGAGTCAGTGACGACAAGAAAACCAGTCTATTCAAAATTCGTAACAAGTGGCGACGAGAAAGTGAGAAATGGACCCAGAGGAAGTGCAAATAATCCTTAATCAACAAAAGATTGTGTGCGATCGGATTGGATTTGGGTTGATGGAAGGTTTCGCGAATTAAAAGAAAGAAGAAAATCTTTATTTCGTTTGCCTTTATAGTTTGAAAATACAACGGTCAGTCTGGTGAAAATATAAGAAAATAATGGCCGCTCTTACAAAACATGGCGCAATATTCAAATAACATAAAGAAAATGTGTACAAAATAAAAACTGTTATACAAATTTCAAAATTCATTATTTTGTTATATAGTGTGTTTATGATATAGGGTGTTTATGATGTGTTATAACATTCCGCCCGCCCTGAAAGCACCGCCTTTCAATGTTTTATGATGGTAAAACTGCAAGCTTTCGAATAGGTCGTCTTAAGGTTGTCTTAGCTGTCCTCACATCAGCAACTCTCACTTTTCCATCAGTACCTTGGATGAATTCGACTACTCTTCCCATGGCCCATCTCTGTGGTGGTATGTTGTCTTCATGGATTGGTAATCATCGCCGATGCTGATGTGTATGGCCTAGAAGCTGTGCACTTTCTTTTTCCCTGTAATTCGTTGATGTACTCTGTTGACCATCGTCTCCAAAATTGCATTTTAAGAGCGTTGATACGACGCCATCATTCAATGTAACTGATCTCTGGAACCTCAGTCTTCATGGATTAGTAGTCATCGCCGAAGCTGATGTGTTTGGCCTGGAAGCTATCCACTTTCTTTTTCCCTGTAATTCGTTGATGTACTCTGTTGACCATCGTCTCCAAAATTGCGTTTTAAGAGCGTTGATACGACGCCATGGTTCAATGTAACTGATCTCTGCAACCTCAGTTGCTGGTTCGGCTATAGATTTCAGCGACGATCCGATGAGAAGGTGGGCTCGGGTGAGTGCCTCGAAATCGTTGGGATCAGAAGACATCGGGGTGATTGGTCGAGAATTCATTATTGCATATTATAAGCGCAGTAGTCAGCTCCTCGAACGGGGGTATATAATGAAAATGTGTACTACGGTTGTACAAAAGTATACATGCTGCCAAATTTTTGTAACACTGCCCTTCCCTTAAAGCATCGCGGCTCCGTCCGATGTCTTATCTGCTGCATCGACGGCATAAGTTGCTAAACGATTGACGTGAACGACCCTTCGCTTGTGGTGCCTTCTCCTTGAATGCGGTAGATCAAATCTTTCAGCTTCAAGTTTGTCCGTGTTTCTTCATAAACCAAACGAAAATTATGCTGAAGTTTCTCGACGAATGCAAAACTCGACTGTAGTGAGTTCGGTCGGGGTCCAAACATTACATCAGCTGGTAATCGTAGCTCCCTTCCAAGCATGAGCATCGCTGGCGTGTGCTTACTGGCCTCGTGCACGGAAGAACGGTATGCCATCAAGGCCAGTAGGAGGACCTCATCCCAATTTGATTGACTTTTGTCCACATATTTCGCCAAGTAGTCCAATAAGGTCTGATTATACCGCTCGACCATTCCATCGGACTCTGGGTGCAAAGGCGTGGTTCTTGTCTTCTCGACGCCCAGGTACTGCATTGTTTGTTGAAAAACTGTGGATTCGAAGTTACGCCCTTGGTCCGAATATAGGAAATAAGGCACCCGAACCGGCTAAACACTTCTTGTGTTAGCTTGGCTGCTACTAGCTCCGCTTTTTGGTCGGATAACGCAATTGCTTCCGGCCACTTAGTAAAGTAGTCCATTAAGACAACAATGTACCGATTATTATTCGGTGTTCGACGTAGAGGTCCTAAGATGTCAATTGCTACCCTTTCGCATGGTTCCCCGGTCAGACATGTCTTCAGATGTCCTCGAGTCTTTTGAGATGGTCCTTTTCTAGCAGCACACAACTCGCATTTTGAGCACCAGTCATATAAAGGGTGATTATTTAAAAATTCAGAAAAATGCTTGAAATCTTTATTTGAATCGATAGTACGGTCCATACAGTTTAATGTTTGAAGATTATTTCATGCAAATGTTGACCTGGAATGCGCCTGAAATGGTCCATCCGCTTAGTCCAATTTTTGCATATTCTTTCCAACATTTCGGACGGTATCTCACGAATAAATGCTTCAATGTTGTCTTCCAATGCGTCAATTAAAGCGGGCTTGTCTGTATAGACACGGGCTTTAACATAGCCCCACAAAAAATAGTCCAAAGGCGTTAAATCGCAAGATCTAGTCGGCCAATTGACCGGTCCCGAACGTGAAATAAAATGTTCACCGAACTCGCCAATCAATAAGTCTATTGTTGCAAGTGCGGTGTGGCACCGTCTTGTTGAAACCACATGTCATGCAAGCAAAAAAAAGTTGGATATCATCTCACGGTAGCGCTCACCATTCACAGTTATGTTACGATTCGCATCATCTTTGAAGAAGTACGGTCCAATGATGCCACCAGCCCATAAACCGCACCAAACTGTGATTTTTTCTGGATGCACTTTCTTAACAGAGCACGCATTTTGATAATAAAATTCAATAATTCGCAAGCGTTGTTCGTTTGTAAGACGATTCACGGTTAAATTATAGACCAAACTGAAGGTGTTTGACAGTGAAACAAAACACGAAACGTGCGTCAGCTGTTTAAACCAGTGTTGCCAAAAAGACAAAAAAGACAATAGCTAAAAAATCACCATTTACATCGCGAGTTTGCCCAATCTAGTAAAATCTGCTTTTTACTTTATGAAGAGTTCTACTCCGACCAAGATGACCCCCAGTTGCTCCAGTGTGAAGGCTTTGCAATATCTGTGCTATGCCCTTTTGCGGTATCATTAGTTGCTTGATTACGGTGTTTTCAGTTTGTTCAAATCGTTTTACCAGCACTCCATCTTCCAACGCCAAACTATCGAATTGACTCCAGTAGCTTTTCAATTCACGCCCTTCCCCTAATACATTTTCTCATGAAGGTTTTTCTTGCTTCCTCACCCAAGATTTAACCACTAACAAACAACTGTCCTCGTCCTGCATTGCTTTCAGGTCATCACCAAGAATCTCTACGGCAGAGATGTGCTTCACCAGTTTCCGTCCATATCGTCAACCAATTCAGCCACCAATTTCCTCTTGGGGAGTGGTACTCGCCGAACTGGCAGTTTAATTGGCTGGGCTGACACCGTATCAACTCGATGTGTGGTTAACGAAGTGCGACCAAAGTCCTTTGGCCCTGTGGAAATGATGTCGCTGTACTTGGAAAACAGTGAACAAAATTGATGTCGTTGTTTTTCGCTTAACACTGGTGACTGCAGAGCGAGGTCTTGAATATCTGACGGCTGTACATTTTCAGCGGCACTTGGCACGTCGACGACATCAACTTCTAGAGCTCCTCCAATGATAGTATTTCTGGAAATAGTAATAGGGCCAGGACTAGAATTGAGAACACGAACCTTAACAACATCTCTGGAATGATCCATCCATCATCTGGACAAGTGTGCGGAAGATGGCAGTGCCGATTCATCGCACGCTTCGATCATAAATTCCTCATTTGAGTTATGGAACCTTCTAAAAGAGACTCTGAGTTGCCCGGAAGAGTTTGCGACAGAGCAGCAATGTAGTAAAGTGTGTAGTGTAGAGTAAAATTCGATGATTGTCCCCCGGAACTCGAAGTGATAATGATCGACCATCAATTGTCATACTCCGTGTAGCAAAGTCAAGCGAACAGCGATGGATGGCGTAGAAAATCAACTCCTAAGATGAACGCCAAGCACGAGAAATTCATGCTGGAACGATGATCCTTGGAGTTCGACTGTAGCTCTGGTTTGACCCTCTGACATAACTTCCTTACCAGTGATTCCTCTTATGCGGTGGGTAGTGGGTTTTAACGCATCTTTTTCGACGAGTGAAATGTGCAAGAGTGACACATCCGCACCAGTATCTATTAGGATATCAGAGTAACACCCATTTACCATTCCATTTACTATCAAACTCGTGGTACCCAATGCAAAAGCACCGATGGTATGAGTCGTCATTCCGTCGGTCACACTCTGAACAGTTGGTTGATTTTTAACACTAAGTGGGGGCTTGTCACCATTCTTCACCAACTGTTGCTCCCTTACGTTGGTGAGTGTTAGTTTTCCAATCTTAACGTCGACGGTATCGAGCATTCTTCTCTGAATGCCGAAGACCCGTCAGGTTTTTCAATTCTTTCTCGCCGATTTCCTCGATTTGCACGGTCGTTGCTTTCACTCGTCACGGTTGTCTGAAGAACTGAACGTTTTCCTAATCGGAGAGAATTATCCTATTTAGTGCCTCCGACAGACACGTTGGACGATTTACTGCAAAGAGATTCTGTACTTGGCCGTCTCGAATGCCTTCGATAAACTGCCTGAGTACGATTTTATGTAACACATCCGGAAGACAGCCATTTAAGACAAGGAATGCCCGTTTGCAATGCAAATTCAGCCATCGACTCCTTGGGTCGTTGAACTCTATTTCGCAGATGTGTAAAATTTGCATGCATGTCTATAGAAAATCGTTGTAGCAGCCAAGTAACAAGTAGTGTGTAGCTCGATGGCAAAACACCCAGTACTGCCATGGCATCACCTCGCAAATTAACGGCTAACACCTCGCCTTTCTCCTGCTCCGTCCATCGTTGACGTTTCGCAACAATTTCGAATTGACGCTCATATGCAAACCAAGAATCCTTGAGAGAGAAAGGGATCCTTCGTTAACATTTGATTTAGAGGGATTCACTGTACGCACCTGGTTCACATGGCTCTCCGTTGGCAATTGCCAAGTGGGGTCAAATTGCCTGGGAATTACCGGTGAGTTTGTTTCAGATGTGCCTGAATCCGCTCGGTGCGAGTCATTGAGGTCTGTAGTGATTCAGCATTGACTGGAGGGGACTGCCGATGGCGTTGCATTAACCCTGTTAGGTTCCAGCTGCCGATCGTTGATTCAAGCTCTCCCAAGCGTTTTCCCATAGATGCGTTCTGATTGGTGAATTTTTCTCCAATTTGATGTGCTGAGCGGCCACAGTTTCGCTTAGCTCACGTTTAACCGCAGCAAATTCCGAAAAAATAAGATATATGCAACATCCATATGCTTTCATCGACGCATCAGCAGAACTATGAATTTCATAACCGAGTCTTTTCGGACATAAAGTAAATCTGGGAACGGATACATTCTGCACTTCATTCAAATGTAAATGTGCGATTTATTTATTTTTTTTTTCTTCGTTTTTGTTTTATTTTATAATTCATTTTTCTTACATGCTAGACAAAAATAACTAAAACTAGCTTAACTAACTTAACAATCGTTCTTACATCTAACCTACTGACCCTATACGGGTACTCTAAGCTATTCTGAACTAAATTTAATTGTGCCTTTCGGCTTAGACTATGGTTTTTTTTTTTTTTTTTTATTTTATATGAATGTACTTTCTGATTAGTTTGGCCAAGAAAACTGGTAAAAAGCTTGGCATTATTTATCTATCTTAACCTATCTTAAACTTACTTAACCTAATATAAAAACTTATAAGCTAACTTAACTATGTCCGTAACAATGCGGCACGTGCACCAGGTCGTATATGTTATGTATATGCCTAACATATAAAATTTATACGCCGTTGTGCACCTTTTTTTTTATTTTATTTTTTTTTTTTAACGCGTGTTCTAACTGTGCTCAGTGCGACTTCTTCGTTAATTACCCAGAACATTTGCCTCAGTAATGCTACTAGAGCCTTAGGACAGGCGTGATAGTTCGATGTGTGCAAGTGTCGGACTAAACTGCTTGTAAATTGATGATCCTTCGGTAATAGCTATGGATGTTTTCACTCTTTAGGTATTTCCGCATGTTTTAACCTACCACCGACCTTCAATATAAGTACACATTCGACTCTTGAAGGAATGGACTCAGCCAATTGATGGAACCTTTCAGACTAAAGTTGCACTTCAATGAGTTGATTTCATCGTAAACTGATTCCATTTTCACAGCGTGAATAATGTGTAACATAGCAATGTCCAATTCGTTAGATGTTAAATGGTTGCTCATTTGATGTGACTGATTTTTCATCCGATGACAAAAACGTATCAAGTATGCCGAAAAATGAAGGATTTTGGGATAGGAACTAAAAACTATCCCGATCAAAAAATTTGGTTCAGATTTCTTACAAGCCAAAACCTCCTTTCGCTTTTGTTATGACATTTCCTGGACTGTACATCCTCTTGAGACTATGTCTGCTGGATTCTGTTCAGTAGGAACATGAAGCCAAATAACTCCCTGAGCTTTCGCTTGAAGTTCTGCAACTCTGTTCCCGACGAAGGTATTCAATTTTGAAGAATGCGTTGAAATCCAGTGTAGAACAATGGCCGAATCTTTCCAAAAGAAATTGTTAGCTTGGGACCCGTTGAAAATACTTTAAATTGTTTCCCAAACTTTCGACAGAAGATGAACTGCACACGTTCTAAACGAGGTAGTTGTTTTTTGTTAATGAGTGCTACTCGCGATTTTGCGATTAAGAGCCTAACTTGAACAGATCCTGCTACATCCAATGCTCTAAGATATATGCAACATCCGTATGCTTTCATCGACGCATCAGCAGAACTATGAATTTCATAACCGAGTCTTTTCGGACATAAAGTAAATCTGGGAACGGATACATTCTGCACTTCATTCATGTCAGTCATGAATTGCTGCCATTCTATATCTAACTTCTTGGGTAGTGGTACGTCCCAGTCGATTTTCTCGATCAACAGTTGTTGCAATATAATCTTTGCTTTAATGATGATATTAATAATAATAATATGGGTAGCGCTTCAGCCCGTAGAGGGCCAGGGCCTAGCTTCTCAGCAACCACTCGTGTTGTGCGTGCTATTGTTCTATCACGAGTGGAAGGGACCTACAGTTTTCTGCCGACTCCGAACGGCCAAGTTTGAGAAGCTTTTTCTAGACAGTTATAATCTTTGAGCATTGTCAGTGACTCGAAGGAGGTGGTGACGTGAAAAGTATTTCTTGTCGTACCAGGAATCGAACCTAGACAGGTAAGTCCTAGTGCGTAGGAGTCGACGCATATACCCACAACGCCACGGGCCACCATGGCTTTAATGATGATAGCGCTGAGTAAACCCAATGGATCGAATAGCGACGACGAAAGCGAAAGAATATAACCTTTAGTGTACTTAGAGTACGATCTATTCTGATTAGGAAAAGATGAAACTATCTTTGGTCGAATTCCACGTAATTCCTAACGTACTAGTAAGTCCTAATTCGCTCAGACTTATGGTCGTTGTCTGGACAGCCTTAGCTATATTGGGATGGTTGCTGTTCCATTTTGAAAGTTCTAGACAAGCTGTGTTTAGAATTTTTGTGACTAGTTTTGTAACCAAAGTTTCAAGGCAATCATCTTTTGCAATAAAATCATCCACGTAGAATTCATTTTCCAATGCATAGGAACCTAATGGTGACGATGTTCTATATGTTTCAGCTAAAGACATTAAACTACGAATAGCTAAGAAGAGAGCCGAAGCTGTGCCGTAGGTTACTGTGTTGAGTTGGTACGTTTGAATGTGTGATGATTCCTCTTTCCTCCATAGAATATACTGGAACCTTCGGTGATCAGGATGACGATCAGAAACTGACGATGTCTGCAGTTAGCACGAAAGTATTTAGGCGAAAACGAAGCAAAATTATTAATATCTCTGGTTGAATGGTTGGACCAACCATGAGAATATCATTCAATGAAATTTGTGTAGAAGTGTGGCAAGATGCATTTAATACAACTTTTAGTTTAGTTGAAGTACTACCCGGTTTCAAAACACATTGATGAGTTAGGTAGTAGTGCGATTCTTTCAAATTTGGTTCCTTGACCGGTGACATATGCCACAAAGCTTCATATTCATCTAGGAACATGACGTAAAACAGTTCATTCTTTGACAACCTACGCTCAAGTGCTAAGAATCGACGAAAGGCTATATCGTAAGATGCTCCTAAGCAATGTGGTTCCCTTTTTGAATGGTAGTTTCACTATGAGTTGGCCGTTTGATGAAGTCTCAACATTGTTTTTGAAATGTTCCTCACACTCCATTTGTTCCTCTGTCCATTGTGGGTATTTCACTGGAACTTCCTCCAATTCCCAAAAACGTCTAACGACGTCTTTTGAAGAGAAGGGAGACATTCTCCTAATTTGATTTGTCCCACCTTCAGAAACTCGAAAAATGGTGCAGTTTGATAGAAGTGCTCATCCTAACAACTGGGGCCTAACAAAGATTGAATTTTAGTTTTCGCAGAAATATACAAATCTTTCAATTCTTCACGACTGTTATCAGGCGGTGATAATCTTTCGATGTGAGTCTGGTAAGCGAGTAATTGTTTATAATAGGATTCTAGAATTCTTAAACGACATTCTAATTCAGTAGGCGAAAGGGACTTATCACTTGCTAGTTTTTAGTTTTTCGTTTTGCCGACTTTGTGGGGTTTTCACTTCAGTTTATGAAGTAGTACGTTAAGTTATTTTAGTTAATGTATTAGTACGTTTGGGCCCCAAAATGTGCGATCGGGTCGGGTTGATGGACGACGAGTTTAAAGAAAAGACTGATTTCCACGAATTTAAGGAAGGAATAATAGCTTTATTTCGTTTGCTTTTATAGTGAGAAAATACAACGGTCGTTCTAGTGAAAATACAAGAAAATTATGGCCGCTCTTACAAAACATGGCGCAATATTCAAATAACATACAATACAGAGTGCATGGAGCGCGTGTTAAAAAGATTTTTATCAGCAACTGCTACCATCCCACAATTCCGTCACCCATGATTCGGTCAGGATACCAACAACGCAAAAGAAGAAATCTGGAGGAGATAGATGAATTGTGACAGCATTTGAGTCGACGCAACTAGCATCGAACATTTTGAAAGGAGGTACTGCTACAACCCCCTCATCCACTGAAATGTTTCATGTCAAGGGCGGGGCTAGAGGAAAGCAAATAAGTTCAGTGAAACTTTTATGCTAAGAAAATCATGTCTTGGCTGTTTTTCTTAATACTACCGAAATCAGTGTGTTCGGTGAGTGATTTGTGTCATAAGCCTGGTCACATTAGTAGCATACGAGTATGTTTGTCAGCAAAACGTTCCGATTTTTCTCCCGCGACACAGTGATCGATGAACCGAGTAAGACGACGAAACGCAGGCACCTTTTTCAAGCAAGCATCGCGTGGTGGACAAACAGAATCTGGTTGATGAAAAACCATTTTTTGAAAAAGTTTCATTGGCAGAATTGGTTACTGACGAAAAGTCAAATAAAATTTTTGTGTTGCTGCACGTAAATCAGCACCCCATGAAGTTTCAACTTAACACCGGTGCCGCACGTTCACTGGTGAGCTTCGACGGGTAGTCCCGTCTGTAATCCAGTAGCACGTTGCCTCAGAACTTTAGGGGGGAGTAAGTGTGCCGGTTTAGGGCACATTAGATGTAAATGTACGGTGGAAAACACGATATTTGTCTCTTATCGTTTCGCATTTAGGTCAAGGAGCATAATGATCAAGAGATCATAATGAACGCTTAGAGCGTTTGGTATCCACTTACAGTTTTCGGAGGAAGAAATGGCATTCAAATTTATGTCCGATTCGAGACAGCAATTAGCGTTACAAGCTCAACATCTCTGCAAAAAGCACGAGATACTTACTTACTTATCAGGTCGGCGACCTATGGAGGATCCGAGCCTGAGCAATTGCTGCCCTCCATCGTTGGTCCTGGGCACGCTGCTTCCAGTCATCAAGACCAAGCTGTCTTGCATCCGCGATTACTTGATCTTTATACCGGAGACTCGATCTTCCTCTCCTTCTCGAACCAGTAGGCTCGGATTCAAAGACCCTCTTTGCTGGAGCATTGTTGTCCATGAGCTCCGGACTACATCCACGAATTAAAATTGAGAATAAATAGCTTTATTGATTCTGGGAACCAGCACAAAATGACTGTTGTTAACACGTAAATTGTAATTACCATATAGGCTGCCGGCCGTATATCCGGATTTGAGAAAAAATATCTTAAGGACTTTAAAACAGTATAAATGTCTTATTGGAAGAATTATATGGTTTCTGAATAGATCAATTAATTTAGCATAACTTTTGTAGCACCTCCTGTGACTTGAGTTATCACTACTTGAAGTGACTATTTCGTAATCGGACATACTTTCTGTTTTAATTACTACGTCTTTAAGTAAGATGCCTTTTCCAGTTACGTTTATCAGACACACAAATGGACTTCCAGTAGAAACTATTGTATTAGCTATGAAAATACCATTCACTAGCTCTTGATTTGGAATCAGAACCTTATTTTCATATGATCTCACGTTTATTTTTCTGATTACCTCTGATCTAGCACGGTGGCCATGGACGATTGTTTTTTAATGTTGCACACTGCGTCAGGGTTATTTTGAATATTAAGTGGCAGCTTAAATACTGAATGAGCTGTTCTACCTCCATCCAATAAAGTTGCTGCAATGCCCGATGATGCAACGGCCAATGCGATGCCATTATTTGATCGTATTTCAGCAAGAATTAGTGACATAAGGAATGTTTTGTCAGTTCCACCCTGTGCATTCAAAAAGAAGAACCCACCTTGTCCTGATGAAACTGCGAGCAAAATGCGGTCATTAATGGTTCTTTGTTCCTCACTCATTAGTGGGGCATTGCGAGTAACAATCGCTGCCATTTCTACAGTGTTGTACTGCAGTTCACGATTCATTTCAGTGTTAATTAAATCAGAAGCAGTTCGATTTGGCGAATTCATACCGAAATGAGTGAGTGATAAGTTGGTAATGACAACGCCAAGTTACTCAATAGCAATCAATGCTTCATTGTACGTAGCGTCGCTAAATGTTATCGTTAGATCGTTACACCGTGTACGATGTTGATGCAATATATCATCAGTCATTGAATCTTTGTGATTATCCCACAATATCTGTGCTCGAGCTGGGAAACATGTAGTCAACACTATAGCAAATAGTAGACGAATTTGTATTGCTGTACAGTTCAAAGCAGCTTCAGCCAGCATACACTCCCACTGGTTGTCGTCTTCCAGCCGAGTGCAAAGCATGCGTCTTTATATGTTGGATACTGTTGCCCATTCACTTTACGTATATCTTGAAATGATAATGGGCCAGTAACATTAATCAACAACAGTCGAAGATAAAAGCGCTCAGTGTGTCTTGGATTGACTGTAAATAATCGCCCCAAAGCGTTCGATTTAATTAAATTGAGACATGAATCATCTGGTGAGCCTTGCTTGCGGGGCATCCATTTTTTTGTTTGAGCCCATGTGAAATAGCGTGGTACTTGTGAATAGAGTAATGTTCTTGCAAAGGCACCAAAATCATCCGCACTATTACACAATTCACAAAATGTAGTGAGTGTAGTTTTAGGTGGATTTGTACCACTATCAATCACTGTCTCGTTCGTGAAAAATACACGCTGACCGTTTCCAAGATGGACGGCTAACTAAACAACTACTGGATCCCGTTCATGAATTGGAAAACCGAAGATACGCCAAGCAGCTTCATTCGAGCTGATGTACCGACCCATTTGGTAAAGCGTAATTTCATCGTTTTTGTGCATTGGAGGAGCATTTACATTAGTATTTTCTACTCTAAACACAGCCATATCACTGCCTTTATGGACATACTTGCAAATATATTTGATGCTTTTCACAGAACTGCAAAACTCAACATTAATATGAGCATTGTATGTCTTGCTTAGCAGAGCCGAATACGGCACCACCCAACGATTGTCAATGTCTGTGTTGCTGATATTTTTAATAAATGATTGTCCGCCATTATCGATATTTCTTCGGCGATGTATTTCCTCGCTTTTGCCACTCAACTGAATACAGCCAGCAACGTGTGGGACCGAATACATTTAATTTAGTAATGAAACTTATTAGAGACTTCAACTTTTGTCTGAATACACGTGCTGCAATGTCATGACGATGTATTGCATTTTGGCCAGGCAATAGCAAAGATGTAATCTCTGGCCATTTTGGATTACATGTGAACGTGATAAATAAACACGGTCGTCCATATTCGCGCACGTAAGCCATAGCATCCTGTATATATTCTTGCATATGACGTGGACTGCCCACGTACGATGATGGTAAAGTGACAGAGTTACCAATTTCGGCGACGTCGGCGTTGTTGCTAAAAGCGTCTCGTAAGTGAATGTACTCTTCCGTACGCAGCTTGAGTTGATTATATCGTAAGTATCGTAGTCGTTCGCCCTCTATCTTCGCATACATGTCGACCAAAGCTCACGACATCGTAGAATGACGTTATCCAGGCCGCGCCGACTCATTAATCGGTACGCAAAATAATCTTTCGAGCTAACGTTCTTGTTTGTTTCAGCTCCTGTAATAATATATTTATGAATATTAATTTAAATTAATTACGTTCAATAATTGAATTGTTTTGTTAAATGGTTAATGATCAAGTTCATAATAAATGAAGTACCTGATACGGGATCTCGTTGTTTTATGCTTATGCAATATGCGTCTTGCCCCTTCCAGAATATTAGCGGATATTGGAGAGCGTCATATGAACGATGTGCATCAGCAATGAACGGAAGATTATTATTTCTTCTACGAATCACAATTTCTCGTGTACCTGTACGATCGCCAACCATGATGCAACGTCTTCAACAACAGGTTCATTGAATCTACGAATATGTTCTCCAGCTGGTGTTTTATCAGGATTAATGACAATAGCTTGATTATCGCTTTGTAATTTGTGCATGTGTGATTTGAATATTTTCAACAATTCATTGTGCTCGTTCAATAGAGCGCCCAAGTCGCTGACGATGTGCCTGTCAAAAAATGAATCAAGGTTATTATACTAACAACGTGCATTCACGCGATTGGCAAGTGCGCTTCCGGAATCCTCGCCGCCCATGAAGTAGATTTGTAAAAATGTATGTGGTTCGTTGGACATTGGTAGCAATGAGCCCATTCTATGATAAACTTGGCCTCTGATTTTGAATGTAGAATTGTATTGTTGACCATTAGCATTAGTATTTCGAACTATTTCTGTTGCTCCAAACGATGACATTAGACAGCATGAATTGAATGTTCGAATTGACTTCAGGAATACGTTAGAATCTGGATCCGTGCGGATAAGTAAACCGTTCAATGGTTCAGGTGGTGTTTCAATTTCAGGTAGCTGCGCTTTTCCTGAAGTGCAACACATCCCAGGTGGCTCATTTTTGAATTTGAGAGCATGACAATGCGGACATTCCTTATCCATATCACCAATTACCACTTTTGAATGAGCATAATATTCAATATCGGACTCATACTGGAATGGTAGACGCAAAAATGAATCAGATGTAAATACACGATGTATCTGTTGGCGTTGTTTGTCATTTGTTCTGCGTCTACTAACCGTGAATCGGCGTGATTGTCGTTGTTCTAAACGTATAACATCATTCAGCTCGTGTATCTTCTGATTGTTCTTGACGCAATTGCTCCATGCTCACACGTGCATCAGCATTTTGTTGCTTGTTCTTCTGTTCTTTGGGATCTTTGATCTCTCATACTTCTGGACCTACTTGTATTACGGCTCAAATCAGCCCCTTTGCGTTATCTTGGCATTGCTCACTGTACGAAACACATATAAATAGAATTAATGAAATTACTTAATGATGGAAAACGTTATAGTTATAATTACGGCCAGGATAATAGCGAAAATATTAGTTCTATGAAAAAAAAATTCATGAAAAAAAATTTGAAATATGAATTTTACTAAAAAATTATTTTGTTATAATTATATCAAATAATTATATAAAAAAGTATACTTACAGCACAAAAGCCGTTGTTGGTTGAAGCTCGTGACACGTGTTGAGTACTTTTAAGGTTATGTAAATCACTTGTTTAACTAAAACTTGATTAACTGAACTAATCACTTAAATTTAATAATTTTATTATTATGAATAAAATAGTAATAATTAATACTTAATATGAGAGTTACACTGAGATAGCAATAAGATAATTATAAACGTTACTACTACACTTGATACATAAACAATAATGATGGCCGAAAACTGTATAGGGGGTGAGAGAAGTCTTATTGTGTGAGAGAACCAGGAAACCGGCTTCAGTCTCATCCCTACTCCGTGCTGTTTACTTAGAAGTGACATCGGCATTTCACTCACCAGTAAAGTCGCGGCATATTTTAAGAATCTAAGGGCCGTTTGCTCATTCGTTACATAACTCCTTATTCATGACATAAGCCCTTAAGAGTCACTTATAGACATAGCGACTAGTTTTTGACTCATTTGTCGAAATTCGTGATGGCTATTACACAGTTTTATGGATAGCTCCGTTTGTAAAGTGATCGCTAACTATGTTGTACATAAATTTTGTTTGTGCAAAGCAATTAAGCTTAAGTATTACATATGCGAATGAGCAAACGGCCCTAAGATTGGTAACACTAAGCATATATCAGGATTAAACTTTAATAATAAAAATAAATGTTTATTTTCATAAAAAAAATGTTAGATTTGCCATAAGCTAGGGAAATTTTAATCGAAGTACAGTTAAAAACATTATAATTGATCAGTTATCGAGCGTGATTATAATGATTAAATTACTAAAATGGCTATAAAACAACAGAGGTGTTGTATGTATTTTTTAATGCCACATTATAAAAAAATAAAAACAAAAAATTTCGTCCAAAAATAAAAAAAAAATATTAAGGGTGAACAACCCTTATCACTTAGGGGTATGAAAAATAGATAGTAGCCGATTCTCAGACCTACTGAATACGCATATAAAAATCGGTAAAGCCGTTTCGGAGAAGTACGGTAACTAACATTGTGACATAGAAATTTTATATATTAGAAGATGATCCTATACTGTATTTCTAGGATTTCGGTTTCGACACCTTTCCTGGCAAGTTCATCTGCTGCATCATTGCCGGTTATGTCCCTGTGTCCCGGGACCTGGTAAAGAGCAATCGAGTGCTGTGTTAAGAGCCTTGAGCTCTTTGCGACAGCATCGTGGACTTGACCGTAGCAGAAAACTAATTTTTTTTATCATCAAAGTGTACTAAGATCTTGTTGTTCTTGATTGGTCGAGTTTGTATTCCGAAGATGGTATGGTTGAACTTCACCGACTCGAGCGGTCCTGTTTGTTAAATATATTATTGCATTACCCACTTTTATATTGAAAACCGATAGTGGGATGTTCAGGTGACGACTTTGCTTTATGTTTAGCGTCGAAGCGCGTCGAGCATATGGTGTCATTCTGTTAAACTTCAGTATTGTTCTCGTTAATTTGTTTTGAAGCGTTTTTGAAAATATGTCGATGATTGCATTCAAAGTGAGTTTTTTTCTTTATATTGTATATAGTCACCGTTGTCATGTAATCCATTTTGTTTCTAACTCTTTTGAAAAATCTCCTAAATATTTTATGCGGTCCACTTTTCAATCATTTGTTCGTTTAAATTAATGTAACATCATGGTCCGTATTTCCAATTCTGAAAAACTCAAACTTCATAGCTTCGTTTTTGATCTGCAAATAAAGGATCAATTTATGACGTACTTAAGTTTCAAATCTAGCTCAATTACAAGTTCGAGTAGTTATACTTCTCGCTCACCTGGTCTTCTCATTAATTATAGCGCGCTTAATAATAGTCTACGTTATGAATACAGGGTAATAGTTTTATGTGATTCTTCTTTAGCATACAGTTAGTTTAGTGGTACCTTAGGTTTAGGTTTAGGTAGGTGGACTGCCCCGAAACCGCCAGCACACTTATACCATGCTGGTCCATTGTGAAATCCATAGTCAGACTACTACCACTGATCGGCAACGCCAGTGGTAGTGCCGTTTATTTGATCCCAACGGCAATTGGTGACATGACCAGATTTGAAAAATGAATAAAGCGTATTAACTTAGCTTTCACTGGGATTCGAACCCCTCATCCAGCTGTGCTCCGTGGTATCTTAAATAAGCATGCCTCGCGTTGTTCGCAAAACGTCAAGAATAGAGTGTATAAATTGACAAGTTTAAAGCCTTCTATTAATACGGCCTTAGTTATCAAAATAAAAGAAGAAAAAGACGAAATATTCGAATAATGTCAATATTTTAGTGCTTTTAAATAACTACTTATGTAAAGATATTTCCGAAGATGTTATTCCATGTAAAAACAATTATTATTCTAAAAGTTTTCGTGAGGTTAGTGGTGATTCTAGAAAAGAATGGAAACTTGTTAAAGAAATTCAGAATAAATCTTCGGTCAGTCCACTAGTCCATAGTATTAAATGAAACGAAGTCACCATTAATGACACCAAAGACTTGGCTGAACAATTCAATGAGTATTTGCCTTCTATTGGCACTAATTTAGTATCGGACAGCTGTTCTGAATTCTGTAACTGTAACTGCACAGTTGTTGATAAATTATTCGCTCATAATTTCTTTGCCGAATCAATAAGGTCCTGCTTGGAATTATTAACTCACTAAAAAACTAACTCTTCAACAACAAACTCTTTTAAAGAATGTCGTTAAAAAAAAAGCTCTGAACATTTGCGACATTATTTGTAATATTTTTAACAAAAGTATAGCCTGTGGAATCTGCTATCAATAATTATAGGCCTATTTTTTTACTTCCAGTGTTTACGAAGATTTTTGAGAAAGCTATAAAGAATACTATGATCAAATTCTAAGATAAAAATAACTTCTTCAGCAGTTATCAATCTGTATTTGGCTCAGGTTTATCAACTGAAGGATCCCTGTAAAATTTCTGCACACATATTAATGATAGTTTATAAAACTAAATTATACAATTGTGGTTTTAGGAAGTAAACATAAATGGTTCAGTTCGTATATATCAAACATTAAACAGAGGTAACAAATTAATGGGCAAATGAGTTATTTTAGAGACATCTCCATAGGAGTTCCTCAAGGCTCTGTGCTAGGACTGATACTATTCTTAATCCTTATTAACTCACAATTTTCTCAGAATTTACGTAGTAAGATTAATGCGTTTGCTGATGACATGGGTCACTGGTTTCAACGGCATAATCTGGCGATTAGTGATAAAACGAAGGTGATGTTTCTTAATCTATGTGCAAGAAAGTTGGACTTTGGTACGTTTTATTTCCAGTGTGCCAAATGCAGAAAATGTTTACATAGTAAGTATATTTGTAAATCAGGGACACAAACCTATTTTAAGTCCCTTACATGTTCTGAGAATTGCTTCGTTATAGAAAATGTGAAGTCTTGCTGTTACACTTCACAGGAATATTATTTGGTTCGACCATACGAGTGCTCTTAAAAAGCTTGCCACAACACAGTTTTACTCATTAAAATCACTCTGCTACGGTGATCTTCCTAAATGCATCTATTAAGGATTTGTCCATTCTAGGCGCGTATATGGTTGAGTTTCCTATGGTGGAACTCATTTCAACAAAATGGACCCACTTATAATTTCTCAAAAACACATTATTCATCTAATTTGTGACAAATCGTCGTTTTAGTAGTCTATTACTTCCCAGAAACCTTAAAATGCTACCATTAAAACACTTATATTGATATAAAGTCTTAAAGATATTTTTCTCTAGATTAGCCTATGAACTGAATAAAAGCTCTGATTACTAAAACGTAAGAACCAACAATTTTAATCTGGTTACTGTACCACATCATAATCTGCAAATTTTCTTACACTTTTGTACGGTTGTACATTAGAATCGCTATGTTGACATTTCTAACCTGCTTTGTTATCATCTAAATACTTCTCTCTTCATATAACATTAATATTAGTTACTTTTTGTGTTCTCATTTATATTAAGCACATACACATCTTTTTCTATATTTTTTTTTGTTGTCAACTTACTAGAAAATCTATCTTTTTATTTTTTTTGTTTACATGACACCCTGCTTTCGTTTCTAGTACCTTCTGAGCTATATATTCCAGGTTATTTTTTTAATGTACGTATAATATTCCATAATGTAACTTTAACTAAATAATACTACTACTTTCCCAAATACAAATTTAGATTTAGATTTAAATAGATTTTCCTCGTCACCATCATCATATGTGATTAAATAGTTTGTTAGTGAGCTGCAATTGAAGTTGTAATTTCATGGTAAGGCTAGAATATTCACGACTACTATTTCATTTGTTGAGTCGTTAGTATCGTCTTGAGTACTTCCATCGGGGTGCTCATTCTTGCGGTTGCTTCTATTAAAATAGATTGGCAATTGAGTCCTTTCGGGGTTTCTACCAAAGCATTTAGAAATGAAGCTTGTTATAACGACAGATGAAACGGTGGGATGAGCAGGAGTAGTGGCCAGATGGTAAGGTCAACGATTATTGAAACAGCTATGGTGGCACTTTAATAGTTTTGTTTGTATTTTTTTACGTCACCAAGCCCAAAGAATCCGTGCAATACATTTTCAGAAAAAGTGTGTCTGAAGATTATGCGATGTCTGACTGCAACGAGTAGTTATTCTATCCGATGAGGAGGAGGTACAGATCAGACATCACCCGTCTGTTCGTGGTTCCTACTTACTTCGCGTGGAACGCAAGCACACTCTGAGGGTCATTAAAGTCACAAATTGAGTGACTCAATAGCACCAACTAAATCACTTTCTAGCAAAGACCAAATGGTTCCTGGAGTAGGAGTTATTCTATCCGAGTGGAACCCAAAATTTTTGATTGGTTGATCCTGATTAGTTTGCGAAAGGCTATTCCGTAGTGATTACTTCAAAGCCAAGTGTAGAGATCGCAAGAACACTAAAATTCATCACTACCTACTGCACTAACTGCACGCATAGGGTGTCATTTGTCATTTATTTATTTATCCGTTTCATTTTTCAGGCATTTCTTTGGGCAATTCTAGTTTCGAGAGAAAAGTTCTGCGTTCAATCTTTGGTCTTGTTTGCATTGATAGTTTTTGAAAAAGAAGATTCAACTGTACGGGTTGTAAAGCGACGTCTGAATAGACGTCTGCGAATTAAATGCCTAAGGTGGCTAGGGCAAGTAGAGCTCATGGACAACACTGCTCCAGCCCGAAAAGTCTTTGACTCCGAACCAGTAGGACAACGCAGTAGAGTATGTCCACGAAACAGATGGCGCACACAAGTGGGAAAGGACTTCAACCAACTTGGCGAGCGAAATTGGAGGCAGCTGGCTAATGATCGTCCCTGCTACAGAGGCTTGTTGGTTGAGGCCCGGACTATAGCGATATTAGAAGAAAAAGGAGCGTCTTCTATAAATACTACATATACAGGTAGTCTTGCGTCTCCAGGAGCAATACAAGTCGAACGGCGCTCTCAGGTTTTTTTCTAAATCAGCGGCAGTGCCGTCTTCTGCAGGCTATTTGTTCATGTATTTCCATAATTCTTTGATGACAAGATATTTCAACGACAAGTCCGTTAGTTCGTGTAAGTCATAAAGAAGTGTTTTCCAAGCGATATATTTCTTATTCGGCAGAGACTGGGATAGTTGCATAGGTAGTGAGAAGGGACTTCTGTCTCTTCTTCATCACCACAGTCCCTGCAGATATAGTCATTGGTAAGTCCCATTTTGATTTCATGGTATTGCAGATGATTATGACCGGTTAGCACACCGACTACGATCCTATATTTTTTTTTTTTTTTTTTTGAATTCATTTTTGTTTAATTTTTTATTCATTTACTTACGTGCTAGACAAAAATACTTAAGACTAGCTTAACTATCTTAGCAATTGTTCTTACATCTAACCTACTGACCCTATACGGGTACTATAAGCTATTCTGAGCTTAATTTAAGTATGCCTTTCGGCTTAGTCTATGTTTTTTTTCAATTATTAACAGTCTGTTTTGTTTTTTGTTTAGCCAAGAAAACTGGTAAAAAAACTTGGCTTAATTTATCTATCTTAACCTATCTTAAACTAGCTTAACCTAACATTAAAACTTAAAAAACTATCTTAACTATGTCCGTAACTATACGGACACGTGCACCATAGCGTATATGTTATGTATATGCCTAACATGTATAATTTATACGTCGTAGAGCACCTTTTTTTATTTTTGGTTTATATAAATTTTTTTTTCTTATGTGCTACCCTATAACCTATAACCTATGGTAAGTTGGCCACCAGGTCAACCATCGCGTCATCATTTGGAAAAGCCAGCGACGGCAGAGACTGGTTTTGGTGTGACCACCAGTAAAAATGCCGCTCTTTGGCAGACTCTCTCCTGTCTCGAGCTGAGATCCTCGTGACTGCGAGCGACATCCCGTTCGTATTGGAGTCGCCTGTCCACTGTTCGGCGTACGACATGGAAGATGACAGGACATCCTTGTGGATCCTGTATTAGGCCAATTGTGTCGACCACTCTCTCATAGTACATAACATTGGTGTAGGAAGCCTCAAAGATTAGACTGTTGGAAGATGTCATAGCTCGTGCTGATCAGTTTAATAATAAAATTATCTACCCTGTTCAAGTTTGCCTCGCTGTACAGGACCTCGTTAGGGTAGAACTTCTTGTACTCAGACTCGGGTGTACGATACAACCGGAGACAAGTGCGAAGACACTGTCTCTCGAACTACCTCATCGTTTCCATCTGGGAAGAACTCACATTGAACCACAGTGGACAACCGTAGGCCATAACTGGATGGATGGGTGGGGATGGGGGATGAGGGCCATGTAGCAGATTATCTTTACTCTGGTATCAAGTTGGCTGCTGTAAAACAACCCGCTTGCTACAACAAAGGCCTTTTTAGCTTTCGCCAGAGCAATATCTATATGCTTGTTAAAATACAGATATTGGTCCAACCAAATGCCTAGATACCTTAATACACTTTTCACATCTAACGGCGTTCCTGCGGGTCAACTATACCGAACTTACGCCAGTTCCTATGCTGCCATGTACAGCGGGGTCCTGAAAAGGATAGTTGCGCACTTCAGGAAGTTGATGATCAACTTCCAGTCGTCGCAAAATCGCTGAATTTGTTCGAAGTCAAGTTGCAGCATTGCAGCATTCCTCAACCCATTGTTTCAAAACTCGAATGACTACCTTTTCAAAAACCTTGCTTATGGAAGGAAGAAGACTGATCGACCGAAGATTTGTCGGGATAGATTTGTCTTTGTCCCGTTTAGGGATAGGTTGCACCACAGCTGTTTTCCAGTGTGCCAGGTAATAAGCATTACTCAGCGCATTGTTGAACAGTGTTGTGTAAATCTGCATGGCTTCGGGGGGAAGATAGCGAAGCACAATATTTTGTATACCATAAATTCCCATCGACTTTTTCTTCTTCAACGAGTTAAAGATACCCTTAGAATCTTCTTGAGAAATCAAGATGTGATTTCCATCATTGTCGACGGCATTATTTGCCATGTTATCGCCACTGAACCTGTTAAAACCAGGATTCTCAGATCGCCATTGACTTATCTCGTTTCGGAGCTCGAAGTGGTTTAGCGATGCTCAATGCTCCAGGTCGTGATTGGGCCTACGAACCTCGGTGACCGTATACACTCGCTGAAACACAGCACCAATTGCTTTCACATTCTCCTGGGGATTTTCAACCACGAAGAAGTCGTTGTCTATCGATGCCAACTGAAGTCAGTAATTGTACGTTATTTGTCGTTCTGGGAAGTCTAACGGCCTGAATGTCGTTTTGATCTTTCCTCCGAAATATTTTATTTGCTTGTGGGAACATACCCGGGTTGTTACATCGTACAGCTCGGATTTTTTGCCCCAGTGCAAGCTTATAGCCAAGCTATAGTTCATACGTATTAGCTGTGGGAGGTTCTTGAACTCCGACTTCAATTCCCGGACTCCTGCGTTTTGTGGATCTGTAAACCGCATGTGCAAGTGTTTGAGTCTTGACAGCAGCCTACTTTTGTGCACGTGAAGTGCATCGACGGTAGCATTTCGATAAACATCGCTTTCATCGATTTGTACTACCTTCGGAATAGTCTTGTCCATAGTATATTTAATTACGTCGTCCATTTGTATGAGGTACCTGCCAACCTCTTCGTTCGTTAGGTTTCTGTTTGATGGAAGATTGATCCCACTCCAACGTAGTTCTGTGGATAACGTCCTGGAGAAGCGAGGCCAGCGGGTCTTATTGTAATTATAAGGATTCCTCTGGACATACTCCTCCAGTTCTACCACCTTGTTCGGGAGCTGAATAGCCGCGAAGAGTCCGCAGTGATCACTCTCGTACTCAACCGCAGTTAAACAGTTCCGATCTGTTTGTCTATCAGCAACAGATCCAGATAGGACCCACATCTGGGGTACGATGGCCTATCAGATGCAAGCAAATCTAACTTGAACTCAATATTGTGCTCTGCCAACCAGTTATACAGTGGGGTCCCCCGTCGTTATGCACTCTATTGCCCCATTCTCTAGGTTTGGAGTTCAAATCCCCAGCAATTATATAATAGATTTCCTCCGAGCTCAGTCGAAGGCTAGTGAAAAGAGTATCGAGCTCTAAAATGTAATTGCGATTGAGTGCAGGATTGTCAGCTGCGTAGATCGCGATCACATATAACCGCCTCCACCCTGGAGAGGAATACGTGCAATACACGTTTCTAGCACTTAAAATCTTCGCACTTCACTGCTATACATAACCTTATGACAGCGGCCTTTTTTGATTAAGAGAGCGACCCCGCCCCCTCGCAAGGATTGGGGCCGGTTTCTTCGAACTACGTGGTAATTCTTGTACCAGAGTGTTCACGTCTGGTTCAGCTTAGTTTCGCTGGCCATCAGCACGTCTGGATTGTGAGCTTGCATAAGGTTGCCGAGCGTTAATTTGAGTTCTATCCTAATAAGCGAATTCACATTCACTGCTAGGATCTTCAGGTTACTAGCTGCCATTAGAACGATGATGCGTTTGGCACGGCAAACACCGTCGAGTAGATTAATTCTACTCGTGCTGCTTGCTCTTGGAACTGTTTCTCGAGCTGAGCGATCTGCCCCTGGATAGAGAGCAGTACCGCCATCATATCCAGATTCGCTTCAGGTTGCCTGGCCACTGCGATTGGGGTCACCTTCGGCCCTGTCTGTTGTACCGGACGCCTACCTGACGCCATTTGGGCGCAACGGTGGTAGCTGGAACACGGGGCACTGGCCTCGCTTCTACCATTTTGACTTGTTTCATTGCCTCTATACTCTTTCTGATCTCCTGCACTTTGGGACATCCGCGATAATTAGCAGGGTGCCCATTGCTCTTACAGAGTATGCGTGTGAGCATAGCCCTGTCCCCGACTTTTTCCTTCCTTAAACTGCATTCCACTGGATTGTGCGCATTTGACGCAGCGAGACTCCATGTTGCAGTTCGCCGCGGCATGCCCAAACCTCTGACAGCGACCACATTGGACTATGTGCTTCGTCTTTATTAATGTTTCCCATTTATGCTCTCTATTCTACTGTCTGGGATAACCTGAACAAGGAAGAATGGAAGTTTTCTGTTCTCCCTTTTTGTTACCGTAGTGGTGAAGGGCTTAACCGCAACGAACGTCACATCGTCGTACTGGCACAGTACAGCTAGGATCTCTTCGGGATCAGTAGCAGGATCCACGCCCTCTGCATTTTCTCCCCTTTTGGGGTGTACGAAAAAAACTCGACCGCTATTGCCGCTGGCGTTTCTTTTATAATGTGATAGTCTGCCCCTGATGAGCAGTGGATAGACATCCGTAAGGGTCCTTCATATTTCAAATAGAAAGAGTTATTGGTGGCCAACTTACACAGAGTGTCGACCTTCTTCGTCTCCAGTCCGAAAACAGCGGCCATAGCTCCTTCTTCGTTGCAGATGGTTGCTGCTGCTGCTGTTGTTGTTGTTGCTGTGGCTGCTTCTGCTGCTGTTGCTGTTGCTGCTGCAGCGGCTTCTTCTTCTGCTGCTGTTGTTGTTGCTGCTGCTGCGCCTTCTTCTTCTTCATTTGCTGTTGTTGTTGTTGTTGTTGCCACTGTTGTTGTTGCTGCTGCTGTTGTTGTTGCTGCTGCTGTTGTTTTTACTGTTGCTGTTGTCGTTGCTGCTGTTACTGTTGTGCAGCTTCCTTGACCGCTCGCCTGGCCTGTAATTTATTTTGGAGTGCCTGTATGTGAGCCCTCTGCCTCTGGATCTTACTTAAGTGCTCCAGATCCTCCTCCTCTTCGTCATCCAGATCGGATGACATTAGGGCACTGTAGGAGTTCCCTCTACCTCCGTAGGAGAATTCCCCCCCGCCCTCTGCCGACTCGTATTTTACATCGTCGATTGGATTTTGTTTTTGTTTCGTCTCGATTATGGCAATTGCTGTTGAGGCTGTTGCTAATGCTGCTGCAGTTGTTGTTGCTTCTTTTTTTGCGTTTGCTACTGCTGTTGTTGTTGCTGTAGGTTTTCCCGCAACATTTATATCGCCTGAGGTTAGAGTGGAGCGGCGCTTCAACAGGTTCGACTGCGGTTGCAGTTTCTTCCTCCTCTTTCTCCTTTCCTCCAGTGGATTTGGCTGGTGGCCTGATACATTAGCTCGGTGGCCTGATGTTTCAGGTTCAGCATTCTCACCCGTGTTTACGAGCGCGGGCGGCTCTGCTGATTCCATCACGCCACTTGCACTATTTTGCTTAGTATATTTATTTTTTATGAATTATAAATAAAAGAAAGTCTCTGCTTTTTTTGGAATTCGAAGCCAGCACCGCGTCGTCACATCGAGTTCTTATAAATTTCGCTTTATTCTGCGCACATGTAAAACTCACTCTTCACTTTAGCCAAAACACGTCTGCTCTTGCTGGAGGTCTGTGAACGACTGGCGTTCATTTATATTTCTATGATCCTACACTGTATTTCTATGATTTTGATTTCAACGCCTTTCCTGGTAAGTTCATCTGCTGCATCATTGCCGGTTATGTCCGTGTGTCCCGGGACCTGGCAAAGAGCAATCGAGTGCTGTGTGTTAACAGCCTTGAGCTCTTTGCGACAGCATCGTGGACTTGACCGTAGCAGAAAACTAATTTTTTTTTATCATCAAAGTGTACTGAGACCTTGTTGTTGTTTGTATTCCGAAGATGGTATGGTTGAGCTTCACCGACTCGAGCGGTCCTGTTTGCTAAATATACTATTGCATTACCCACTTTTATATTGAAAACCGATAGTAGGATATTCAGCTGAAGTCTTTGCTTTATGTTAAGCCTTTGAAGCGCGTCGAGCATATAGTATCATTCTGTTAAGCTTCAGTATTGTTCTCATTAATTTGTTTTGAAGCGTTTTTGAAAATTTGTCGATGGTTGCATTCAAAGTGAGTTTTTATCTTTGTATTGCATATAGTCACCGTTTTCATGTAATCCATTTTGTTTCTAATTCTTTTGAAAAATCTCGTAAATATTTTAGGGGGTCCACTTTTCAATGATATATATTTGCAACTCTGAAAAACTCGCTTTGTTTTTGATCTGCAAGTAACTGATCATTGTATGACGTACTTAAGTTTCAAATCTAGCTCAATTACAAGTTCTAGTAGGTATACTTCTTGCTCACCTGGTCTTATTATTAATTATAGGGCGCTTAATAATAGTCTACGTTATGAACACAGGATAAATGTTTTATGTGATTCTTCTTTAGCAAACAGTAAGTTTAGTGGTAATTTAAGTTTTGGGTTTAGGTAGTTGGACTGCCAGGAAACCGCCAGCACACTTACATCATGCTGGTCCATTGTGAAAGCCATAGTCAGACTACTCCCATTGATCGACAACTCCAGCGGAAGTGCAGTTTATTTGCGTTGCATCGCGTTGTTCGCAAAACGTCAAGAATAGAGTGAATAAATTGATAAGTTTAAAGCCTTCTATTAATACTGACTTAGTTATCAAAATAAAAGAAAAGAATGCATTATACATAAATAGACGAAATATTCGAATGATGTCAATATTTTAGTGCTTATAAATAACTAGTTATGTAAAGACATTGCCGAAGATGTTATTCCATGTAATAACAATTATTATTCTAAGAGTTTTCGTGAGGTTAGTGGTGATTCTAGAAAAGAATGGAAACTTTTTAAAGACATTCAGAATAGATCTTCGGTGAGTCCACTAGTTCATAGTATTAAATGCAACGAAGTCACCATTAATGACACCAAAGACTTGGCTGAACAATTCAATGAGTATTTGGCTTCTATTGGCACTAACGTAGTATCGGCTAGCTGTTCTGAATTCTGAAAATGCAACTGCACAGTTGTTGACAAATTATTCGCTCATACTTTCTTTGCCGAACGAATAACGTCCTTTGAACTGTTTAGAATTATTAACTCACTAAAAAACTCGAACTCTTCAACAACAAACTCTTTTAAATAATGTCGTTAAAAAAAAGCTCTGAACATTTGTGACATTATTTGTAATATTTTTAACAAAAGTTTCGCCTGTGGAAGGCGAAGAATTTGCTATCAATAATTATAGGCCTATTTCTTTACTTCCTGTAGATTTTTGAGAAAGCTATAAAGAATAGTATGATCATTTCAATTCATTTCAATTCTAAGATAAAAATAACTTCTTCAGCAGTTACCAATCTGGTTTCGCTCAGGTTTATCAACTGAAGGAGCCCTGTTAAATTTCTGCACACATATTTATGATAGTTTATAAAACTAAATTATACAATTGTGGTTTTAGGAAGTAAACATAAATGGTTCAATTCGTATATATCAAGCAGGTAACAGAGGTAAACAATTAATGGGCAAATGAGTTATGTTAGAGACATCTCCATAGGAGTTCCTCAAGGTTCTGTGCTAGGGCTGATACTATTCTTAACCCTTTGCTGACCAAGCAACCAAAAAGTAAAAAAAAAATATTTTTTTTTGCTTTTATTTAGTTTTGAGTTGGTTTAAGATGGAAAACAAATTGTGGTTTTCTTCAAGGACCTCAAAGGACGAGATGTGGAAGTGGTACTCAAAAGCACCGGTGGGCTGTGGGCGAAAAAAAAATGCTGAAAAAATTTTATTTATTTTCTTTTTTATTTTAATTCAATACTTGTAATAGAGTAAATTAATTCTTTTGAGGTAACCATCAACATTTTCATTAGTACTTATATATATTTATTACAAATGTATCCCGTGGTACAAGGAAAAACAGTTATTTTTGTCATTACAACAAAGATAAACATTGCAATGTCTGCATTTCGAAAACGGCTTTGACTGTATTTTGGTGATGCTGCAAAGTTCACATCTGCCTCTTGCATCCATAAACTTTGGCCACTGAACGCCCGGGTTACCTAGTCGCGTGTCCTTTGGTACAGATTCTACTTTACCTCTGTGCAATAAATATATTATAAAATATATTGCACTGTGGATAATAATCATTTAGTAACTTCCTCTTTAGACCGCGTCTGTCAACAGACAATTTCCTTTGCGACATAAGACCAAGAGTTACACATCTTTTATACTCAAGAAGGGAAACCTTTGCGTTCATTTGACAGTAGACGATATACGAGCTTATAAATGCAATTTCTATCATCCCCAAAAAAATGCGATGCCACCACTTCTTAGATCTTCGACCTAATCCATATGCGGACCGAAGTTGATCAGCATGGTCCACACCTCCCATGAATGTATTGTAGTTTTTTATAACTCTTGGGCAACTTACTTCGTGCTGCACTCCCGATTTATCCCTTCTATTAACAGTGGAAATCTCATTGCCATGGTAATTTGAAGCGAAGAGAACTATTCTGGTATCTTTCCATTTGTAAAAACTACTCTTTCACCGAGACCATAATTATCATACTTTTGTTTCCACCTGCTCGTCCTTTCCTTGGTAAATTGAAAACTTCTTTATAAAGCCGTATTGGTCTGCTAAACACCATAATTGGTACCTCTTTCTATGGGCTTCATGGGGTTACATATTTTTTCATCGAATTTCTACCCTTGAAGAGTATCATGGACTCATCAACAGAAATTTGTCTTGTTCCATGATAAGCAGTGCACATTTTTTCGTTCAATGAATCTATCACTGGCCGAAGTTTGAATAGACGACCTTTGTTATCTTTTGGGATAAGACTGTTATCATTTATATGCAAATTGCTCAAAATTGCATCAAATCTATTTCGGCTCATGGTTTTACCCACCAACGAAACGTTTTCCCTCCAGCTGGGTAACTTATGGTAACCCATAAGAAAATTTATTCCAACGAAGGCTAAAAGCTCATTCTTCTTCAATTCCAAGATTTTATTTCTCTGGACGGCGTAAAGGTTGGACTGATAAACAATTTTATCGAGAACACCTTCTACAAATTCGACGAAAAAATCTGTTTTACTTACGCAATCCTCGAACAAACTTTCAACAGGTCCCTCAGGAAGCTCATAATCCCGGATGTGCGGTGGATGGTCCCTAGATTTCCATTGGCGATTTGGTTCCTCATTAAGTACCCTTTTCTTTGGAAAGCTGCAATCTGGAGAGATTTCCAAAACCGCCTCATCATCCCCAAACAACTTTTCAAACCCTTCATGGAGTAAAATTTCGTCCTGTTTCTCGTTTGTAAGTGTTGCAGATTTTGAACTAATTGCCACAGGATCCATTTCAGCGTCGGATTCTATGTCCGTATCTTCATTGTTGTCCAATGGTAATTCTCAATTAGTGCCATAATCTCATCATCCTTCAAATTGCGAATAGCCATTTTATTATTCTTCATTTTTCAATTCATTTTTATTAATATAAATTTATAACATAACTTAAATACTAGACAAAAATGCTTAAAACTAGTTGAACGAACAGTGTTACTACTTCTAACTTACTGGCCCTAGGCGGGCACTCTAAGCTAAACTTAATCTTATACTATGTCTTTCGACTTAACCTAACCTAACAATGCATATGCATGTGCTTAATATTATATGACTAACTGAACAATTTAAAATTAAGAAAACTTTCAAAAAACTTAATAGCAGAACAGATTTTATTTTAAAACCTATATGCTAACTTAAATACTACCTTAAAATAACTTAAACTATCTTAAACTAAACATACATACATATATACATGTATGTATAATAATATACGCACATATATATATATTTTTTTTTTTTTTTTTTTATTTACATATATACCGCTTACAAACTACCCAAAAATACGTAGGTCGGCCATAGGTTGCAGCAGAACTAACAAATAATCCGCTGCAAGACAGAGACCGACTGCGCCCCATAAGGGGATCTGTACTACCCTTTGCCTAACCAGGGTCTAAAGGGTTCGATGATGGAGTCCCCTCGCTACACAGCCACCAGAATTTTCGGTGTTGCATTGCAACATCCCGAACATCTCGCCTTGATACCGCCGTACTGAACCGGAGGAGACCCTCCTCAGCTCGTTGTGCGACGGAACGGTCGTGGTTGAGTCGCCCATCCACAGTTGAACGGGCGATGTGGAAGAGGAGCGGTACCGCATTTTCAGTTTGTATCAGACCGTGTTTGTCTAAATGGAGGAATGCTTCTGGGGGGACGAAGCCGTTATGACGTACCCTTTCGTGGTATTGAGGATTGGGGTAGTAAGCCCCCGAGATCAGGTTATTGGCCGAGTTCATCGCTCTAGCAGTGTGGCCTCGAATCAATTTCACCAGGAAATTGTCCACTCGTATCAGGTTCGCCCTGTTGTATAAAACCTCATTGGAGTAGAATTTTCTGTACTGGGACTCTGGTGTTCTGTAAAGGCGAAGGCAAGCCCTAAGACAAGCCCTCTCAAACACCCGAATCTTTTCCATCAAGCTTGCACTCACGTTGAACCACACGGGACAGCCATAGGTGAGCATTGGCCGGATGAGGGCCATGTAGCAGATTACCTTCACCCTCGCATCGAGTTGGCTGTTGTAAAACAGTCTCTTTGTAAGAGCGAAAGCGCCTCGGGCTCGGGCTAGAGCAGCATCTACATGTTTGTTAAAATATAGATAATGATCTAGCCAGATCCCCAGGTATCTGACTACAGTCCTTTGCGCCAGTGGTTGCCCGTGACGCCCAACAATTGAGAACTTTCGCCAATTCTTTTTTGTATCCGCCGAAGCCTTATACAACGGGGTCCTGAACAGTATGGTTTCCGACTTCTGAAAGTTGATATTCAACTTCCAGTCATCGCAACTTCTCATGAATGAGTCGAAGTCACCCTGCGCGAGCGTAGTGATGTCCTCGATCTTTTTACCTGATCTGTACACGATCAAGTCGTCGGCGTACGCAATTGCGTGAGGAAGAGAACTTATTAGATCGCTCAAGAAAATGTTGAACAGGATCGGCGAATTAACGGCACCCTGTTGGAGACCATTTTTTACTTCAAAAATACCTGCAGAGGTCACACTGCCATTCTTGACGACAAACCTTCTACCAGTAAGCATGTTACACAGTAGGTACAGCAGTGGTTTACTAATGCCTAGCCCATTGAGCTTGTAAAAAAGTCCTTCTAACCATACGGTGTCGAAGGCCTTCTCCAGGTCAATCAGGCAGGCACCCGTACATTGTTTCTGGCTCTTGTTCCATTGGATATCCGACACCAGTTTCGACGCGGCATGAATAGTGGCATGCCCCGCTTTGAAACCGAATTGGTTATCCGGAATAATATGTTTGTCCTCTGTCCAGTTGGTCAGAGCTCTATTTATCACCTTCTCGAATACCTTGCTGATGTTCGGAAGGAGACTAATTGACCGGAGGTTGCACGGATTCGAAGAATCTTTACCTCGCTTGGATATGGGTTGCACAATCGCAGTTTTCCAATGTTCCGGATAATGTGCATTATTCAGAGCATTGTTAAACAGGATAGTGTACATATTAACCACATCTAGGGGGAGATGTCTTAGCACAATGTTCGAGATCCCGTCGATTCCAACTGACTTTTTCTTCTTAAGTGATTCGAAGACCGCTTGGAGCTCTGTCTTCGCTATGAACGGGGGAAGAACCCCTTCGTCGGCGATGACATTATCTGCCATGTTATCTTCATTGAACACGACAAAGCCGAAGTTCTCAGATCGCCATTGTTGCATGTTGCGAGTTGCTAGATTGTACGCAGTTCTCCAGGTCGTGGTTTGGGCGAACACTCACATTCACCTTATACACTTCCTGAAAGACCGCGCCAAGTACCTCCATTTTTTCTTGCGGGTCTTCGACCACAAAGAAGTTATCGTCGAGTACGGCGTTATCTGGATCAATACCTGCTGTAGTCAGTATTTGTTCGTTGTCCGTCGTTCTGTGGAGCTTAAGACACGGAAGATCGCTATGCTTACTACGAAAAATTTTATTTATCTGCGGAAACATGCTCGGGTTGTTGGATTTTACAGCCCGAATCTTATTGTTCCAATGCATGTTAACAGAAAGTCTGTAGTTCTGAACAATTAATGTTTGAATGTTTTTGATGAGCGACTTCAGTGTCCTAATTTCCTCATCTCGTCTGTCAGTAAACCGTCTGTACAAGGTTTTTAATCTTGACAGGAGTCTACTTTTCCGTCGATGTAGTGCGTCAATTGTCGCATTGCGGTACAAGTTTTCGTTGTTTGTGCGTGTATACCGTGGTATCGTACTGTCCATTGTTCGTTTTATTGTCTCGTCCAATTGTATAAGATACATGTCAATCTCCTCGTTTGACAAGTTTCTATTGGACGGTATGTGGAGCGCATTCGAGGAGACTGCTCTCGTCATTTGTCTCGAGAAGCGTGTCCAGCGTGTCCTACTGTAATTGTAAGGATACGTTTGAACAAACTCTCCTAATTCCGCAATATCGTTGGGGATCTTGATTTCGGCTCTGAGTCCGCAATGGTCACTGAGATACACGAAAGTGTTCAAACAGTTTACCGTTTGTGAGTTTGTGTCTATCAGCTGCAGTCTTGCGTCAAATAGCAGGAGATCCAGATAAGATCCGCTTCTGGGGAAGGACGAGATCTCTGTTGCTTTCAACTCGAGTCTATATTCGACACTGTGCAAGCAATACCAGCTGTAAAGCTGGTCCCCTCTACTATTGGAAACTATGTTTCCCCAATATCCATGTCGGGCATTTAAGTCCGAAATAGTTCTCCTCCGAGTCCAGTCTTAGACATCGAAAGAGTGAATCGAGCTCTGATATCGTAGTTCTGGAACTAGGGGGGCCGGAGGAGTAAACCGACACCGCATACAGCTTCTTTCCACTGCAGAGAGAAATGCACACGATGCAGGCCTCCAGCTCCTGAAACCGTCGTACTTCACTGCTATACACTACTTTGTGTTTAATGTTATTTTTAATGAAGATCGCAACACCGCCTCCACCATTGGAGTTGGGCCGGTCTCTTCTAATAACATTATAATTACTGTGCTCCAGTGTGCCTCTCTGGGTTAGCTTGGTTTCGCTAATCAGACATAGCTCTGGGCTTTGATCGTCCAACAATCTATAGAGCTCGTTTTTTCGCGGGATCCTTATCAATGAATTTGCATTCACTGCAAGGATCTTATATGTGCTCTCCGTCTGCGCAGCCATCAAGACTGGTGACGTGCTTGGTTCTGCAGGAGCGCCAGAATTTGGCTTACCTGCTCCTCTAACCGATCCATACGCCTTTCAATGGAGGATTTCCAATTGGGCGTTGGATCGTCTGCTCTTGGCACTGAAGGCTGCGGCACTACCTTCGGTAGCTCCTTTCCCGTGCTCCTCTGACCAGACGCCATTTGGGCGTAAGTCACTTGAGGGGTGACGGTTACGGCTGCCCCGAGTGGATTTTTCACTGAGGGCTGCTTCTGCAGAACCATTTTTGTTTTCCGCTCTTGGAACTTAGGGCAACCCCGATAATTAGCGGTGTGCCCCGCGTTCCCGCAGAGAACGCACTTGAGCTGTCTTTTGTCAGCTGCTCCCTCTTTCCCCAGCGGGCATTCCTCCGCCTTGTGGTTTTTACTGCACTTCACGCATCGAGGCTGCATTTGGCAGTTCGACGCGGCGTGCCCAAACCTTTGGCAGCGAACGCATTGGATAATGCCGTCGCGCCTTCTTATGTTTTCCCAGACGCAATCGTAGTCAGCTAATGTTCTCAAATCATTTAGCTTATCTACTTTGCTGTTGGGTGACAGCTGTACAATGAAGAACGGTAATTTCCGTCCCTCTCATTTTGCCTTAGCTGTGGTGAAGGGCTTGACCCCAACGAACTCAAGACCATCGCACACTTGCTCTTTGAGCAGTTGGAAGACCTCCTCCGCTTCGAGCGGTGCGGCGATCTTTAATCATTTGGATTGAATTTTTTCTCCTTTCGGTGTAAAGGAGAAGAACTCAATCATCGAACGCTTTAGACATCTTTTCAGAGTAGCGTGATTATCAACTGTCTTGCAGCTGATAGAATATTTTTCTACCCCCTTATTTTTTTTAATTTTAAAATGCCCAGTACCTATGGCCGACCTACATACCTCTGCAGTTTGTATGATGTCCGGCTTGTATAAGTTGATCGGTGGCACTTTTTCCTTCTTATTTTGTTGTTGTTGCTGCTGGTGTACTGCTGGATGCTGTTGCTGCTCACTCGATGCATGTTGCTGCTGCTTCTGCTGTTTCGTTGCTGCTTGCTGTTGTTGCAGGGCTGCTTTCTTCGGTGGCTGCTTCTGCTGATGTTGGTGAGCCGCTTTCTTTTGTTGCCGGCTTGCTGGCTGTTGTTGCGGCTTATTTTGTTTAGATGCAGTTGGCTGTTTTTGTTGCTGCATCTGCTGCGGTTGCGGTTGACTCGGTTTAGGCAACTGTTTTTGTTGTTGAGCGATTTGTAAGTTTGCTTGCTCCTCCTCCTTTCTTCTCCTTTCGAGAGTTCTTCTTCGAAGCTCTCTAATCTCTCGGAGGAGTTTGTCAGTCTCCTCCCTCAGATTGGAGACTTTCGTCTGCTTCGAGCGGATTATGTCTTCCACTTCTTCTTCGGTGTCGGAGGGCATCGATTCGAAGCTGATACTGCTCACTGCGAATCGCCCCTCCCTCCCGTCTGACACATACGAGTATGCATCGTCATCTGCATCGTCTTCGTGAGATGTCTCGTTCGATGACGTAGACGTAGCTGGATTCTCTTCCTCTTGCGTTTTGTGGTTCGACGCGTTAATTTGGCGTCGCTTAGAGCTGGTGGAGGTTTGCCTCTTCCTCCTCCTCTTCGTTGTGCCTTCATTAGGCACCGTTGGGTGTTGGCGTGACATTTCTGCCACCGGTTTATGTTTCTCGCCGACCGCTTCTAGGTGAGCGGCCTGCCCGTTCTCCTCCATACTTTGCACTCACTTTTCTATTGATGCAATTATGCAGTTGGTTGAAGACGAGAAAAAAAAAAAAAAGAAAAAGAAGACGTATTCCCAAACTGGGTTTCGAACCCAGCACCTGCTGGCTCGCGGTTGAACACTCTTTTTTTTTTTTTTTTTGCTTGTAATTTTGTTTTTATTTAATGAAATATGCTTATTTGCTAGACAAAAGTACTTAAAACTAGCTTAACTAACTTAAGAATATACAAATGTTCTTAATACTAACCTACTGACCCTATGCGGGTACTCTAAGCTAATCTAATCTACATTATAAATATGCCTTTCGGCTTACTCTATGTTTTTTAGTCTTGACAATCTTTTAATAAAATTTTTCATTTGCCAAGAAAATTTTCAAAAAACTTGGCTAAACTAAACTTACTTAACTACTTAAACTACCTTATACTAACTTACCCTAACATAAAACTTAAGACTATCTTAACTATGTCCGTAACAGTACGGACACGTGCACCAGGGCGTATATTTTATGTATATGCCTATCATATATATTTTATACGCCGTGGTGCACCTTTTTTTTCTTTTCTTATTAGTTTTATAATTTTTTTTTTTGGATTTTTTGTTTTTATTAATTTTTTTTGGATTTTTTGTTTTTTTTTTTTTTTTTTTATGTTTTTGGATTTTTTGTCACGAGCGGGGATCGCTCTACTGAACCGAAGAAGATCTTCGTGGGTGCGAGCGCCATCCGGTTCGTATTGGAGTCGCCTGTCCACTGTTCGGCGTACGACATGGAAGATAACAGGGCATCCGTCTGTATCCTGTATTAGGCCAATCGTGTCTAAATAAAGGAATGCCTCGGGAGGAATAAAGCCGTTAAGGCGCACCCTTTCATGGTACATGATATTGGGGTAATAAGCCCCAAAGATCAGACTGTTGGAAGAAGTCATAGCCCGTGCAATGTGCCTTCTGATCAGCTTAATAATAAAATTATCTATCCTGTTCAAGTTTGCCTCGTTGTACAGGACCTCGTTAGGATAGTACTTCTTGTACTCAGACTCGGGTGTGCGATACAAACGGAGACAGCTCCGGAGACACTGTCTCTCGAACAACCTCATCTTTTCCATCTGGGAAGGACTCACGTTGAACCACAGGGGACAACCGTACGCCATAATTGGCCGTACTAGGGCCATGTAGCAGATTACCTTCACCCTGGTATCAAGTTGGCTGCTGAAAAACAACCTCCTTGCCGCAGCAAAGGCTTTTCTGGCTTTCGTCAGAGCAATATCTATATGTTTGTCAAAATACAGATATTGATCCAGGTATAGCAATGGTTTACTTATGCCGAGCCTGACCAGCTTGAGGAAGAGACCCTCCAACCAAACGGTGTCGAACGCCTTCTCCAAGTCAATCAGACAGGCACCCGTGCACTGATTTTTGCTTTTATTCCATTGAATGTCGGATACCAGCTTTGACGCGGCATGTATGGTATCATGCCCCGCCCTAAATCCGAACTGGTTGTCCGGTATTATTTTATTTTCATCAGCCCATTGTTTCAGAACTCCTATGACTATCTTTTCAAAAACCTTGCTTATGCAGGGAAGAAGACTGATCGACCGAAGATTTGTCGGGATGAATTTGTCTTTGTCCCGTTTAGGGATCGGTTGCACTACAGCTGTTTTCCAATGCGCCGGGTAATGTGCATTACTCAGCGCGTTGTTGAACAATGTTGTGTAAATTTGGACCGCTTCGAAGCGAAGCGAAGGCGAAGCACAATATTCGGTATTCCATCGATTCCCACTGACTTTTTCTTTTTCAGCGAGTTGAAGATACCCTGAAGATCTTCTTGGGAAATCAAGATGTGATTTACATCGTAGGCGACGGCACTATGTGCCATATTATCGTCACTGAACCTGGTGAAACCTGGATTCTCGGATCGCCATTGACTTATCTCGTTGCGGAGATAGAAGTGGTTTAGCAAGGCTCTGTTCTCCAGATCGTGATTCGGCCTACTAACCTCGTTGACCGTATACACTCGCTGGAACACAGCACCAATAGCTTTAACCTTCTCCTGGGGATCTTCAACCACGAAGAAGTCATTGTCTACCACTGCCTCACGTGGATCGATGCCAATTGAAGTCAGTAATTGTTCGTTGGGTGTCGTCCTTGGAAGTCTAACGACCTGAATGTCATTTTGATCTTTCCTCCGAAATATTTTATTTACTTGCGGGAACATACCCGGGTTGTTGGATTGTACAGCCCGGATTTTATTGCCCCAGTGCAAGCTTATAGCCAAACTGTAATTTATTCGAATTAACTGTTGGAGGTTCTTGATCTCAGACTTCAGTGCCCTGACTTCCGCGTTTTGTGGATCTGTAAACCGTCTGTGCAAGAGTTTGAGTCTTGACAGCAGTCTACTTTTGTGCACGTGAAGTGCATCGATGGTAGCATTTCGATAAACATCGCTGTCATCGATTGGTACTACCTTCGGAATGGTTTTCTCAATGGTTCGTTTTATTACGTCGTCCATTTGTATGAGGTACCTGTCAACCTCTTCGTTCGTCAGGTTTCTGTTTGTCGGAGGATTGATCCCACTCGAACGTAGTTCTGTGGATAAAGTCCTGGAGAAACGTGGCCAGCGGACCTTATTGTAATTATAAGGGTGCCTCTGGACATATTCCTCCAGTTCTTCCACCTCGTTCGGGAGCTGAATAGCCGCGAAGAGTCCGCAGTGGTCACTCTCGTACTCAACCGCAGTTGAACAGTTCCGTGTGCGTCTTTCCACGTCCAGTATAGTCAGTCTGTTGTCTATCAGCATCAGATCCAGATAGGACCCGCTTCTGGGAAAGGATGGCCTATCGGTTGCAAGCAAATCTAGCTTGAACTCACTATTGTGCTCTACCAACCAGTTATACAATGAGGTCCCCCTGGCGTTATGCACCACGTTGCCCCAATCCATATGCCTCGAGTTCAAATCCCCGGCTATGACATAGTAGTTCTCTTCCGAGCTCAGTCGAAGGCTAGTAAATAGAGTATCTAGCTCTGAAATGAAATGGGGATTGATATGTGCCTTGTCAGACGCATAGATCGCGATCACATAAAGCCGCTTACCACCCCGAAGGGGGATGCGCGCGATACACGCTTCTATCGCCTGGAATTTTCGCACTTCACCGCTATACACGACCTTATGACAAAGGTCGTGTATAGCGGTGAATTCACATTCACTGCTAGGATTTTAAGGTTACGGGCTGCCTGCGCAGCCATTAAACCGATGTTGCGTTTGGCTCTCCGAACAGCGTCGAGTAGATGAGGTCTACTCGCGCTGCTTGCTCAAGGAACTGCTTTTGTAGCTGAGCGATCTGCCCCTGGATGGAGAGCAGGACCGTCTTCAGATCCAGATCGGCTTCAGGTTGCCTGGCCACTGGGACCGGGGCCACCTTCGGCACTGTCTGTTGAACCGGTCGCCTACCCGATGCCATTTGGGCATAGGAGATTGCCGGAGTAACAGTGGTAGCTGGAGCACGGGGCACTGGCCTCGCTTCTACCATTTTTCCTTTCCTTTTGGCCTCTATAATTTTTCTGATTTCTTGGACCTTAGGGCATCCCCGGTAGTTGGCAGGGTGCCCGCTGGTCTTACAGAGTACACACTTCAGTTTGCTCCTATCCTCGACTTTCTCCGTCCCTAAGGGACATTCCCCTCGATTGTGGGTTTCTGCGCATTTGACGCAGCGAGACTGCATGTTGCAATTCGCCGCGGCATGCCCAAACCTCTGACAACGAGCACACTGGAGTGTGTGCTTTGTCTTGTTTAGTGTATCCCATTTGACATCAATAGAGCCTAGACGATGTATTCGTTTTAGACTATCTAATTTGCTGTCTGGGGTGACCTGGACTAGGAAGAACGGAAGTTTTCTGTTCTCCCTTTTCGAAACCGCAGTGATGAAGGGCTTAACCCCAACGAACTGGACATCGCCGCTCTGCCCTTGGCGCAGCTTAGCGAGGATCTCCTCCGGATCAGTGTCAGGATCCACGTCCTTAAGGAGCATGGTCTGCACTTTTTTCCCTTTTGGGGTATAAGAAAAAAACTCGGCCTCCGACACCGCTAGCCTGTCTTTAACAACTTGATAGTCTGCCATTGATAAGCAATGGACAGATACTCGCAATGGACCCTTATACTTAATATGATAAGAATCTTTGGTGGCCAACTTACATAAGGTGTCGACGTCCTTCGTCTCCAGTCCGAAGACGTTGATTGGAGGGCATCTCTCCTTTTTGGCTGGCTGCTGCTGTTGTTGCTTCCGCTGTTGTTGTTGTTGCTGCTTCTGCTGCTGCGACTGCTTCTTCTGCTGCTGCTGTTTCTGTTGTTGTTGTTGTTGTTGTTGTTGCTGCTGCTTTGGCTGATGTAGTTGTTGTTGCTGCTGCTGTTGCTTCTTGGCAGCTGTTGATCGTTGTCCCTTTGGCAACTGATGGGACTGTTCTTGTTGTTGCTGCTCTTTTGGCTGCTGTTTTTGTTGTGCAGCCTCTTTGGCCGCTCTCCTGGCCCGTAATTTGATTTGGAGGGCTTGGATGTGGGCATCCAGCTCCTCCCTCTCCCTCTGGATCTTTTTTAGCTGCTCCCGGTCCTCTTCCTCTTCGTCCTCGGACTCGGACGACGTTAGAGCATTGAAGGGGTTCTCTCTACCGCTGTAGGAGAATCTCCCCTCGCCTTCTGTCGACTCGTATTCTACGTCGTCGACCAAAGTTTGCTGCCTTCTGGCTGCTGCTGCTGTAGTTGTGGCTACAGTTGTTGTTGTTGATGCTGCTGCTGTTGTAATTGCGGCAACAGCCGCAATTTTCGCATCGGCTGATCCAAGGCTGGAACGGCGCTTCACCAGGTTTGGCTGTGGCTGAAGCTTCTTCCTCCTCTTCTTCCTCGCCTCATCATGTGTTGACTGGTGGTCTGATGTCCCAGCCACCGGTACAACATCACCCGATTTTCGGAGCTCGGGTCGCTCAACTGGCTTCATTTCACTGTTTCACACTTGTCTTTCTTTATTTTAATTTAAAAAAAAGATTTCAATTTTTTTTCGGGATTCGAACCCGGCACCACGACGTCACCGGCGATCGCTCTACCGTGAAGCTACCGATTCTTATTTTACTTCGGCGATATTTTGCGCACTTGATAATATAATACTTCCGCACTAAGTCGTAACACGTCTGCACTGGGTGGAGGTCTGTGAACGACTGACAGCTTTAAGCCTAAATTCCTATTTGGTATCACACAATTATTGTACTTAAATTAGTTGAACACTCTATGCACCCGGCTGCGCTCTGGTTGCGGATCCCAGTATCAACTGCACTACTTCACTTTATTTTCGTTTTTCTGAATATTTCTAATAAGCCGAAACACTTGTGGACAGTTCAACGGTCTGTGCACGACTGATGTTCGTGTATACCGTGGTATCGTACTGTCCATCGTTCGTTTTATTGTCTCGTCCAATTGTATTAGATACATGTCAATCGCCTCGTTTGACAAGTTTCTATTGGACGGTATGTGGAGCGTATTCGATTAAACTGCTCTCGTCATTTGTCTGGAGAAGCGTGTCCAGTTTTTTTTTTATTATTCTTTACTACACGACTATTTGAAAACAAAACTTTATTTTGTCACACAGCCCAATGGTACTTACCAGTCCGCTTTAGTTTTTTTGTAAACTGATGAAAGAAGAGAAAAAAATGTAGAACTGCAATTGTATTCTTACTGCTTTCGAAGCTCAATATGCAAATCAAATAAATAATTTAAAAGTTTGACGAAATTTGCAAGGCCTACTGAATTCTTCATACACCAAAGTTGATGAAAATTACTCTCTTCGACGTGCAACAGGCCTTGGAAAAGTAAACCTTATAACTCTGGCTAAAGCGTAATAAAAAATGTCAAATAATAATTTACATTATGGTTACATGATACTTAAGGGTCTCCTTGGGAGTACATAGCGTATTTGAGTTATATAGAGTTTTTTCTTAGTGTAAAAGAATGTGGTACTTACAAGTACCGTTGGTCAACAAAGGGTCTTTATTAACTCACTATTTTCTCAGAACTTACATAGTAAGATTAATGCCATTGCTGATGACATTGCATGAATCTTGACTTGGAAGTTCTGAGTCACTGGTTCCAACAGCATAATCTGGTGATTAGTGATAAAACGAGGTGATGTTTTTTAATTTATGTGGAAGGAAGTTGGACTTTGGTAGGTATTATTTATAGTGTGCCAAATGCAGAAAATGTTTACATAGTAAATATATTTGTAAATCAGGAACAATTGCACAAACCTACTTTAAGTCCCTTACATGTTCTGAGAATTGCTTCGTTATAGAAAATGTTAAATCGTATAAGTATCTTGGTGTTACACTTCACAGGAGGATTATTTGGTTCGACCATACGAGTGCCCTTAAAAAGCTTGCCACAACACAGTTTTACTTATTAAAATCACACTGCTCCCGTGATCTTCCTAAGTGCATCTATTAAGGGTTTTTCCATTCTAGGCGCGTATATGGTTGAGTTTCCTATGGTGGAACTCATTTCAACAAAATGGATCCACTCATAATTTCTCAAAAACACATTATTCATCTAATCTGTGACAAATCATCGTTTTAGTAATCTATTACTTCCCAGAAACCTTAAAATGCTAACCTTAAAACACTTATACTGATATAAAGTCTTAAAGATATTTTTTTCTAGATTAGCCTATGAACTGAATAAAAGCCCTGATTACTACAACCTAAGAACCAATAATTTTAATCTGGTTACTGTACCACATAATAATATGCAAATTTTCTTCCACTTTTGTACGGTTGTACATTAGAATCGCTATGAGGACATTTCTAACCTGCTTTGTTTTATCACCTAAATAATTCTCTCTTCATATAACATTAATATTAGTTCCTTTTTGTGTTCTCATTTATATTAAGCACATACACATCTTTTTCTATATTTTTTTTGTTGTCAACTTACTAGAAAATCTATATTTTTATTTATTTTTGTTTACATGGCTCTCTGCTTCCGTTTCTAGTTCCTTCTGAGCTATAGATTCCAGGTTATTTTTTTAATATTTATAATATTCCATAATGTAACTTTAACTAACTAACTAACTTTCCCAAATACAAAATTAGATTTAGATTTGTGTAGATTTTCCTCGTCACCATCATCATATGTGATTCAATAGTTTGTTAGTGATCTGCAATGGTAGTTGTAATTGCATGGTAAGGCTAGAATATCTACGATTGTTATTTCATTTGTTGAGTCGTTAGTAGCGTCGTGAGTACTTCCATCGCGGTGCTCAGTCTTGCGGTTGCTTCTATTAAAATAGATTGGCGATTGAGTCCTTTGAAACGGTGGGATGAGCAGGAGTGCTGGCCAGATGTTAAGGTCGACGATTATTGAAACAGTTATGCTGGAACTTTATTAGTTCGTCGGTTTTGAAAAGAAGAGGACAACATTTCTGCCGATTGCTTATGAGTTACAGACCTCTCTCGAAAGACCAACCGGACATTATTTACGACCTTGATTATCCTTGTACTGCTGTATTGCGGGAACGCCCGAACAATCTCAAGAGCGAATGAAGAAGTAATTGACCGTTTCGAGAGAAAAGTTCTGCGTTCAGTCTTTGGTCCTGTTTGCGTTGATGGTTTTTGAAGAAGAAGATTCAACGGTACGGGTTGTAAAGCGACGTAGCCAGACGTTGGCGAGTTAAATACCTACGGTGGCTAGGACAAGTAGAGCTCATGGACAACACTGCTTCAGCCAGAAGAGTCTTCGACTCCGAACCAGTAGGACAACGCAGTAGAGTATGTCCACGAAACAGATGGTGCACACAAGTCGAAAAGGACTTCAACCAACTTGGCGTGCGAAATTGGAGGCAGCTGGCTAAAGATCGTCCCTGCTGGAGAGGCTTGTTGGCTGAGCCCCGGACTATAGCGATATTAGAAGAAGAAGCGTCTTCTACAAATACTACATGTACTACATATACAGGTAGTCTTGCGTCTTCAGGAGCAATACAAGTAGAACTTCGCTCTCAGGTTTTTTTCTAAATCAGCGGCAGTGCCATCTTCTGCAGGCTCTTTGTTCTTGCATTTCCATAATTCTTTGATGACAAGTTACGACTTTGCAGCAATCTTCTACACATCAAGGTTAGTTTTGGGTAGGTTAGTAGGTTAACAAGCCGAAAGCCCGTCACACTTAGGTCAGTATACACCCGTTGTGATACTCATTGGATGAGTACGTCACTCATCGTACTAAGTATTCGATGTTTAACCAGCCCGATGTCTTTATAAACCTACAAGCCCGGATTTTATTGCCCCAGTGCAAGCTTATAGCCAAACTGTAATTTATTCGAATTAACTGTTGGAGGTTCTTGATCTCAGACTTCAGTGCCCTGACTTCCGCGTTTTGTGGATCTGTAAACCGTCTGTGCAAGAGTTTGAGTCTTGACAGCAGTCTACTTTTGTGCACGTGAAGTGCATCGATGGTAGCATTTCGATAAACATCGCTGTCATCGATTGGTACTACCTTCGGAATGGTTTTCTCAATGGTTCGTTTTATTACGTCGTCCATTTGTATGAGGTACCTGTCAACCTCTTCGTTCGTCAGGTTTCTGTTTGTCGGAGGATTGATCCCACTCGAACGTAGTTCTGTGGATAAAGTCCTGGAGAAACGTGGCCAGCGGACCTTATTGTAATTATAAGGGTGCCTCTGGACATATTCCTCCAGTTCTTCCACCTCGTTCGGGAGCTGAATAGCCGCGAAGAGTCCGCAGTGGTCACTCTCGTACTCAACCGCAGTTGAACAGTTCCGTGTGCGTCTTTCCACGTCCAGTATAGTCAGTCTGTTGTCTATCAGCATCAGATCCAGATAGGACCCGCTTCTGGGAAAGGATGGCCTATCGGTTGCAAGCAAATCTAGCTTGAACTCACTATTGTGCTCTACCAACCAGTTATACAATGAGGTCCCCCTGGCGTTATGCACCACGTTGCCCCAATCCATATGCCTCGAGTTCAAATCCCCGGCTATGACATAGTAGTTCTCTTCCGAGCTCAGTCGAAGGCTAGTAAATAGAGTATCTAGCTCTGAAATGAAATGGGGATTGATATGTGCCTTGTCAGACGCATAGATCGCGATCACATAAAGCCGCTTACCACCCCGAAGGGGGATGCGCGCGATACACGCTTCTATCGCCTGGAATTTTCGCACTTCACCGCTATACACGACCTTATGACAAAGGTCGTGTATAGCGGTGAATTCACATTCACTGCTAGGATTTTAAGGTTACGGGCTGCCTGCGCAGCCATTAAACCGATGTTGCGTTTGGCTCTCCGAACAGCGTCGAGTAGATGAGGTCTACTCGCGCTGCTTGCTCAAGGAACTGCTTTTGTAGCTGAGCGATCTGCCCCTGGATGGAGAGCAGGACCGTCTTCAGATCCAGATCGGCTTCAGGTTGCCTGGCCACTGGGACCGGGGCCACCTTCGGCACTGTCTGTTGAACCGGTCGCCTACCCGATGCCATTTGGGCATAGGAGATTGCCGGAGTAACAGTGGTAGCTGGAGCACGGGGCACTGGCCTCGCTTCTACCATTTTTCCTTTCCTTTTGGCCTCTATAATTTTTCTGATTTCTTGGACCTTAGGGCATCCCCGGTAGTTGGCAGGGTGCCCGCTGGTCTTACAGAGTACACACTTCAGTTTGCTCCTATCCTCGACTTTCTCCGTCCCTAAGGGACATTCCCCTCGATTGTGGGTTCCTGCGCATTTGACGCAGCGAGACTGCATGTTGCAATTCGCCGCGGCATGCCCAAACCTCTGACAACGAGCACACTGGAGTGTGTGCTTTGTCTTGTTTAGTGTATCCCATTTGACATCAATAGAGCCTAGACGATGTATTCGTTTTAGACTATCTAATTTGCTGTCTGGGGTGACCTGGACTAGGAAGAACGGAAGTTTTCTGTTCTCCCTTTTCGAAACCGCAGTGATGAAGGGCTTAACCCCAACGAACTGGACATCGCCGCTCTGCGCTTGGCGCAGCTTAGCGAGGATCTCCTCCGGATCAGTGTCAGGATCCACGTCCTTAAGGAGCATGGTCTGCACTTTTTTCCCTTTTGGGGTATAAGAAAAAAACTCGGCCTCCGACACCGCTAGCCTGTCTTTAACAACTTGATAGTCTGCCATTGATAAGCAATGGACAGATACTCGCAATGGACCCTTATACTTAATATGATAAGAATCTTTGGTGGCCAACTTACATAAGGTGTCGACGTCCTTCGTCTCCAGTCCGAAGACGTTGATTGGAGGGCATCTCTCCTTTTTGGCTGGCTGCTGCTGTTGTTGCTTCCGCTGTTGTTGTTGTTGCTGCTTCTGCTGCTGCGACTGCTTCTTCTGCTGCTGCTGTTTCTGTTGTTGTTGTTGTTGTTGTTGTTGTTGTTGCTGCTGCTTTGGCTGATGTAGTTGTTGTTGCTGCTGCTGTTGCTTCTTGGCAGCTGTTGATCGTTGTCCCTTTGGCAACTGATGGGACTGTTCTTGTTGTTGCTGCTCTTTTGGCTGCTGTTTTTGTTGTGCAGCCTCTTTGGCCGCTCTCCTGGCCCGTAATTTGATTTGGAGGGCTTGGATGTGGGCATCCAGCTCCTCCCTCTCCCTCTGGATCTTTTTTAGCTGCTCCCGGTCCTCTTCCTCTTCGTCCTCGGACTCGGACGACGTTAGAGCATTGAAGGGGTTCTCTCTACCGCTGTAGGAGAATCTCCCCTCGCCTTCTGTCGACTCGTATTCTACGTCGTCGACCAAAGTTTGCTGCCTTCTGGCTGCTGCTGCTGTAGTTGTGGCTACAGTTGTTGTTGTTGATGCTGCTGCTGTTGTAATTGCGGCAACAGCCGCAATTTTCGCATCGGCTGATCCAAGGCTGGAACGGCGCTTCACCAGGTTTGGCTGTGGCTGAAGCTTCTTCCTCCTCTTCTTCCTCGCCTCATCATGTGTTGACTGGTGGTCTGATGTCCCAGCCACCGGTACAACATCACCCGATTTTCGGAGCTCGGGTCGCTCAACTGGCTTCATTTCACTGTTTCACACTTGTCTTTCTTTATTTTAATTTAAAAAAAAGATTTCAATTTTTTTTCGGGATTCGAACCCGGCACCACGACGTCACCGGCGATCGCTCTACCGTGAAGCTACCGATTCTTATTTTACTTCGGCGATATTTTGCGCACTTGATAATATAATACTTCCGCACTAAGTCGTAACACGTCTGCACTGGGTGGAGGTCTGTGAACGACTGACAGCTTTAAGCCTAAATTCCTATTTGGTATCACACAATTATTGTACTTAAATTAGTTGAACACTCTATGCACCCGGCTGCGCTCTGGTTGCGGATCCCAGTATCAACTGCACTACTTCACTTTATTTTCGTTTTTCTGAATATTTCTAATAAGCCGAAACACTTGTGGACAGTTCAACGGTCTGTGCACGACTGATGTTCGTGTATACCGTGGTATCGTACTGTCCATCGTTCGTTTTATTGTCTCGTCCAATTGTATTAGATACATGTCAATCGCCTCGTTTGACAAGTTTCTATTGGACGGTATGTGGAGCGTATTCGATTAAACTGCTCTCGTCATTTGTCTGGAGAAGCGTGTAAAGTTTTTTTTTTTATTATTCTTTACTACACGACTATTTGAAAACAAAACTTTATTTTGTCACACAGCCCAATGGTACTTACCAGTCCGCTTTAGTTTTTTTGTAAACTGATGAAAGAAGAGAAAAAAATGTAGAACTGCAATTGTATTCTTACTGCTTTCGAAGCTCAATATGCAAATCAAATAAATAATTTAAAAGTTTGACGAAATTTGCAAGGCCTACTGAATTCTTCATACACCAAAGTTGATGAAAATTACTCTCTTCGACGTGCAACAGGCCTTGGAAAAGTAAACCTTATAACTCTGGCTAAAGCGTAATAAAAAATGTCAAATAATAATTTACATTATGGTTACATGATACTTAAGGGTCTCCTTGGGAGTACATAGCGTATTTGAGTTATATAGAGTTTTTTCTTAGTGTAAAAGAATGTGGTACTTACAAGTACCGTTGGTCAACAAAGGGTCTTTATTAACTCACTATTTTCTCAGAACTTACATAGTAAGATTAATGCCATTGCTGATGACATTGCATGAATCTTGACTTGGAAGTTCTGAGTCACTGGTTCCAACAGCATAATCTGGTGATTAGTGATAAAACGAGGTGATGTTTTTTAATTTATGTGGAAGGAAGTTGGACTTTGGTAGGTATTATTTATAGTGTGCCAAATGCAGAAAATGTTTACATAGTAAATATATTTGTAAATCAGGAACAATTGCACAAACCTACTTTAAGTCCCTTACATGTTCTGAGAATTGCTTCGTTATAGAAAATGTTAAATCGTATAAGTATCTTGGTGTTACACTTCACAGGAGGATTATTTGGTTCGACCATACGAGTGCCCTTAAAAAGCTTGCCACAACACAGTTTTACTTATTAAAATCACACTGCTCCCGTGATCTTCCTAAGTGCATCTATTAAGGGTTTTTCCATTCTAGGCGCGTATATGGTTGAGTTTCCTATGGTGGAACTCATTTCAACAAAATGGATCCACTCATAATTTCTCAAAAACACATTATTCATCTAATCTGTGACAAATCATCGTTTTAGTAATCTATTACTTCCCAGAAACCTTAAAATGCTAACCTTAAAACACTTATACTGATATAAAGTCTTAAAGATATTTTTTTCTAGATTAGCCTATGAACTGAATAAAAGCCCTGATTACTACAACCTAAGAACCAATAATTTTAATCTGGTTACTGTACCACATAATAATATGCAAATTTTCTTCCACTTTTGTACGGTTGTACATTAGAATCGCTATGAGGACATTTCTAACCTGCTTTGTTTTATCACCTAAATAATTCTCTCTTCATATAACATTAATATTAGTTCCTTTTTGTGTTCTCATTTATATTAAGCACATACACATCTTTTTCTATATTTTTTTTGTTGTCAACTTACTAGAAAATCTATATTTTTATTTATTTTTGTTTACATGGCTCTCTGCTTCCGTTTCTAGTTCCTTCTGAGCTATAGATTCCAGGTTATTTTTTTAATATTTATAATATTCCATAATGTAACTTTAACTAACTAACTAACTTTCCCAAATACAAAATTAGATTTAGATTTGTGTAGATTTTCCTCGTCACCATCATCATATGTGATTCAATAGTTTGTTAGTGATCTGCAATGGTAGTTGTAATTGCATGGTAAGGCTAGAATATCTACGATTGTTATTTCATTTGTTGAGTCGTTAGTAGCGTCGTGAGTACTTCCATCGCGGTGCTCAGTCTTGCGGTTGCTTCTATTAAAATAGATTGGCGATTGAGTCCTTTGAAACGGTGGGATGAGCAGGAGTGCTGGCCAGATGTTAAGGTCGACGATTATTGAAACAGTTATGCTGGAACTTTATTAGTTCGTCGGTTTTGAAAAGAAGAGGACAACATTTCTGCCGATTGCTTATGAGTTACAGACCTCTCTCGAAAGACCAACCGGACATTATTTACGACCTTGATTATCCTTGTACTGCTGTATTGCGGGAACGCCCGAACAATCTCAAGAGCGAATGAAGAAGTAATTGACCGTTTCGAGAGAAAAGTTCTGCGTTCAGTCTTTGGTCCTGTTTGCGTTGATGGTTTTTGAAGAAGAAGATTCAACGGTACGGGTTGTAAAGCGACGTAGCCAGACGTTGGCGAGTTAAATACCTACGGTGGCTAGGACAAGTAGAGCTCATGGACAACACTGCTTCAGCCAGAAGAGTCTTCGACTCCGAACCAGTAGGACAACGCAGTAGAGTATGTCCACGAAACAGATGGTGCACACAAGTCGAAAAGGACTTCAACCAACTTGGCGTGCGAAATTGGAGGCAGCTGGCTAAAGATCGTCCCTGCTGGAGAGGCTTGTTGGCTGAGCCCCGGACTATAGCGATATTAGAAGAAGAAGCGTCTTCTACAAATACTACATGTACTACATATACAGGTAGTCTTGCGTCTTCAGGAGCAATACAAGTAGAACTTCGCTCTCAGGTTTTTTTCTAAATCAGCGGCAGTGCCATCTTCTGCAGGCTCTTTGTTCTTGCATTTCCATAATTCTTTGATGACAAGTTACGACTTTGCAGCAATCTTCTACACATCAAGGTTAGTTTTGGGTAGGTTAGTAGGTTAACAAGCCGAAAGCCCGTCACACTTAGGTCAGTATACACCCGTTGTGATACTCATTGGATGAGTACGTCACTCATCGTACTAAGTATTCGATGTTTAACCAGCCCGATGTCTTTATAAACCTACAAAAAATTTCAATGACAAGTCCGTTAGTTCGTGTAAGTCATGGAAGAAGTATTCTCCCAGCGTTCTACTTATTAGTCGGCAGAGTCTGGAATGGTTGCATAGGTAGTGAGAAGGGACCTCTGTATTTTCTTTATCGCCACAGTCCCTGTAGATATAGTCATTGGTAAGTCCCATTTTGCTTTCATGGTATTGCAGATGATTATGACCGGTTAGCACACCGACTACCATCCTGAAAAGCTTTTCATCGCAATTCAGATGTTTGTCAGTTTTTACACTATGCCACAGCATTCGAGATCTCACATGTGGTTACAGTTTTCTACCGTTCATTTATATTTCTATGATCCTATACTGTATTTCAAGGATTTCGGTTTGGACACCTTTCCTGGCATAGCCGATTATGATTAGAAAACTAATTTTTTTTTAATTTATTTATTATTATTGTTTGTTTTTAGGAAAATTTTCCATGAATTCATAGTTGTACAAAATGTGTACATAATTCACATATTAGTTTGTTTTATTAATTCAACACATTTCATTGTAATTACGCCCTAATTGGTTTCTAATTTTATTTCATTAGGAAGTTTATTAAAGTTTGAGTCCTTTTATTATCAAAGCGTATTGAGATCTTGTCGTTCTTGTTTGGTCGAGTATGTAGTTATTTGTATTCCGAAGATGGTATGGTTGAGCTTCACCGGATCGAGCAATCCTGTTGTTAAATATATTTTTGTATTACCCACTTTTATTATGAAAACCGATAGTAGGATGTTCTGCTGAAGTCTTTGCTTTATGTTTAGCCATTGAGGCGAATTCTTTTTAAAAATCTGCTAAATATTTTATGTGGTCCACTTTAATGATTTGTCCGTTCAAATGAATGTAACATCATGTATCCGTATTTCCAACTCTGAAAAATTCAAACTTCAAAGCTCCGGTTTTGATCCGTAAATAACAGATCATTGTATGACGTTCTTAAGTTTCAAATCTAGCTCAGTTACAAGTTTTATTAGTGGTACTTCTTGCTCACCTGGTCTTATGATTAATCGTAGGGTGGGTAATAATAGTCTACGTTATGAATGCAGGGTACATTTTCTATGTGAAAATGATCCTTCTGTATGCTAAAGTAAGTTCAGTGGTACCTTAGGTTTAGGTAGTTGGAATGCCGGCGAAATCGCCAGCACACTTTAACCATGCTGGCCCATTGTGAAAGCCATAGTCAGACTACTACCACTGATGCACAACTCCAGTGGTAGTGCCGCTAGTCCAACCGCAAATGGTGACAGGACCAGATTTGAAAACCGAATAAAGCGTATTAACTTTGCTTTCAATGCGATTCGAACCCCTCATCTAGCTGTGCTCCGTGGTACCTTAAATAAGCATGTCGCGCGTTGTTTGCAATACGTCAAGAATATAGTGAATAAATTGACAAGTTTAAAATCTTCTGTTAATACTGACTAAGTTATAAAAATAAAAGAAAATAATAAATTATAGATGAAACTGTTTAGAATTATTAACTCACTAAAAAACTCGAACTCTTGAATCTTCATTCTACCTAATCTAGCCAGGTTGTGACTCAAAGTCACCATATAAGAAAATGCTAATTATTCTTAGAAATAAAATTTAATAATATTATTTAAAGTTTGTTATTAATTTTTTATTTTATTATTTGATTTTTAAAGTACAAACTTGACATATTTTATCGGAAATGTTCCTTGCAGACGCTCTTCTTGCATATACAACATATTTGTTTTGAACCGCGACTTATATCATAAGAACACATGCAACATCGTTTCCTCTTTCTAGATGTGTCCGCTTTGTTGCCTTCAGAATTATTTGCTGCAGATGGCACTATTTCACTGATGACTTTAGTGGCCCTGATAAATACCTAGTCTTACGACGTAAAATGTGACTAATCCCATTGCAAGATCTCTGAGAAATAGCGGTCTTGTTTTGCGCTTTTAGTTGCAATCCAATTTGGAAAAGTTTTCATCCAAATCACATATGCAGCTATACCCACAGTATCAATAAGGTTGTGGAAAATCACAATGGGCCACCTGTTTGACTATTTTCAACATGACACATCTGATCCAAAGTGTCGACAGCTCCTTTAGTTGAGTTGTAAAACAAATTAACAAAACTGATTTGTTTTTTTCCCTTCTTTTTTCCCTGCTTTTATTGGGAAGAAATTCTTTTGGAATACATGCTTTATTTTTTCTTAGAGTTCCAACACTGGTGAGACCCCTGCACAATAATAATTAATTTGCCAGATGATATGATGTAAAAATTTATCAAACGTCAGTTTTCGGTTCGATCCAGAGTAAGACTCGGAAAGCATCAACACCACATTCTCCGCTTGATTACAATCTCTTTTATTCCCTTACATGGGATAAGATGTAGAGCTTTTACAAATCCACCAGATTTTCATGCCATATTTATCCGGCTTTGAAGGGATGTATTGTTTGAATTGCACTCTACATCGGAAGGGGACCAGGCACATACGTCTTCTTCAAATTTGTCATTAGACAATTCCAGAGTTCCCTTATTGGTGCAGATTTGTCTCTCTGTCGTCTATTTGACCTAGTAGATATGTCATCGAACCGTAAATGTTGCGAAATCTTGCGAACCGATTCCTTGACATTGTTGCCCTGAACACTGGATGGCCATGAACTTCATCCCAGAAGTCTGTGAAGTCAAAAATACCTTCCTTTTTAGTGGCCGCGTAAATAAGTAGTCCTAAAACTTCTTATCTCAATGTCGTCGGTCAGCTTCCATTTCTGCCTTTCATCGGTAAATTCCTCAAAGATTTCGGTAGCATCTTCCTCACTATCGTCACTATCCAAATAATCAAAGTCACTTTCGTCGTTTATATCCAAACCATCATTGTCCGAGTCAGTTTCTATCGCCCTTCTTATATCCTTATGCGTAAGATTTTTTCTTCGAGCCATTACTGTCTGATTGCCAATCTGTATACAACAAAACAATGATCTTATAAATCTTTTATAATTCACGAAACAAATCTACTGTTCAGAAAAATGTAAGAACACAAACTTCTATTCGGAACAACTTTCAAGAGTACAAAATATTTGAACTGAATTCTGCAACAATTACATGTGTGCTGATTACATCTGCTGCAAAGCGAACAAAAATTAACGCACTCAATAGCCACCTAGCATACCTCGGGATAAGCTTTGCACGCAAGATGATAAAACCATGGCTCTTGAGTAAAAGCTATGTTGACATTTCTAAACTGCTTTGTGTTATCATCTAAATACTTCTCTCTTCATATAACATTAATATTAGTTCCTGTTTGTGTTCTCATTTATATTACGAAAATGTTTATATATATTTTGCAACCCCACCGTCTTTCTTTCAATCTTTTTATTTATTTTTGTTTAAATGGGTAACTGCTTTCGTCTCTAGTTCCTTCTGAGCTATAGATTGCAGGTTATTTTTTAATACATGTATAATATACCATAACTAAATAATACTACTACTTTCCCAAATACATAATTAAATTTATGTAGATTTTACTCGTCACCATCATCATATGTGATTCAATAGTTTGTTAGTGAGCTACAATTGAAGTTGTAATTGCATGGTTAGGCCAGAATATCCACGATTGTTATTTCATTTGTTGAGTCGTTAGTAGCGTCTTGAGTACTTCCCTCGCGGTGCTTATTCTTGCGTTTGCATCTATTAAAATAGATTGCCGATTGAGTCCTTTAGGGGTTTCTACCAAAGGATTCAGAAATTAAGCTTGTCATAACGACTGATGAAACGGTGGGATGAGCAGGAATGCTGGCCAGATGGTAAGGTCGACGATTATTGAAACAGCTATGGTGGAACTTTATTAGTTATGTTTGAATTTTTTTTACGTCACCAAGCCCAAAGAAAAATCGTACGAGAGAGCAAACTGCCTCAGATTAACGGACGGAATCACAACAACGACGACACGGCGCGAAAAAGGACAACGATTTGCGAGTGTGCTCCTGCAATCCAGGATCCAGGAAATACGCTGGATAGGACAAGGTATAATGAAGAAGAAAGAGTGCATATTTGGAAGCGGCTTCGTTGTGGGAAAACGGTTAAGGTCGAAGGTCATCGACTTTAAACCGCTGCCTACGGAGCCTGTCCGGAGTACGATGTCAAAATCGTGCTCGGAGACTTCAATGCCAAAATCGGTAAGGAAAACATCTTTGGCGGAGTGATCGGAAAGCACAGCCGCCACGACACGACAACAGATAACGGCTTCCGACTCACTGACTTTGCGACAGGACGTAATATGGTCATAAGCAGCACAAGATTCCCTCGCAAAAGAATCCACACAGCAACCTGGCGATCTCCGGACGGTCGAACCGCCAACCAAATTGACCATGTGCTCATTGACGCAAGACATGCGTCAAATATCCTGGATGTGCGAACATTCAGAGGGGCAAACGTCGACTCTGACCATTTCCTCGTAGCAGCACGATTCAGAGCCCGACTGTCCAATGTCAGAAAGCTGCACCCGCAAACAAAGAGGAATTTTGACATTGGACGCCTGAGCACAACAGAGATTGCCAGAGCCTACGAAGAGCAGTTAAGCGAGAGACTCTCCGGTATGCCTACGTCAAACACCAACGCCAACGAGATGTGGTTGCATTGCCGCTCGGCCATCAAAGAGGTAGCGGAAAACACCTTAGGCTACCTACCGCTCCCGACAAGAAACCCGTGGTATGATGGCGAGTGTGAGCAGAAGAAACGTGCAACCGACGAGGCATACCAAAAAGTGCTGCAAGGGAAAACTAGAGCAGCGCAAGAGGAGTACCGGGCTAGAAGACGGGAGGAAAAAAAGCTTCTACGCCTGAAGAAGAGGTCTCTCGCAATCTCCCAGCTCAAGGACATCGAAGAGTCTAGGGATAGACAAAAAAATACGGGCCTTTTATAAAAACGCCAAAAGCCTGGCTTCAGGCTTTAGGAAAGGTACCAAGGATCTTCGAAATCATGAGGGTAGTCTTGTTACTGACCCGCAGGGAATAGTGGATGAGTTTAAGCAGCACTTCCAGCAACTGCTTAATGGGTCTGACCAGGAGAGAGTGATAGGGAATCAGGAAATCCCAACTCCAGTCGATGAAGTAGTCCTCCAACCTAGCTGTGAAGAAGTCGGAACAGCCATTAGAAGGCTGAAGAACAACAAAGCCGCAGGCTCCGATGGCCTACCATCAGAGCTCTTCAAGGCCGGTGGCGATGTTCTGGTGGGGAGCATGCACCATGGCCGAAACTGATCCGGTTGTGTCGCACCACGCTAACACACACGCGATGCACCATGCAGTTCGGCTCAAGGATTTCTGAGCCGTTTGAAACTTGCACTGGATTTCGGCAAGGAGATGCGCTGTCGTATGACTTCTTCAATTTGGTACTAGAGAAGATAGTGCGGAGGGCAACTGTAAACATGGAAGTCACTATCTTCTACAAGTCGGTCCAACTGTTGGGGTACGCAGACGACATCGACATCGTCGCGCGTTCTCAACGTGCCGTAGTATAGGCTTTTACGGCGATTGAAGAACAGGCGAAACGAACTGGTCTCAAGGTCAATGAGGACAAAACAAAATATATGCAAAATTGCAGAGTTGATTCTTGGTACCTTCGAAAGAAAAGTTCTACGATGGATACGTGGTCCCTTCTGCGAGGAAGGCGATTGGAGGAGAAGACATAACCGCGAACTTTACGAGCTGTACCAGGATGTGGATGTAGTCTGGAAGGCAAAAATCCGTCGACTGCACTGGCTCGGCCACATCGAGCGCATGGAGAACAATGCTCCAGCAAAGAGGGTCTTTGAATCCGAGGCGACTGGTTCGAGAAGGAGAGGAAGACCGAATCTCCGGTAATCGCGGATGCAAAACAGCTTGGTCTCGATGACTGGAGGCAGCGTGCCCAGGACCGTCAACGATGGAAGGCAGCAATTGCTCAGGATCGGACCCTTCATGGGTCGCCGGCCTGATAAGTAAGTAAGTAAGCCCAAAGAATCAATACATTCTCAGAAAAAGTGTGTCTCAAGATTATGCGACATTCTGGTGTCTGACTGCAACGAGTAGTTCATGTTCTGAAAAACCTAAAACGAGAAGTTCTTAAAACAGAGTAGAATGTGGGTCCTAATGCAGTTCTGCCGTGTCATAACTGGGATCGTCGTATGCCGCCTCGATGAGGAGGAGGTGGAGATCACACATCACCCGTCTGTTCGTGGTTTGTACTTACTACGCGTGGAACGCAAGCATACTCTGAGGATCGTTAAATTCACAAATCGAGTGACTCGATAGCACCAACTAAATCACTTTCTAGCAAAAACCAAGTGTCTAACCTAAATAAATGGAACCCAAAATTCTTGATTGGTTGACCCTGATTAGTTGCGAAAGACTATTCTGTCCTGATTACCGATTTTAGTCGAGCTTCAAAGCCAAGTGCAGAGATCGGAAGAACAATAGAATTCATCACTACCTACTGCAGCTTCGCGGCGCAATAACTGCATGCATAGGGTGTCATCTGCCATTTATCTATTTATCCATTTCATTTTTCTGGCATTTCTCTGTACGTAACCAAAAATATCCACACATTGCCTGAGTCAATGGTCTTGCAAAACTCACTCGCCATCAATGAAGCGTTTGCTGGTATTGAAATAGAGGTGGCGAAAATTGGTTTAGCAGTAAATGACGGCAAAACAAAGTATATACTGTAGTACAGTCCTCTCTCGAAGGACCAACCTGACATTATTAACGACCTTGATTATCCTTGTACTGCTGTATGGCGGGAACGCCCGAACAATCTCAAGAGTGGATGAAGAAGTCCTTGGCCGTTTCGAGAGAAAAGTTCTGCGTTCAATCTTTGGTCCTGTTTGCATTGATAGTTTTTCAAGAAGAACATTCAACCATACAACAAACGGGTTGTAAAGCGACCTAGTCAGATGTCTGCGAATTAAGTGCCTAAGGTGGCTAGGGCAAGTAGAGCTCATGGACAACACTGCTCCAGCCCGAAAAGTCTTTGACTCCGAACCAGTAGGACAACGCAGTAGAGTATGTCCACGAAACAGATGGCGCACACAAGTGGGAAAGGACTTCAACCAACTTGGCGAGCGAAATTGGAGGCAGCTGGCAAAAGATCGTCCCTGCTGGAGAGGCTTGTTGGCTGAGGCCCGGACTATAGCGACATTAGAAGAAGAAGAAGCGTCTTCTACAATACTACATATACGGGTAGTCTTGCGTGTCCAGGAGCAATACAAGTCGGACTTAGCTCTCATGTTTTTTTTCTAAATCAGCAGCAGTGCCATCTTCTGCAGGCTCTTTGTCCATGCATTTCCATAATTCTTTGATGATGTTCAGGAGCCTTTTTCTGAATAGATGCACCAAGCACATAAACTTGGAGCGGATCGTATATGAGTACACCAAGCACTTAAACTTGGAGTTGGTTACCGGTGATGCACCAAGCACTAGAACTTGGAGCAATTGCTGTAAGAAAGAATTAATTAAGTAAAAGGCGTTCAGAAAGTTCTATCAACTGACTGACATTTATTAACGATTTGTTTACATCTTTTATACTTAAATCTAGCTTACATTACGAATTACAATTATGTCTTAACCTAAATTACTGCCGGTAATGTCGGCAATGCAAGGTCAGCATAATGGATCGATGGCTTGACCCCTCTGCTGCTCCGGTGCTGAGGTTTAATGTTGCGATGAATTCGACATGCTTGGTATTGGTGATGCGTCATCGGTGATTCAACTGAACATTCTCCCCCGCTGTGAATGACAATTCACCAAACTGTGCTTCCAAATTACGTAGGCGAGTTAATATCCTCATTTCATGTATCAGTCATCAAACCAAGCCATAAGCTTGGGAGACAATTTTGAACAGTAATATCAAATTACTTTTCATTCCCGACAGACATAAACATCTATCGGATGCAATTTTGCACGATAAGCATTTTATCGTCATATCGAATGTGACTTTGAGTATCGATGAGATACATTACCATGTTCACTCTTAGTTTGGCGGTTATCAACGACGGTAAGGATTTTAATAAAGTTTTTTAAAATATAGATCGGAGAGTCAACAACTTTAATTGGCGCCCGAGCAGGGACACTTCAATTTTTTATTGTTGTTTCTAAAATTAAAAATTTAGTGATCAAGGTTTAATATCAGCGACACCAAAAATCAAACATTTTCATAACAGTAGTCCTACTTAAATTTAAAACCGTGAGAGGCAAACGAGAATAAATATACCCAACAGATTACGAGAAGTATGTTCATACAACAGGAAATCGGGCTTAAAGAAAACATTCAAAAAGTGATAAAAAAAAGGAAGAATACAAAAATTCTAGTGAAAAAAGAATAAAAACTAGACAGTGATAAAATTGAAATAAAATAATATCCAAAGTGATACAAATAACAATAAAAAGACACGAACATCGAGCAGAATTGAGGAACCAAACATCTTTAAAGTTGCGGAGAAAGGGAAACAACAATCAATCCATATAAAGTAGGAAAAAAAAATATTAAGTGGTTATACCCAGTACATATAAGTGCTATTCATATTATTATATTTATTAGTAAAACTAAATTTGTGAACTAATACAATATATTATTAAATTAAAATGGCAATGACAGTAGAACAAGTGCATGCGTTAATTTCAAGTACAGTAGCAGGGAGTACAGTAGCTCTACAAAACAGAGTAGACGAACTGACAGACATAATTAGTAGACTGACAACTATAGATAACATAATCCCACATACAGACGTACAAATTGACCCGAATAACACTATTAGGGAAAGTTTAGAACTAGCCAAAAGCTTACAGCAATTTGAAGGAGACAACTATGTGAGTTGGAGAACTTCGGTAGTACATTGTATGAAAGCGTACAATCATTGTAAGGGAAGCACGAGTTATTTCACAGCTGTAAATAAAATAAGGAGTAAAATTATAGGGAAAGCAAATGATGTTCTAACATCACATGGCACACCTCTTAACGTTGATGCAATTTTAGGAAGGTTAGATTTGACGTTTGATGATAAAAGACCTATACACATGTCACAAACGGAATTAAATAACATAAGACAAGGCAGACAAACACTGCAGGAATTTTATGACAAAATCAGTAAACTTTTAACGCTTATTATGAACAAAACTATTATGAGTTACGGACCTAGAACGGCAGAGACAAATGTTCTTATCGAAGTAGGTAGAGAAAATGCATTGAGGATTTTCATAAACGGGTTACACCAACCCATGAGCAATTTAGTTTTTGCTCTAAACCCAAGCGATCTACCAAACGCGTTAGCGAGAGCTCAAGAGATCGAAGTTAATCAATCTCAGAGAATGGATTATCAGACCACAAATAGGGCTTTACAGCAACCACATTAACAACGACCGATGTTCAATCCACCAAGATTGAATAATAACTTTATAAGTCCCAAGAACAATGTTGAACGACAAAATTACAAGTTTACCCCACCACAACAAAGAATGGATTTAAGAAGCGGTAATTACCAACAGAGACCACAAAACAGTAGCTAGGTGTCTAGTAACGTTAATAATGAAAACAGAGTTTCTAGTAGTAACCAACAAAAGGATCAACATTTTAATAATGCAGTTAATAATAACAATAATCATTTTAAAAGGTACAGACGAAATAGCGACCAACAACCAATAAACAAAAGCCCAAGGCTAAATAACTTGAATGAAGGAACGACTTGCCCACCATTAAGCGAACAGATCCCAGGACAGGTCGTATTTTTAATATTTTAATTGATACTGGAGCAACTCATAGTTATGTCAAACCAGGATTATTTCCAAACAAAAACTTAGAAACTACTAGTAGAGTTAGGAGCATACACGGTACGAGTTTAATTACAAAATTTCAAGAAATAAATATATTAGTAATAAAAGATTCTTTTTATGAATTAAGCGAACTTAGAGAATATGATTTAATAATAGGAATGAGAACCCTTAGGAAGATTAAAGGAAAAATTAATATACTCGACAGTACATTGGAATATGAAAAAGGCATATACCTTTAATATTCAATGACAAACTAGTTAATAGTTTGGAAATCTGCATGAGTACAGATGAAACATATATCGAGAAGTTAAAATCAGTTTTACGATTTCAAGGTATTTTTACAGATATTTTTACAAATATATAAATAATTTTACAAATTATCTGCCATATAACACGAATATAGTTGCAAGTATAGATACAACTACCGATGAAGCAATATGGTCGAAATCATACCCATAATATAATGAACTTCGTTAATAATGAAATTAATGGACTGCTAGAAAATAATATTATAGCACCGAGTAGATCAGCATATAACTCACCAGTGTGGCTAGTTGATAAAAAATGTCCAAACAAAGATGGATTAAAAAACTAAGATTAGTCATAGACTACAAGAAGCTGAACGCTTTTACGAAAACAGATAAGTATCCAATGGCTGATACTTCTGTTATTTTATTCAACTTAGGAAAATCTTAATACTTTACGACATTAGATCTGCAAAGTGGTTTCCATCAATTTATGATGAAACAGGAATATAGTAAAAAAAAACTGCTTTTAGCGTAAATAATGGAAAATACGAGTTTCTTCGTATGCCATTCTGGTTGAAGAATGCACCCTCTTTATTTATTTCAAAGAGCTATGGATGACATTCTGAGACCTTACATCGGAAAGTTCTGCCATGTTTATATTGACAATGTCATTATATTTTCTGAATCAGAAGAAAAACATTTAGAACACATTGAAGTCATAATAAAAGCACTTAGTGAAGCCAACATGAAAGTAAGCAGCGAAAAAAGCAAATATTTCATGCTAGAAGTTGAATTTTTAGGATATGTAATATCCTACAATAGCATTAAAATTGATCCAAGGAAAGTTCAAACAATTAAAGAATACCCGGAACCAAAGACATTAAGGCAGTTAATGTAATTTTTAGGACTAAGCGGTTATTATCGTAAATTCATAAGAAATTACGCTACGATCAGCAAGCCTTTAACTAAGTATTTAAGAGAGCAGAATAGTAATGCAAAAAGCAAACTCATATCGATAGAACTAGATAAAGAAGGAAGAAGGGCATTCCAAATACTTAAAGATAAGTTAGAAGAAAATATTGTGTTAAACCAACCAAATTTTGAAGAAGGGTTTGAGTTAACAACTGAGGCAAGTAATTCAGCCATAGGTGCAGTATTAAGTCAGAATAATAAACCAATAACATTCATCAGAAGAACGTTGAGTAAAACTGAAGAGAACTATGCAAAAAATGAGAAAGAGTTGTTAGCTATTGTCTGGAGTCTGAACAATTTGAGAAACTATTTTTATGGAACAAGTGGCATCCACATATATACAGACCACCAACCTTTGACATTTGCGATATCGGATAAAAACCCAAATGCAAAAATGAAGAGATGGAAGGCATTCATAGAGGAATACGCTCCCGTAATAACTTATAAACCTGGAAAAGGAAACGTAGTCGCAGACGCTCTTAGTAGACGACAATTATATATGATGAATTCGGATCAAGCAACAGTACATAGTAGTCAGAGTAGTCCAGTCGAACAAATTAAAAGATTAGGTGGAAACGTTAACAGATTTAAAAATCAATTGATAGTTCGGGTAGGAATTCAAAATAATGTAGTTAGTAAACAAATACATACAGGATACTGGCGACATACTGTTATTTATAAAGATGACGGTATTTTTACTAAATTAAAAGAAGTAATTAAGAATGACTTTAATGCAATATATTCAACAGAAGAATTATTGTTTAAAATAAAAGACAAATTATTACATGAATACCCAACAACACAATTTGCTTACATTGCCAATTTAGTAGAAGACATCACAGACAAAGATACCCAAATTTCAATTATAAAACAAGAACACGATAGAGCACACCGTGATTCTAGGGAAAATCTTAAACAAATTTCAAACAAATGGTATTGGCCAGAGTGTTATAAACAATTAATAGATTATGGAAAAATTGCACAGTATGCAAAGAGAATAAGTACGATAGACATCTAATTAGGTATAAGATTGGAGAGACTCCAATTCCGGAGAAAGGGGGAGAGCGAATACACGCTGACATTTATTACGTAGATAACGACCAATACTTAACTATGATAGACTCGTTTTCAAAATTTCTTATAGTAAGACACATAGAAAGTAAAATTGATGCAAAGATCGAAACTATACCAACATTCGGAAAAGTCGAAGTATTGGTGACAGATAATGAAAAAACATTTTGTACTCCATTAGCACAATTAGAATTAGAGAGATTAGGTATTAAACACGAAAGGGTTGCCCCAAATCATAGCAAAACGAATGGAATAATAGAGAGAGTTCATGTACAATCACAGAACTCACACGCATTACAAAATCAGAAATGCAAGCAGAAACCAAAGAAATGATGCCATTCGTAGTAAAGAAATACAATGAATCAATTCACACAGTGACAAACCTACAACCAATAGATGTTTTTCATAATTTTGAAAAATATATTTCCTTGACCGATGTATTAAAAGATAGACAGGACAAGACTCTTTCATATTTCAATACAAACAGGACAGAAGTTAAATTTAAACCAGGAGAGATTCATGGAAGTTCATGAGAAATCAACTCGTAGACAGGGAAAAGTGAAACCCTTGTATAAGGAAAGAATTGTGAAAGAAGATAAGGGAAGAGTTATAATTGATACCAAAAACAGTATATAATCCTAAAGATAACATTAAAAATTGAATATTTATTAAAAAGGGAAAATACATTTAATTTCAGATGACTAAAAGTGTCATACTAAGTATTTTTGGCATTAGTAGCCACAACATTTGCTCAAATGCAAATAACAAATTATAACACAGAGGAATACATTCTTATAGATATGCTGCACTATATGACCAAAGAGGAGACATTTATTAGGTTATAAATTTAACATGTTATAAAGATATATTAGAAAAAATAAAAGGAAAAGGTATAAGATTAACAAAAGAATCCTTAACATATATTGAGACAACAAATAAATTGCTTAACCAATTAATAATCAGAGATTGATTTAAACGTGGAATAAATGAACACGGAACATTATGGAAATGGATATCAGGAGGTCCAGACCATGACGATAAAATAAGAATTGAAACAAAATTACAAGAACTTATAGAATCTAACAACAAACCAAAGTACCAAACAAACTCACAAATATTTAACGCAATACAAAAACTATCTAGTGAAGACAACAGTATTGATAAAGAGGATGCTCTCATTTTAAGATTAATAATTGAAGATTTAAGAGAAATTATTAATACGATTAACTTAAGTAAAAATGACATATTAAATACAGTAATTTTAAATATGGAAGATCTCGACAAAATTCTACGAACAGAAACAATGCCAATCTCAAAAACAGATGTTTTAGATGTATCAGATTTTAAAATTGTACAACAAAAGGAAATAATAATGATTTACATAGAATATCCTTTAGTAAAAGAAATAAATAATACGTTTATTGTAGAAAGTATTAATGTAGGCGATGGAAAACTACAATTACCAAATCAAGTTTTGTTATTCGATGAGAAATATAAAATGGCAAATTGTAAGACAGAATTAAATATTATATATTGTAGAGTTAATAATGAAAAAAACCGTTTAACGGATTTATTAAATAATAATAAAGCAAACTGCCACAAAATAAAAGAGAATAATCCGGACGTAAAAATAATTAAATATGGCATAATTCTTGTAAGTGGAGAAACCACAATAAATAAGAAAGTAATCTAATTCATTTCAAAAACAATGTTACTATAAATTTCAAACTATATGAAAATAAATTATATAAATTTTAAACAATATGTATCATATAACAAAATGTACCACTAGAAATTAATATCATAAAATATTTAGAATCAAATAACGAACAATTAAAATTCACAAATATAGATCTTGTTAAACCTTATATTAAAGATACTAAAGAAAACCCAATGTTATGGGGTATTACAATAATCATTTCATTAATCATAAGCATTATTATAGTATTGAAACTATTAAAAATTTATATGTTAAATAAGCAATGCAAAAATAAAAAAAGCTTTCGAGATGATTATAAAAAAATGCTTACAAGAAACCACTATTAAGATTCATGAGCGATCGGGACGATCATTACAGAAGTAAGGGGGAAGTTAACACCCTAATTTCATGTATTAGTCATCAAACCAAGCCATAAGCTTGGGAGACAATTTTAACAGTAATATCAAATTACTTTTCATTCCCGACAGACATAAACATCTATCGGATGCAAATTTGCAAAATTCGTCATATCGAATGTGACTTTGAGTATCGATGAGATACACTACCATGTTCACTCTTAGTTTGGCGGTCATCAACGACGGTAATGATTTTAATAAAGTTTTTTAAAATATAAACCGGAGAGTCAACCCTGTAATTAGGCGCTTAACATAATGGATATTATTAGCGCCGAGTATCCAATTGCGAAGTGGTGATGGCTGCTAGTTTCCAATTTGTGTGGTAGATCGAGGACTTCTTGTTCTCTTATTAGATTTTGTAAGTCCGTTAGATTGTGGAGTTGGATGTCATAATGTGTAATATTAACTTTACGGAAAAGTGACGTGTGTTGCTCAGGTGTTGATATTTCAGATATGCTGCCAAAACTGGCGTAGGAAGGTTGCAAATTGGTAATGAAAATATTATGACCTTGAATGGTGATTGATCTGTGTCTTAAAATACATCCTGGCTGCAACGTAACTAATCCGGATACTTCTAAGTATAACTGGGTGTGCTGGTTTTCACAGATTCCAGTAAGTCGAGATGTGTTCTTTGTGGAATACAGCCACTTGTTTTATGTTCTAGCACGAACCATTCTCGTCAGACCTCCTTAAGCTACAGGTAGCCTTCGTTTCATTGTTAAAAAGTCCCATTTCGCAGGAACATATCTCTGCTTCTTCGCTATATTTTGCTTGTATATGGAGACATAAATATTGCTCGTTCGCCAAGGTGATACATCCTTCTAAAGTGGTTGATTATATCGCAAAATATTGATCACGATGAGTGTTTAAGCCCAGTATTGGAGCGCAAGGAATAATAGTCAACATTGTGTTGTTTATGAAATGAGATATGGGCGTGAGTCGGAATAAATCATACTATTCTTGATTTACCAGAGGAAGTGTGACCCAGAATACTACTCGATTAGCTGTCACTGCTCCCTTTACTGTCATTAGCTTTTATAGTTGGACCAGATCTCGATCATCTGCTGGCAACTCAAGGAATTTTGGTAAATGCTCCTTGATGGTTGTAAGCTCCTTCTTCAGCTGCACTGTTGATAATAATAATGAGTTAATTTTACCATGATGGGTGTCCGTAAGAACATCATTAAGGGCTGACTGTATTCTTTGTTTACATTAAGTATCATTATGATCAATTGGGATGAAAAGAATGTAACGATTTGCGATATTTTGGACTGATAAGCTTCTTCGCCATTGCCACGAATCCTTGATCTTATGTCAGCCAGTTGCCTGTTGATCTGCTCAAATCTACTATTTATTATACTCCGGTCTTGCTTCACAATGTTGGTTGTTGAATCGACGACTGAGATTTGATTTCTTAGTAAGTTTAAGAGGTGATCTTAATTCATGTTTACGGTCTATTGTACTCGCCATTTTTACAGCATATTCGGTGTCCAGAACCCCAAATAAGGAATTAGCTAGGTTTCCAACAATGTTGAGCGCTCCTCTTTTGAATCGTTTGTTTGGTAAGAGTATGTTTTCTGATTAAAGTTCGGTTATGATATGCTGAATTTGACATAAGGTATTCATGCAAAAACTCCTTTTTTGAATTTCCCGACATAAGTGTGTGAGGGTCAATGCTCCGTTGGTTAAGGTTTTATATTCTTCTATTAATGGATTAAGGTTGTAGTGGATGATGAAATTCCATTCGCTTGTTGCGATTTTTGTTGATTCAATAGATTCAAAATAAATACCAACACTTGATTCAAATTTGTTAACTTCAATATTTTAGCTAAATACTGTTGACAGAATGAGAAGTATCCGATCAGAAAGTGTCCAGTTGTCAGTGCCGTTAGATCGCTGGGATCATTTGAAAGTGGTGTTAGTGGTCTTGAGTTAAGGATGGCCTCCCTCTCGAAGAATTCCGTTTACATTCAAAAATGGAGCGAAACTGGATATGTGACTGTTTTGCTTTAACTGCTTGCATTTTTGTAGGTTACTGATTTCCTGGTTGAAATCGAATGTTTGCATTGCGCGCACGATTGTAGACAGTGAATCCCGAAGTTCCTTAGTAGTGAGTAGTATGTCATTTGGTCGCTTATTTTTTGTGCATCTAGTATTTTTGTAAAACCCGCAACATGTATGCAATTATCCTTTGAAGCGTCTTGAATGAATTCCGATGGTAAATCTTATAAATCATTTCTTGATCGCAATCATAAGTGGTTGTTGCCACAATTGGTGCATTTCGTTTTCTTTCTGTGTCGTCCGGTATCGACAGCTCCTTGATGTATTTTGCCGGCCACATGTCTTCATCTCCTGATAGGAATAGAGGACCATAAAACCACAGTGTGCATGCTGGCAATTTCTCTGGCTGAAGGCCTCTCGAAAGTACATCCGCTGGGTTGTGTTTTGATGGCACATGTCGCCATTGGTGGGGAAGTGTTAGTTCCTGTATAGCGGAAACTCGATTGGCAACAAGTGTGTGGAATGATGATGATGGAGAGTTTATCCAGGCGAGCACAATTTCAGAATCCGTCCATAAGTATGTGGGTGTGTCTACGAAATTTAAATCCCTTTTGATTCGTGCTGCTAATTGTGCGCCAAGGAGTGCAGCGCATAGTTCCAATCGAGGTAAGGTTTGTTTCTTCAGTGGCGCCACTCGTGTTTTAGAACACAAGAATCTTACAATTGTTCTTCCATCCTTCATGATTGCTCTCACGTACACCACCGTCCCATACGCCTTTTCTGATGCATCGGAAAAGGTGTGAATTTGTATGGTTGCGGATACACCATTGTTGAACATGTGGCGTGGAAATTGAAAATTGGTTATTTTACCGAGGCTATTCCGGAATGCTATCCACCTTGTACGTAGCATTGCTGGTAGTGCTTCATCCCATGAAAGTTGCAATGTCCATAATTCCTGAACAAATATCTTTGCTGTGACCACTACTGGAGCCATCATTCCCAACAGATCGAATAATTTAGCAAGGTCTGAGGTTACTCCGTTGTGTAATTCTACTTGTCGAGCCCATATTTGTTTTAACACAAAATGTGTCATTCTTTGGCTGCTATGTTAGCCCCAATGTTTTAATTGCATCATCATTGCTAAAGTCAAGACCTATTTCCTTATCTTCCTTGGAAATGCCTTGTAGCAAACGAGGATGATGAGCGCTCCATTTTCGGAGTTTGAACACAGTAGTTTGTAGTATTTGTATGAGTTGCCTTTGCATTTCTATGACGGTAGATAAATTATTATCTCCAGTTAGACAGTCATCAACGTAGAAATCACGATGTAGAGTCTGTGCCCCTAACGGAAGTGTTGTATTGTTCTCCTTTGCTAATTGCTGTAAGCATTTTGTGGCTAAATATGGTGCTGATCTTGTACCATATGTTACCGTGTTCAGTTGATAATATTGATATTGATAAAATATAGTGGCTCGCTTTCTTTGTTTCTCCATACGATGATTTGAAATCTTCTGTCGTCTGGATGGATCATTATTTGACGATACATCCTTTGGATATCTGTGCAAAATACGTAGCGTGGTAAACGGAATCGGAGCAATAGAGGAAATAATTCCCCTTGTACTACTGGTCCTGCGTACATGATGTCGTTCAACGATATTCCAGTTGATGTTTTCGATGAAGCGTCAAAAACTACTCGAAGTTTTGTAGTGCTGCTATCCTCTTTGAAAACACAATAATGGGGAATGACGTAGTTTGTTGTTACCATGTCATTGAAGTTAATTTCTGTCATATGACCTAGATATTCATATTCCTTCATAAATTGGCTATATTGACTAATCACTTCTTTGTTTTTGCTAACCGCCGCTCAAGAGCCAAAAATCTGTTGATTGCTATTTCATTGGAACTGCCAAGGGTAGATGGATTCCCATTGAATGGCAGTTTGACCGTGAACGACACACATCTCTTTGACAACTTGCTACGCGCCGGTTCAACTTCTTCCAGGTTACATAGTCTCTCAATCATCTGATGGAGGTTTTTGTCATCATAAGTTGAGATGCCACACGTTGCAGTCTTTTGCCCTGTTTCACCTACCCCAGCCAGAATCCACCGGAGGACCGTATTTTGTAATGTAGGTAAATTGTTAGCCAACCGTATCTGTCCAATGGAGAGTAGTTGATGGTAGAATTCTGCACCAAGGAGAACATCTACGAGTATGTTGTCGGGATGATTGAACTTCGGCCAGTGAAATATTTTTTGGTATAGGCCATGATGAAATGTCAATGTATGATCCGTGGCAGAACAAATGCTTCAAGATGAGTATTGAAACCAGTTGTTGTTGAGTGCAACTTTACGTCCACGCGTTGATGGGCTTCCTTTCTTCCATCACCAATCCCTTGAATACTCATTGAAGAAGTTATTTTACTTAGCCCTAGTCTCTTAACTAGGCGTTTTGTTATCAGGTTTACTTGAGAACCTGAATCTAGAATGGATCTACATTTCATTTTCTGTCCGTTGGTAGCAACCAGTTCTACGACGGCGGAACTCAGAAGTACTTAATGATTTCCTTCTGAACTCTTGGACGCTGCTAGTGTTACCGATTGTTGTGTCGTATTCTGATGATTGCTGCCACCTGCTGCCGTTGCCACATTTCCATGGTTGTTGTCGAAGTGACCCTTAGTGTTGATTTCACGATGTAGCATCGTGTTGTGCCTTTGTCCACACCGTAGACAACTTCTTGAAGGGCAATTGTTTGCTCCATGGCCGGGCCTTAGGCAATTACGGCAAAGCTTATGTTTTTCGCTAACTGTGAACGTTCTATTGGCTGCAATTGTGTAAAGTGGTTTCAGGAAAATACTGGGTGCATTCCCGTTCCATAAATCTTGCAATTCCGATTGTTGTTGTTACTTGACGTCAATGATGCAAAGGCACGAATTGAAGTGTCTAGTGATTCTAGTGGTTCTCAAGAAACATTAGGAATTATTTTACGGTCTGTACTGTACTGTACTTCCTTCTTACTTATTTTGATCTAGCTTGGGCACAAGTAAATGAAGTAAGAGAGGGTCCCAGGTTTCGGTTTCAATACCGATGTTATTTAATGCCATTAGGCATAATTGAGTGGTATCATGAAGAGCCTTGATAGACCATAAAGAGGGTTGAGGCTGGGTTTGAATTGGTTGCCCCGTTATTTTTTCTAGTAGTGTTGACGTAAGGAGCCTGATGTTGTTGTAGCAATCTTGAAGCATGCTCCATGCCCTTTTTATAGTTGTCCTCCGTGAGTGACAAATGGCGAATGAGATGCTCCATTAGGAAGCTTATTAAAGTTTGAGTCCTTTTGAGTCCTTTTTATCATTTCATTAAATGAATGTAACATAATGGTCCGAATTTCCAAGTCTGAAAAACTCAAACTACTTCATAGTTCCGTTTTTGATCTGCAAACAACTGATCATTGTATGACGTGCTTAAGTTTCAAATCTAGATCAGGTACAAGTTCCAGTAGTGGTACTTCTTGCTCACCTGGTCTTATCATTAATCATAGGGCGGTTAATAATAGTCTACGTTATGAATGCAGGGTAAATGTTCGATGGGAAAAATATACTTCTTTTGCATACAGTAAGTTCAGTGGTACCTTAGGTTAAGGTTTATGTAGTTGGACTGCCAGCGAAATCGCCAGCACACTTATATCATGCTGGTCCATTGTGAAAGCCATAGTCAGACTACTACCACTGATCGACAACTCCAGTGGTAGTACCGCTAATCCAATGGCAAATGGTGACAGGACCAGATTTGAAAACCGAATAAAGCGTATTAACTTTCCTTTCACTTGGATTCGAACCCCTCATCCAGCTGTGCTTCGTGGTACCTTAAATAAGCATGTCTCGCGTTGTTCGCAAAACGTCAAGAATATAGTGAATGCATTGACAAGTTTAAAGCCATCTGTTAATACTGACTGAATTATCAAAATAAATGAAAAGAATGAATTATACAAGAAAAAATGAAAATATCCGAATAATGCCAATATTTTAGTGCTTTTAAACAACTACTTATGTAGAAATATTTCCGAAGATTTATTTTTATTTTATTTTTATTCTAAAAGTTTTCCACTAAGGTGATTCAAGAAATGAATAGAAACTTGTTAAAGAAATTCAGAATAAATCTTCGGACAGTCCACTAGTTCATAGTATTAAATGCAACGAAGTCACCATTAATGACACCAAATACTTGGCTGAACAATTCAATGAGTATTTGGCTTCTATTGGCACCAAGGTAGTATCATGTAACTGGACAGTTGCTGATAAACTATTCGCTCAAACTTTCTTTGCCGAACCAATAACATCCTTTGAACTGTTTAGAATTATTAACTCACTAAAAAACTCGAACTCTTCAACAACAAACTCTTTTGAAAAATTAAAAAATAGCTCTGAACATTTGCGACATTATTTGTAATGGCCCTTAGTAATACAGAAATTTAAACTCGAGTTTTACGTAAACTCAAGTTTAACGCGAATTCGAGCAACCCACTCCTAAAATCGACAAATATTTAGATGTGGCCGAGTCGTATCTAAGTCGAATTTAAAAGTGATAGTTTAATGTTTCAAAATGAGTTTCGAACTCAGACAAGGATAAAAAATCCAGGTGGGGAATTAGGAGCACTTCACCGGTGTCGGAGAGGAAGTTGGAGAGGAAGTGTACGTGATTCACGAATTTATAATTCCTCAAGCATTAAAAGAAGACTAGAGGAGATTAACTTACCACATTCGAATTTGCCATTTCAAATCAAATATCAAATTTGCAGTTTGTTATTCTGTCAGCTGTGCTAGCTCACAATAGCAAATATGTCACGTTTATTCACAATGATTACGTTAAATTCGAGTTTAGTTAAAACTGATTTATTACTACGGAAACTTAAAAGTACCTTAGCTACACCTAACAAAATTCGACTTTAGAAGCGACTTTATGATTTTCTATTACTAAGGGCCAATATTTTTAATAAAAGTATTGCCTGTGGAAGGTGAAGAATCTGCTATCAATAATTATAGGCTTATTTCTTTACTGCCAGTGTATACGAAGATTTTTGAGAAAGCTATTAAGAATAGTATGATAAAATTCTAAGATAAAAATAACTTCTTCAGCAGTTACCAATCTCGTTTATGCTAAGGTTTATCAACTGAAGGAGCTTTCTATGACGGTAGATAGATTATTATCGCCAGTTAGACAGTCCTCAACGTAGAATAACGCAAGTGTTGTGTTGTTCTCCGTTGCTAACTGCTGTAAGCATTTTGTGGCTTGGATAGGATCACTTAGGTCCGTGTGGACCCATTGTGTTGCCCTTAGGGGGAAATGTTCCTCCTTGTACCCTTATCGTACTCATCGAGACTTTGTATTCGTTGTTGACCTCTCGTCGTCGAGCCAGCCCGACATCCTAATGAACCTGAAAAAGTTAGGCTTGGGCAGTAGCAGAGATAGTGAGGAGTGTCCCATATGGGTCCCATATGGGATAGTCCCATTTTTGTTTCATGGTATTTCAGATGGTTATGTCCCGTTAGAGCTCCGACCACCATCCTCAGTAGGCTTTTGCCACACTGGACGAGTTTGTCGGTTTTAGTTCTATTAATATCGGGCCATAGCATCTTAGTAGTGTTACAGGTGGTAAGGTTGAACCACCTATTTCTTGCTATTTATAGAATTTTATCATCCACCTTCTTCCTGACATCTGCCAGTGATGGTTGAATCAATTCGATTGCCTGGGATGGGTCTTTTTCGGCCCCTTTTCTTGCAAGTTCATCAGCTGCCTCGTTGCCGGATATGTCCCTGTGTCCTGGGACCCACCATAGAATTATCGTGTGTCGCACGCTTAGAGTTTTGAACTCCTCGCGGCAGCTCGCGACCAGCTTGGACTTGATTTCTTTCGCCGAAATTGCTTTGATTGCCGCTTGACTGTCAATTTGAATGGTAATATCAGCCGGTGGTATTTCCAACATTGTTATCATTCTGGCCGCTTCTTTGACTGCCAAGACCTCCGCTTGAAAGACGCTGCCATAAACAGGGATCCTGATAGAGCAGTGTATGTTAACAATTCCGAGAAAATGTCCGCACCTGTGCCTGTTTCCATCTTCGATCCATCAGTGTATACTTGGATGCTCGAATTATTGATGGGTTCGTTTGTGGTCCACTCTTCCCTCGTCGGGAAAAAGCATCTGAAGGGTATTTCAAAGTCGAGGAAAGGGAGTGGATAGTCACTTTCGGACCGTTATATTTGTGGTCTTTTCAGTATACTAGTGTTACGTACGAGTTAATACGAAAACTTTATTTAATCTTTTAAGTACTTAAAACGAGTTAACAAAAAATATATGTAGACATTTATAATTCTGTCCGAAAATCAGAAAGCTGCTGATGGCATCCGAATGGGTCCACGGCTTGATCCAAAAAAAGAGAAATAAAATGCGCGTGAAGTCAACTGACACTGACTTTGACATAAGTCACGAGTGTGGTGAATTACCGCAGCTCCACGGATATGTTCGTGAATGGTGTTTGTTGTGGGTCACCACAGTACTCCCCCTTACGAAACAATAAATGACCATAAAACCACAGTGTGCATGCTGGCAATTTCTCTGGCTGAAGGCCTCTCGAAAGTACATTCGCTGAGTTGTGTTTTGATGGCACATGTCGCCATTGGTCGGGAAGTGTTAGTTCCTGTATAGCGGAAACTCGATAAGCAACAAATGTATGGAGTGATGATGATGGAGAGTTTATCCAGGCGAGCACAATTGCAGAATCCGTCCATAAGTATGTGGGTGTGTCTACGAAATTTAAATCCCTTTTGATTCGTGCTGCTAATTGTGCGCCAAGGAGTGCAGCGCATAGTTCCAATCGAGGTAAGGTTTGTTTCTTCAGTGGCGCCACTCGTGATTTAGAACACAAGAATCTTACAATTGTTCTTCTATCCTTCATGATTGCTCTCAGGTACACCACCGTCCCATATGCCCTTTCTGATGCATCGGAAATGGTGTGAATTTTTATGGTTGCGGGTACACCATTGTTGAACATGTGTTGTGTTGTTCTCCTTTGCTAATTGCTGTAAGCATTTTGTGGCTAAATATGGTGCTGATCTTGTACCATATGTTACCGTGTTCAGTTGATAATATCGTAGTGGCCGCTTCCTTTGTTTCTCCATACAATGATTTGATATCTTCTGGCGTCTGGTTGGATCATTATTAGACGATGCATCCTTTGGATATTTATGCAAAATACGTATCGTGGTAAACGGAATCGGAGCAATAGAGAAAATAATTCGCCTTGTACTAATGGTCCTGTGTACATGATGTCGTTCAACGATATTCCAGTTGATGTTTTCGATGAAGCGTCAAAAACTACTCGAAGTTTTGTAGTGCTGCTATCCTCTTTGAAAACACAATGTTGGGGAATGACGTAGTTTGTTGTTACCATGTCATTGAAGTCGATTTCTGTCATATGACCTAAATCTTCGTATTCCTTCATAAATTGGCTATATTGATTCATCACTTCTTTGTTTTTGCTAACCGCCGCTCAAGAGCCAAAAATCTGTTGATTGCTATTTCATTGGAACTACCAAGAGTAGATGGTTTCCCATTGAATGGCAGTTTGACCATGAAACGACACACATTTTTTTGACAACTTGCTACGCGCCGGTTCAACTTCTTCCAGGTTACATAGTCTCTCAATCATCTGATGGAGGTTTTTGTCATCATAAGTTGAGATGCCACACGTTGCAGTCTTTTGTCCTGTTTCACCTACTTTTCCAGCCAGAATCCACCCGAGGACCGTATTTTGTAATGTAGGTAAATTGTTAGCCAACCGTATCTGTCTAATGGAGAGTAGTTGATGATAGAATTCTGCACCAAGGAGAACATCTACGAGTATGTTGTCGGGATGATTGAACTTCGGGCAGTGAAATATTTTTTGGTATAGGCCATGATGAAATGCCAATGTATTTGGAGGGTATGATTCGTGGCAGAACAAATGCTACAAGATGAGTATTGAAACCAGTTGTTGTTGAGTGCAACTTTACGTTCACGCGTTGATGGGCTTCCTTTCTTCCACCACCAATCCCTTGAATACTCATTGAAGAAGTTATTTTACTTAGCCCTAGTCTCTTAACTAGGCGTTTTGTTATCAGTTTTACTTGAGAACCTGAATCTAGAATGGATCTGCATTTAATTTTCTTCCCGTTGGTGGCAACCAGTTCTACGACGGCGGAACTCGGAAGTACGTAATGATTTCCTTCTGAACTCTTGGATGCTGCTAGTGTTACCTACCCTACATTTCCATGGTTATTGTTGAAGGGACCATTAGTGTTGATTTCACGATGTAGCATCGTGTTATGCCTTTGTCCACACCGTAGACAACTTCAAACTTCAATTAGAATGGTAATATCAGCCGGTGGTATTTCCAACATTGTTATCATTCTGGCCGCTTCTTTGACTGCCAGGACCTCCGCTTGAAAGACGTTGCCATAATCAGGGATCCTGATAGAGCAGCGTATGTTTAACAATTCGGAGAAAATGCCCCCACCTGTGCCTGTTTCCATCTTCGATCCATCAGTGTATACTTGGATGCTCGAATTTTTGATGGGTTCTTTTGTGGTCCACTCTTACCTCGTCGGGAAATAGCATCTGAAGGGTATTTCAAAGTCGAGGAATAGTAGTGTATAGTCACTTTCGGACTGTTATATTTGTGGTCTTTTCAGTATACTAGTGTTACGTACGAGTTAATACGTAAACTTTATTTAATCTTTTAAGCACTTAAAATGAGTTTAAAATATATATAGACATTTACAATTCTGTCCGAAAATCAGAAAGCTGCTGATGGCATCCGAATGGATCCACGGCTCGATCCAAAAAAAGAGAAATAAAAGGCGCGTGAAGTCAACTGACACTGACTTTGACATAAGTCAGGAATGTGGTGAATTCCCGCAGCCCCACGGATATGTTCGTGAATGGTGTTTGTTGTGGGTCACCACACTAGCATGACCAGTGGTACTTGACAGCCAGCATTTAGATTGAATGCTTCTAATGGCACTTTTAGCAGCGTTAGCTTGCATGGAAAGGTTAAGTGGGAGAAGGTTTAGTAGTACCTCCAGGCTCGCGGTTGGGGTAGTGGAGATATCGCCAGTAACTCCAAGACATGCTAGTCTCTGTATTCTAGTAAGCAGCCTGAGGTTGGTGGATTTCAGTGCGGCCTGCCACCATACCACGCTCCCGTATGTCATGATTGGATCTCACTTTTTGCCGAATATCCTGTTGCTCAGGTATAGGGCATCTCACTTTTTGCCGAATATCCTGTTGCTCAGGTATAGGGCACAAGCTGCCTTCTTGACTCTTTCCATTAGGTTGAGTTTTCAGGTTAGTTTCTTGTCAAAGATGATAACTAGGTATTTCGCGCTATCCGCCAGATTGAGGGTCGTTCCTTCAATTGCTGGGGGGTTAAAGCGTGGAATGACCCTTTTGTTGGTTAATAGTACCAACTCAGTTTTTTGAGTGTTGATTCCTAGACCATAGGATTTCGCCCATATTAGGAGGGTTCTCATTGCGTTCTCGATTAGCTCGCTAAGAGTCGGGAGAAATTTACCGCGAGCTATAATCACCACGTCATCAGCGTAGGCAATTGCTCTGGTTCCCGTCAGTCTGAGCTCTTCTAGTACTTCATTAATTACTAGTACCCATAGGAGAGAGGATATAACCCCTCCTTGAGGAGTTCCTCTTGCAGCTGCAACTTTAATTGTGGAGTCTCCTAAAGTAGCATTAATGATTCTCTTGCTGAGCAGACTTACTATCACTGTAGTAAGTGATTGCTCCACTTTGACTTTTTCAAGGGCAGACTTAATTGCCGTGGTCTCTACATTATTGAAGGCTCCCTCTATGTCTAGGAAAGCAGCGAGTGCATATTCCTTGGCATGTAGGGACTTTTCAATCACACTAACCACTCGTGTAGTGCGGTTTCTACGCCTTTGCCCTTCATATACGCATGCTGTGCCCTTGAGTTGGTATTTTGCTGGAAGCTACTGCGGATGTAGATATTGCGGAGATTTTCGAACGTCTTCAAGACAAAGGAAGTGAGGGTTATAGGTATGTAGTCCTTCGCCGTGCAGTGGCTGGTTTTGCCGGCTTTGGGAATGAACACTACTTTTACTTCTCTCCATGCAGCCGGATTATATCCATAGACCAGGATACTGTGGAATAGTCTTTCCAGTATAGGAGTAATAATGTCTTTTGTCGTTTGCAGCATGATGGGAATAATTCCATCGACACCCGGTCATTTATACGAATCAAAGGAATCGACGGCACAACTGATTCTCCTTGCGCTGACAATATTGCTCGGAACGTTGTTATCACTAAAGGGGATCTCTACAGCTGCCGAGATTCCACTTTGCGAGCTGCCCGGGAAATGAGTTTCCATAAGAAGTCGCAATGTGTCATACGATGACTGAGTCCAGTTACCTTCATTATCTTTGATGTAACCTGGAATTGTGGGGCTTTTTGAAAGGAGCTTCCTTAGTCTGGCCGTTTCCGAGGTTTTTGCAATATTATTGCAGAAGGATCGCCAGGAGAATCTTTTGGCTATAGCTACAGCTTTTTTAAAATTTCTGAGGCTATCCTTATAAGCAGTCCAAGCACTAGCTGACCTGGAGGCTTTAGCTGCATTGAATAAAGTTCTTGATTTTCTCCTTAGAACTAGGAGGTCTTTGCACCACGACGAGGGGGATTTCTTATTTGTTGATGTTCTTAGAGGACAGGCTTTCTCGTAGGATTCTCGAAAGAATGAGGTGAGATCGTTTCCCATGAGCTCTAGGTCATCAGCGTTCCTTATTGATCACTGTTATAGGTGTTTAGTGAGTTTCCTGACTTCACACTTAAATCTACCCCAGTCTGTGTTCTTGGGGTTTCTAAATTTACTGGGCTTTGGTCTTACAGTGTTTACCGTGAAGGTTATGATTCTGTGATCTGAGAACGACACTTTACAGTGGCTAACTGAGAGAGTGTTGGATTTGATACTCAGAGTCAGTTCAATAACCTCTTGCCTATTGCTGGTCACGCTGTGGGTTCGTCACCTCTGTCATTTGAGTCCGGGCTACCCCATACAGTGTGATGTGAGTTTGCATCACAGCCTAGGATAAGGTCCCATCTTTCTTTCCTGGCTTTTCTGACAAGTCTCCTTGTTGTCTCGCATGGGGGATTATTCGCTGCGTCGTATGGCATGTAAGTTGATGCCATCAGCAGCGGGGAGTCATGTTGGCGCTCAAATGTGACCGTAGTTTGGTCTTCGTCACTGAAAGTGGGTAGGAGGAATAGGTTAATTTCTTTCCTATCTACAATACAGGTTCTTATCCTACTTACGTTACCGTTTGGGTTTGAGAAGTAGGTGGTCACTCCTTTATTGTTCAGCCCCTTTACTCGACCCCGCAAAGCCATGGCTCTTGTACAAGGATGATGTCCATCTTCCCCGTTGAGAGGAGGAAGATTAGATTGGCGCTGGCCGCTTTACTGTGGTGTAGGTTTTTTTGTACCACTTTAATGGCGGCCAGGAGGTTCTTTACCGTTCTTGCTGCATGTTGCCTGGATTCGCAGTTTACCACTCTGACTTTGAAGTCCTGTAAACGCAACAGTTGCAGCGATTTGTGGTTTAGCAGTATGTCCACGTCCATACCGTTCTCGGTGTGTTCACCCATCTCTATAATTTCCCAGTCTTGACTGTGCAGGTCTGGGTGAGATTCTGTAGGCTTCGCTCTATCCAGTCCTTCGGGACGTATGGTCCCTGGTAGTAGATGCGGCCTTTGGGTCTAGTCATATTAAGGATTGCCCCTTTATCTACGACACGTAGATCGGTGTTTGGCCATGGGCCAACCGTCTTGGCAATGAGTTGTTCAAGTCATTCAAGCGTTTCGCTATTGCCGCATTGAAGCAGCTTGTAACCCTTGAGTGTGGTCAGCTGTGCGAAGAGGGGGATGATTTTCTCCTTCTTCAGGATGGCGTCATTCACACCACTCACGATTCTCAGCTCGGTGTGTTTTCATTGGTCGTCCGAGAGCTTACGCTCTGTATTGCCAAAGTCAACCACTGCGACTCTTTCCCTATATTTAGCTACTTTAGCGTACTTTGGTCTTTTTGACCTTTTTGAGGAGTCTGGGTCTGAAGCTTTTTTTGAGAATTGTTGACTTGCTGCAGAGGCCTGGACCTTTTCTGCGCCAGTCGTTGGTTTACCGGCTATAACCTTGACGGAGGTGTCCGCTCTTCCTTTCCAGGGAGTTAGCCGTTCCTCTTTTTGGGGATGCCACGCCTACTGGGCCTCTTTTTATATGAGCTTTAGCTTGCCCGGAGCAGCCCGGGGTTGGTTCAGAGCCCGTCGCAACCTTCGGTCCTACTTCCTTGGCCGCTCTCGAGGAGGTGGCGTGTTGGCCTACCTTCCCAGTAGCGACCAAGGTCGGTATCCTTGGCTTACTATCGCCTGTTCTGCACCATGCGTTCGCGGTAGATCGAATGGTCGCTTCTGGTCTTGCGAGTTTGCCCTTTTCCTTCTCTGAGAGGGAATTAGCATCGTGACCTTTCAATCTACTAACGAGCCTTTCGGCATTAGCGCGTTGTCTGCTGGGAATTTTCGGCGCTGGATTGTGGTATATGGTTATGACCGTTTTTGCACTATCCAGTGTCGAATTCACAACCTCAGTTGAAGTACTTGGTGAGGTGTCCTTCTTTTCGGGAGGGTGAGAGGAGGTTACCGGCTTGCCAGCAACACTCTCCGTCGACAAGGCTGGCTGGTCACTAGGTTTACCTTCAGAGTCCGCTATAAGGCTTGTCCTGGCAGCATCATCTTCGGAGGTCGGCTTTGGGGTTATGACCAAGTCCATGAGCACATCCTCCTTAGGAGAACTTCCAAAAGGCACCGGGGGGTGGGGTGTGATCCCATCAGTGCTTCGTTTGACCTTCTGGCTGGTTGCTGTTTGCTCTCCGACGCCTCCTTTCGATACACCGTTGGGCGAAAGGCGTATGGCCTATCCGTCCCATTAGAGGATTCCTCTAGAAAGTCAAGTGCTCTTTGAAGTCTTGTTTTTTCTTCTTCTTGAGTGTTTGGATGAGCTGGTAATGATGCAGGAGTCATCATCAACTATGATGAGGTCATCAAAGCTGATCTCAGCTGCTTCACTGCCAGCTGCACCCGAAGTTTTCCTGACTGGGGATAGTAGGAGGATGTTTTCCTCCTCTTCCGTTAAGGGCTGTTCGTTTCTATTAGAGTCGGTTTTTTGGAGGTCGCTGGTGCGCGACTCAATTGCATCAGCGTTCCTTGAAGTTTGTTGTTGTTTATATCAATTTTGGTCCCACGAGTATGGGGGCACTGTACTCACCCCCTGTATACAGTGAAGAGGGCTTATATTAAAACCAGATTGCTTCAGGTATCCGGAGTTCACCGTTCGAAGACATACTAACGCAATGCCATTCATTCCTAGGCACGGTTGTTAACCCCTGGAATTGCGGGCTTTATTGAGTTGTTGCCCTCTAGATCCTCTATATGTAGTTGACAGCAGGGGCACCTCGTGCAGGGTGTGACGGAGTCACGTATAGCGGTCTCACACCGAATCTCGCCCCCATTTTGTGGCTAAATATGGTGCTGATCTTGCACCATATGTTACCGTGTTCAGTTGATAATATCGTAGTGGCTCGCTTTCTTTCTTTCTCCATACAATGATTTGAAATTTTCTGTCGTCTGGATGGATCATTATTTGACGATACATCATTTCGATATCTGCGCAAAATACGCATCGTGGTAAACGGAATCGGAGCAATAGAGAAAATAATTCGCCTTGTACTACTGGTCCTGTGTACATGATGTTGTTCAACGATATTCCAGTTGATGTTTTCGATGAAGCGTCAAAAACTACTAGCACAATGGTGGGGAATGACGTAGTTTGTTGTTACCATGTCATTGAAGTCGATTTCTGTCATATGACCTAGATCTTCATATTCCTTCATAAATTGGCTATATTGATTCATCACTTCTTTGTTTTTGCTAACCGCCGCTCAAGAGCCAACAATCTGCTGATTGCTATTTCATTGGAACTGACAAGGGTAGATGGATTCCCATTGAATGGCAGTTTGACCATGAACCGACACACATCTCTTTGACAACTTGCTACGCGCCGGTTCAACTTCTTCCAGGTTACATAGTCTCTCAATCATCTGATGGAGGTTATTGTCATCATAAGAGATGCCACACGTTGCAGTCTTTTGTCCTGTTTCACCTACCCCAGCCAGAATCCACCGGAGGACCGTATTTTGTAATGTAGGTAAATTGTTAGCCAACCGTATCTGTCCAATGGAGAGTAGTTGATGGTAGAATTCTGCACCAAGGAGAACATCTACGAGTATGTTGTCGGGATGATTGAACATCGGCCAGTGAAATATTTTTTGGTATAGGTCATGATGAAATGTCAATGTATGATCCGTGGCAGAACAAATGCTTCAAGATGAGTATTGAAACCAGTTGTTGTTGAGTGCAACTTTACGTTCATGCGTTGATGGGCTTCCTTTCTTCCATCACCAATCCCTTGAATACTCATTGAAGAAGTTATTTTACTTAGCCCTAGTCTCTTAACTAGGCGTTTTGTTATCAGGTTTACTTGAGAACCTGAATCTAGAATGGAATCTAGAACCAGTTCTACGACGGCGGAACTCAGAAGTACTTAATGATTTCCTTCTGAACTCTTGGACGCTGCTAGTGTTACCGATTGTTGTGTCGTATTCTGATGATTGCTGCCACCTGCTGCCGTTGCCACATTTCCATGGTTGTTGTCTAAGTGACCCTTAGTGTTGATTTCACGATGTAGCATCGTGTTGTGCCTTTGTCCACACCGTAGACAATTTCTTGAAGGGCAATTGTTTGCTCCATGGCCGGGCCTTAGGCAATTAAGGCAAAGCTTATGTTTTTGCGCTAACTGTGAACGTTCTATTGGCTACAATTGTATAGCTTGGGCATTAGTAAATGAAGTAAGAGAGGGTCCCAGGCTTCGGTTTCTACACCGATGTTATTTAATGCCATCAGGCATCCTTGAGTGGTATCATGAAGAGCCTTGATGGACTGCAGAGGGTTGAGGCTGGGTTTGAATTGATTGCCCCGTTATTTTTTGTAGTAGTGTTGACGTAAGGAGCCTGATGTTGTTGTAGCGATCTTGAAGCATGCTCCATGCCCTTTTTATAGTTGTCCTCCGTGAGTGACAAATGGCGAATGAGATGCTCCGCGTCTCCGGTTAAATGTGTTTTTAGATACCACATTTTTTGTATGTTCGATATAGGTTGCTTGTCCACCACTTGGGAGAAAAGATCAAAAAATTGTCTCCACTGTAGGTAATCGCCATCAAATTTTGGGATCGTTACCTTTGGGAGGTTTAATGAGGTTTGATTGATGTTTTGATGCTGATTTGATGAGGAACCTTCCACAATTTCTTTACCTTGTAGTTGTAGCCTCATTGGTGATGCAACAAGATTCTCTCGTGCTGATTTCTCCATTGTAGTAAATTCCGTGTAATTGTACCCAATATCTGTAGTGTTGTCATTCACTTCCCAAATGGTATGATCTAAGGCTTCTATTTGCTGCCAAAACTGTTCGATTGTGCGAAAATTCAATTCGTAGTACTGTGGGGGTTGATCTTCCTTTAGAGATAAGTCGTCGATTAGCCAGCGCAATGAACCCATGATTGCTGCTTGTCGTCTTATTGCACCAGTAATTGTTGATGGGGTCTCTTCCACAGCTTCCACTGTCGCTTTGATTGGGCTTAGGTTTGATATGCTTGCCTTCTCTTCTGCGTTCATGATTGAACTCATTTCATCTTCAAACCGGAGTTTATATTCTCGCCATATAGTTGCTATTTGCTTTAAATAGTCATTGACGAAGTACTTGTGATCAACTGGAGCATTCGTCAATGATTTTATTTTTCCATTGGTCGCTTCTAATGCACTCCAGTCGATGAAGTCGCTCTTCGAAATAGTTCTTAGTCCTTTTCTTGTCTGCCGAGTCCTTTTTATAATTAGTAATGATCCTTTGAATTTCTTGGCCAGTTGCCCACTGTGCCACAATCAACTCTTCAAGGGATGTCATTTTGTTCTAATCTTTTCCTCAATGGATTAAATATGAATATGATCCTTGCTTTTGGTTTTGATCTTGTTTTGATCTGGTTTTGATCTTGTTTTTATCTGGACTTGACCGTAGAGGAAAACTAATTTTGTTTTTATCTTATTTATTAATATTGGATATTTTTAGAAACATTTTTCATTCACATATTAGTTAGTTTTATTAATTCACTTCATTGTAATTAAGCCGCAATTGGTTTCTAAATTTATTTCATTAGGAAGCTTATTAAAGTTTGAGTCCTTTTATCATCAAAGTGTATTGAGATCTTGTTGTTATTGTATGGTCGAGAGTCTGTAGTTGTTTGTATTTCAAAGATGGTATGGATGAGCTTCACAGACTCGAGCGGTCCTGTTTGTTAAATATATTATTGCATTACCCACTTTTATATTGACAACCGATTGTAGGATGTTCAGCTGAAGTCTTTGCTTTATGTTAGGCATTGAAGCGCGTCGAAGATATGTGCTATCAATGTCATTGTGTTAAACTTCAGTACTGCCGTCATTCCTTTGTTTCGAAGGTTTTTTGAAAATATGTCGATGGTTGCACTCAAAGTAAGTTTTTTTCTTTGTATTGTATATAGTCACCGTTGTCATGGAATCCATTTTGTTTCTAATTCTTTTGCAAAATCTCCTAAATATTTTATGTGGTCCACTTTTCAATGATTTGTCCGTTTAAATGAATGTAACATAATGGTCCGTATTGCCAACTCTGAAAAATTCAAACTACTTCATAGCTCCGTTTTTGATCTGCAAATAACTGATCATTGTATGACGTGCTTAAGTTTCGAATCTAGATCAGGTACAAGTTTAAGTAGTAGTACTTCTTGCTCACCTGGTCTTATCATTAATCATTAATCTACGTTATGAATGCAGGGTAAATGTTCTATGGGAAAAATATACTTCTTTTGCATACAGTAAGTTCAGTGGTACCTTAGGTTTAGGTTTAGGTAGTTGGACTGCCAGCGAAATCGCCAGCACACTTATATCATGCTGGTCCATTGTGAAAGCCATAGTCAGACTACTACCACTGATCGACAACTCCAGTGAGTGCCGCTAATCCAACGGCAAATGGTGACAGGACCAGATTTGAAAACCGAATAAAGCGTATTAACTTTGCTTTCATTTGGATTCGAACCCCTCATCCAGCTGTGCTCCGTGGTACCTTAAATAAGCATGTCTCGCGTTGTCCGCAAAACGCTAAGAATATAGTGAATGCATTGACAAGTTTAAAGCCTTCTGTTAATACGGACTGTGTTATAAAAATAAAAGAAAAGAATGAATTATACAAGAAAAGACGAAAATATCCGAATAATGTCAATATTTTAGTGCTTTTAAACAACTACTTATGTAGAGATATTTCCGAAGATGTTATTCCATGTAAGAACAATTATTATTCTAAAAGTTTTCGTGAGGTTAGTTAGTAAAAAAAGAATACAAACTTGTTAAAGAAATTCAGAATAAATCTTCGGTCAGTCCACTAGTTCATAGTATTAAATGCAACGAAGTCACCATTAATGACACCAAAGACTTGGCTGAACAATTCAATGAGTATTTGGCTTCTATTGGCACTAAGGTAGTACTAAGGTCCTGTTCTGAATTCTGTAACTGTAAATGCACAGTTTCTGATAAATTATTCGCTCATACTTTCTTTGCCGAACCAATAACGTCCTTTGAACTGTTTAGAATTATTAACTCACTAAAAAACTCGAACTCTTCAACAACAAACTCTTTTAAATAATGTCGTTAAAAAATAGCTCTGAACATTTGCGACATTACTTACTTATCAGGCCGGCGACCCATGAAGGGTCCGAGCCTGAGCAATTACTGCCTTCCATCGTTGGCGGTCCTGGGCACGCTGCTTCCAGTCATCAAGACCAAGCTGTCTTGCATCCGCGATTACTTTTTTTCTTTATACCGGAGATTCGGTCTTCCTCTCCTTCGCGAACCAGTCGGCTCGGATTCAAAGACCCTCATTGCTGGAGCATTGTTGTCCATGCGCTCGATGTGGCCGAGCCAGTGCAGTCGAAGGATTTTTGCCTTCCGTACTAAGTCCACATCCTGGAACAGCTCGTAGAGTTCGCGGTTATGTCTTCTCCTCCAGTCGCCTTCCTCGCAGACGGGACCATATATCCGTCGTAGAACTTTTCTTTCGAAGGTACCAAGAATCAACTCTGCTGTTTTGCTTAGTGTCCAGCTTTCGGCTCCATAGAGCAAGACTGGCAAAATAAGGGTTTTGTAGAGCGTGATTTTGGTCCTTCGAGTCAGGAGTTTTGAGCTCAGTTGTTTTGACAAACCGAAGTAATACCGCTTGCCAAGGGCTATTCTACAACGGATCTCCACTGTGATGTCGTTTGTGGAGTTCGCCTTTGCCCCGAGGTAGACAAACTCCTTCACTACCTCGAAGTTGTAGCTGTCGATCGTGAGATTTTGTCCAAGGTGGTGTGTGACGGAACGTTTTTTGGTCGACAGCATATATTTTGTTTTGTCCTTGTCATTGACCTTGAGACCAGTTCGTTTCGCCTGTTCTTCAATCACCGAAAAAGCCTCCACTACGGCACGTTGAGAACGCGCGACGATGTCGATGCCGTCTGCGTACCCCAACAATTGGACCGACTTGTAGAAGATAGTGCCTTCCGTGTTTACAGTTGCCCTCCGCACTATCTTCTCTAGTACCAAATTGAAGAAGTCACACGACAGCGCATCTCCTTGCCGAAATCCAGTGCAAGTTTGGATATACCGTAGGGATATACCGGTATAGTTGTTGCAAGAGGCAAGATCGCCTTTTTGGTGGATGTGGCATATCTAGCTAATATTCCAGTCGTCGAGCATGCTTTCATCTTCCCAAATTTGACAGATGATCTGGTGCATGCTCCCCACCAGAACATCGCCACCGGCCTTGAAGAGCTCTGATGGTAGGCCATCGGAGCCTGCGGCTTTGTTGTTCTTCAGCCTTCTAATGGCTGTTCCGACTTCTTCACAGCTAGGTTGGAGGACTACTTCATCGACTGGAGTTGGGATTTCCTGATTCCCTATCACTCTCTCCTGGTCAGACCCATTAAGCAGTTGCTGGAAGTGCTGCTTAAACTCATCCACTATTCCCTGCGGGTCAGTAACAAGACTACCCTCACGATTTCGAAGATCCTTGGTACCTTTCCTAAAGCCTGAAGCCAGGCTTTTGGCGTTTTTATAAAAGGCCCGTATTTTTTGTCTATCCCTAGACTCTTCGATGTCCTTGAGCTGGGAGATTGCGAGAGACCTTTTCTTCAGGCGTAGAAGCTTCTTTTCCTCCCGTCTTCTAGCCCGGTACTCCTCTTGCGCTGCTCTAGTTTTCCCTTGCAGCACTTTTTGGTATGCCTCGTCGGTTGCACGTTTCTTCTGCTCACACTCGCCATCATACCACGGGTTTCTTGTCGGGAGCGGTAGGTAGCCTAAGGTGTTTTCCGCTACCTCTTTGATGGCCGAGCGGCAATGCAACCACATCTCGTTGGCGTTGGTGTTTGACGTAGGCATACCGGAGAGTCTCTCGCTTAACTGCTCTTCGTAGGCTCTGGCAATCTCTGTTGTGCTCAGGCGTCCAATGTCAAAATTCCTCTTTGTTTGCGGGTGCAGCTTTCTGACATTGGACAGTCGGGCTCTGAATCGTGCTGCTACGAGGAAATGGTCAGAGTCGACGTTTGCCCCTCTGAATGTTCGCACATCCAGGATATTTGACGCATGAGCGTCAATGAGCACATGGTCAATTTGGTTGGCGGTTCGACCGTCAGGAGATCGCCAGGTTGCTGTGTGGATTCTTTTGCGAGGGAATCTTGTGCTGCTTATGACCATATTACGTCCTGTCGCAAAGTCAGTGAGTCGGAAGCCGTTATCTGTTGTCGTGTCGTGGCGGCTGTGCTTTCCGATCACTCCGCCAAAGATGTTTTCCTTACCGATTTTGGCATTGAAGTCTCCGAGCACGATTTTGACATCGTACTCCGGACGGCTCCGTTTGACGGAGTCTTCAGCCTCATCGGTAGGAGCGTGTGCACATATAAGGCTGATGTTGTAGAATCTGCCTTGGATACGGATCACAGCCAGGCGATCGCTTATCGGTTTAAAGTCGATGACCTTCGACCTTAACCGTTTTCCCACAACGAATCCACATCCAAATATGTGTAACCTTTTGTGACAGCTGTAATATATGTCGCACTCTTTCTTCTTCATTATACCTTGTCCTATCCAGCGGATTTCCTGGATCGCAGTAATATCCGCCTTGTACTGCGTGAGGATCTTTTCTAGTTTATGAGCGGTCCCTGGAGTGTAGAGCGTTCTTACGTTCCAGGAGCACACTCGCAAATCGTTGTCCTTTTTCGCGCCGTGTCGTCGTTGTTGTGATTCCGTCCGTTGATCCGAGGCATTTTGCTCTCTCGTAACGTTGTTTTTTGTGTGGGCGGGTTGTTAGCCCTCCGCACAACCACAAGGGATTCGTTGCATACATAAGTTCACCTCACACCGGGTGTTGTGAAGGCTATCCAGGGGGCGCCGCTAGGAGGCTGTATGTCAACTTGATCTATGCATTGACAAGGATCGTTGCTGGTGTCCCGACAAATTGGGAGCGATCAGAAACTTTACCCTGGGTGCACAGACCCAACCCTCCATTTGCGACATTACTTGTAAGATTTTTAACAAAAGTATTGCCTGTGGAAGGTGAAGAATCTGCTGTCAATAATTATATTACTTAAAGTGTTTACGAAGATTTTTGAGAAAGCTATAAAGAATAGTATAATAAAATTCTATGATAAAAATAACTTCTTCAGCAGTTACCAATCAGCATACAAATCTGTTTTTCAACTGAAGGAACCCTGTTAAAGTTCTGCACACATATTTATGATAGTTTATAAAATTATTTTATTTTATTTATTATTAAAGTATTTATCAAACAGGAAACAGAGGTCAAAATTAATGGACAAATTAGTTCTTTTAGAGACATCTCCATAGGAGTTCCTCAAGGCTCTATGCTAGGACCGATACTATTCTTAATCTTTATAAACTCGCTTTTTTCTCAGAATTTACGTAGTAAGATTAATGCGTTTGTTGATGACATGGCATGAATCATGACTGAAGTTCTGTGTCATTGGTTCCAACAGCGTAATTTGGTGATTAGTGATAAAAACGAAGGTGATATTTTTTAATGTATTTGGAAGGAAGTTGGACTTTGCACGTTCTATTTCCAGTGTGCCGAATGCAGAAAATGCTTACATAGTAAAAATATTTGTAAATCTGGATCAATTGAACAAACCTATTTTGAGTCCCTTACATGTTCTGAAAATTGCTTCGTTATAGAAAATGTTAAATCGTATAAGTATCTTGGTGTTACACTTGACATGAGGATTATTTGGTTCGACCATACGAGTGCTCTTAAAAGGCTTTCCAAAACACAGTGTTACTAATTAAAATCACTCTGCCCTCGTGATCTACCTAAGTGCATATATTAATTTCTCAAAAACGCCTAATTTGTGACAAATCGTCGTTTTAGTTGTCTATTACCTCCCGAAAACGTTAAAATGCTACTCTTAAAACACTTATACTGATATAAAGTCATAAAGATATTTTTCTCTAGATTATCTTATGAACTGAATAAAAGCTCTGATTACTATAACCTAAGAACCAACAATTGTCGTCTGGTAACTGTACCACATCATTATCTGCAAATTTTCTTCCCCTTCTTACTAGAAAACGTTTCACTATATTTTGCGACGCCACCCTCTTTCTTTCTATCTTTTTATTTATTTTTGTTAACATGGTTCCCTGCTTTCGTCTCTAGTCAATTCTGAGCTATAGATAGCAGGTTATCTTTTTAATACATGTATAATATTTTTGTTTACATGGCTCCCTGCTTTCGTCTCTAGTCCCTTCTGAGCTATAGATTGCAGATTATTTTTTTAATATACGTATAATATTCCATAATGTAACTTTAACTAAATAATAGTACTACATTCCCAAATACAAAATTAGGTTTAGATTTAAGTAGATTTTCCGCGTTACCATCATCATATGTGATTCAATAGTTTGTTAGTGAGCTGCAATTGAAGTTGAAATTGCATGATAAGGCTAGAATATCCACTATTGTTATTTGTTGAGTCGTTAGTAGCGTATTGAGTACTTTCGTCGCGGTTCTCATTCTTGCGGTTGCTTCTACTAAAATCGATTGGCAATTGAGTCCAAAGGATTTAGAAATTAAGCTTGTCATAACGACAGATGAAACGCTGGGATGAGCAGGAGTGCTGGCCAGATGGTAAGGTCGACGATTATTGAAACAGCTATGGTGGAACTTTATTAGTTCGTAGGTTTTGAAAAGAAGAGGACAAAATATCTTCCGATTACTTATGTGTTATGAGAACAGTTTTGAAAGCATTTGGCATTACGGGTTTTGTTTGAATTGGCCACTTTACGTCACCAAGCCCTAAGAATCCACGCAATACATTTTCAGAAAAAGAGTGCCTTAAGATTATGCGACATTCTGGTGTCTAACTGCAACGAGTAGTTCGTGTTCTAAAAAAACCTAAAACAAGAAGTTCTTAAAACAGCAGTTCAGCAGCGTAATAACTCGGATCTTCGCATGCCGCATCGATGAGGAGGAGGTGGAGATCACACATCACCCGACTGTTCGTGGTTACTACTTACTACGCGTGGAACACAAGCACACTCTGAGGGTCATTGGAGTCACAAATTGAGTGACTCAATTGCACCAACTAAATCACTTTCTACCAGAGACCAAGTGCTTCTTGATTGGTTGACCCTGATTAGTTGCGAAAGGCTATACCGTCCCGATTACGAGCTTCAAACCCAAGTGCAGAGATCGGAAGAACACTAGAACTTTGCTGGTATTGAAATGGAGTTGGCGAAAATTGGTTTAGCAGTAAATGACGGCAAAGCGAAGTATATACTGTAGTACAGTCCTCTCTTGAAGGAGCAACCTGACATTATTTACGACCTTGATTATCCTTGTACTGCTATATTGCGGGAACGCCCAAACAATCTCAAGAGCGGATGAAGAAGTCCTTGGCCGTTTCGAGAGAAAAGATCTGCGTTCAATCTTTGGTCCTGTTTGCGTTGAGAGTTTTTGAAGAAGAAAATTCAACCATTAACTGTACGGGTTTTAAAGCGACCTAGTCAGACGAATTAAATGCCTTAAGTGGCTAGGACAAGTAGAGCTCATGGACAACACTGCTCCAGCCCGAAGAGTCTTTGACTCCGAATCAGTAGGACAACGCAGTAGAGTATGAACACGAAACAGATGGAGTACACAAGTGGGAAAGGACTTCAACCAACTTGGCGTGCGAAATTGGAGGCAGCTGGCTAAAGATGGCTGCTGGAGAGGCTTGTTGGCTGAGGCCCCGACTATAGCGACATTAGAAGAAGAAGAAGCGTCTTCTACAAATACCACATATACTACCGTATATGCGTCTCCAGGAGCAATAGAAGTAGAACTTCGCTTTCAGGTTTTTTTTCTAAATCAGCTGCAGTGCCATCTTCTGCAGGCTCTTTGTCCATGCATTTGCATAATTCTTTGATGACAAGATACGACTTTGCAGCAATCTTCCACACATGAAGGTTAGTTTAGGCTAGGTTAGTAGGTTGACAAGCCAAAAAAACACATTGTGATACTCATTGAATGAGTATCTTTGACTTAACCCCTGTTACGTGCCCGTTACGTCACTAATCGTACTAATTATTCAATGTTTAACCAGCCCGATGTCTTTATAAACCTACAAAACGATTTCAATCACAAGTCCGTTAGTTCGTGTCAGTCATGGAAGAAGCGTTCTATTTCTTAGTCGGCAGAGACTGGGATAGATGCATAGGTAGTGAGAAGGGACCTCTGCCTCTTCTTCATCGCCGCAGTCCCTGCATATATAGTAATTGTAAGTCCCATTTTGCTTTCATGGTTTTGCAGACGATTATGACCGGTTAGCACACCGACTATAGCTTTTTATCGCAATCCAGATGTTTGTCAGTTTTTACACTATGCTACAGCATCCGAGATCTCACATGTGGTTACATTTTTCTACCGTTAATTTATATTTCTATGATCCTATACTGTGTCGCGCAACTAGCTAGAGTATGGGTACCGGACGACGCCGAATACCCCCACCAAACAAACGCGAGATGCGCCTCTGGCACCGAAAGCTACGGGGAATTAAAAAAACCGATGCAGCCTTTGTGCCGCGAACCGCTGGTGGACTTTGCCCACCGAATATCACTTCACGCACGAACGGGAACTTCCGCGATCACAATGCCCCTTTCTGGGCGCTACGCACGATAAAAATTTTCGCTGGTTGGGGCTCCCGCTGGAGTCTCCCCAAACCTTTCACCAATTCACTTTGTACGTACAAACGCAGGAATATTCTGGTGTGTACGTACATATATTTATATGTAACTATTTATATATATAAAAAACCAAAATAACCCAAATCCCACAACGGGGTACTTATCCGTTTTGTTCCTTGTTTTTGCTATCTGTCCCGGTGTCTTCCTTCCTTTTCCAATGTCCTCGTCCTTCCTTCTGTTTGCTTCTTTCCTCCCGTGCATGCAAACTAGTTCGTTCGGCAGGTATTGTATGTCCCTTCGCCTCAGGTTGTACAGGTTCGACGTTTTCTGTATTGCTACAGTCAACTTCTTACCTATATCCGCCCTCAGCTCTTGGAATCTTTTGCCCATTTCCGTCAATTCCTCTTTTGATATGTCGCCCGATTCTTCCGCGCTACCTTCCTCTCGTTCGCCATCTACCGTTTCTGATCCCGCATGATCTTGTCCGCTCCCTATTGTGTTTCCCGATCTCTTTCCCGCCGTTTTCATTTCTCTACCAAAATTCGCGTAATATGGGGTAACCCCTAATATGTTGTGCTGCGCGGTTCGGATACAACACGCGACCTTAGCCAGGTGTGTATCCCAGGTTCTATGGTTGTCCGAAACGTACGCGCGTAACGTTGTTTTTAAAAATTGATTAATCCGCTCGGCTGGATTAGCCTGCGGGTGTAAGTACGCGGTGTATCTTATTCGCGTCCCGTATGTCTGACACAATTTCCTCAAGTCCGAACTGCGGAACTGAGGGCCATTGTCGCATACGATTGTGGCGGGTACTCCGAACAAGAGACAGACATTGTCTTCAAGATGTTTGGAGACGGATTCTGCGGTTGCTGTTCTCAACGGGAACAGGAGTGGAAATTTCGTGAAATAATCCACCACGGTTAGGATAAACGTATATCCACTGGTGGACCTCGGAAGCGGTCCCACCAGATCCACGCAGATCATCTGCCAGGGGTCTACCACCCCTCTGATCTGTACCATCAAACCAGCCGGTTTGGTGTTCACTGGTTTCACTGCCTGACAAACCTTACAGCTCCTAACATACCGGGTAATATCGGCCCGCATCTTCGGCCAATAATACCTGGTCCCTACTCTAGCGTAAGTCTTCCTGACTCCCATGTGCCCTGCTAGTGGATCGTCGTGACACTTCTTTAATATTTCTAACCTATCTGCCTTTGGCACCACCTCTTTCCATTCTAAGCCCTCGTCACGAACGATTATGCAATTTGCCCTAACGTATTTCCATAGTTTCCCTGTCTCTACATTCCATTTCGGATATGAGAGGGGGTTAGCTGCAACCTTATCCATCATCTTTTGGATCCACGGCCCTAGAGAGCATATCCGGAACTACGTGTTCCTTCCCCTTCCTATGTATGGTTTTGAAATTATACTGCTGCAGCTTAACCGCCCACCTCGCTAATCTACCGCAAGGGTCCTTCAGATTACTTAACTATACCAGGGAATAGAGATCCGTCACGACTGTAAATCGAACACCTTCGATATACGGTCGCAATTTCTCAACTGCCCAGAGTACGGCCAAACACTCCTTCTCCGTTGTCGAGTAGTTTCTTTCGCTTCTGTTCAGCGAGCTGCTCAAATAGCATATCGCCTTTTCCCCTTCTTCGAACGTTTGACTGAGCACTGCTCCTATACCGTAGTCCGAGGCGTCGGTTTGCACCACAAAAGGACGCTCAAAATCCGGGCAGGTTAGGATCGGGGCAGTAACCAGGCACTCCTTTGCCCTTCTGAAATTCCCCTCGCACTCGTCCGTCCAGGAAAACTTGGTGATCTTCTTGAGCAAGTTGGTCAATGGTTTGACCATGATCGCGAAGTTTGGTATGAAGCGTCGATACCACGAGATAGTCCATAGGAAACTCCTAACTTCCCTAACATTCCTCGGCGCAGGAATCCTAACCATGCTAGCTACTTTTTCCGGGTCAACGTGCAACCCCTGACGGTCGACCATGTATCCTAAATACCTAAGAGAGGACATGCAGAAATTACATTTATCTTTGCCGAGTTTCAACCCGGCTCTCCGAAGACGATCGAATACTTCCTTCAAAATTGACAGGTGTTTCTCAAATTCGTTCGTAACCACGATGATATCATCGAGGTGTACGAACACATGTGGTTCTAGGTCGGGACCTAGTACGGTGTCGATAAATCGCTGCCACGTTGCTGGTGCGTTGTGCAACCCAAAAGGCATCCTCCTAAATTGGAAAAGACCCCTATTTGGGACCGTAAAGGCCGTGTATTGCCGCGATTTTTCCCCCACTGGAATTTGCCAATATGCGGACTTGATGTCCAACGAAGATAAGTATCTGGCGTTCCGAAGCTTGTCCAGAGTGGATGTTATGTACGGCAGGGGGTAAGCATCCATTTCCGTAACCTTGTTGAGTTTGCGGTAATCGACACAGAAACGAAACGAGCCGTCCTTCTTCTTGATCATTACGATCGGAGAAGCCCACGGACTGCTCGATTTCTCGATTACCTCGTTCTTCAACATGTCCTCTAACTCACTATCTATATGCCGCTGAACCGCAGGAGACACTGGATAGTATCTCTGCTTAATTGGTTCAGACGACGTCCTAATTTTGTGTTCGACCAATTGCGTACAACCTAAGCCTTCTGGCATATCATCAAATGCCCCTTCCACAAGGAGAGCCAACTGTCTTTCTTGGTTCACATCCAACTCCGCTCTCTCCATAATGGCGGACACGCCGACGGTTGGCGGACGACGGAAACTCCATTGACCCGAGCCCATGTCCAACATCACTCCCGCTCGTCCAAGAAAATCCGCCCCCAAAATTTAAATTTGAGGTAGAGAGGCGATGACCAAGCAGTCAAACATGTGGGTTTTGCCACGCACCTCAATTGGTACACACACTGTCCCATCTATCCCTACTCCTGCGCCGTTTGCTAAAACTACCTTACTGATTTTTCCCTGTGCTAGTCTAAGCCCTAAACCCTTCAAAATTCTCCAACCTTCCCTACCAACGATAGTACGCGATGACCCGGAATCTACAAGCCCTACCATCCTAACCCCATACAAGCTAACTCTTAAATACGGGCGTACATCGTTATCCTGAACTTCTAATGTGAAACCTACATGAACACACGCCCCTGACTGATTGCCAGCAGGCAACCTCTCCACTATTGCCGACGCTCCCGCCCTGCTGGTGCAGGAGGTCGATTTCCATTTCCCGAACACTGGCGACAATCCCGCCGAATCACGCCAACCTTCCCACACCCATAACACCGCCTCGGTGCGGAACATATGTTCGACATATGTCCCTCCTGGTTGCAGTTAAAGCAACGCAGGTGCCTCGTTGGTGGTCGGTCCCTCCGAACCACTACTTGCGAATCCCTTCGCGCAGTTAATGGTGGATCCCTGTATCTGGATGGTGGTGATGCCCTGTGTACAACAGAGGGTGGCTCCTGGTGCCTGATGGACGACGGCTCTTGATGCCTGGCCGATGACGGCTCCCGATATTGGGTGAACGCTGACTCTCGAGAAACGCTCCGCTGTGACTCCCTCCGGACGGTATGTGGTGGCTCCTTCTGGACTGCAGCAAGTTTCGGCTCCTCTGCCGCCACGTAGGCGAGATCTGGCTCCAGCAAATTCTTCGCTCTTGATGTGGGTGGTGGTGTGAACGCATCTACGTTTGCCCGCAACATTTCCAGCTTCCTTCCTAGTGCGACCAAATCCGAGATCGTTTTTGGCTCCGCCAGACCCAACTGGGTCTGATAGAACGGGGCCAAATTCCTTTGCAGAATGCCGAGTTTCCTACGCTCCGTCAGGGGTTCCGCGAGACGACCGAACATACTGCTCATAATCGCCACGTATACCCCGATGGATTCTTCCTTGCCCTGTGTGCGGCGTCTGATTTCCTCCAGCAGTAAATCATCATAATTGGGAGGGAGAAACTCTAACTTGAGTTCCCTCACCAACTCTTCCCAGGAACTAACCGACCTCCTAACCGCCCTAAACCAGAGGAGTGCCTTCCCACTAAATAGATCCACTGCCGACCTGAACAACTGGGACTCATTCACCCCCCTAGCTTCCCGTAACTCTTCCACCCGATCGAGAAACGAGTTGACGGATGCACCGCAGCGATCTCCGGTAAAACTTAGTCCCCACTTGGACAGGTTTTCCACTTTTTCCGCCATCGCCTGGCCTTGCTGGTTCTTCCGTATTTACTGTTGGTGTTCCTGGTCTGGTGGTCTTGAGCGGAGAGGCTTGTCCTGCACTTCCTCCTCCTGTGGTCCTCATCCGCATTTCCTTCTCCTCTTCTTCCTCGAGAGCCTCGTCCCCTTCCAGATTCGCCAACAAAATTGCCAACTCCGTTTTGAGTTGTTTCTTCTGGTCCTCATCCTCCTCCGACACGGGATGTGACCGCAAGAGTCGCGACATCGCCCACTCGATCTTCGTTGCCACCTTTTTAAATTCTGAGGAGCCTTGTACTAAAGGACTCCCCAGCAGATCCTCGATCTCTTCAATTTTTGCCACCACGGCCTCGCTATCCTGCGAAAACTTGAAAGGGTACTCAATCGCCTCGAGTGACCCTCTCCGCTCCAGCAACCTCGCGGCCCTGAGCGACTTCCTCATCGCTTCCACCGTGCCAGCCTTCAGGCGTCGACACACGACCTCGAAACCAACTTTAAAGACCCTGAACAACGTCAATCAAATCAAAAAAGGAAAATCACAAACAACCAAAAAAAATCCAAAAACCGAATCCAAACAATGTAACCAAAATCAAAAAAAATCAAAAACACAACCCAAAATCAGAAAAATCAAAAAACCAAGGTCGAGAAAAAAAGCATTCAACCAAAATCAAGAAGAAAAACAAAATCCAAAACCAAAATAAAATCACAAAAAAAAATCAAAAAAGCAAAATAAAGAAATCCAAAATCGAAAGACCAAAATCATAAAAACCAACACTAAAAACAAAAAGAAAAATAAAAAAAATCCAGGATCCAAAATCAAAATCAGAAAAAAAACAATCCAAAACAGAATTAAAAAAAATTAAACAAAAATCAGAAAGAAAAAAAAATCAAGTAAAAAAAATCCAAAACCAAAATCAACATAAAGAAATCAAAAATCAAAAGACCCAAAAACCAAACAAAAAAATAAACAACAAAACCAAAACTAAAAGCAAAAAAAAAAATAAAAAAATCCAATATCCAAGAAGTCAGCAAAATTCAAAACCCCAAAATCAAAAAAAATATCCAGAAGCAAAATAAAAAACAAAAGTATGGAATAGAAGTACATATAAAAATATTCAAAAAGCAACAAAAAAACTGATATAAAAAAATCAAAAGAGTTAAAGTCCAAAGTAAGTAAAAATATAATGTATATATAAAATATAAAATAAAATGAAAATATAAAATAAAATGAAAATATAAAATAAACCCAGCCACCAAGGAAAATATAACAAAAGAATTAAAGGAAAAAAAATAAAAAAATTTAAAGAAAAAATATGTAAAATAAAAAAAATAAAAAAAAACCCGAGGTTAAAGGGATTGACGTGAGGGCGGAGGTTCGCAAGAACCGACGCACATATCGGGTTTCCCCTAATTTCTAGGGAGAAATATATATATACCGGGCGGGGTATATATATATATATATATACACTTAGCTATCGAGTGGGTTTCGTCGTTCCCGACGAAAGACGACGTGGCGCCCACTTCCTTCGGGAAGGTAGCTTTTTTTTGTTGTGTTTTGGGAACCCACCCCAGCTGAGTTGTGCGGGGCCGGAGGTCTTTTGGGACCACCAGGTGTCGCTAGTTGCGCGACATTTTTGGCGGCCAACGTGGGGCAAGATTTTGGGACCCTTGGGGCCTAAGTTGGAAAGACCTCGGGTTTTTTTTATTTTTTTTTATTTTACATATTTTTTCTTTAAATTTTTCTACTTTTTTTCCTTTAACTCTTTTGTTATATTTTCCTTGGTGGCTGGGTTTATTTTATATTTTCATTTTATTTTATATTTTATATATACATTATATTTTTACTTACTTTGGACTTTAACTCTTTTGATTTTTTTATATCAGTTTTTTTGTTGCTTTTTGAATATTTTTATATGTACTTCTATTCCATACTTTTGTTTTTTATTTTGCCTCTGGATATTTTTTTTGATTTTGGGGTTTTGAATTTTGCTGACTTCTTGGATGTTGGATTTTTTTATTTTCTTTTTGCTTTAAGTTTTGGTTTTGTTGTTTATTTATTTGGTTTTTGGGTCTTTTGATTTTTGATTTCTTTATGTTGATTTTGGTTTTGGATTTTTTTTACTTGATTTTTTTTTCTTTCTGATTTTTGTTTAATTTTTTTTTAATTCTGTTTTGGATTGTTTTTTTTTTTTGATTTTGATTTTGGATCCTGGATTTTTTTTATTTTTCTTTTTGTTTTTAGTGTTGGTTTTTATGATTTTGGTCTTTCGATTTTGGATTTCTTTATTTTGCTTTTTTGATTTTTTTTTGTGATTTTATTTTGGTTTTGGATTTTGTTTTTCTTCTTGATTTTGGTTGAATTCCTTTTTTCTCGACCTTGGTTTTTTGATTTTTTTGATTTTGGGTTGCGTTTTTGATTTTTTTTGATTTTGGTTACATTGTTTGGATTCGGTTTTTGGATTTTTTTTGGTTGTTTGTGATTTTCCTTTTTTGATTTGATTGACGTTGTTCAGGGTCTTTAAAGTTGGTTTTGGTTCCTACTTCCGTTGATTTTGGGCAGCGGTCACTAACATCGCGAAAACTCCCGTGCAGATGTTTTTGTCAACAGGGGTACCGAACCTTTGGTGGGGTGTTCGCCGTTTTCCTTTACCTCACTGGGAAAGACGATGCACAATATACGTTTTATTGTTACGTGCAATTTGCACGTAACAACTGTATTTCTAGGATTTCGGTTTCGACAGCTTTCATGGTAAGTTCATCTGCTACTTCATTGCCGGTTCTGTCCATGTGTCACGGGACCTAGCAGAGAGCAATCGAGTGCTGTGTGCTAAGAGCCTTGAGTTCTTTGCGACAGTATCTTGGACTTGACCGTAGCAGAAAACTAATATTTATTTTTTTATTTATTAGTATTGTATATTTTTAGAAACATTTTTCATGAATTCATACAAAATATATACATAATTCACATATTACTTCGTTTTATTAATTCAATACATTCATTAAGCCGCAATTGGTTACTAATTTTATTTCATTAGGAAGTTTATTAAAGTTTGAGTCCTTTTATCATCAAAGTGAATATGGTATGGTTGAGCTTCACAGACTCGAGCGGTCCTGTTTGCTAAATATATTATTGCTATCGGTATCATTCTGTTAAACTTCAGTACTGTCCTCATTCCTTTGTATGTGGAAATTATCATTCTTTAGCATACAGTAAGTATGTTGTGCTTTATGTTTAGGCACTGAAGCGCGTCGAGGATATTTGCTATCGGTATCATTCTGTTAAACTTCAGTACTGTTCTCATTCCTTTGTATGTGGAAATTATCATTCTTTAGCATACAGTAAGTTCAGTGGTACCTTAGGTTTAGGTTTAGGTAGTTGGACTGCCAGCGAAAGCACCAGCACACTTATACCATACTGGTCCATTTTGAAAGCCATGGTCAGACTACTACCACTGATCGAAATCCCAGTGGTAGTGCCGTTTATTTGATCCCAACGGCAAATGATGACAGGACCAGATTTGTTAGCCGAATAAAGCGTATTAACTTAGCTTTCACTGGGATTCGAACCCCTCATCCAGCTGTGCTCCGTGGTATCTTAAATAAGCATGTCTCTCGTTATTCCCAAAACGTCAAGAATATAGTGAATAAATTGACAAGTTTAAAGCCTTCTGTTAATACTGACTGAGTTATCAGAATAAAAGAAAAGAAAAAAACAAAATATTCGGATAATGTTAATATTTTAGTACTTATAGACAGCTACCTATGTAAAGATATTTCCGAAGACGTTATTCCATGTAAGAACAATTAGTGGTGATGCTAAAAAAGAATGGCATCTTGTTAAGGAAATTCAGAATAAATCTTCGGTCCGTCCACTAGTTCATAGTATTAAATGCAACGCAGTCACCATTAATGACACCAAAGACTTGGCTGAAACATTCAATTAGTATTTGGCTTCTATTTGCAGTTATGTGGTATCGGACAGCTGTTTTGAATTCTGTAACTGCAACTGCACAGTTATTGATAAATTATTCGCTCATACTTTCTTGCCGAACCAATAACGTCCTTTGAACTGTTTAGAATTATTAACTCACTAAAAGACTCGAACTCTTCAACAACAAACTCTTTTAAATTATGTCGTTAAAAAATAGCTCTGAACATATGCGACATTATTTGTAATATTTTTAACAAAAGTGTCGCCTGTGGTAGCTGAAGAATCTGCTATCTATAATTATAGGCCTATTTCTTTACTGCCAGTGTTTACGAAGATTTTTGAGAATACTATAAAGAATAGTATGATTAAATTCTAAGATAAAAATTACTTCTTCAGCAGTTACCAATCTGGTTTTCGCTCAGATTTATCAACTAAAAGAGCCTTGTTAAATTTCTGCACACATATTTATGATAGTTTATAAAACTAAATTATACAATTGTGGTTTTAGGGGTAATATACATAAGTGGTTCAGTTCGTATTTATCAAACAGGAAACAGAGGTCAAAAATTAATGGGCAAATGAGTTATTTTAGAGACATCTCCATAGGAGTTCCTCAAGGTTCTGTGCTAGGACCGATACTATTCTTAATCTTTATTAACTCACTATTTTCTCAGAACTTACGTAGTAAGATTAATGCGTTTGCTGATGATATGGCATGAATCATGACTTGGAAGTTCTGTGTCATTGGTTCCAACAGCGTAATGGTGATTAGTGATAAAAATAGTGATGTTTTTTTAATATCTATGTAAAAGAAAGTTGGACTTTGGTACGTTATATTTCCAGTGTTCGGAATGCAGAAAATGTTTACATAGTAAAAATATTTGTAAATCAGGATCAATTTTTGTGTCCCTTACATGTTCTGAAAATTGCTCCGTTATAGAAAATGTTAAATCATATAAGTATCTTGGTGCTACACACGACAGGAGGATTATTTCATTTGTTGAGTCGTTATTAGCGTCTTGAGTACTTCCATCGCTGTGCTCATTCTTGCGGTTGCTTCTATTAAAATCGATTGCCGATTGAGTCCTTTCGGGGTTTCTACCAAAGGATTTAGAAATTAAGCATGTCATAACGACAGCTGAAACGGTGGGATGAGCAGGAGTGCTTGCCAGATGGTAAGGTCGACGATTATTGAAACATCTATGGTGGAACTTTATTAGTTCGGCGGTTTGGAAGAGAAGAGGACAAAATTTCTGCCGATTGTTTATGAGTGAACAGTTTTGAAAGCATTTGCCATTACGGGTTTTGTTTGAATTGGTCACTTTACGTCACGAAGCCCAAAGAATCCACGCAATACATTTTCAGAAATAGAGTGCAACTAGTGACTGCAACGAGTAGTTCATGTTCTAAAAAACCTAAAAACAAGAAATTCTTAAAACAGTGTAGAATGCGGGTCATCATGCAGTTCAGCAGCGTCATAACTGGGATCTTCGCATGCATCGCCGCTTCGATGAGGAGGAGGTAGAGATCACACATCACCCAACTGTTCGTGGTTAGTACTTACTACGCGTGGAACGCAAGCACACTCTGAGGGTCATTAAAGTCACAAATTGAGTGACTCAATAATGGTTAGTTATTCTATCAAATAGAGTTATTCTATCCGTGTGGAACCCGAAATTCTTGATTGGTTGACCCTGATTAGTTGCGAAAGGCTATTACGTCATGATTACGAGCTTCAAACCCAAGTGCAGAATTCGTGACTCACTAACTGCATGCACATGTCATTTGTCATTTATTTATATATCCGTTTCATTTTGCAGGCATTTCTCTGTACGTAACTAAAAGTATCCACTCATTACCTGAGTCAATGATTTATTGATTTCTTCTTTGCCATCTTTATTTCACACACCGCTATGAGTCCCAGTTAAATACTAACACAAACCATGATCAAGGCGACGATGCGCTTGTGGGTGATAATAGGGCCAGGCAGAATAGGGACATCACTTTGAATGAAATAATTCCAATTTTGCAAAAAAATTAAACATCTGTCTTCTGCTAAAAACTTCTCTATTTTCCTGATAGGTGGGTGATGGCGTCAGTTCATAAATATCGAGTGTCACAGACAGTTGCGGACTGGCGCAATAACGAGGGAAATTCTACAGACGCGTCGCTGTACTCACAAACAGAGATAGCAAAAAGAATAACGCAACAACAAAAATCACGATAGCACGGAAGTACCGGTGTAAAATATAAGCGAACGTTTTCACCCGATGAAGGAATGAATAGTCGAGGCTGTATAGCCGGTAGACGGAGAATAGCAAAATTGAAAAAGCTATCGACGAACATTTAGTCATGTTCGTTGGCGTTAGTTTTTTTGTTGCTTTATTTTGTTGACTCTCTCGCTTTGCGCGCTTTCTGGCATATCATTTACTTTGGTTGGGTAATGGAGTGAGGGTTGATAATTCATGTCCACTATATACACATGAGAAGAAAGAGTATACACATAGACACATGACGTGAGTGTCCATTTAATACTTACAACCCTCGTATCAATTGTATTGATTGCTTTTAGAACGTACTACATAGCCAATAGCCATCTGGAGGAGTAAAATAAATGATTTGGTTATATAATTTAAAATATTTGCAAATATTTTCGGTAGGAAGAAAATGGGTTGTTTTCGGGCGCATCAATGGAATGTACATTTGCATAAGATATTCAATTAAAAAAACACTTCTCTTGCTCTTGATTCTCGGTGACTGATACCTTCCAATCAAGCTTGTAGCAGTTTTGAAACTGCAATGATTAATAGTGTGTGTAAAATTTTCTAAATTTTGAAGTCGCAGTCAAACTCATTTCGATAAAACAAATTATCGCCATCCACTTTTACATTGTGAGCTATTTTTTGTGTCCCAACAAGTTCAGTATAAAAGAGATACATTTCAGTTGTCTGAATAGTATGTTCCGTTCTATATACAAATATTCACATAAATTATTATGTTATAATATATATCAGCGTTTTTGCATATCTACAATATTTACAATTATTGTAAGAGAACTTAGTGATGTAAGTTATTAGGTTTGTTCATATACTTTCTCATATACAATATTATGATATAAATTTAAGTAGATTTAGAGCTCCAATTTAAGTTGTAATTGCGTGGTAAGGCTAGAATATCCTCGATTGCTCTCTCATTTGTTGAGTCGTTTTCTTGTTTTTTTTGTCTGATGTAATTTTAACGCTAGACTGGAGCACTCAGTCTCAAAACTGGTCCATAGTAATACCAGCAGCAACCTCGGTAGATAGGTATGTGAGCTGTCAGCGAAATCGCCAGCAAACTTGTGACATCTATAGTCAGAATACTACCACTGATCCGCAACTCCAGTGACATTGCTGTTCATTTGATCCTAACGGCAAATGGTAACTGGACCAGATTTGAAAACCGGATAAAAGCATTGCTGGAAGTCTTATTGAGTCTTTAGAAGCGTCTTGAGTGCTTCCACCGTTGTGAAATTGCCGTTCATTTGATCCTAACGGCAAATGGTTTTGTTTTGAAAACCCTATAAAAGCATTTCTGGGACTCTTATTGAGTCTTTAGAAACGTCTTGAGTGCTTCCACCGCTGTGTTAATTCTTGCGGTGACTTATTGAATTTAAGCTTGTAACAACGAGATATAAAAGGGTGGGATGAGGAGGAGTGGTTTGAGGCATTGTTGAAACAGGTAAGATGGAACTTTAGTCGTTCGTCGGTTTTGGAAAGAAAAGGGCAAAATCTCTGCCGATTGCTTCTGGCTGAACAGATTTGAAAGTAGTTGTCCTTATGGGTTTTGTCCGAATTGGTCAGTTCACGTTACGATGCTCAAAGAATACATGCTATGGATTTTCAGAAAAAGTGTGACTGTTTAAAAAGAGGGCCTTAAAGAGTAGAATGATTACCTTAATTAAGTTCAGCAGCGGCATAACTGTGATCTTTGCAGGCCGATTAGCCTAAGATGAGAGGGAGACCACATATCACCCCGCGGAATGCACTCACTACCCGTGGAAACGCAAATATACTCTGAGGGTCATTCAATCCACAAATTGAGAGACTCCATGGCACAACTAAATCACATTGTAGCAAAAACCAAGTCGTTCCTAAATGCATGCATAGGGTGTCATTTGTCTTCTATTTATTTACCCGTTTAATTTATCGATTTTTATTACGGCCTTCCCAAGGCAGGCATTTCTCTGTACATAACTAAAAGTGTCCACTCATTGCATGAGTGAAAGATGCATTAATTTCTTCTTGCCATCCTTACGCATACCATCATCGATGCCACCGCCACGCAGCGCCGTCAATCTTGGACGATGTGGGTGATAATATGGTCAGGCAGGCAGAATGGGGGCATCCCTGTGAAAGGAATAATTCAAAATTTTCAGTTTCATTTTTAGTTCATCAATTTCGATTGCCACAGACAGATGCGAACTGGCGCAAATTGCGAGGAGAAATAGAAGAGAATATTACAGAGACGCGAAACGGCGATAGCAAAGAGAATAACTCAACAAGGCAGTTTTTTTATTAGTTCTATTATTTGCTCTATATAGTTGTCTCGGTGTCTGGTTTTGGAAGGTGAGTGTGAAAGATGAACATCACTTCCACTCGGAGGCCTTAGAGCCCATTGTGAATCACTTTATTTAAGGGGTACACATTCTATCAAGCTATACTATCGCGTGATTGCTTAAACAAGCCCCTGCTCGTTACGAATCTTAAGAGATCCGATATGAATGCAGACATAGTCAAAGCCCGCAGTCTTTGTGAAGAATCTTTGGTCCGGCGTAGATATATGCCGATTGTGGAGAGCTGGGCGATCGATCTCTTCCTCGTCGCTCTCTTTAGGCAGGGATCGCTGGATACTAGGTTCTATTTCCTTAGCATTGTACCGATGGAGCTGTGATAACTCCGACGAGCGCATGGTCCAATGCCAGAAGCTTCTCTGATTTCCGTTATTAAGCTCTGGCCATGTTGATCTTGTCCTGTGACAGTCATTTCTTGCTTCCCTGCTATTGAGGTGTGGCCCAGGAACCCAGCAAAGTTTGACCTTATGGTGGCTAATGGCCCTTAGTGTGTCGTGACATTTCATTACAGCCTTTGGTATTATTTCACAGCATCCTATTGACTTCAGTGCAGCCTTGCCGTCAACAAAGACAGACATATCTGAGGGTGGGATGTCGGTTGGGATATCGGTGTTTTGCTACTTTCGCTATTGCCAGAATCTCTGCTTGATAGATTAGAGTCAAATAGTACAATAAAAAACAGTTTTTTTTATGTTATATTCATATGGTAAGCTTGCTTAACACCTCTCGTATCTATCATTTCATAATTTGACTTATACTCCATATCGTATTTTGTGATGGGCTCAATTTTACCACAGCTTAATATTCTTTCGGATTTATATTCGCAATATTCATAACAAATTATTTTCAATGGCTTTCTCTCGAAATTACTATCGTAAGTACATCGAATTCTTAGCTTTTTGTCTCCGTCAAACTCCAACTTAAAATGTATATAAATGATATGTTGCTGGTTTGAATATAAACAGCAATATTGATCTCCTTTCTTATTTGATCTTGCCTAAGCGCTTCTATGGTCACGTCCGCACTCATATAATGAACAGGCTCTTCTGGTGCAGTAGTTGGTGTCGTCGTTGTTTTTGTTCATGATTCTACTTCATTTAAATCTAAGTAAATCTGATGTTTTAACAGCAAAAATTATGAATGGATTTGAACGCGATCGCGATTGGGCAAAATACTACTACTATCGTTCAATTGAATAGTGGGAGCAGGTGCACCAAAGCTTGACACAACTACAAACAACCGGGCAAAATACACAGGCAAACATTTTTTCTAACCTTTCACGCTGAAAGTATACATCTGAATGCACAACAATGATCTCACAATAAACTTTTATTCATCAGTTTCTTTCAGGTGAAACTTGAATTACCCTTAGCATACATTCGTCAAATACTTCAGACTGCCTCTCGTAATACACTTGCTATCATGTGCTCTTGCCGAACTCATTTCTCAAATACTTGCTATCCACCACCATTTATTCACTGATCTAACCTACAAGCTCGCGGAACAGCCAAATACTTTGCAGGCCCACTCTTTGCTTTATCTACATCCTTTGCTGCCAACTTAAAGTTCAAGAACACTAATCGTCCCGACTACCGCAACAGCTAACCACAACATCCCGCATGCCATCGAAAGCGCCGGCACCCAAAGCAACCGCGGGGGCCCCTCCAACTCCCATCCCAAAGCAATAACCAAACCACAAGATACTGATAACCACAACTCGTACTTGACCCCCGACAAAGACCACAACCCAACTCAAGCAATACCTGATAAGCACCAGCAACTACACAAACAAATCGCTCGTGCCCCTTTCAAACAACCAACGCCGATTTTTGTTTCCTCTTGCACAACCCATGCCGTAAAGGCAACGACACCGCGACCATTATAGATCTATTGTATCGGAAGGCTTGGAGTTACCTCAAAATACGTACTACTTCCCTCATGAAAGCTAGTAAGTCTTTAGTAGTGGAGTTTTTTAAACCCACCGAAGTGACTATCTCCTTATTTCCTTTACCATATAAGTGCCGGACATTCGCACACAATATGCTCAGAAGTTTCGTCCTCTTCGATGCAAAGCCGACAGACCTTGTCTTGACAAATTGTTAAGGTGGTAGTTCAGGCGGCAATGGCCCGTAAGAAAGCTTGTTAGCAATCTTAAGTTTTCTTTGTTCAGATTGAGTATATCCTTATATGAATAAGGCATGATTGTCCACTGGTCTAGGCGAAGTTTGATTTCCCATCCGCTAATAAGAGTTGTGACTGCTGTCCAATTGCCATTACAGTACGTTTCAGGCCCGATAAATGCAGATTCCCAGCCAGCCCTCACGAGCTCATTTGCGAATTCGTTACCTGCAATCTCCCTGTGTCCAGGGACCTAGAAAAGCTTAACTTTGTTGTGTCTGGCAAGGGATTGTAGAGCGTCATAGCAACGGTTTTGCAGTCCAAAAGGTTAGAAAAGAATGCCTTTAGTGTAGCTTGATGCTGCTGACTGTCTGAGAATATCAGTATACTAGCGCCCTTAATGCCTTTGTGGCGGTTTCGTCTGGCGCAGATCTCGATGGGTTGATGTCCGCTTGAAACACTATAGCTTCTAGAGCTGTTGTGGGACAGATGCGCATGACAACTGTTATTCCAAGACTAGCAATACGTTGTAATTTCTGCAACTTATTTGCCGTCGTAAGTTGGAGTGTTTTGGGCCAACAAACAATGGTTGCATATGTAATAATAGGTTTCGCCATTAGTGTGTACAACCAATGAATGATTTTGGGCGAGAAACCCCAAGTCCTGCCGTATAGACGTCTACTGGCCCACAGTGCTCTGGTAGCACGCTCTATGGCCGACTTAATATGTGCGTTCCAGTTAAGTCGTTTATCTAGGATTGCTCCCAGGTATACGGCCTCGCTGGAATATGTTAGTGTTGTATTGTTGATTATTATCGGTCCAAGATTGACTCGTGTACTCCTTGAGAATGGTACTAGTGCGGTCTTACAGGGATTGATAATAATTCTTCTGTGTTACACCGTTCCACGACTTCTAACATCTGATACTGTCGTTTCGTGCATTCCTCTAATAATAATAACGAGGTCATCAGCATAATATATAGTGGCGTAGCCTGATCTATGAAGATCTGCTCGGTTGGTCGATTTTTCTATACTCCGACTACTGATCGCCCTTGCGATTGCGAATCGAATCATCTGTGTTGTCGATTGCATTTGCTATCTTATTAACGAGATGCATAATAGATACGCAAACTACGCCTCTTCGTTTTCTTTGCAGAATTAAAGAGTTTTCTTACTTTTTTCCTGACTGTCGACAGTTGAATATTCCACTAAGGCACCTTGCGTTTGTTGACGGTGGCTTTGGGTAGACGGCTGTCCTGTCCTTTTTTTGCAATAGTTTTAATTCCATTTTTGTATATACTGTATATAACTGTGCCTCTTCTTTGAAGATGTTACATTTGTCCAGTTGAACTTTTATGTTGGATTCATTTAACGTATGGAAAATCGTCCTCAAATGATCAATATCATTGACATATGCATATATAGCATATTTTCCCAATATGCTTGTGAAGGATGACGTCCAGTGCGTACTGAAAGATTGACGATGCATTCAGCCCAAAAGGTAGTCATGTAAACTCAAACTTTCCTTTGTTGATGGAAAAAGCCGTCTTTTCTATATCTTTCTCCTTGAGTGGTTTTTGGTGGAATCCACATTTGAAATCTAATACAGAAAAAAAGCATTTTCAACTAATTGGGATAAAACTTCGTTTTGGTTATACATCCGCGATCGTTACTGAGTTAAGCTTCCAGTAGTCTGTGACTAGCATGTACTGCTTATTTCCCAAAGAATCGGGTTTCTTTGGTACAACCCATACTGCTGAGTTGTATGGTGAGAAAACTAGGAAAATTATTTATTAATGATTTTATTGCTTGATTTTGGTTTTTGTTTTTTTTCCCAATATTGTCATGTAACCTTCGTTAGTATGAACGACAGCAGACATAGCCTTAAGAATGTCATTACCTAAGATCGCATTAAATCATTTGCGAGTGGGGAGTAGGAAAACATTAACAAATTGGTCTTTTTGTCCGAAAAGATTTGTTTTAGCGTGATGTGTTATTTCTACGCTTCCTCTGACTGAGTTAGCCTAAAAGCAGTTTTCGTTGGGTGTGGGTTTGTTATGTAAACCTGACTGAATGTAGTTTCGATTTGAGCCGTTATCAATTAATATTTTCATGGTGTCTCCTATTTTCTCTTTACTTCAAAGTAAGGTAACGAAGAGGAAGTTAATCTTAAAAATTAATATCGGTCCACTTCGTTTGTTTCATCTTTTGTTGTTGAATGATAATGATCAACATGGGACATGGGTTGATCAAAGCACGCTACTTGCGAGAGATACATCTGCTCGTATTTAGGTTGGTTCTCTTCAGTTGATATGTGGTAGTTCTTCTGCTGGTATTTGTTGATCTTATGATGCTGAGTTTGGACACTAGAATTTCTTGATTGATTGCTTGTGTTTTCCCTTGTTTCCTGATTTATGAAGTGCATGCTATTTGATTAGTTACGGTTGGGATTTAAAAAGGTGTTATAATTATGTTGATTTGGCCTTTAATGTGGTCTAGAAAAGAAATAGGAAGGAATTGGGATTGTTCATTCCTGAATGGTTGACGTGAGATAAATTTGGACTTGCATGCAGGGAATGTCAATGGTGACTGTAGCTTGTTTAATGCCCCTTTGTTGCTGTATGCATGACAGTTTCTGAAGTTCTGAATTTCCAGCTTCAGACACAGGTATAGTGCATGTGGTAAAAGCATAGGTTCTCTTATTTCTAGTAACCTTCAGAGATCACCTCTTAGTCCAAGTATAAATGTATCGAGAGCTTTGGCGCAATAGATACCAACTTCCATACAACATAGCCTTTTCAAGATCGATGACAAGTGTGAGTACACACTTTAATAGAAAGCTTGTATTGTCTTGTTCCCCTGAACAAGGAGAGTCGTTTGGTACTCCAAAGTACCGGAACGCATCGCTAGACATTGTCGGCATTGCCCACGATTTTGTTACGAATTACATTTATTATCCCGTTATACTTGGGTGTTCCTGTAAATGGTTCGTATATTTCCCAAATTCGTTAAACATTTTTCTTCCAGGAGCTAAATTGTCCTGGGTTTTACGAAAATTCACGCAAACTGGCGACTACGTCTGGTATTTTTTCGAGGTCAGACAAATTTAGCCTATGTTCTGGATTGACGAATTGATCGGTTCCAGAAAACGTTTCACTGCCTGGATTCAACATATTCTGCACTAATTTACCGCCCTGATTTTCAAACAGGCAGTGCGCAATTGAAGTGACTACACTTTCTAACTCAGGAATGGTTTATAAGCATTTTTATAGATTGTAACATACTTACGTGTAATTTACGTTAGTTTAATTTTTTTTAACGGCGATTCGGAGTTGAAATAGAACACGTGCAGTTCGATTGGCCATTCGTTCACAAGTACTTTTATTTTGTTTTTCTGTTTTTGTCTTCTGCCATATTATTTCAATTCGTTAAGTTAATACACATTTTAATATGGCCGCTTAGGCCGAAATTCAAAATTCAAATAATTTTATAAGATAAGATATTAATTAAGATAATATTTACGTTCACAATAGTTTGTTTTATTATTTTTGAATTCATGTTATATAATTTTAAAGTTTTATGTAATTATAGTTCATGTTCTGTACAATTGTGTTCTGCCGAAACACCGGCCGCTTTGAAGGGCTGTAGGCTTCAACTATCTGCTGTTGGCAAAACTGGCAACTTAACAATTGGGCGTCTTATTATCCCGCCTCGAGTCTTCACGTCTGCGACCATAACCTTTCTGTCCTGTCCTGCGACGACTGAAGGTGAAGTTGAAGCTTTCCTCTGCCGCGTACTGGAGAACAGCTCCCCTTCCTCGTTCGAACTGAGTCCGAGCTTCCCGCAGCTTCCTCCGAGCTCCCACGAAGTTCTTCTCGTTGCCGCAGTGTATGATCTTTTTAAAGCAAAGATAAAACAATCGGAGTGGTTAGTTCAAAATGTACAGCCTTGGACGAGAAACACACAAAGACGGCAATATACGTTTTTACTGGTGGTCGACCACGAATTTTTAATGTTGTGTACACTGGACCACAAAAGTCAACGCCAGATATTAGAAAGGGTCGTTGTTTTACCCATGATTTGCTTCAGCAATTTCGGCCTGTACCTAAAGCAGTGTACACAATTTTGCACAGTTTTTCGGCATGCTTCTTGGGCATTTACCAGCCATAACCTTTCGCGAAGCAGCGCTACTCGAACAGTCTGATCTTTGGGGCTTACTACCCCAATGTTATGTACCATGAGAGAGTGCGCCTCACCGGATTTATTCTTCCTGATACAATTGGCCTAATACAGGATCCACAAGGATGTCCTGTCATCTTCCTCGTCGTACGCTGAACAGTGGACAGGTGACTCCAATACGACCGGGATGTCGCTCGCAGTCACGAGGATCTCCTCCGGTTCAGTAGAGCGATCCCTGCTCGAGATAGGAGAGAGTCTGCCAAAGAACGGCAATTTTACTAGTGGTTACACCAAAACCAGCCCCCGCCGCCGCTGGATTTTCAAAATGACGCGGTAGTTAACGTTCTGTACGAGGAACGCTTCAGGAGGAATATAGCCGGTGAGGCACACTCTCTCATGGTACATAACATTGTAGTAAGCCGCAGAGATCAGACTGTTGGAAGAAGTCATAGCTTGTGAAATATGCCTTCTGATCAGCTTAATAATAAAATTATCTATCCTGTTTAAGTTTGCCTCGTTCTACAGGACCTCGTTAGGACAGAACTTCTTGTACTCAGACTCGGGTGTACGATACAACCGGAGACAAGTGCGAAGACACTGTCTCTCTAACAAACCTCATCTTTTCCATCTGGGAAGGACTCACATTGAACCACAGTGGACAACCGTAGGCCATAACTGGCCGGATGAGGGCCATATAGCAGATTACCTTCACCTTGGAAACAAGTTGGCTGCTGTAAAACAACCCTCTTGCCACAGCAAAGGCCTTCTTAGCTTTTGTCAGAGCAATATCTATATGTTTGTCAAAGTACAGATATTGATCCAACCCAAATGCCAAGATACCTTACTACACTTTTCACATCTAACGGCCTTCCCTGCGGATCAACTATGCCGAACTTACGCCAGTTTGTGCGCGTATCCCATGATGCTATATACAGCGGGGTCCTGAAAAGGATAGTTTCACACTTCAGGAAGTTGATAATCAACTTCCAGTCGTCGCAAAATCGCTGAATTTTTTCGAAGTCACATTGCAACAAGTTATTTATTACTTCGATCTTCGGACCTGTTCTGTACGATACTAGATCGTCGGCATACGCAATTAAGTGCGGCATGGAACTTATAAGATCTGCAGTGAATATTGAGAACAAGATCGGCGAACCAGCAGCTCCCTGTTTTGATGTCAAAGACCATGGTAGAAGTTACGTCGCCACGTTTCACGACGAACTTTCTGCCTATTATCATTACATAGATCGTGTATAGCAATGGTTTACTTATGCCGAGCCTTACCAGCTTGAGGAAGAGACCCTCTAACCAAACGGTGTCGAACGCTTTCTCCAAATCAATCAGACATGCACCCGTGCATTGTTTTTTATCTTTGTTCCACTGAATGTCGAATACCAGTTTGGAAGCGGCATGTATAGTTTCATGCCCAGCCCTGAATCCGAACTGGTAGTCCGGTACGATTTTATTTTCCTCAACTCATTGTTTCAGAACTCGAATGACTATCTTTTCAAAAACCTTGCTTATGCAAGGAAGAAGACTGATTGACCGAAGATTTGTCGGGATAGATTTGTCTTTGTCCCGTTGAGGGATTGGTTGCAACACAGCTGTTTTCCAGTGTGCCAGGTAATAAGCATTACTCAGCGCATTGTTGAACAGTGTTGTGTAAATCTGCATGGCTTCGGGGGGAAGATAGCGAAGCACAATATTTGGTATACCATCGATTCCCACCGACTTTTTCTTCTTCAGCGAGTTCAAGATACCCTGAAGATCTTCTTGAGAAATCAAGATGTGATTTCCATCATTGGTGACGGCATTATTTGCCGTGTTATCGTCACTGAACCTGGTAAAACCAGGATTCTCAGATCGCCATTGACTTATCTCGTTTCGGAGCTCGAAGTGGTTTACCGAGGCTCTATGCTCCAGGTCGCGATTCGGCCTATGATCCTCGTTGACCGTATACACTCGCTGAAAAACAGCACCAATTGCTTTCACCTTCTCCTGGAGATCTTCAACCACGAAGAAGTCGTTGTCTAGCACTGCTCCATCTGGATCAATGCCAACTAAAATCAGTAATTGTTCGTTATTTGTCGTTCTGGGAAGTCTAACGGCCTGAATGTCGTTTTGATCTTTCCTCCGAAATATTTTATTTGCTTGTGGGAACATACCCGGGTTGTTAGATCTTTTGTTTTTTTTGCCCCAGTGCAAGCTTATAGCCAAGCTATAGTTCATACGTATTAACTGTTGGAGGTTCTCGATCTCCGACTTAAATTCCCTGACTTCCGCGTTTTGTGGATTTGTAAACCGCCTGCGCAAGAGTTTGACAGCAGCCTACTTTAGTGCACGTGAAGTGCATCGATGTAGCATTTCGATAAATATCGCTGTCATCGATTTGTACTAATCTTGTCCATGGTACGTTTAATTACGTCGTCCATTTGTATGAGGTACCTGTTAACCTCTTCGTTTGTTAGGTTTCTGTCTGATGGAGGATTGATCCCACTCGAACGTAGTTCTGCGGAAAACGTCCTGGAGAAGCGAGGCCAGCTGGTCTTATTGTAATTATAAGGATTCCTCTGGACATACTCCTCCAGTTCTACCACCTTGTTCGGGAGCTGAATAGCCGCGAAGTGTCCGCAGTGATCACTCTCGTACTCAACCGCAGTTAAACAGTTCCGATCTGTTTGTCGATCAGCAACAGATCCAGATAGGATCCACATCTGGGGCACGATGGCCTATCAGTTGCAAGCAAATATAGCTTGAACTCAATATTGTGCTGTGCCAACCAGTTATACAGTGGGGTCCCCCTGTCGTTATGCACTCTATTGCTCCATTCTCTATGCTTGAAGTTCAAATCCCCAGCAATGATATAATAGTTTTCCTCCGAGTTCAGTCGAAGGCTAGTGAAAAGAGTATCGAGCTCTGAAATGAAATTGCGATTGAGTGCAGGATTGTCAGCTGCGTAGATCGCGATCACATATAACCGCCTCCACCCTGGAAAGGAATGCGTGCAATACACGTTTCCAGCACTTGAATTTTTCGCACTTCACTACTATACATGATCTTATGACAAAGGCCTTTTTTGATTAAGAGAGCAACCCCGCACCCTCGCAAGGATTGGGGCCGGTCTCATCGAACTACGCGGTAATTCTTATACCAGAGTGTGCGCGTCTGGTTCAGCTTAGTTTCGCTGGCCATCCGCACGTCTGGATTGTGAGTTTGCATAAGGTTGCCGGGCGTTAATTTGAGTTCTGTTCTAATCAGCGAATTCACATTCACTGCTAGGATTTTAAGGTTACTAGCTGCGAGCGCAGCCATTAGACCGATGATGCGTTTGGCACGGCAAACACCGTCGAGTAGATTAATTCTACTCGAGCTGCTTGGTCTTGGAACTGTTTCTCGAGCTGAGCGATCTGCCCCTGGATAGAGAGCAGTACCGCCATCATATCCAGATTTGCTTCAGGTTGCCTGGCCACTGGGACGGGGGTCACCGTCGGACTCCATGTTGCAGTTCGCCGCGGCATGCCCAAACCTCTGACAGCGAGCACATTGGAGTATGTGCTTCGTCTTTGTTAATGTATCCCATTTAACAGAACTGGAGCCGAAACGAGTCATTCGCTTTAGGCTCTCTATGCTACTGTCTGGGGTGACCTGAACAAGGAAGAACGGTAGTTTCCTGTTCTCCCTTCTCGCTACCGCAGTTTTGGAGGGCTTAACCCCAACGAACGTGACATCGTTGCTTTGCACCTGGCGCAGCACAACGAGGATCTCTTCGGGATCGGTAGCGGGATCCACGCCCTTAAGGAGCATGGTCTGCACTTTTTCCTCTTTTGGGGTTTATGAGAAAAACTCGGCCCCAGCCGCCGCTAGCTTTTCTTTTATGACGTGGTAGTCTGTCAATGATAGGGAGTGAACCGAGAGCCTTAAAGGTCCTTTATATTTAAAATAAAAGAATTTTTTTGTGGCCAACTTACATAATTTGTTCAACTCCTTTGTCTCCAGTCCGAAGACATTGATCGGAGGGCATCTCCCTTTTTTGTCTGCTGCTGCTGGTTGCTGTTGCTTACGCTGTTTTTGTTGTTGTTGTTGTTGTTGTTGTTGTTGTTGTTGTTGTTGTTGTTGTTGTTGTTGTTGTTGTTGTTGTTGTTGTTGTTGTTGTTGTTGTTGTTGTTGTTGTTGTTGTTGTTGTTGTTGTTGTTGTTGTTGTTGCTGTTGCTGTTATTGTTGTTGTTTAGGCTGCTGCTGTTGTTGCTGCGGATTCTGCTTCTGCTGATGTTAGTGCGCAGCCTCTTTGGCTTCTCTCCTTGTCTTTAGCTTTTGTTGGAGGGCCTGAATGTGAGCATCCAGCTCCTCTCTCTCCCTCTGGATCTTTACCAGTTGCTCCCTGTCCTCCTCCTCGTCATCCGATTCGGATGAAATTAAGGCAGTGTATGAGTTCCCTCTACCTCCGAAGGAAAATCTACCCTCGCCCTCGGCCGACTCATACAGAACGTCGTCGAGGGCTTTGCATTTCTGCGCTGCTTCTCCTTGTTGTTGCGCGTCTGCTTGTGCTATTGTATATGTACCACTTTGTTGTCCGCTTTAGATAGCGCGGACCGCTCAATTTCCTCCTTCATGCAGATTGCTCAAATTGTTGCATTGGAGAAAAAAAAAGGTTGCACTGATTTTCTCGGGAATTGATCCCACCACCGAGAGTCCACGGTCTAATACACTGCCACCGGGCCACCGGCTCTTAAAATTTTCTGTACGATTTTGTGAACTTGGACTGTTTTCCGCACTTTTTCACACTAAAGCCGAAACACGTTTGTACTCTCTGGAGTTCTGTGAACGACTCCTTTGGCATTCTCGTAAGTGGCATATCATGCAAACTCTTGTTTTTGAACATGTATTTGACCCACTCAAAGAATGTCTCAGCTCCCAACAAAAAAACTCTTTTCTAGGGCTTATGAAACCCTGGGTGTCAGCCAGTTCAATTTTTTTTTGGATTATTCCAATTCGCCGTATTGATAGCCTGATCCAACGGATAGGCGGATATTGAAGTCATGACCCAATAATCGGCTGAGAAGGAATGCTTATTCAGCCTGCTTATTCAGTTTTGAGTTCATCTTACCAATACCAAGCATATTTAATGAATTATCTTCTTTTCGAAGATTCAACCTCTGCGCAAATTCTTCGGTGATGAAGTAGATCTGCGAGCCCGAATCAAGTAGAGCTCTAGCTAGCAGATATTCACCATTCTTACATTTTATTTGAACAATCGCGGTTGCAAGAATGACTTGATCTGTTGAAACAGAGGTGTGCATGGCTTGGGAGATCGAAGGTTGTTGACCAAAAGTCGTCACATACTGGTGCAATAATGTGAAATGCGCTCGATTGCAAACACTGCACTGGCTCAATTTAACACGAACTGCACTGGCTCAATTTAACAGAATATACACTTTATTCTGGTTTGTTGTTGGTGTGTGTTAGAACACGCAAGCGATGATCTATGATTTTTCTGGCGATTCAGATATTTTCTTTTCACCGGTTGCCTGTCATTAGGCTTACCTCGTGACGATGACGACTCTTCGGCAGCTATATGCTGATATCTCTTATTGAGTGCTGATTCACAGTCACTCCAAAGAGGAACTGTGCTATAACCTAGCTGTTCTTCCCACTTCGACCTCGTTTTTGCGTCAACTTTCGACATCACAAAATGAATAATGATCGCATTGGTAATGTTTTTCTCGTCACCCAATGATAATAGCGAATCAAAAATAGCAGAAACCGTATCTATCATGTTGCGTAAAGCAGATGCAGGTGGCTTCGTAATTTCAGGTAACTCAAAAAATGTGGATACATTGTCGAAAAATATTACACAATTGTTGTCGTAAACTCTTTTCAGGCTCGCTAGCGATATCGATGATTTGAAACGCTTTAACCGTTTCCAAAGCCTAACCGGACAAACACGAAATCAAATGATTAAACTTCTCTATATCTGGAATGTTAGGATCATTGTCAACTAAATTTGGTGATGAGACATTCTAATTCGATTGAATTTGGTGACATCGTTTTTTCCACTAATGTCATCTTCACACGAGAAATATTCGACACGATTATCGACCTCTGGTGCTTGAGTTGCTCAAGAGTGTCATTTTTGTTCGGAGAAACTTGTCTCTTTGGTGCCATTGTGATTTATATAGGAAATAAATTTATTAAACCGCTTTGATATTTTAAGAAAAATTAGTTTATTCACTGGCTGTTTGCACTAGTCGCCAATTAACTTGTCGCTTTATTGAATTTAATTGAAATTCGCCAAATAACAAGCGCAACTGAAATTGTGCTATAAGCCGAAAATATTAGGCTATAGTTTAGCAACTGGTTTAATTTTCTAAATCAGTTTAAAATTTAATTTAATATTTACCGCGATTAAATTTGTGTTCGCTGAATTCACTCTCACGCAGAAAAATTGCAGTAATTAATTTGTGCATTGAACGCACCCTGTGACAGCTGATGGAATGTAAACAAACCAAACGCCAAATGTCAAATGACCAAACGTCAACACTTCGAATGTAAATAAACATTATAAATAATAATCTTTTGTGAAGTTGAGCTCAGACCGCCTCTCGTAATACATTTGCTAACATGCTATCTTAACATGCTCTTGCCGAACTCATTTTGCAAATACTTGCTATCCACCACCATATATTCACTGATCTAATCCACAACATCTCGCGGGAACAACCAAATAAATTGCAGGTTCACTCTTTGCTGTATCTACATCGATTACTGCCAACTTAAGGTTCAAGAACACTAATCGTCCGGACTACTGCAACAGCTAACCACAACATCACGCATGCCATCAAATGCGCCGACAGCCAAAGACAACGCGCGGTCTCGGCCGACTCCCATCCCAAAGCAATCCCCGAACCACAACATACTGATAACCACAACTCGCACTTGAACCCCCGACAAAGACCACAACAAAACTCAAGCGCGACCTGATTAGCACCAGCAACTACACAAACTAATCGCTCGTGCCCTTTTCAAACAACCAACGCCGATTTTTGTTTCCTCTTGCACAACCCATGCCGTAAAGGCAACGACACCGCGACCATTATAGATCTATTGTATCGGAGGCTTGGAGTTACCTCAAAATACGTACTACTTCCCTCATGAAAGCTAGTAAGTCTTTAGTAGTGGAGTTTTTTTAACCCACCGAAGTGACTATCTCCTTATGGAAGATACATTTCCTTTACCATATAAGTGCCGGACATTCGCACACAATATGCTCAGAAGTTTCGTCCTCTTCGATGCAAAGCCAACAGACCTTGTCTTGGCAAATTGTTAAGGTGGTAGTTCAGGCGGCAATGGCCCGTAAGAAAGCTTGTTAGCAATCTTAAGTTTTCTTTGCTCAGATTGAGTATATCCTTATATGAATAAGGCATGATTGTCCACTGGTCTAGGCGAAGTTTGATTTCCCATCCGCTAATCAGAGTAGTGACTGCTGTCCAATTGCCATTACAGTACGTTTCAGGCCCGATAAATGCAGATTCCCAGCCAGCCCTCACGAGCTCATTTGCGAATTCGTTACCTGCAATCTCCCTGTGTCCAGGGACCTAGCCAAGCTTAACTTTGTTGTGTCTGGCAAGGGATTGTAGAGCGTCATAGCAACGGTTTTGCAGTCCAAAAGGTTACAAAAGAATGCCTTTAGTGCAGCTTGATGCTGCTGACTGTCTGAGAATATCAGTATACTAGCGCCCTTAATGCCTTTGTGGCGGTTTCGTCTGGCGCAGATCTCGATGGGTTGATGTCCGCTTGAAACACTGTAGCTTCTAGAGCTGTTGTAGGACAGATGAGCATGACAACTGTTATTCCAAGACTAGCAATACGTTGTAATTTCTGCAACTTATTTGCCGTCGTAAGTTGGAGTGTTTTGGGCCAACAAACAATGGTTGCATATGTAACAATAGGTTTCGCCATTAGTGTGTACAACCAATGAATGATTTTGGGCGAGAAACCCCAAGTCCTGCCGTATAGACGTCTACTGGCCCACAGTGCTCTGGTAGCACGCTCTATGGCCGACTTAATATGTGCGTTCCAGTTAAGTCGTTTATCTAGGATTGCTCCCAGATATACGGCCTCGCTGGAATATGTTAGTGTTGTATTGTTGATTATTACCGGTCCAAGATTAACTCGTGTACTCCTTGAGAATGGTACTAGTGCGGTCTTACAGGGATTGATAATAATTTTTCTGTGTTACACCGTTCCACGACTTCTATTAGTGCACTTTTCATAACATCTGATACTGTCGTTTCGTGCATTCCTCTAATAATAATAACGAGGTCATCAGCATAATCTATAGTGGCGTAGCCTGATCTATGAAGATCTGCTCGGTTGGTCGATTTTTCTATACTCCGACTACTGATCGCCCTTGCGATTGCGAATCGAATCATCTGTGTTGTCGAAAGCGTACTCGAAATCGAGGAATGCACACAGGACAATCTCTTTGTAGTCGATTGCATTTGCTATCTTATTAACGAGATGCATAGTAGATACGCAAACTACGCCTCTTCGTTTTCTTTGCAGAATTAAAGAGTTTTCTTACTTTTTTCCTGACTGTCGACAGTTGAATATTCCACTAAGGCACCTTGCGTTTGTTGACGGTGGCTTTGGATAGACGGCTGTCCTGATAGAAATTAATTAATATGCTATTAAGCTGAAAATCTGCTTCGTCTAAGTTTTCGATGGAATCAATGAACTTGAGAAGCATTTTTTGTTGGTCAGGTATGTCGAACCTGATGTCTTTGTGGTCTGACAGGGATGGTTCATTTGACACATGCCAATTCACAATTGAATTAGAAATAAATGGACTCGCATTTAAGAAGGTATGTTTTGTGCCTTTGTTAAGTGTATCTACTTCACTACTCGTAAGATATTCTAAAAGACACTCACCTCTCTGTTGGTATCACTACTCCCCCATACCTCATGATGCCCTTTTGCATCGCATCGCAACCTATGATGTAGTGTAGGTTGCTTCTAAGAGAGTAGGTGATGAGGTCCTGGACGTCCTTCGGTGGAATGTCGTAGTTGTGGTCGTCGGGGATATACGCCGATACTTTTTTCCCACGATATTATCGCCACACGACACACATGGCACACGGCAAAACCACAACCCTCTTCCTGTGCCTGAACCTACTACTGACGATAACTACTGACGGTAATAACGTGCGAGTCCAAGGTTATATTTTTTTTGCACTAGTTTTAATTCCATTTTTGGATATACTGTATATAACTGTACCTCTTCTTTGAAGATGTTACATTTGTCCAGTTTAACTTTCATGTTGGATTCATTTAACGTATGGAAAATCGTCCTCAAATGATCAATATCATCGACATATACATATATAGCATATTTTCCCAATGTGCTTGTGAAAGGTGACGTACAGTGCGTACTGAAAGATTGACGATGTATTCAGCCCAAAAGGTAGTCATGTAAACTCAAACTTTGCTTTGTTGATGGAAAAAGCCATCTTTTCTATATCTTTCTCCTTGACGAGTTTTTGGTGGAATCCACATTTGAAATCTAATACAGAAAAAAAGCATTTTCAACTAATTGGGATAAAACTTCGTTTTGGTTATACATCCGCGATCGTTACTGAGTTAAGCTTCCAGTAGTCTATGACTAGCATGTACTACTTATTTCCCAAAGAATCGGGTTTCTTTGGTACAACCCATACTGCTGAGTTGTATGGTGAGAAAACTAGGAAAATTATTTATTAATGATTTTATTGCTTGATTTTGGTTTTTGTTTTTTCCCAATATTGTCATGTAACCTTCGTTAGTATGAACGACAGCAGACATAGCCTTAAGACTGTCGCATTAAATCATTTGCGAGTGGGGAGTAGGAAAACATTAACAAATTGGTCTTTGTGTCCGAAAAGATTTGTTTTACCGTGATGTGTTATTTCTACGCTTCCTCTGACTGAGTTAGCCTAAAAGCAGTTTTCGTTGGGTGTGGGTTTGTTATGTAAACCTGACTGAATGTAGTTTCGATTTGAGCCGTTATCAATTAATATTTTCATGGTGTCTCCTATTTTCTCTTTACTTCAAAGTAAGGTAACGAAGAGGAAGTTAATCTTAAAAATTAATATCGGTCCACTTCGTTTGTTTCATCTTTTGTTGTTGAATGATAATGATCAACATGGGACATGGGTTGATCAAAGCACGCTACTTGCGAGAGATACATCTGCTCGTATTTAGGTTGGTTCTCTTCAGTTGATATGTGGTAGTTCTTCTGCTGGTATTTGTTGATCTTATGATGCTGAGTTTGGACACTAGAATTTCTTGATTGATTGCTTGTGTTTTCCCTTGGTTCCTGATTAATGAAGCGCATGGTATTTGATTTGTTACGGTTGGGATTTAAAAAGGTGTTATAATTACGTTGATTTGGCCTTTAATGTGGTCTAGAAAAGAAATAGGAAGGAATTGGGATTGTTCATTCCTGAATGGTTGACGTGAGATAAATTGGGACTTGCTTGCAGGGAATGTCAATGGTGACTGTAGCTTGTTTAATGCCCCTTGGTTGCTGTATGCATGACAGTTTCTGAAGTTCTGAATTTCCAGCTTCAGACACAGGTATAGTGCATGTGGTAAAAGCATAGGTTCTCTTATTTCTAGTAACCTTCAGAGATCACCTCTTAGTCCAAGTATAAATGTATCGAGAGCTTTGGCGCAATAGATACCAACTTCCATACAACATAGCCTTTTCAAGACCGATGACAAGTGTGAGTACACACTTTAATAGAAAGCTTGTATTGTCTTGTTCCCCTGAACAAGGAGAGTCATTTGGTACTCCAAAGTACCGGAACGCATCGCTAGACATTGTCGGCATTGCCCACGATTTTGTTACGAATTACATTTATTATCCCGTTATACTTGGGTGTTCCTGTAAATGGTTCGTGTATTTCCCAAATTCGTTAAACATTTTTCTTCCAGGAGCTAAATTGTCCTGGGTTTTACCAAAATTCACGCAAACTGGGGACTACGTCTGGTATTTTTTCGAGGTCAGACAAATTTAGCCTATGTTCTGGATTGACCAATTGATCGGTTCCAGAAAACGTTTCACTGCCTGGATTCAACATATTCTGCACTAATTTACCGCCCTGATTTACAAACAGGCAGTGCACAATTGAAGTGACTACACTTTCTAACTCAGGAAAGGTGAACATTTTATAAGCATTTTTATAGATCGTAACATACTTACGTGTAATTTACGTTAGTTTAATTTTTTTTTACCGGCGATTCGGAGTTGAAATAAGACACGTGCAGTTCGATTGGCGATTCGTTCACGAATACTTTTATTTTGTTTTTCTGTTTTTGTCTTCTGCCATATTATTTCAATTCGTTAAGTTAATACACATTTTAATATGGCCGCTTAGGCGCGAAATTCAAAATTCAAATAATTTTATACCATTACATTAATTAAGATAATATGTACGTTCACAATAGTTTGTTTTATTATTTTTGAATTCATGTTATATAATTTTAAAGTTTTATGTAATTATAGTTCCTGTTCTGTACAATTGTGTTCTGCCGAAACACCGGCCGCTTTGAAGGGCTGTAGGCTTCAACTATCTTCTGTTGGCAAAACTGGCAACTTAACAATTGGGAGTCTTATTATCCCGCCTCGAGTCCTCTCGTCTGCGACCCTAACCTTTCTGTCCTGTCCTGCGACGACTGAAGGTGAAGTTGAAACTTTCCTCTGCCGCGTACTGGAGAACAGCTCCCCTTCCTCGTTCGAACTGAGTCCGAGCTTCCCGCAGCTTCCTCCGAGCTCCCACGAAGTTCTTCTCGTTGCCGCAGGGTATGATCTTTTTAAAGCAAAGATAAAACAATCGGAGACAAATCCGTGGTTAGTTCAAAATGTGCAGCCTTGGACGAGAAACACACAAAGACGGCAATATACGTTTTTACTGGTGGTCGACCACGAATTTTTAATGTTGTGTACACTGGACCACAAAAGTCAACGCCAGATATTAGAAAGGGTCGTTGTTTTACCCATGATTTGCTTCAGCAATTTCGGCCTGTACCTAAAGCAGTGTACACAATTTTGCACAGTTTTTCGGCATGCTTCTTGGGCATTTACCAGCCATAACCTTTCGCGAAGCAGCGCTACTCGAACAGTCTGATCTTTGGGGCTTACTACCCCAATGTTATGTACCATGAGAGAGTGCGCCTCACCGGATTTATTCTTCCTGATACAATTGGCCTAATACAGGATCCACAAGGATGTCCTGTCATCTTCCTCGTCGTACGCTGAACAGTGGACAGGTGACTCCAATACGACCGGGATGTCGCTCGCAGTCACGAGGATCTCCTCCGGTTCAGTAGAGCGATCCCTGCTCGAGATAGGAGAGAGTCTGCCAAAGAACGGCAATTTTACTAGTGGTTACACCAAAACCAGCCCCCGCCGCCGCTGGATTTTCAAAATGACGGGGTAGTTAACAATAGTGGCCAACTTACATAGATCTTAGGGAAGCGTAGGAAAAGGAAAAAAAATTAATAATAAATAAAAAAAAAAAAAAAATTTGATAAATAAAAAAAAAAAGGTGCAACACGGCGCATAAATTTTATATGTTAGGCATATACATAACATATACGCCCTTTTGCACGTGTCGTACTGATACGGACATAGTTAAGTTAGCTTATACGTTTTTATAACATCTGATACTGTCGTTTCGTGCATTCCTCTAATAATAATCCCCAGGCCATCAGCATAATCTATATTGGCGTAACCAGATCTATGAGGATCTGCTTATAATTTGTCGAAAACTAAATACCATAGCAGGGGTGATAAAATCAAATAAAACATAAAATGTTGAAATGTTTTTTTACGACATTCCACTGTCCATCGTGAATTTTTACCAAGATCGTATTTATTATCAAATTACAGACTTTTATACTTAACATAATTACATATCTCTTTCTCCTCTGTTTTAATGCACGTTTATATCTGGTTACATTTCTTTGATTATTAGTTTTTATGTTTACACATATATATATTAAGCATTTTTATACTAAGTTTTAAAAAATTTTCTTTTTTTTATCTACAATTCATTTTTTGTTAATTATTGAAAGATTTACATATAAAGTTCACTAAAGTGATAAGGAAATAAAACAAAATAAGTACATATGTGATTAACCAGGGGTCCTTTGGATAAGCTGTTTGGTATTTTTATTTCTATACGTATAATCTCTACCTGTTAGTTTCGAATCGAAACATATTTTCCTATTCGATTTTGATACTTGTATGTTCTTTTTATTTTACCTGTCTATCGCGTTTCAATCCATATTTGTCTTTAAAATAGGTATTGCCTTTTTCTTTAACATCCTTGACAATGTAGCGTGGTAAATGTTTGATTGATTGCCTTAGCAACAATGCTGAATCAATGTTTGCTTTCAGCAACAATGTTGAGTTAATTATTGTATCTGAATTATTTTTGACCCCTTACCACTGGCGGGGGGAAGTCAACTTATTAGACAGATTATTTGAGTTGAACTGAATTTTATTTGTGCGTATTATCGCCTTATATAATACAAATTGCTTATTCTACAGTATTTGCTTGCATACAAAAGTTGCTTATCCTACAATATATACATTCGGTTTAGATAGCAAGAAATAAGAATCGACAGAGGTGCGTACAGCTGTATGAAAAATGTGCATTCGAAGGATAGCAGAAATAGGAAATGAGTATGTGCAATTGTGCTGTGCGCTGGGTGTTGAGTGCTGTGTGTTGTGTGCTGAGTGCTGCTTGTGAGATATGGGTTGGCGTCATGTGTCATCAATTGTTGTGGTTGATCACAACATGCTGGGGCCGCCTAAACCATAAAGTGTTCATCGGAGAACATTGATGCTGCGACTGGTTCACTTCGTCGTCTACGTGGTGCCGGGTTGGGAGTGGTCACGATTTTTTTGATATTGGCTGAATTCCTTTTTCTAAACCTTTTCAGTACAGCAAAGCATACTGCGATTGCAATGACAAGTGTTATTGCACTGCTTACTGAATATTGTTGGGTCTTATGGCTTCGGATTTGGTTCGAGAGTACTTATTGACTCCTTTGGAGAGCGATCTGATGTTGTAACTTTGTGAACTGCTGTGAGATCTTTGTTCCTACAACAGGTGGTTCTTCATTATGAAAATTCTGGTCATGTTTGGCAGTCGTAAATAGGATGACATTATCCTCGTTGTTACTGACTGTCTGCCAAAAATGTTAATGTTTGATTGAAGAATCCTGCAGCTTGGTTGCAACTGCAATATTCCAGTTGTCATCAATTGAGTTGTCGAAGATATTTGGCCACATGTTATGTCTACCTTGACAGCACTTGGTGTACTGTAAATCCAAGTATTTGTGTGGTGTATTTGTAACCAATAACTAACGCTTTGAACGACGCAGGCATGTGGAATCTCTTTTGAATGTCTTAGGAGCCCTATTTCACAGAAACTAGTTGTCGATTCAGTACGATACAGAGGATGTTTCATGTCACACCAGAATGTTCCTGTTTGTCGTTGCTTACACTTCGAAAAAGACATTTCGCTCAAAGGGTAGAAGTGGTCGCCTTCAATATTGACTATCAAATATTCTGATGATGGTACAATAAACGCAAAATTGTTTCTTCGTGGTGGCCCGTGGCGTTGTGGGTATGTGCGTCGACTCCTACGCATTTAGAACTACCTGTCTAGGTTCGATTCGTAAATACTTTTCACGCCCCACCTCTTTCGAGTTACATGACAATGTTCAATGCCGTTCGGTGTCGGCATAAAACTGTAGGTCCCTTCCACTCGTGCTAGAATAATAGCACGCACAACATGAGTAGTTGCTGAGAAGCTCGGCCCTGGCCCTTTATGGGTTGTAGTGCTACCCATGTTATATTATTATTATGTTTCTTCGCCAAGCTGGTACCGAAAGAAGCTTATACATCTTGAATTCTTCATTATACAAAAGTGGCAGCGTTACTTCGATGATGACATTGTTTTCCGTTACTCGGGGTCTTGGTTGTAACGTCTTATACTCGTGATTTCCTTCTCCTGGTATCATCATGCTTCTTGGTATATTGTTGTGCACTCGAGTAATTTCGGTTTTCAGTTGATTAACCGTCAATATTAAGGGATGAATTTGTCCATGGTGCGTTGCCAGTATGATGTCTAATAAGGTATTTTGTGTGTTGTAGAAGCTAATCATAGTTAACATCGCAGGGAAAGATGTTGATATAAACATCTTACTCGTGACATCTTATCCAAGCAAGCACAATAGTGGAGTCAGCCCATGAAGTCACTTTATCAATCTGTGATCCAAATGTTTGCTGTACTTCCTTCAACAGCCTTGAAAGAAAATGTGCTCCACATAATTCTATCTTCGGAATTGTTAATTTCGTCTTTATCGGTGCAACTCGTGTCTTTGATGTCAGTAGAGTGCTAACATATCCCGTGTTACTGTGCACTCTTGAATAAATCACTACTGCATAAGCACCTTCTGATTCTCAAATTTTTGGGGACTGGATGTGTTCATCCATCTTGGAATAATGATGAATTCAGCATCAGGAAGTTCGGATTTAAAGCGAGTCCAACATCGTTGTAGTTCATCAGTGAGTGGATCATCCCAATCCAGGTTCGAAAAAACGTGCAATTTCGGAAAGTGTGACTCGTTTGGTTGATGGATGGTCAATCTTCGTATGCTGGTCTATGTTCACTTTGAAGTAAAATGTGTGAGATGATGGGTTCAATCTGATTCCTAGTGTTTTTATGGTGTCTTCTTTATTAAAGTTAATGACAGATTGACAATAAGTTCCCGAAATCATATCAAGCATATCCTTATGGTTTGCTGCCCATTTTCTGAGATGAAAACCACCGCCTTTCAATAACTTTATAAGTTGTTGTTGTGCGTCCTGGTATTCATCTACGGTGTCCCCTCCAGACATAAGGTTGTCTATGTAGAAATCCTTTCTGCTGATATCTGCGGCAATTGTATAGTTTTGTTGCTCATCAGATGCTAACTGGTGAAGTGTTTTAACGGGTAAGTATGGCGCGGAAGCTGTCCCATACGTCACAGTAGTAAGCTTAAAATCTTTTAATTCTTCACTTCTTGAATTTCTTCAGACTATTCGTTGAATGTTTTGATGTTTCTTATTTATTTTAATTTGACATTTTGTACATTTTTTCGATGTCTGCTGTATATACATACTGATGTTTTCGCGTAATGATTGTGGTTAGATCATCCTGTAACCTTGGGCTCACAAGCATTAGTTGGTGAAGACTGATTCCGGTTGATGTTTTAGATGATGCATCGAACATATAATAAAAATAGACAGACAGCTTTGAGAGTTTTCATAACAGGACTTCAATCCCCACAATTTAAGGTTCGAAAGGAATGGTTATCAAGTGAAAACACAGCCAAGATATGAACCAATGGATGTCGATCCATCCACATCTTCCAACCCTCAACAACCTGCTTGCAATGAGCAAATTTGGTACAGGACCAATAGTTTCCCTAATATTCCTAATAATTTTGGTAGAAATTACTACAACAACTTCAAGCCTAATTACAACCACAGGTAACAAAATTATTTTCCGAGAAATAATTTAAAACATACTCGTCCTTGGGACATTAATAACAGTACAACTAAAGGTACAAAGAGTAAACAATATTGCATAGAATGATCTTTTAGGGAAACCTTCTAGCTCACATAAATCTATCAATGGGACCAAGCAGTAAACAAGAAATTTAAAATATTAATTGTTACAGGTGCAACAGAAAGTTATATTAGAGCTGGCATCTATAAAAACAAGAACAGGTTAGCAATAAAAAAACCGCGTTAAAACCATAAATGGTTTCACGATTATTGACTATTATCATATTGTCCACGTTCTAAGTCAAATGCATTTATTTTATGAATTTGAAAATTTGGAAGCAGACCGCTTGCTAGGTTATAATTTTCATAAAAAAATACAGGCTTCAATCAATGTTAAAAAAGGCATTATACATTACAAAGAGGACAAGAAGATGTATTTGAAGGTAATAAAAAAAGTGTAGGAAAGGAAAATCTTAGAGAAATTAGAAAAGAATAGGGTAATAACAAACAAGTTATTCTAAAGAAAAAAAACATAAATATAAAAGATTGGGAAAACGCCCCGAACATGCTACTGTCGGTAAAACTGACAATTTAAAAATAAATAATGAATTCGGTAATCATTTTGCTACAAAACATCCTGACAACGTACAAAATCGGGATAATGTTAAAATAAAACGATTTAATAATTTAATAAATACAAATAAATTAATTGATGACGAAATCAGCTCTGGATACATTAACCATGAAAAAGCTGATGAACAACAAACTACGAATAATTATCAAATATCACTACCATCTCGCGACAATGTAGAATCAGCACATGATTATTCAAACTCAGATAAAAGTGATCATTCCGATCATAGAAAAGGAGTTCGCTTGAGAAGTATTATTGAAAGAAAGATATGAAAAATTCATTCTAAAATGAATACTCATCTACCATTTAGAACCGATGTATTAGCAGAAATCAGAACAGGAGTTGTCAGTATCAGATTCTTACTGGCGCTACCATGAGGATAAATGGTAGAGAGTTGTACAGACACGCGTTTTTGTGCGCACAAACAGAGATAGCAAAGAGAATAACGCAACAACAAAAATCCCGACAGCACGGTAGTACCTGTGTAAAAAATAAACTAACAATTTCACCCGATGAGACAATAGAAACTCGAGGTTGTATAGTCGGTAGCCGGAGAGTGGCTCAAAAAGAGTATGTGAATATGAGCAGAAAGAGTGTGCAGGTAAACATGGTACAAGTGTCTATAAAAGTTCTCTTTTATATGATAGCTGATGGGTAATGGCGTCTTTTCATAAATTTCGAGTGCCACAACCCGATGCAGACTGGCGCAACCACGACGAAAAATGGAACAGAGTCTCCCATAGACCACCACCGTTAGTAGACGTTTGAAAAATAGTGCGTGAAATCCAATTGTTCGCCTGAAGAATAAAACAAGTGAAAATTAGGAACAATGAAAGCCGTGCCGGCCAAAGCGTTGTGCAATATATAACATAGACTGATACATCACGGGTTCAAGTACCGGGAAATATTTTTTTATATATACAGCGACATCAAAAGCACCAGCAATGCCAGTGCCAGCTGCCTCTCCAGCTAGAGAAGCAGCAACAACAATTGCTGCAGCTCCGGCCAAAGCCAATCCAGCTGGGAAAAACGGCACCAGAAAAAATATCGCCGAGACCGTCGACGTCAGCGGCAGCGCTAGCGGCACATGCGGCAACAAGAGTGCCGCCCAAAACAATTGTCACGTTTATGGAAAACGTGATGCACATGTCTTCCGGGCAGTAGGGTATGTACTGCGGAGAAGGTGACGAGGCCGTCTACCTACCACAGCTCACGATGTAGCTCGACACGGAGTTTAAATACATTCTCTGTGTTCGAAGCTATACAGGAATAGAAGGTTGACCAGGAGAAGTTCGAGGCGCTCAATAGTCGCCTCCAACAAAGGGCGGAGCTGGACGCTGAGATCCTGACTATCCGGCAAAATCTAGGAGCGAGGAAGGCGGCAAGAAATGCCGCCCAGCAACGGCAGCTGCAAATACAGCAACATAAACTGCAGCAGCCTCAACCTTACCAGTCGCAAGAGCAGCAGCCGAAACAGCAGAGGCCGCAACAGAAGCAGTTACAACTGAAGCAACCACAAACGCAGCAGCCACAATAGCAGCAACAACAACCACAGCAATAACAGAAGCGGCAACAGCAACAGCAGCAGACGATGCCGAGGAAGAAGAGATGCCCGCCCATACACGTGACGGAAATCCTAACGAGCGACATCGTGAAATTGTGTAAGTAATATAGTACACTATCGTAACAGCAACCTTAAGACAATTAAGTGCTACAACATGGTATCGTACATCACAATTTCATTCCAGAGCTTGACACTCTCTTCAGGAGTCTCCATCTGAGAGCGGAAGAGAACTTTTACATTATAGCTGGAGATCTGAACTCTAGACATAGAGAATGGGAAAACCCAGTGAACAACACCCGGGGAACATCATTGTATAGCTGGAGGGCTGAGCACGATATTGAGTTCAAGCTAGACTTGCTTACATCTGATATGCCATCCTATCCCAGAAGCGGGTCCTATCTGGATATATTATTAATAGACAAAAGACTGACCATAATAAACGCTGACAGACAAACATTGAATTGCTTATAGGCTATCGAAAATGAAAGTGATCATCGTGCTCTTTCAGCTTCTATTCAAATCCCGAATGAGGTGGAAGGACTGGAGGAGTATGTCCAGAGAAACAAGTATAATTATAATAAAGCACGCTGGCCACGCTTCTCCAGGACGTTAACCACAAAACTACGTTCGAATGAAATCAACCCACCGACTAACAGAAACGTGACGAACGAAGAGGTTGACAGGTACCTCATACAAATGGACAACGTGATCAAACGAACTATGGGCAGAACAATACCGAAATTAGTGCAAACCGATGACTGTGATGTCTATCGGAATGCAGCTATAGACGCACTTCAAGCGCATAAAGGCAGACTACTGTCGAGACTTAAACTCTTGCACAGACGGTTTGTAGACCCGCATAGTGTAAAAGTAAGGTCCTTGAAGGCTGAGCTCAAAAATCTCCAACATTTAATAAAAATTAACTGTAGATTAGCCATAAACTTGCACTGAGGCAATAAAATCCGGGATGTACGATCAAACAACCCGGGTATGTTCTCGCAAGTAAACAAAATATTTAGGAAAAAAATCACAACGATATCCAAGCCGTACGACTTCCAAGAAATACCGAAAACGAACAACTACTGACTTCTATCGGTATAGATCCGCATACAACACTATTAGACGACGAGTTCTTCATGATTGAAGACCCCGAAGAAAGTGAACGCGATAGGAGCTGTCTTCCAGAGAGTGTACGCGGTCAACGAGGTTCTTAGGCCAAATCACGATCTGAAGAACAGAGCCTTGTTGAATCACTTTTATTTCCGAAATGAGATCAGTCAATGGCGATCAGAGAATCCTGGTTTTACTAGATTCAATGACGAAAACATAGCAAAGATGCCGTTTTTTTTTTGTTTTTAAATTCATCTTTGTTTATTAATTCAGAAAAAAAACTTACATACTAGACAAAAATGCTTAAAGCTAGTTGGACGAACAATTTTTACTATTTCTAACTTACTGGCTCTCGGCGAGCACTCTAAGCTAAACTTAACCTTAAACTATGTCTTTCGACCTAACCTAACAATGAATAAAATATATACTAATATTGAAGGACTAATTATTAAATTATGAAAAAATTTAAAAAACATAATAACTTAACTGTTTTTTTTGATTTAAAAACTACAAACTACCTTACATTCTACCTTAAAATAAACTTAAACAACTAACTTAAACTAATCTACATATTTATGCATATACATATGTGTATACCCATATACAAAAATGTATACGCATATATCCCTATATACATAAATGCATATATGTATCATCTTGTATAAATATATGCATATTTCGTCATTTTTTTTTATTTATATATATACATCTTAAATACTACCTTAAACCTACCCTACGCTATGGAAGTCGGCCATAGGTTGCAGCTGATGGATTCTGAAGTTATCCACTGCAAGACAGTGACCGACTGCGTCCCATAAGGGGATACGCACTACCCTATCTACCCCGGGTCTAAAGGGTTCGAAGCTGGAGTTCCCTCGCTCCATAGCCACCAGAACATTCGATGTTGCATAGCAACATCCCGCACATCCCGACTCGATACTGCTGTACTGAACCGGAGGAGACCCTCCTCAGCTCGTTGTGCGACGGAACGGTCGTGGTTGAGTCGCCCATCCACAGTCGAACGGGCGATGTGAAAGATGAGCGGTACCGCATTTATGTCTTGTAACAAACCGTACATGTCTAAATGGAGAAAAGCTTCTGGGGGGACGAAGCCACTGTGACGTACCCTTTCATGGTACTGAGGATTGGGGTAGTAAGCCCCAGAGATCAAGTTATTGACTGAGTTCATCGCTCTGGCAGTATGGCCTCGAATCAGTTTCAACAGGAAATTGTCCACTCGTATCAGGTTCGCCCCGTTGTATAAAACCTCATTGGAGTAGAATGTTCTGTACTGGGACTCTGGTGTTCTGTAAAGGCGAAGGCAAGCCCTAAGACAAGCCCTCTCAAACACCCGAATCTTTTCCATCAAGCTTGCACTCACGTTGAACCACACGGGACAGCCATAGGTGAGCATTGGCCGGATGAGGACCATGTAGCAGATTACCTTCACCCTCGCATTGAGTTGGCTGTTGTAAAACAGTCTCTTTGTAAGAGCGAAAGCGCCTCGGGCTCGGGCTAGAGCAGCATCTACATGTTTGTTAAAATATAGATAATGATCTAGCCAGATCCCCAGGTATCTGACTACAGTCCTTTGCGCCAGTGGTTGCCCGTGGCGCCCAACAATTGAGAACTTTCGCCAATTCTTTTTTGTATCCGCCGAAGCCTTATACAACGGGGTCCTGAACAGTATGGTTTCCGACTTCTGAAAGTTGATATTCAACTTCCAGTCATCGCAACTTCTCATGAATGAGTCGAAGTCACCCTGCGCGAGAGTAGTGATGTCCTCGATCTTTTTACCTGATCTGTACACGATCAAGTCGTCGGCGTACGCAATTACGTGAGGAAGAGAACTTATTAGATCACTCAAGAAAATGTTGAACAGGATCGGCGAATTAACGGCACCCTGTTGGAGACCATTTTTTACTTCAAATATACCTGCAGAGGTCACATTGCCATTCTTGACGACGAACCTTCTACCAGTAAGCATGTTACACAATAGGTACAGCAGTGGTTTACTAATGCCTAGCCCATTGAGCTTGTAAAAAAGTCCTTCTAACCACACGGTGTCGAAGGCCTTCTCCAGGTCAATCAGGCAGGCACCCGTACATTGTTTCTGGCTCTTGTTCCATTGGATATCCGACACCAGTTTCGACGCGGCATGAATAGTGTCATGCCCCGCTTTGAAACCGAATTGGTTATCCGGAATAATATGCTTGTCCTCTGTCCAGTTGGTCAGAGCTCTATTTATCACCTTCTCGAATACCTTGCTGATGTTCGGAAGGAGACTAATTGACCGGAGGTTGTACGGATTCGAAGAATCTTTACCTCGCTTGGATATGGGTTGCACAATCGCAGTTTTCCAATGTTCCGGATAATGTGCATTATTCAGAGCATTGTTAAACAGGATAGTGTACATATTAACCACATCTAGGGGGAGATGTCTTAGCACAATGTTCGAGATCCCGTCGATTCCAACTGACTTTTTCATCTTAAGTGATTCGAAGACCGCTTGGAGCTCTGTCTTCGCTATGAACGGGGAAAGAACCCCTTCGTCGGCGATGACATTATATGCCATGTTATCTTCATTGAACACGACAAAGCCGAAGTTCTCAGATCGCCATTGTTGCATGTCTTCTCGAAGTTGCGAGTTGCTAGATTGTACGCAGTTCTCCAGGTCGTGGTTTGGGCGAACACTCACATTCACCTTATACACTTCCTGAAAGACCGCGCCAAGCACCTCCATTTTTTCTTGCGGGTCTTCGACCACAAAGAAGTTATCGTCGAGTACAGCGTTATCTGGATCAATACCTGCTGTAGTCAGTATTTGTTCATTGTCCGTCGTTCTGGGGAGCTTAAGACACGGAAGATCGCTACGCTTACTGCGAAAGAATTTGTTTATTTGCGGGAACATGCTCGGGTTGTTGGATCTTACAGCCCGAATCTTATTGTTCCAATGCATGTTAACAGAAAGTCTGTAGTTCTGAACAATTAATGTTTGAATGTTTTTGATGAGCGATTTCAGTGTCCTAATTTCCTCATCTCGTCTGTCAGTAAACCGCCTGTACAAGGTTTTTAATCTTGAAAGGAGTCTACTTTTCCGTTGATGTAGTGCGTCAATAGTCGCATTTCGGTACAAGTTTTCGTTATTTGTTCGTGTATACCGTGGTATCGTACTGTCCATCGTTCGTTTTATTGTCTCGTCCAATTGTATAAGATACATGTCAATCTCCTCGTTTGACAAGTTTCTATTGGACGGTATGTGGAGCGCATTCGAGGAAACTGCTCTCGTCATTTGTCTGGAGAAGCGTGTCCAGCGTGTCCTACTGTAATTGTAGGGATACGTTTGAACAAACTCTCCTAATTCCGCAATATCGTTGGGGATCTTGAATTCGGCACTGAGTCCGCAATGGTCACTGAGATACACGAAAGTGTTCAAACAGTTTACCGTTTGTGAGTTTGTGTCTGTCAGCTGCAGTCTTGCGTCAAACAGCAGGATATCCAAGTAAGAACCGCTTCTAGGATATGACGAGATCTCTGTTGCTTTCAAATCGAGTCTATACTCGACACTGTGTAAGCAATACCAGTTGTAAAGCTGGTCCCCTCTATAATTGGAAACTATGTTTCCCCAATATCCATGTCGGGCATTTAAGTCCCCGACCAAAATAAAATAGTTCTCCTCCGAGTCCAGTCTTAGACATCGAAAGAGTGAATCGAGCTCTGATATAGTCGTTCTGGAACTAGGGCAGCCGGAGGAGTAGACCGACACCGCATACAACTTCTTTCCACTGCGGAGAGAAATGCACACGATGCAGGCCTCCAACTTCTGAAACCGTCGTACTTCACTGCTATACACTACTTTGTGTTTAATGTTATTTTTAATGAAGATCGCAACACCGCCTCCACCATTGGAGTTGGGCCGATCTCTTCTAATAACATTATAATAACTGTGCTCCAATGTGCCTCTCTGGGTTAGCTTGGTTTCGCTAATCAGAAATAGCTCTGGGCTTTGATCGTCCAACAATCTATAGAGCTCGTTTTTTCGCGGGATCCCTATCAATGAATTTGCATTCACTGCAAGGATCTTATATGTGCTCTCCATATGCGCAGCCATTAAGTGCTTGGTTCTGCAGGAGCGCCGGTTGTGGCTGCCCTGAGTGGATTTTTCACTGGGGGCTGCTTGTGCAGAACCATTTTTGCTTTACGCTCCTGGAATTTAGGGCAACCCCGATAGTTAGCGGTGTGCCCCGCGTTCCCGCAGAGTACGCATTTGAGCTGACTCTTGTCAGCTGCTCCCTCTTGCCCCAGAGAGCAATTATCCGCACTGTGGTTTTCTCCGCACTTAACGCATCGAGGCTGCATTTGGCAGTTCGACGCGTCGTGCCCGAACCTTTGGCAGCGAAAGCATTGTGCAATGCCATCGCGCCTTCGTATGCTCTCCCAGATGCATTCGTGGTAATCTAAGGACTTTATCTTCTTTAGATTATCCACTTTGCTTGTGGGTGTTATCTGTACAATATAAAAGGGCAATTTCCGCCCCTCTCTCTTTGCCTTAACTGTGGTGAAGGGCTTGACTCCGACGAACTCAATGCCGTCACACACATGCTCTTTGAGCAGTTGGAGGACCTCCTCCGCTTCGAGCGGCCAAGTGAGCTTTAACAGCCGAGACTGGCATTTTTCGCTTTTTGGGGTGAAGGAAAAGAACTCGAGCTCCGACATCTTCAGATATTCCTTCACCACATTGTAATCCTCCACTGTCTTGCAGTGGATTGCGTGTTTATCCACGCCTTTATATTTCCTAATGAGAAAATTACCTGAACCTATGGCCTCCTTGCACATCTTGGCGGTTTGTTCAACATCCGCCTTGTAGATGTTGATTGGCGGAACTTTATTTTTCTTCTCTGTCTGCTGCTGATGAGTTGCTGGCTGCTGCTGTTGGGTTGCTGACGGCTGTCGCTGTTGTGTTGCTGAACGTTGTGTTGCTGAACGTTTTGTTGCTGAACGCCGTGTTGCTGGTCGCTGTTGTTGGTGAACTGCTGGCAGTTGTTGTGGATGTGCTGCTGGCAGTTTCTTTGTTTCTGGCCGCTGTTGCTGTTGCGTAGCTGGCCTTTGATGTTGCTGAGATGCTAGCAGCTGCTGTTGGAGTTCAGCTGGTGGTGGTTGTTGTTGCTGCATTGTAGCCCTCTTCTGTTGCTGCGGCTTCCTTGCCACTTGTTGTTGTTGCTGCTTCTGCTGATCCAGCATTCTCCTCGCAATGGTTCTTGCTTTCAGCTCTCTGATTTCATGCAAGAGTCGCTGAACTTTCCCCTACATATCTTCAGCAAGCGTTTGCTTCATATGAAGTACGCGCTCGATTTCATCTTCTGTGTCAGAGGGAAGAGAATCATAGCTGTTGCTGCTAACAGGCCTTCCCCTCCATCGGAGACGTACTGCACCGTCTCTTCTACTTCTTCCCCTGACTCAGCTGCTGATGAACTCAACGACGCCTCCTTACTCTGCTCTTCCCCCTGCAGCCCTTCGGGTGAGGCATTGGTATTGCGGCGTTTTGCGATTTTTTGTGACGCTTTTTTCCTCCTCCTCTTCACTGCGCCTTCTGTGGGCACCGTTGACTGGTGGCCTGGTTCTTCCACCGGTTGTTGCTGGTCATCGACCGCTTCTACGCGGGCGGACCGCTCGTGGTCATTCATTTTCCGCACTCACACTTATGGTAATGTGTGACCCACGGAAAAAAAAAGAAAATATCTGGTTGTGTCCCCAATGGGGATCGAACCGGGGTCCCGTCGAGTCAACAGCAATGGCTCTACCGAATCGGCTGACTGCTGCTTTTAAAATACTCGCGGTACTTGCACTACTTGATTGTTGCTATTAACGTTTGTTATTTTGTTAAAAGCCGACACACTCGAAACTCACACTGCACTGTTCAGAGGTCTGTGAACGACTGTGCAAAGATGCCGTCACCAATGATGCAAACCATATCCAGATTTCTCAAGAAGATCTGCAAGGTGTTTTCAATTCGTTGAAGATCAAGAAGTCTGCTGAGATAGATGATATACCGAATATTGTGCTGAGCCATCCCCGCCTAACGCAATAGAAATTTGCACTGCACTGTTGAATAATGCGCCAAATAATGCACATTACCCGGCACATTGGAAGACACCTATAGTGCAACCTATTTTTAAACGGGACAAAGATAATAGTGTTCCCACAAATCTCCGGTCTATAAGCCTTCTTCCTTGCATTAGCAACGCTTTTGAAAATATAGTCATTCGAGCTCTGAAATTGTGGGTTGAGGACAGAAAGATAATTCCGGACAAACCGGTTTCGATTCCGGGCGGGGCATGATACCATACATGCAGCGTCAAAATTGGTGGCCGACATACAATGGAATAAAAATAAGAATCTGTGCGCAGGTGCTTCTTTGATAGACTTCGAGAAGGTTTTCGACACCGTTTGGTTGGAGGGCCCCTTCCTCAAACTGGTCAGACGGGGCATAAGCAAATCACTGATATATATGAGATGATAAAGGGTAGAAAGTTCGTCGTGAAATGTTGCGGCGGGACTTCTACAACGGTTTTTAACATAAAAAATGGTTTGCAACAAGGAGCTGTTGGCTTTTGGTGCCTGCATCAAAACCAGCCTCCGACGTCGACAGCCCTTCAATAGTCTTCCGACGGTTAGTGTATCTGCTTTTTCCATTGCTTAATGCCTGCCGCATTAGTGAACTAATAGCGTGTTTACATAGATTTAAGGTAGTTTAAGTAGTAAATTATACATGCAAAAAAACAACAAACGACAAAATTGGTTCATCAGGGTGTGTGCATGCCTATGTTAGGCATATTCATAGACACACACCCTGTTGCAAGTCCGGACTAACCATGCCCGGAGGAAGAAGCCGTAGCGCAGAATGCTAGCGGCCCGAACACTTGACCCCGCCTTAGGCATCAATGTGCTAGGCATTAAGACCGAGCCCAGTAAGGTCTTAATTATGGCATACTGGAAACAACAATTTGGATTTTGGAAGCTATGAGGGCTGACGTCTGTAGTATTCTGTTACCCGAGTAAGTTGGAGTGAAATCCGGTTGAAACGGCTTTCAGGCTAATGCTACACACGCCCCCGTCCCGTTAAAACCTTGGCAGGACTCAAAGAACGCTCAATGTTACGTCGCCATTAAGTTGGTGGTGTAGGTCCAGATGCAACATTCCTGGTTAGCACCGATCCGGTTCCGGCACACGACCCCATAAGGGCGTGTGTCAACCCTCGCATGGCCTCACTGCTTGCATAGACAACCATGGGATCCTGGGTGACTACACATTCGAACATTGATAACGGCTTTGAGTGGGGACCAAACAGCATGAATACAACACAAAACTTAAAAAACGGAGGAAGTGAAGAGACGATTATAGCGGCTTTTCAAAGAAGCTCAAAGGTGCAGAGATCACCAGTAGGGCAAATACCAACGCCCCAAAAAAGCGAAGAGGACAGCGAAGCTCACCAAGAACGCGAAACGCCGACAACTGAAGCAACCAGCCACCCATCAATCTTTCACAAACTGGGGGAAAAGATTAAAGTGTTCTTTGAAATGGTGGAGGATGGCAAGAGACGGTTAATCCATCATCCCGCAAAGAACGTATCTCTCGTAAGGTCGAAGAAATGGAGAACACAGAAGTCAAAGGCCAAAAATCTCCTAAACCACAGAAAGCTAAACTAACTGATAGTAGCCAAAAAAACAACTTGAAGGAAACAAAAAAGAAGAAGGATCCTCCGAAGAAATTCAAGGAGACAACAAGACCTGATGCCATAGTTGTAGCAGCGACGGGTGACTTGTCCCACGCAGAAATACTGCGGAAAGTCAAAACGGATCCCAAGCTTGGCAATCTCGGCGAATCGGTGACAAAAATCCGTCTCACACAAAAAGGCAACCTTCTCTTCCAGCTAACAGGAGCGGGAGGAAAAGCTGACCAGTTCAAGGGTATAATTGGCGAAACCCTGGGAAAAGACGCGGAAGTCAGAACATTGACCCACAGTGTCACAATTGAAATCAAGGATATAGACGAGGTAACAACCAAAGTGGATATCTGCAACGCATTAGCATCCCAGACCCAGCTGACCGGGCTAAAAGAAATCGACATATTAAGTCTACGCTAAGCCTATGGCGGCACCCAAGTCGCAACGATTGGATTACCCCCAGAGAGTGCAAATACACTGCTGAAGGTGGGAAAGCTAAAGATTGGCTGGACTAACTGTCGTATTCGCGAACGCACGGCACTAACAAAGTGTTTTAGATGCTTAGGCTTTGGACACACCGCACGCCAGTGCAAGAGTGAGCAAGACCGCTCGAAAATGTGTAGAAGATGTGGCACGGAGGGTCACATAGCTAAGAACTGCTCCCACGAGCCGAAGTGTTTTTGGTGCAAGACCACCAACCCCGACAATGCAGGACATGTAGCTGGGAGTGCAAAATGCCCGGTTTTCCGAAGGGCCCTCGCCAATAAAACATGATGAAGGTTATACAAATTAACCTTAATCACTGTGCGGCCGCACAAGATCTTCTGGCAGAAATGTCAAAAGAAAAGAAAGCGGATGTTGCCCTCATCAGCGAGCCGTACAAAGCCTTAGATGGCAGCAACTGGACAGAGGACACAGCGAAGAGAGCAGCAATATGGACCTGTGGAAACCACGTTTTCCAAAGCACCAACAGCGTAACGAATTATGTTGCGTCTGCCCGGATAAATGGAATCCACTTCTATAGCTGCTATGCTCCTACTAGTCTATCACACGCGGACTATCTGAAGCTTTTAGACGATATAGTAGCTGACGCACGAGGAAAGCACCCGGTCATTATTGCCGGCGATTTCAACGCGTGGGATACGGAATGGGGCAGTAGATTCACGGATGCAAGGGGGATTGAACTCCTAGAAGCATTCGCATCGTTGGAGATCGGCCTTGTAAGTAAAGGTTCAGCACAAGCTTTCCGCAAGGCAGGCAGAAGCTCCATAATCGACATAACATTCGCAAGCAACTCGCTACTGCACAAAACAAAATGGCGAGTCAGCGAGGAATACACACACAGCGACCACCAGGCGATTGCATTCAACATTGGTAGTGAGAGGCCCAGACAGAGACCCAAACGAACAGGGCCGAAGTGGAAGGACACCGCTTTCGACAAAGAAATGTTTGAGGAAACGTTTAGCTCTGACTTCCCACCCAACACCACATCAGCGGAAAACATGTCGAGTAAACTGATCCAAGCAATTTCGACAGCATGCGATGCAGCAATGCCGAAAAGGTCTATTAGCGGAAGGGGAGAACCCTGCTATTGGTGGAACGACAAGATCAAGAACCTTAGGGCAATTTGCCTTAAAGCACGCCGTAGATCCCAGCGTTCCAGAGGTAGACCAGAGTTCCACGAACGATTGGCCATCTTTAGGCTGGCAAGGCGCGACCTGTAAAAGGCAATCAAGGAGAGCAAAGGAAACTATTTTAAAACTCTTTGCAATGAAGCAGACCTATATCCCTGGGGGGGAGCATATAAAATAGTAATGAAGAAACTGAGGGGCAGTAGGTCTCCTCAAGTAACCTGCCCATTGTTGCTCAGAACAATAGTTAAACACCTGTTCCCCAGCAAGTCTCCTACAATGTTCGTCCTCACACAAGGAGCTGGTCCGGAACAAATCCCACCAGTCACGGTTGACGAGCTGCAGAATGCGTGCAGGAAAATAGGAGAGAAAAAAGCGCATGGCCCCGACGGCATCCCCAATAAAGCCATCAAAGCAGCTGTCAAGAAGAGACCAGAGCTGTTTACGACGATGATGCAAAGGTGCCTCGAAGAGGGAAACTTTCCCAACCGCTGGAAACTCCAACACCTGGTACTAATACCCAAAGGCAATAAGCCCCCCGGAGAACCTTCAGCGTATCGACCGATTTGCCTGCTGGACACCACGGAGAAAGATCCTGGGAGCATCATATACGGCAGGCTAATCGGCGTGGCTGAGGAGCGAGGAGCCCTGTCAGACCACCAGTACGGCTTTAGGAAGTCGCGCTCCACCACCGACGCCATCAAAGAGTTGGTAGACACAGCAAGTGAAGCCATAACGGGTACAAGATGGAGGGGCGGTACAAAAAAATACTGTGCCGTAGTTACGCTGGATATAAAAAACGCGTTTAACTCGGCGAACTGGTCCTGCATAATGAGAGCCCTGAATAGGATGAGCACACCGCAGTTCCTGAAGAGGATTATTGTCAGCTACTTTACCAACAGGAAACTGAGATACCAGACTGACGATGGTACTAAATACTACGACGTCTCTGCAGGCGTTCCACAGGGTTCAGTCCTTGGACCCCTCCTGTGGAACTTAATGTACGACGGAGTACTGAGACTAAAGCTGCCACATGGAGTCAAGGTCATCGGCTTTGCTGACGACATCGCGGTCGTGACGGTGGCCAAGCACATCCACGAGGTGGAAGCCGCCGCAAACGAAGCAATCGATAGGATAAAAAATTGGCTGGAATCTTCCGACCTTGAATTGGCTGACCACAAGACAGAGGCTGTTTTAATAACCAGCCGAAAGACTGTGGAATATGCAAACTTCCGGGTTGGCTCTCAGCTAATTAGATCCAAGGAATCACTGAAATACCTAGGAGTGATGCTCGACAACCGACTTAATTTCAAAAAGCATGTCGAATACTGCAGCAGGAAAGCTTCAAAGATGCAGGCAGCACTCTCTGGTATGCTGCCAAACATAGGAGGACCCGGATACCCAAGAAGGATTCTGCTTTCCAGAGTGGTAAGTTCAATTCTATTATATGCTGCGCCAGTCTGGTCGAGTGCTCTCTCTATAAAGGAGACAGCTAAGAAGCTCTCGTCACCATACAGGCTCTGCGCCATAAGAACAATCAGCGGCTTCCGGACAATTTCGGACGAAGCAGCCTGTGTGATTGCGGGTATGGTCCCCATCGACATTCTCGCAAATGAGATGCTTAGGGTCTACCTAAGGCGATCGACGAACCGGCCAGAGACTGGCGTAAACAGGATAAGGAAGGAAGAAAGAGCAGCCTCAATGACAATGTGGCAAGCCAGATGGGACACCTCAAACAAAGGTAGATGGACTCACAGACTGATTCCAACAATCGAAACGTGGACAAAGAGAGCAAGCGGAAACTGCAACTTCCACCTTACGCAGTTTCTGTCGGGCCACGGGGTCTATCGAAAGTATCTCCATAGGTTCGGGCACGATAGCTCTTCCCTTTGTCCAGAATGTGAGGACTCTGAAGAAGACGCAGAACACACGACTTTCCACTGCAGACGATTTGAAGGGACAAGAATAAACTTACCAACACCGGAGCTCCTAGTCGGTCATATGACGGAGTCAGCCGAGAAGTGGGAGGAAATCTGTTCCTTCATATCAAGTAGAAGAGTGCAGGGTGTGGGTTAGTACGTAGGCGTATTCCCGAAATCGAGAACTTGGGTTTGCGAATCGTTCATGCTAATGGCACGGGCTATTAGTATCTTTCGAAGATTGCCACATCCATGGACGTAAACAAAAAAAAAAAAAAAACGCCCTGTTGCACGCGTCCCTATGTTGCGGTCATAGTTAAGGTAGCTCAAGTTTTATTAGTTTTTAGAATGGTTTAGGGTAGGTTAAGTAATTTAAGTACAAATAGCTTTTGTAGACTCAAGCTTTCAAGTTTTCTTGGTAAAAAGAAATCAATAAACCAAAAAAAAAACAATAGTATAGGCCAAAAGGCATGCAGTGTGTGTAGTTAGTTCAAATGAATTGTTAAAGCTATGCTAGAATTAAACATTTTGTCTAGGATTAATTTGATATAAGAGTGGAGCAAAATAAAAATGAAATTAAACTAACTAAACTAACGAGTGGATGCTGTGAAGCTGGACCCTGGCATTCTATGGGCTGTAGCGCCACCCATATTATTATTATTACATGCAGTAATGAGAGACATACGAGCTGCTTTAACTGAAAAGTTTAAAACTCTGTTATTTAGTCTAAGGTGTCTACTATATAATTCAATTACTTTTATTTTAACAAAATATATTTTAAACAGAAATAAACTACATCATTTAAAAAAATAAGCAAAAACGATGTTTTACAATCAAATAAACACATTGTTAATCTTCGTCTTTGGACTGTCTATAATATATATATAATATATTTGCATTGTATTGCGAATACGATGAAATCTATGTAAATACGCGAATACCATTGCCACTATCGGTGCCCAGCGGCGTTCGTATATACGCGAGTTCATTATGTAGGTACGCAAGTTAAGTATGCGGTTCATAAACAATTCCCGGAAGTATCTTCAGCGCAGATTTGTTTATATATAAGTTTCCAGGAAAAGCAATTCGTTGATACAACAAATTTATTTTTTGTTAGATTTAGAACAAATGAAATTAATTGGCGAGCAACGTGGAGCACGCCGATAAATATATATATATAAAATGGTCTACAGCGGAAAAACGTGTTGCTCGGAAAAAATAACAACAAAGTCAGAAAACAGTGTCATATAGAGAAAGCAAGTGAGGCAAAATACAATTACTGCCAGTCAACAAATATTGAAAATCAAAAAGTGCACTACAATAAATCGGGATATATAAAGAATAAACATTGAACTCGCGTTCAACTTAAGCAAAAAGTTTTAGGTGATCTAAAGCCCTGATTAACATTCACCTGCTATTTAGAAAGTACCAAAAAGTTTAGAAAAAAATTAACATAAAAGTGATTACCAAAAAGTGCACTAGAAATATAAAAAAATTAATAATAAAAAGTTTGTAAACATAGCATCAACCAAAAATGATTACCTGTAAAGTACAAATATACAAAATATATAAAAGTGTATAAAAAAAAGCAAGATTGACTTAAAAGACAGTTATACAATATATACAAAAGCATATAAAGAAATAGAAGACAACTATATATAGCAGAAAGTGGAAGACAACTTTTTCCTGAAACCCCTCCCCAGAGACAACAAATATATAAATAAGCAGTACAGTAATCGTGGTGGTGGCCCGTGGCCCGTTGTGGGTATGTGCGTCGACTCCTACGCACTTGGACCTACCAGTCTAGGTTCGATTCCTGGTACGACAAGAAATAGTTTTCACGACCCCACCTCTTTCGAGTCACTGACAATGCTCAAAGAGTATAACTGTCTAGAAAAGTTTCTCAAACTTGGCCGTTCGGAGTCGCCATAAAACTGTAGGTCCCTTCCACTTGTGATAGAACAATAGCACGCACAACACGAGTGGTTGCTGAGAAGCTAGGCCCTGGCCCTCTACGGGCTGTAGCGCCACCCATATTATTATATTATTACAGTAAGCGTTTATCATTCCAAGTTATTTTGTAAAAATGTTTACAAATAAATACTAATATAATATTTCAAAAATATTAATATTCTAAACTGGATACTTTAATTGAAAATTTTGCCACAATCACTACCAGAGACAACGATTTGGTCGAGTTAATAAGTAGACTTATTAGTCAACATTTAAATACAGTTAGGTCAGAAGTGGTGAACCTACAAAAACAACTGACAATAACGACAGGACAAACCGATGTAAAAGAATTTACATTTCAGACGATAAACGAGAACATAAAATGCGAGGAAAGTCTCGAAGTAATTAAATCATTACCCGAATTTAATGGTAAACCAAACAATTGTTGGCGAGAAGCCACACAAAATTGTATGGGATTATATACAAAAGGCAGCAAACGTTATTTCGCTGCACTAACAATTCTAAGAAATATAATTACTTGTCATGCAAATGCCATATTGACTAATCACGGGACAGTATTAAATTATGACGCAATAATAAGTCGTCTCGATTTTGCATTCGCAGACAAACGTCCGATACATATTATCGAACAAGAGATGAGTATCCTTCGGCAGGGTGGTATGTCCGTTCTCGATTACTATAATTTTTTTAATACAAAATTAACTTTACCTATAAATACAACAGTCATGACCCACGGCAGGCAAACAGAAATAACCAAAGAATTAAATAATAAAAATAGACAGACAGCTTTGAGAGTTTTCATAACAGGTCTTCAACCCCCACTATCAGACATATTATTATCTTTGTCTCCCACTGATCTTCCTAATGCTCTAGCAAAAGCTCAAGCGCTTGAATGTAACAACATTCGTTCAAGATTCGCACTCCAATTTAACTCGGGAAGAAAAGGTTATGGAAATATAAATCATTCCCAAAACAATTTAAGGTTCGAAAGGAATGGTTATCAAGTGAAAACATAGCCAAGATATGAACCAATGGATGTCGATCCATCCACATCTTCCAACCCTCAACAACCTGCTTACAATGAGCAAATTAGGTACCACAATAATTTCCCTAATAGTCCTAATAATTTTGGTAGAAATTACTATAATAATAACTTCAAGCCTAATTACAACCAAAGGTAACAAAATTATTTTTCTAGAAATAATTTAAAACATACTCGTCCTTGGGACATTAATAATAGTACTCAACTAAAGGTACAAAGAGTAAACAATATTGCAGAGAACCATTTTTTAGGGAAACCTTCTAGCTCCCATAAATCTACCAATGGGACCAAGCAGTAAACAAGAAATTTAAAAAAATAATTGTTACAGGTGCAACAGAAAGTTATATTAGAGCTGGCATCTATAAAAACAAGAACAGGTTAGCAATATAATGTTCACGTTCTAAGTCAAACGCATTTATTTTATAAAATGCAAAATTTGGAAGCAGACCTAGCGAGAGGTTACAATTTTCATAAAAAAATACAGGCTTCAATCAATGTTAAAAAAGGCATTATACATTACAAAGGAGGACAAGATGATGTATTTGAAGGTAATGAAAAAGTGTAGGAAAAGAAAATCTTAGAGAAATTAGAAAAGAAAAGGGTAATAACAAACAAGTTATCCTAAAGAAAAAAAACATACAAATAAAAGATTGGGAAAACGCCCCGAACATGCTACTGTCGGTAAAACTGACAAAATAATGAATTCGGTAATTATTGTGCTACAAAACATCCTGACAACGTAAAAAATCGGGATAATGTTAAAATAAAACGATTTAATAATTTAATAAATACAAATAAATTAATTAATGATGAAATCAGCTCTGGATGCATTAACCATGAAAAATCTGATGAACAAAAAACTGCGAATAATTATTAAATATCACTACCATCTCACGACAATGTAGAATCAACACATGATTACTCAAACTCAGATAAAAGTGATCATTCCGATCACAGAAAAAGAGTTCTTGAGAAGTATTATTGAAAGAAAGGTAGGAAAAATTCATTCTAAAATGAATACTCATCTACCATTTAGGACCGATGTATTAGCAGAAATCAGAACAGTATCCGAAGTCGTCAGTATCCATATCCATTTTCAGTGAGCGGATTATTTGAAATTAATGAAAAAAACAGGCCATCCCTGACAGGTATCCAATACCGGATGCAAATATTATTTTTTCAAACTTGGGCAAATCCAAGTATTTTTAAACAATTGACTTAGAATCTGGATTCCATCAGATATTAATGCATCAAAGAGATGTTGAGAAAACAGCTTTTTCTATTAGTAACGGAAAATATGAATTTTTACGAATGCCGTTTGGTTTTAAAAATGCTCCTCGTACTTTTCAATGAGAAATGGATGATATTCTTCGTCCATATATAGGCAAAATATGTTATGTCTACATGTCTTTAAATTCGAAATTGCCAATAGAATTAGACAACGAAAGATTAACCAAATTTAATAATTCGAAAAATTAATTAACTTCTCAAATATAATTGACACAACCTGATTACAGCAAAAAGTTTATATTAAACACTGGCGCATTTAATATAGCAATAGGAGCAGTTTTATCGCATGATTCACAACGCGTACCATTTGTCACTAAGCCATTAAACAAAACTGAGCGTAATTATACTACAAATGAAAGAGCTGCATGCCATTGTATGGCCCTTGAAAAATTTGCAAAATTATCTGTATGGAGTAACTAATCTAGAAATCCATTCGGATCACCAGGCATTGTCCTTTGCGATCTGAAATCATAACCAAAATTCTAAAATGAAAAGGTGCCATTCCTTCATTGAAGAGTTTTCAACCAAAATATTTTATAAACCTGGTGCTAATAATGTAGTAGCAGACGCTTTATCGAGAATAGAAATCAATAATATTACGGATGAATCTGAAGAGGGTATTGAAGATTTTGATAATAATATCCAGTATTCTGCACAAAGTAGTCATATATCTTATATTGACGAAACAAAAAAACTATTGAATCAATTTAAACAACAATTGTTGATATCCAGAAATGACTTCACTATACATGAATCTGTTCGTAATTTCGGAAACGTTAGACATGTAATAGAATACGATACAGTAGAAAATTTAATAATTATTCTTAAAGAATATTTACAAACCAAACTGCTTACTGCTGTACACTGCACACCTGCAGACTTATATAACATAAACAAATCTCTTAAAGAGACCTTCAGTAACAAAAATAAATAAAGCAGATAGAAAATATGTATTATTGGCCAAGGATGCGCCAACAACTAAAATAATATAATCATAATTGTGAAATCTGTAATAACAATAAATATGATAGACATTCTCAAATGATCCCATTTTTCATTTTCAGTTAATTTTTATTGACATTAATTTATAATCTAACTTAAATACTAGACAAAAATGCTTAAAACTAGTTAAACGAACACTGTTACTACTTCTAACCTACTGGCCCTAGGCGGGCACTCTAAGTTAAACTTAATCTTAAACTATGTCTTTCGACTTAACCTAACAATGCATATGATTAAAATTATATGATTTAGACTGTACAATTTGAAATTAAGAAAAATTTAAAATAAACTTAATAACTGGACAGATTTTATTTAAAACCTATATGCTAACATACGTACTACCTTAAAATAACTTAAACTACCTTAAACTAAACATACATACATATATACATGTATATAAAATTCTATACGCACATATATATATATATGTACTTAAACTACTTACAAGGGTATACACATATGTACACACAGGTGTACAAATGTGTATACATACCAATTTTTTTTTATTTTTTTATTTTTTTTATTTTTTTATTTATTTTTCTTTTTTTTTATTTTTTTTTATTTACATTTATACAGCTTACAAACTACCTTAAAAAACTACCTAAGATACGTAGTCGGCCATAGGTTGCAGCTGAAATAATCGGCTGCAAGACAGAGACCGACCGCGCCCCATAAGGGGGATCTGTACTACCCTTTCTCTTTCTAACCTGGGTCTAAAGGGTTCAATGATGGAGTTCCCTCACTGCACAGCCACCAGAATTTTCGGTGTTGCCGAACGGGCGATGTGGAAGAGGAGCGGCACCGCATTTTCCTTTTGTATCAGACCGTGCTTATCGAAATGGAGGATAGCTTCTGGGGGGACGAAGCCGTTATAACGTACTCTTTCGTGGTATTGAGGATTGGGGTAGTAAGCCCCCGAGATCAAGTTATTAACAGAGTTCATCGCTCTGGCAGTGTGGCCTCGAATCAATTTCAACAGGAAATTGTCCACTCGTATCAGGAGTAGAATTTTTTATACTGGGACTCTGGTGTTCTGTAAAGGCGAAGGCAAGCCCTAAGACACGCCCTCTCAAACACCCGAATCTTTTCCATCAAGCTTGCACTCACGTTGAACCACACGGCACAGCCATAGGTGAGCATTGGCCGGATGAGGGCCATGTAGCAGATTACCTTCACCCTCGCATTGAGTTGGCTGTTGTAAAACAGTCTCTTTGTAAGAGCGAAAGCGCCTCGGGCTCGGGCTAGAGCAGCATCTACATGTTTGTTAAAATATAGATATTGATCTAGCCAAATCCCCAGGTATCTCACTACAGTCCTTTGCGCCAGTGGTTGCCCGTGACGCACCAACAATTGAGAACTTTCGTCAATTCTTTTTTGTATCCGCCGAAGCCTTATACAACGGAGTCCTGAACAGTATGGTTTCCGACTTCTGAAAGTTGATATTCAACTTCCAGTCATCGCAACTTCTCATGAATGAGTCGAAGTCACCCTGCGCGAGAGTAGTGATGTCCTCGATCTTTTTACCTGATCTGTACACGATCAAGTCGTCGGCGTACGCAATTACGTGAGGAAGAGAACTTATCAGATAGCTCAAGAAAATGTTGAACAGGATCGGCGACCCTGTTGGAGACTGCACCCTGTTGGAGACCATTTTTTATTTAAAAAATACCTGCAGGGGTCACATTGCCATTCTTGACGACGAACCATCTACCAGTTAGCATGTTACACAGTAGGTACAGCCTAGCCCATTGAGCTTGTAAAAACGTCCTTCTAACCATACGGTGTCGAAGGCCTTCTCCAGGTCAATCAGGCAGGCACCGGTACATTGTTTCTGGCTCTTGTTCCATTGGATATCCGACACCAGTTTCGACGCGGCATGAATAGTGTCATGCCCCGCTTTGAAACCGAATTGGTTATCCGGAATAATATGCTTGTCCTCTGTCCAGTTGGTCAGAGCTCTATTTATCTCCTTCTCAAATACCTTGCTGATGTTCGGAAGGAGACTAATTGACCGGAGGTTGCACGGATTCGAAGAATCTTCACCTCTCTTGGATATGGGTTGCACAATCGCAATTTTCCAATGCTCCGGATAATGTGCATTATTCAGAGCATTGTTAAACAGTGTACATATTAACCACATCTAGTGGGAGATGTCTTAGCACAATGTTCGAGATCCCGTCGATTCCAACTGATTTGTTCTTCTTTAGTGATTCGAAGACCGCTTGGAGCTCACTTCCTCAAAGACCGCGCCTAGTACCTCTATTTTTTCTTGCGGGTCTTCGACCACAGAGATGTTATCATCGAGTACGGCATTATCTGGATCAATACCTGCTGTAGTCAGTATTTGTTCGTTGTCCCGTCGTTCTGGGGAGCTTAAGACACGGAAGATCGCTACGTCTACTGCGAAAGAATTTGTTTATTTGCGGGAACATGCTCGGGTTGTTGGATCTTACAGCCCGAATCTTATTGTTCCAATGCAAGTTAACAGAAATTCTGTAATTCTGGACAATTAATGTTTGTATGTTTTTGATGAGCGATTTCAGTGTCCTAATTTCCTCATCTCGTCTATCAGTAAATCACCTGTACAATATTTTTAATCTTGACAGGAGTCTACTTTTCCGTTGATGTAGTGCGTCAATTGTCGCATTGCGGTACAAGTTTTCGTTGTTTGTGCGTGTATACCGTGGTATCGTACTGTCCATTGTTCGTTTTATTGTCTCGTCCAATTGTATAAGATACATGTCAATCTCCTCGTTTGACAAGTTTCTATTGGACGGTATGTGGAGCGCATTCGAGGAGACTGCTCTCGTCATTTGTCTGGAGAAACGTGTCCAGCGTGTTCTACTGTAATTGTAGGGATACGTTTGAACAAACTCTCCTAATTCCGCAATATCGTTGGTGATCTTGTTTTCGGCACTGAGTCCGCAATGGTCACTGAGATACACGAAAGTGTTCAAACAGTTTACCGTTTGTGAGTTTGTGTCTGTCAGCTGCAGTCTTGCGTCAAACAGCAGGATAACCAAGTAAGAACCACTTCTGGGATAGGACGAGATCTCTGTTGCTTTCAAATCGAGTCTATACTCGACACTGTGTAAGCAATACCAGTTGTAAAGCTGGTCCCCTCTATAATTGGAAACTATGTTTCCCCAATATCCATGTCGGGCATTTAAGTCCCCGGCCAAATGAAAAAGTTCTCCTCCGAGTCCAGTCTTACACATCGAAAGAGTGAATCGAGCTCTGATATAGTCTTTCTGGAACTAGGGGAGCCGGAAGAGTAGACCGACACCGCATACAGCTTCTTTCCACTGCGGAGAGAAATGCACACGATGCAGGCCTCCAACTCCTGAAGCCGTCGTACTTCACTGCTATACACTACTTTGTGTTTAATGTTATTTTTAATGAGGATCGCAACACCGCCTCCACCATTGTGCTCCAATGTGCCTCTCTGGGTTAGCTTGGTTTCGCTAATCAGAAATAGCTCTGGGCTTTGATCGTCTAACAATCTATAGAGCTCGTTTTTTCGCGGGATCCCTATCAATGAGTTTGCATTCACTGCAAGGATTTTATATGCGCTCTCCGTCTGCGCAGCCATTAAGACTGGTGACGTGCTTGGTTCTGCAGGAGCACCAGAATTTGGCCTACCTGCTCCTCTAACCGATCCATACGCCTTTTAATGGAGGATTTCCAATCGGGCGTAGGATCGTGTGCTCTTGACACTGAAGGCTGCTGCACTACCTTCGGTAGCTGCTGCTCTCCCGCGTTCCTCTGACCAGACGCCATTTGGGCATAGGTCACTTGAGGAGTGACGGTTATGGCTGCCCCGAGTGGATTTTTCACTGGGGGCTGCTTCTGCAGAACCGTCTTTGCTTTCCGCTCTTGGAACTTAGGACAACCCCGATAGTTAGCGGTGTGCCCTGCGTTCCCGCAGAGTACGCACTTGAGCTGACTTTTGTCAGCTGCTCCCTCTTTCCCCATTGGGCAGTCCTCCGCCTTGTGGTTATTACTGCACTTCACGCATCGGGGCTGCATTCGGCAGTTCGACGCGGCATGCCCAAATCTTTGGCAGCGTATGGATTGGAGGATGCCGTCGCGCCTTCTAATAATTTCCCATACGCTTATCTACTTTGCTATTGGGTGACAGCTGTACGATGAAGAACGGTAATTTCCGTCCCTCTCTTTTTGCCTTGACTGTGGTGAAGGGCTTGACCCTGACGAACTCGAGACCTTCGCCTGCTTCTGCTGTTGTTGCTGAGCTGCTGTTTTTTGTTGTTGCTTTTGCTGATGTTGCTGAGCTGCTGACTGTTGGTTTAGCTTCTTTTTTTTCTTAACTTTTGTTGTTGTTGCTCGAGTTGTGGAACAGCTTCCTCTTCCTTCCTTCTCCTTCACTCTCCTTTCGAGAGTTATTCTTCGAAGCTCTATGATCTCTTGAAGGAGTTTGTCAGTCTCCTCTCTCAGACTAGAGACTTCAGTTTGTTTAGCGCGGATTATTGCCTCCACTGCTTCTTCTTCTGTATCGGAGGGCATTGATTTAAAGCTGATGCTGCTTATAGCGAATCTCCCCTTCCTACCAACCGACACATATGAAAATGAATCATCGGCTGCTGTCTCATTTGATGACGTAGCCTCCGCACTTTCTTCCTCTCTCTGTTTTTCAGGTGACGCGTTAGTGTTGCGTCTTTTCGCAGTTGTGGAGATGCGTTTTTTTCTTCTCCTTTTCGCTGTGCCTTCTTGGGGCACCGTTGGTTGGTGGCGTGACACTTCTGCCACCGGTTGAAAGTTTCCCCCGTCCGCTTCTAGGCGATCGGACTGCCCGTTCAGTTTACATTTATTAACCTTGCATCGTACAACCGCAAATGTTATATGCAAAGAAATACTTGAGCTCCAAAAATATCATTATGTACCTACGTATTATTAAAGTACACAAATGCATGTATGTATAACTTACTTACGGAATGGTGAATCTTCATCATAAACATTAAGTGAAATAAGATTGCAGGTTCCACTTCAGGATGTTAAATTGCAAGTGTTTGGAGGCGAGGTGACGATGTATGGAAAGGTTTTACCAAATACGAAAGAAAGGTAAAAGTCTATCCAGATAATTGGTAATTTGGTGATATCGAAACGTTAACGCCCGAGAAAAATAAAGCATCTGAAAGACAACAGATCCCTTAGGAGGAACTTAAACACATTTCAGTCATTTATTCGCTTAAATAATCTTTTGGTATCATCATAACTTAGGGCTAACTTTTTTATTTTTTGTGTATCAGCCAAAGTGGTTACATCAGGCCGTCAACAAGGGGTACCTGGATGATAGTATAGATATTCAGAATAAATCCATACTGATACTTCAGCAGTGTGTAGACAATATGGGGGAAAACTTACAGAGAGAACAAGGAAGAGCACTTAAACTTCACTTTAGTGGATACTTTGATGGTGATCATAAGACTTTGAAAAATGTGAAAGAACCAACTGATGCCAATGATGTCAGTACAAAGGGCTATGTTGATAATTGTATAAGTGAGGCGTATAAAAGATTTCTTCGCGGTCTGGATGCAAAAATTGAAAATCATGAGAAAATATTGCGTGCGTATTGATGATCAAAACTCCCGTCTCTTGGATATATATGAGAGTAATGAAACCAACAAAGATAAGAAGGAAGAAGATACCTCAGCTAAACTTTATAAAGAGCTATTAGAAAGCATTCAGGCGACTGTGGTATCAGCTGGGTTAGTTAGTTAAATAACTTTGCAGTGAGCAGGAATGTTTTCGCGGGAGAATCTAAGAGAAGCGGATAAACTTTGTACATGCGAAGTTGGATGGACTGAAATCAAATTTTCTGATATGAAGGTGTATCGAGATAATTATGAAATGTGCGCTACTCCAGATGATGGAGCTACTTGTTTATTATTTTGAATGCGGAATAGTGAATCTTCATCATAAACATTAAGTGAAATAAGATTGCAGGTTCCACTTCAGCAAGTTAAATTGCAAGTGTGTGGAAGCGAGGTCACGATGTATGGAAAGGTTTTACCAAATACGAATGCAAGGTAAAAGTCTATCCAGATAATTGGTGATTTTTTGATATCGAAACGTTAAAGCCTGAGCAAAATAAAGCATCTGAAAGACAACAGATCCCTTAGGAGGAACTAAAACACATTTCAATCATTTATTTTTATAATGCCCCCATGCAAGGGTGCTTATTCCATCGCTTAAATAATCTTTTGGTATCATCATAACTTAGGGCTAACTTTTTTATTTTTTGTGTATACATGTTATGTAATTTGCTTTTAAAAATAAACATTGATTTATAAAGATATTGTTTCTCAACTAAAAATTTATGATAGTCTCTTACATTTAATGGGTTTGTTACAGATTTTCTTATTCCCTTTGCTTTCTTCACTTCTTTATTAGTATCAGTGGAGAAGGAATACATTTTAGCTCGTAGTCCAACAAACTCCAACATTTTGTTAGATTTGTTTTCATCTTTGAACATACCCAGTACCTTACCATTAGTGAGGGGAACATCTGAGGTATCAAAAGAAACTTGACGAACGAAGAGGTTAACAGGTACCTCATACAAATGGACGACGTAATAAAACGAACCATGGAGAAAACCATTCCGAAGGTAGTACAAATCGATGACAGCGATGTTTATCGAAATGCTACCATCGATGCACTTCACGTGCACAAAAGTAGACTGCTGTCAAGAATCAAACTCTTGCAAAGACGGTTTACAGATCCACAAAACGCGGAAGTCAGGGCACTGAAGTCTGAGATCAAGAACCTCCAACAGTTAATTCGAATAAATTACAGCTTGGCTATAAGCTTGCACTGGGGCAATAAAATCCGGGCTGTACGATCCAACAACCCGGGTATGTTCCCGCAAGTAAATAAAATATTTCGGAGGAAAGATCAAAATGACATTCAGGTCGTTAGACTTCCCAGGACGACACCCAACGAACAATTACTGACTTCAATTGGCATCGATCCAGGTGAGGCAGTGCTAGACAATGACTTCTTCGTGGTTGAAGATCCCCAGGAGAAGGTTAAAGCTATTGGTGCTGTGTTCCAGCGAGTGTATACGGTCAACGAGGTTAGTAGGCCGAATCACGATCTGGAGAACAGAGCCTTGCTAAACCACTTCTATCTCCGCAACGAGATAAGTCAATGGCGATCCGAGAATCCAGGTTTTACCAGGTTCAGTGACGATAATATGGCACATAGTGCCGTCGCCAATGATGACAATCTCATCTTGATTTCCCAAGAAGATCTTCAGGGTATCTTCAACTCGCTGAGGAAGAAAAAGTCAGTGGGAATCGATGGAATACCGAATATTGTGCTTCGCCATCTTCGCCCCGAAGCGGTCCAAATTTACACAACACTGTTCAACAACGCGCTGAGTAATGCACATTACCCGGCGCATTGGAAAACAGATGTAGTGCAACCGATCCTTAAACGGGACAAAGACAAATCTATCCCGACAAATCTTCGGTCGATCAGTCTTCTTCCTTGCATAAGCAAGGTTTTTGAAAAGATAGTCATTCGAGTTCTGAAACAATGGGTTGAGGAAAATAAAATCGTACCGGACAACCAGTTCGGATTCAGGGCTGGGCATGAAAGTATACATGCCGCGTCCAAACTGGTATCCGACATTCAGTGGAACAAAGATAAAAAACAATGCACGGGTGCATGTCTGATTGATTTGGAGAAAGCGTTCGACACCGTTTGGTTAGAGGGTCTCTTCCTCAAGCTGGTAAGGCTCGGCATAAGTAAACCATGGCTATACACGATCTATGTAATGATAATAGGCAGAAAGTTCGTCGTGAAAAGTGGCGACCTAATTTCTACCACGGTCTTTGACATCAAAAATGGTCTGCAACAGGGAGCGGTTGGTTCGCCGATCTTGTTCTCAATATTTACTGCAGATCTTATAGGTTCCATGCCGCACTTAATTGCGTATGCCGACGATCTAGTAGCGTACAGATCAGGTCCGAAGGTCGAAGTAATAAATAACTTGTTGCAATGTGCCTTCGAACAAATTCAGCGATTTTGCGACGACTGCAAGTTGATTACCGTTGACCCCGCTGTACATGGCAGCATGGGATACGCGCACAAACTGGCGTAAGTTCGGCATAGCCATTTGGTTGGACCAATATCTGTATTTTGACAAACATATAGATATTGCTCTGGCGAAAGCTAAAAAGGCCTTTGATGTGGCAAGGGGGTTGTTTTACAGCAGCCAACTTGACACCAGAGTAAAGGTAATCTGCTACATGGCCCTCATCCGGCCAGTTATGGCCTACGGTTGTCCACTGTGGTTCAATGTGAGTCCTTCCCAGATGGAAAAGATGAGGTTGATCGAGAGACAGTGTCTTCGCACTTGTCTCCGGTTGTATCGTACACCCGATTCTGAGTACAAGAAGTTCTATACTGACGAGGTCCTGTACAACGAGGCAATCTTGAACAGGAAGGCATATTGCACGAGCTGTGACTTCTTCCAACAGTCTGATCTTTGGGGCTTAATACCCCAATGTTATGTACCATGAGAGTATAAAAAACATAGACTAAGCCGAAAGGCAAACTAAATGTGTATCAGAATAGCTTAGAGTACCCGTATAGGGTCATTAGGTTGGATGTAAGAACAATTGTTAAGATAGTTAAGCTAGTTTTAAGTATTTTTGTCTAGCACGTAAGTAAATGAAATAAAAATAAAACAAAAATGAATTAAAAAAAAAGCATATAAAAAAAATCCAATGATCTGTTGAGCACGGTCTACAATCACACGAAAGTATTTATCAAGGGCAAATCTAAAACTGGTGATCAAGTACGCATCAGCAAATAAATTGTGGTTTTTTAGCTGTTATCTTTTTGGCAACACTGGTGTAAACAGCTGACGCACATTTCGTGATTTATTTCACTGTCAAACATCTTCAGTTTGGTCTATAATTTAACTACGAATCGTCTTACAAACGAACAACGCTTGCAAATTATTGAATTTTATTATCAAAATGCGTGCTCTGTTAAGAAAGTTCATCGCGCGCTTCTTCCAATTTATGGTCAGCCCATTTTTGGCTCAATGGGTACGTAAATAAGCAGAATTTTCTATTTTGGAGTGAATATCAGTTAGAAGCTTTGCAAGAGCTACCGTGAGATGATATCCAACTTTTTTTTGCCCAAAATGCAAGAGCTTGACTTGCATGACATGTGGTTTCAACAAGACGGTGCCATATGCCACACAGCACGCGCAGCAATGGACTTATTGAGGGGCGAGTTCGGTAAACATTTTATTTCACGTTCGGGACCGGTCAATTGGCCGCCTAGATCGTGCGATTTAACGCCTTTAGACTATTTTTTGTGGGGCTATGTTAAAGCTCATATCTATACAGACAAGCCCGCTCCAATTGACGCATTGGAAGACAACATTGAAGCATTTATTCGTGAGATACCTAATCTTCAATTTTTTTTATATTCTTCATTAAATTATATGGACCGTACTATCGATTCAAATAAAAAATGTTCAGAATTTGATGTGTTTTTTTTTGAAAACTTTCCTATAGCTTTTAAAAAATTACCCTTTTTAAGCATGCTTTCGAAAAGCGGTACACACCCAACTGGACAACAGAAGTATTTAGCATTAATAAAGTTAATTCCACCAATCCCATCACCTATTCACTGAACGACTTTCAGGGTCAACCAATTCAGGGGTCCTTTTATGAACTGGAACTACAGAAAACCCATCACCTAAATGTTTTTCTAGTGGAAAATGTAGCAAAGCCAATCAAACATTTGTTAAATGGCTAGGCTTCACAGACAATCATAACTCTTGGATGAATAAATATCAAATAGTACAATAAATACAGTTTTTTATTTATATTATAACATATGGTATGCTTGCTTTACATCTCTCATATCTATCATTTCATCGTATTTCGTCAACTGGTCATTTTCGCCACTTTCGGTACTCCCAAACAACATCCGCTTAATAAAGCTCGCAGGTATCTACCGAAACTAAGTCCCTTTACCATACACTCGTCAAATTCTTCAGAACGCCTCTCGTAATACATTTGCTATCATGTGTTCTTGCCGAACTCATCTCCCAAATACTTGCTATCCACCACCTTTTATTCACTAACCTACCCGACAACCTCGCTCGGGAACAACCAAAGACCTCGCAGACACACTCTGTGCTCTATCTACTTCCTTTGCCTACCAACTTGAATGACACATGGCAAACGACAAAAAAAGAAAAAACAACAAATATAACAAATAACAAAATATCTACAAATATCCACAAACATGATAACCACTACTTATTACGCTACTTAGTACTTATTACGACATCTAACAATTTTATTCAATTTCCTATCTTCATGGCCATGGTTTCAAATAGTTTATAATTTTTCTTAATATATGTGTAAGAATTAAATCTTCATTTTGTATTATTTTAAATTTTGAAACATCTACTAAATCTGTCAAAGTTAAACTTTCGTGTTCATGTTTTAGAATATTTTTAATTTCTTTTAAGTTCAAAATAGCACGGTTTAAAATACTGATTTTTGCCAAAGTTATTGTTTGAAGTGTATTTTGCAATTCCGCAATTATTAACTTATTTCTTTCCTCTGTTAATCTTACTTGCGAATTCATTTCCAAGTTTTTGAAGGAATTAGTTAATTTATTGATTACATTAAAGATTTCCGAATTCGTATTGTATTGTTTGTTATTACTGTCTGTCAGTTCTGAAATTTTATTGGTTATTCGTACTAAACCGTCATGGTCTGGGGTTCCTGCTAGCCATTTCAATAGGATTCCTAGTTCGTCAATTTCTCTTTTCTGTCTACGGTTTGGAACTTGTAATTGTCCTATTAGTAATTTAATTAGGTTAACCTCTGAGTCATTGTTATCATTTCATAATTATTTTGTTTGGAGAAATTTTTTAGTATACCTTTTTTTGGTATGTAGCATTTTTCCTTGAGCCACCAGAAGTTTTGATTCTAAATCTTTATGTAATGTTTTATTAAATAGAACTTCATACGGGCTTTGATCCGTAACTGAATGGATAGTTTTATTGTACTGCCGTGTGGCTCTGTAGATTGATTCTAAGTCACTTATTAAATGAAATTCCTGTTTTAAACACCTTGCAATCTCTATTAGTGTCGAGTGCACTCTTTTACCTGACCATTCGTTGTCCTGTGTTTGGGGTCACAAAAATGTGTCTGAATGCATAGTCTCTGCATTAGCGTTTTAAATAGTGCTGTTGAAAATCCTGGTTCGTTGTCGATTGTTATTCTTTTAGCCTCTGGGAAACCTTGTAATAATTTTAATAACTTTTTTATCTAGATTGGTTCGATCTTCAATTAGTTTGATCACTAAAAATTTTGAATACGCATCAATGCGTGTTAAAATTTTCAATTTCTGGGCGAAAAATATGTCAAGATGAACCTGCTCCCCCTCCTTCTTAGGAATTGGAGCCTCTGCAATTGGTATCTTTTGTCTATCATACTTCTTTCTGTTACAAATTTCACAGTTTCTAACATATTCTTTGAATTGCTTATTCATTTCGGGCCAGAAATATGATTTGTAAAATTTTTTTAGGTTTTCCCTGTGATTTCTGTGTGCTCTTGTATGTGTCTGTTACATAATCATGCTTTGACCTTCTTTATTTGTAATATATTTGGGAAAATTCTTCTTATATAAAAATTTGTTGTTACATGTTTCCTTTAATTTTTGTTTGGTTTCATATAAATCTTCCGGTGTACATTGCGATAATCCTGGCTCAAGTATTCTTTTATGATTGTAATTAAGTTTTCTACAGTATCATATTCTATGTCATTCCAAAGTTTCTAACTTGTTCGTGTATGATAAAATTAGCTTTACTTAGTAGTATTTGCTGTCTAAATTCGTTTAATGGCTTTGTAGTTTCTTCAATTTCTATATTATCACTGCTTTTAGCGGAGTGTTGTGTGCCAGTGATTGAGGATTCGTCTGTCAAATTATTTAAGTTTTGTCTAGAAAGTGCGTTTGTCTTACCTGGCTTGTATATTATTCTAGGAGAATATTCTTCAATAAACGCATGCCATATTTTCATTTTTGCATTGGGATTGCGGGTTGAAACCGCGAATGTTAAACATTGGTGATCCGTATGGATCTCTAAGTCTGAAACTCCATAAAGGTAATTTCTCAAAGTTTTTAAAGCCCAAACGATTGCGCATAGCTCTTTCTCTTTTGTATCGTAATTTTGTTTTGTTAAGTTGAGTGTTTTTGATATAACAACTTTCTTGGGTAAGAACACCGCCTATAGCATTATTAGAAGCATCTGAGGTTAATATAAACTTTTTATTAAAGTCTGGTTGAACTAATTCTACTGCATTAATTAATAATTTCTTTAGTTTTTCACAAGCTGAAATACCTTCTTGATCTACTCTTACTATTGTTTTTTTGATGCATGTTGTGAAATTCTTCCATTTTCTCCTGACAAATATTAGCTTAATGGTTTTACTACTGAAGAATAATTTCTTACCAATTTCCTGTAATAAGCGATCATACCTAAGAAACTTCTAAGCTGTCTTAGTGTATTCGGTATTGGAAAATTATTTTTATAATGATGTATCCAACAATATAACCTACCTCCGTCTCATAAAATTTTGATTTTTCAAGAAAAATCGTCATATTAGCCATTTTTAATGTTTCTATTACTGGTTTTAAGTTTATTGTCTGATCTTCTAAACTTTCCGAGAAGACAATTCATCGATATATACGTGACAAATTTTTCCAATGTGATCGCGAAGTATGTCATGGCTCTTTGAAATATGCTTGGTGCATTTTCAATCCGAAAGGCATTCTTAGCAATTCATACTTTCCATTATTTACAGCAAAAGATGTTTTTTCTACATCTGATTTGTTCATCTTTATTTAGTGGAATCCTGATTCTAAATCATTTTTTTTCATTTTAAATTCATTTTTATTGACAGAAACTCATAACATAACTTAAATACTAGACAAAAATGCTTAAAACTAGTTGAACGAACAGTGTTACCACTTCTAACTTACTGGCCCTAGGCGGGCACTCTAAGCTAAACTTAATCTTAAACCATGTCTTTCGACTTAACCTAATCTAACAATGCATATGCATGTGCTTAATATTATATGACTTTAACTGAATAATTTAAAACTAAGAAAACTTTCAAAAAACATAATAACAGAACTGATTTTATTTAAAAACTATTGCTAACTTACATACTACCTTAAAATAACTTAAACTACATTAATCTAAACATACACACATATACATGTATATATAATGCTATACGCACACATATATATATATATATATACAACTGTTCACAGTTGAATGGACGATGTGGAAGAGGAGCGGTACCGCATTTTCATTTTGTATCAGACCGTGTTTGTCTAAATGGAGGAATGCTTCTGTGGGGACGAAGCCGTTATGACGTACCCTTTCGTGGTACTGAGGATCGGGGTAGTTAGCCCCCGATATCAGGTTATTGGCCGAGTTCATCGCTCTAGCAGTGTGGCCTCGAATCAATTTCAACAGGAAATTGTCCACTCGTATCAGGTTCGTCCCGTTGTATAATACCTCATTGGAGTAGAATTTTTTGTACTGGGACTCTGGTGTTCTGTAAAGGCGAAGGCAAGCCCTAAGACAAGCCCTCTCAAACACCCAAATCTTTTCCATCAAGCTTGCACTCACGTTGAGGGCCATGTAGCAGATTATCTTCACCCTCGCATCGAGTTAGCTGTTGTAAAACAGTCTCTTTGTAAGAGCGAAAGCGCCTCGGGCTCGGGCTGGAGCAACATCTGCCAGATCCCCAGGTATCTGACCACAGTCCTTTGCGCCAGTGGTTGCCCGTGACGCCCAACAATTGAGAACTTTTGCCAATTCTTTTTTGTATCCGCCGAAGCCGTATACAACGGGGTCCTGAACAGTATGGTTTCCGACTTCTGAAAGTTTATATTCAACTTCCAGTCATCGCAACTTCTCATGAATTAGTCGAAGTCACCCTGCGCGAGAGTAGTGATGTCCTCGATCTTTTTACGTCATCGATCAAGTCGTCGGCGTACGCAATTACGTGAGGAAGAGAACTTATCAGATCGCTCAAGAAAATGTTGAACAGGATCGGCGAATTAACTGCACCCTGTCGGAGACCATTTTTTATTTCAAAAATACCTGCAGAGGTCACATTGCCATTCTTGACGACGAACCATCTACCAGTTAGCATGTTACACAGTAGGTACAGCCTAGCCCATTGAGCTTTTAAAAAAGTCCTTCTAACCATACGGTGTCGAAGGCCTTCTCCAGGTCAATCAGGCAGGCACCCGTATATTGTTTCTGGCTCTTGTTCCATTGGATCTCCTACACCAGTTTCGACGCGGCATGAATAGTGTCATTGTTGCTTCTACGTCTGTTATAAATAACGATTTCGTATTTATATTTGCATGAATTGTTTCAATTCCCTTTTTTCATTTTCTCTATTTTCTCTTCATTATTATTATATTTTTTCTTGTCAACAATTTATTCGATTACTGTTTCACAAGAATGGTATTCACTAAGAATATGTACCTGACAAAGCTTTTCATCCTTTACTGATTCAGGATGATTTTTTGAAGTAAACATCTTCTCACTTTCACCTCCATCAGTTAAAATTCCTTTCTTAAAATCTAATATTACTCCTGCCTTGCTTATGACATTAAAACCTATTAATAAATCTGCTTCATGATTTGATATTTCATAAAACCTTGTACGTTTGTTAAAAATTGTTGCTACATAGTATTGAGTTATAATCGTATAACCATTTATCGTTTTTACCCTTTTCTTAATGGGTAGTTCCTACATATTTTATAATATATATGACCTACAGTAACAACTTGTAGCACCGGTGTCAATTAGTACTTTTATTCTTCTCCCATTTCGGAAGTCCTCTCTGAATATGTAGGGTAGTCTGGGCGATTATCTAAACGTGCAATAATTGCATCGAAATTTAGACATGTTCCAGGATTTGTCAAAGTATTGTTAGGATCGTGAGTAACCTTATTACGTAATATGGTTAATGCCGCAAAATACTTGCGACTACCTTTAATGTATAGGCTGATTGAATTGTTAGCGGCTTCTCGCCAGCTAACATATGAATTAGAATTTCCGGAAAATTCTGGTAATGATTTGATCACGTCTAGTGATTAATTAAATCCTATACTTTCGTGTACAAAAGTTTGGTATCAAACAACTGGTATAAGCAAAGTTATTAACATTCCGCAAAAAATAATTCCTGGAAACGGTATTTATCGTTGTGTGACATCGCAAACAGCAATCATTTTTGAGCAAGAGAAATGTAAGAAATTAGTTGCATTATGTGACTCAAATTCATCTTGCTCGTGTGAAGTAAGTGGCAACGCTATGTTTCTATGTTGCTATGTTTCCAATTTCTTGCCTGTTATCTGAGGAATGTTTTTGGTAAGTTTAAACCTTGTACGACCTCAGCAAATGCAATATAATCAAAGTTTGTGCAGAGTTTTCAAAATGTATCCGCGTGTAGCCGCCTTCAGATGTTATTTATTACCTTCTCCGGAATATATACTTCCAGAATCCGTTGATACATTTTGCGCTCAGCTGCGCACCCCACACAATTTTTTTTTTATGATTTAACATCGCTCATATAATTATCGATTATTTATCTATGTACTAATACAAAACATTTTTTAGAAACGTTCAGATGAGTGCGGATGCAACAGGCATCAGCATTGAACAAGTTTGCAAACTATGCGAATGAAACAATAAACATATATCTAGCGCACTATGCATGGTACCACATGACTGCAAGCATACATAAACTTCTCAGTCGTTCACAGACCGTTGAACTGTTCGCAAGTGTTTCGACTTCGGAGAATTAACAAAAAATAACTAAAACAGTGAAATAGTGCTAATGTCACTCGGATCCGCAACTAGAGCGTAACAGAGTGCGTAGAGCTTACAGCCGTGGACCAGAGGGGACTGAGTTAGAGACCCAGTGTGGGGAGTGTACTATTTTTCTTTTTTTTCCCGCTAATCTCACAATTGCACTGGCAAAGTGAGTGAGTACAAATTATGGAGTTGAACGGGCAGTTCGCTCGCTTTGAAACGGACGGCGAGAACCAGCAGACGGTGGCAGTAAAATTACGCCACCAACCAAAGGTGCCCAAAGGCGGCACAACGAAGAGGAGGAGGAAAAAGCAGGCTTCCACCGGTTCAAAGCGACGTAGCAGTTACGCTTCAGCCGAAAATTCCCAAGAGGAAGGGAGTGCAGAGTCCACGTCATCGAACTAGGCCGATGCAGAAGACGATGCATATTCATATGTGTCAGACGGGAGGGAGGGGCGCTTTGAAATGAGCAGTATCAGCTTTGAATCGGTGCCCTCCGACACCGAAGAAGAGGCTGAGGCAATAATTCGCGCCAAAGAAACGAAGGTCTCTGACTTAAAGGAGGAAACTCAAACACTACTCCATGAGATTAGAAAGCTGAGAGAAACTAATCTCGCAAGGAGAATGAAGCAGGACGAGCAAAGGGTCTCACAACTCAAGCAACAACAAACACAGTTGCCCAATTCAAAACAGCTGCAAAAGCAACCACAACAGCTCGCAACAACTAAGAAGCTTCATCAACAGTCATCAGCTCAGCAACAACAACAGCAAGCCGCAACGCAACAACAGAAACAGTAGCAACATGTAGCAAGTCGACAACAACAGCAGCCAGCAGTACACCAGCAAAAAAAGAAAGAAAAAAAATACTCAATAAGCTGCGAGACAGTGGAGCATCATGAAGCTCTTAAGAGGTGTATAAAGCGTTCGATGACAGAGTTCTTCTCCTTCACACCAAAAGAAGGAAAACTCCAGTCAAAACTATTAAAGATCGCTGCACCGCTCGAAGCGGATGAGATTTTCCAACTTCTCGAAGAGCAAGTGTGTGACCGTCTCGAGTTCGTCGGGATCAAGCCCTTCACCACAGCCAAGGCAAAAAGAGAAGGACGGAGATTACCGTTCTTCATTGTACAGCTGTCACCCAATAGCAAAGTAGATAAGCTAAATGAGCTGAAAACATTAGCGGACTACGATTGCGTCTGGGAAAATATAAGAAGGCGTGACGGCAATATCCAATGTGTTCGCTGCCAAAGGTTTGAGCCCGCCGCGTCGTACTGCCAAATGCGGCCTCAATGCGTGAAGTGCAGTGAAAACCACAAAGCGGAGGAATGCCCGCTGGGGAAAGATGGAGCAGCTGACAAAAGTCAGCTCAAGTGCGTACTCTGCAGAAACGCGAGGCACACCGCTAACTATCGGGGTTGTCCTAAGTTCCAAAAGCGGAAAGTCAAGACGGTTCTGCAGAAGCAGCCCCTAGTAAAAAATCAACTCGGGCAGCCATAACAGTCACCCCTCAAGTGACTTACGCCCAAATGACGTCTGGTCAGAGGAGTACGGGAGAGCAGCAGATACCGAAGGTAGTGCTGCAACCTTCAGTGCTAAGAGCACACGATCCAACGCCCGATTGGCAATCCTCCATTGAAAGGCGTATGGATCGGTTAGAGGAGCAGGTAAGCCAAATTCTGGCGCTTCTGCAGAACCAAGCCAGGCACCAGTCGTAATGGTTGACCAGACGGAGAGTACTTACAGGATCCTTGCAGTGAATGCGAATTCGTTGATAGAGATCCCGCGAAAAAACGAGCTCTATAGGTTGTTGGACGATTAAAGCCCAGAGCTATTTCTGATTAGCGAAACTAAGCTGACTCAGAGAGGCAAATTGGAGCACAGTAATTATAATGTCATTAGAAGAGACCGGCCCAGCTCCAAAGGTGGAGGCAGTGTTGCATTCTTAATTAAAAATATCATTAAACACAATGTAGTGTATAGTAGTGAAGTTCGACGGTTTCAGGAGTTTGAGGCATCGTGTGCATTTCTCTCCGCAGTGGAAAGAAGCTGTATGCGGTGTCGGTCTACTACTCCGGCAACCCTCGTTCCAGAACGACTATATCAGAGCTCGATGCACTCTTTCGATGTCTTAGACTGGATTTGGAGGAGAACCATTTCATTTTGGACGGGGACTTAAATGTCCGCAACGGATATTGTTGAATCATAGTTTCCAATAGTAGAGGGGACCAGCTTTACAGCTGGTATTGCTTGCACAGTGTCGAGTACAGATTCGATTTGAAAGCAACAGAGATCTCGTCCTACACCAGAAGTGGCTCTTATCTGGATCTCCAGCTGTTCTTCTTTTTTTTTTGCATATAGTATGAGTGCAATTGATCTGATTGATAGTGAGGATGAGTCAGTAAAGGAAGATGCCGACAATATGGATGTCGAATTTTCAGATTTCGAAATTTTGGAAGATATTGAAATTTCTTATCTTGAAACAGACGAAGAAGGTGATGAAATTGGACCGCAATAAGTGGCTCCCACAACGGTCACAATGTGCGTTGCAAAGAGCGGGTTCATATGGTCTACGACGCTATTACCACAATCACAAACACGCGCAATGCAAATTGTCCGCGAAAAACAGTGTATTACTTCTCATACTTTGCAAGAAATTAGTTCTTCAATCGATGCTTTCAAAACTATAGTTCCAACAGTAATAGTTACAATCGTCGCTAGAGAGACCAACCGTAAAGCTAATGCTTTTTTTTGCAAATCCAAGCAAATCGATTCGAAAGTGGGAGAATACAGACGAGAAAGTACTATACGCTTTATTTGGATTGCTGATCTTTGCAAGAGCATGCAAATCGTGGGACGAGCCACGAACCTAGTTATTCGACAAACGAAACCGAGCCATATTTCGAGCCACGATGACTCCAAGTTCGATGTGAGCAGTTGCTTCGATTCATGCGATTCGACAATTTCCAAACACGATCGGAACGATTGCGCACAGAAAAATTGGCTCCATTCCGAGACATCTGGAACATTTTTCTAGACCAGCTAAGAATTTCGTACAAGCCACCAGCATTTTTGACTGCTGACGAGCAACTGATGGCGACCCGCGGACAATCGAAATTTCGTTAATACATTCCATCAAAACTAGGAAAATATGGAATCAAAATCTTTTGGCTATGTGATTCGCAAAACAGTTATCCCTTGCTTCTCTTGGGATATTCGATTTTGGAAGTCCAGGTGTCCGTAGATGGAAATCTAAAACGCGCCCGATGGGCAGTTTGCCCAAGATCGAAAGATAATAAAGTAAGCACAGTTTGTTCCTCATGCTAAGAGTTTGCGTGCAAGGAACATTTACAAATGTTTTGTGCATTGCTGCCACTGAAGATGGTAAGGACTCCGCAGAGGAAAATCGCATTTATTAAAAAAAAAGTTTCGTTGTTTTGTTTTGAGCTCTAAATATAATAATTCAAAAATTATACCAAATTTTAATTTGTCTTTCCCTACAAAATGTATTGAATATAGGTGGGGTCCATATGACCCCAGCTTACGGTTTTATATGGGTGGTGCTACAGCCCGTACAGTGCCAGGGCCTAGCTTCTCAGCAACCAATCGTGTTGTGCGTGCTATTGTTCTATCACGAGTGGAAGGGACCTGCTCTTTTATGCCGACTCCGAACGGACAATTTTGAGAAGCTTTTTTTAGACAGTTATACTCCTTGAGCATTGTCAGTGACTCGAAAGAGGTGAGGCCGTGAAAAGTATTTCTTGTCGTACCAGGAATCGAACCTAGACAGATTGGTCCATGAGCGTAGGAGTCGACTCACGTATCCACAACGCCACGGGCCACCAGTGGCTTACGGTTTTAGGTTGAAAAAATCATTGACAGTCAGAAGGTTAAAAATTTTCGACGGTTTCAGGAGTTGGAGGCCTGTATCGTGTGCATTTCTCTTCGCAGTGGAAAGAAGCTATATGCGGTGTCGGTCTACTCCTCCGGCGCCCTTAGTTCCAGAACGACTATATCAGAGCTTGATTCACTCTTTCGATGTCTAAGACTGGAGTCGGAGGAGAACTACTTAATTTTGGCCGGGGACCTACATGCCCGTCAAGGTTATTGGGAAAACATAGTTTTTAATAGTAGAGGGTATTGCTTAACAACTGGTATTGCTTGCACAGTGTCGAGTATAGACTCCATTTAAAAGCAACAGAGATCTCGTCATACCCCAGAAGCCGTTCTTATCTGGATCTCCTGTTATTTGAACACCTTCGTGTATCTCAGTGACCATTGCGGACTCAGTGCCGAAATCAAGATCCCCAACGTTATTGCGGAAATATGAGAGTTTATTCAAACGTATCCCTACAATTACAGTAGGACACGCTGGACACGCTTCTCCAGACAAATGACGAGAGCAGTCTCCTCGAATGCGCTTCACATACTGTCCAATAGAAACTTGTCAAACGAGGAGATTGACATGTATCCTATACAATTGGACGAGGCAATAAAACGAACAATGGACATTACTATACGACGGTATACACGAACAAACAACGAAAACTTGTACCGCAATGCGACAATAGACGCACTCCACCAACAAAAAAGTAGGCCCCTGTCAAGATTGAAAACCTTATAGACTGTTTTACAACTCGATGCGAGGGTGAAGGTAATCTGCTACATGGGCCTCATCCGGCCAATGCTCACCTATGACTGTCCCGTGTGGTTCAACGTGAGTGCAAGCTTGATGGAAAAGATTCGGGTGTTGGAGAGGGCTTGTCTTAGGGCTTGCCTTCGCCTCTACAGAACACCAGAGTCCCAGTACAAAAAATTCTACTCCAATGAGGTCTTATACAACAGGGCGAACCTGATACGCCAGAGCGATGAACTCAGTCAATAACTTGAGCCCGGGGGGCTTACTGCCTCAATACTCAATACCACGAGAGGGTACGGCCTCGTTCCCCCAGTAGCTTTCCTCCATTTCGATAAGCACGGTCTGATACAAAATGAAAATGCGGTACCACTCCTCTTCCACGTCGCTCGTTCAACTGTGGATGGGCGACTCAAACACGACCGTTCCGTAGCGCAACGAGCTTAGGAGGGTCTCCTCCGGTTCAGCGGTATCGAGTCGGGATGTGCGGGATATTGCTATGCAACATCGAAAATTATGGTGGCTGGGAGCTAGGGAACTTCAGCGTAGAGCCCTTTAGACCCGGACTAGAAAGGGTAGTGCGTATCCCCTTATGGGACGCAGTCGGTCACTGTCTTGCAGTGGATTATGGAAATTCATCAGCTGCAACCTATGGCCGACTTCCATATCTGATGGTAGATTTAAGGTATTTTAGGTTGTAAATAAATGTATATACATACAAAAAAAAATTGTCAAATTATGTATTAATTTATACTATATAGAAGATAAATTTATGCATTATAATGTGTGTATAAGGATATATGCGTATACATATGTAACATTGTTACACCAACTAGAGTTATGCATTTTTGTCTAGTATGTAAGCTTGTTCTGAATTAATAAAAAAAATGGATAAAAAAGAAGTGTTTACAAGTAGACAAGGTATGGGTGTTCATTAAACGTCTACATTGTAATACATGCGAAGAGCATGCAATAAAATTGATGCGAGGGTGTTTTTTTCGGGAGCATCAGTGGAATGGACTTCTGCATAATAGATGTAATTAATAGAGCATTTCTCCTGCGAAGGGACAGCAAGTGCATTACCAGAAAGTATTCTTTATGACTTTTTACATAGTGAACTGTGACCCAACAAGTTCAGTATAAGAAGATATACATTTAAGTATGGTGAATACGGTGTTCTATTCGATGTATATAAATTATTATATTTTCACATATCTGGAGAGATAAATAACGTAAGTTAACTTTGTACTTTGTAATGTGCTAATTTTCATAACCCTGCATCAACACTTTAATAATCTGACGCAAAAAATTACACATGTACACGCCTAGATAAGAATTCCATGTCAAATGAACAAGAGAAAACAAAACTTGAGCTTATGGTTAAATCGCGCGGTGATTATTAGATAAAGCGACAGATCGAACCACCAAACTGGCTTAGTTATAATAGGAATTCAAGGGTACACTTTCTCATTAGGATAAGGATAGTGAGCGTAAGCACGTCATTCAAGAACAAAAGAAGAAAACAGCAAATTTCAGAGTAAAGTAGTTTAGTAAAAGTGATTCGCTTAATTTGATTTATAATTTAATATAAATAAAAAAGTGATATACGTATGTAAACTCGTGTGAATTTTGGTGTAACTTAAAACAAAAAGACGGGAATACAATTATTCGGATACATATAAACCTCATCGATTATTCAAGCGTAAACATACTTAAACCTAAAAAGTGGTATGTTATAAAGTGCCATATGCGAACCTCTAGTGTCCATTGCTTTAAACAAGACGTAATTTTTTCTTTAGGAGGCGTTCCAAATCCGCTCCGGTGATTTGAGCATATACATACTCGTATACGGCGCCATAATCACATGGTCAAAAAAAAAAAAAACATCATTTAAGCTACCTAAAAACCTATATTTCCATTTACTCTGGATTTTCTGCAAGAATTGCAGATGAGGATAATCTTCACAGGCAATTCGTGATATAAAATATACCTATCTACATATATACTTATAAATACTTTCTTTATCTAACATTATAATAATAATAATAATATGGGTGGCACTAAAGCCCGTAGAGGACCAGGGCCTAGCTCCTCAACAACCACTCGTGTTGTGCGTGTTATTGTCTTATCACGAGTGAAATGACTGACATCAACAGACATTAAATTCTTTAAAATTACTTATCTTTCTAAATTAACGTTTGTTTACCTATTTTTGTCTAAATTACTAAATAATTAAAGTTCTAAATTACTACTTGGACTACTAAAATTCATATTCACACTTTTTGTTAACAAACCATAAATTTATTTTGGATTAATGTTATTATTTTATTCTAGTCTAAGTTCATTTTTTTATATATATTAATAAAGCTTTTTGAAGTCAAGCTTTTTGTCTCATCGTAATTCGATTATATACATAACTATATATTTGATGTAACGAAGATAGGTTCAGGGGCATTTACAATATATTCTTCTGGGCATTGCTCTTTGGCAGAAAGTAGTTTTTAATCTCAAAAATTAAGTAAAAACACGCGATTCCTAGGATTTCTGCTCTAATGCTTTGGGGAATATATATATATATAGTCCTGTAGGGGTATCAAATCTTGTTTCTCCAACAATATATAGCGATATATGTATTTATGTATAAATGAATTTTAACTCAACTTCGAATTATAGTTAATAAAATTAATTTTGAATAAAAGTTTGTTAAGTGAGGTATACAGCTAAAGTAAAAGTTTCAGGATCTTTAACTTGGGCCATTCAAATATTTTTCGAATGTGCATGGTTGGGAGGGATATGTGAGCCCTAAACTACACCGCGGTGTCTGACTCATTCAAAATAGATCCACGTTATTTATTTCGTATACCTTTATCCTTTTTATTTCCTTCGAGCACATAATTTTTTTGTATAGTTTGGTGACACAGAGCAAGACCCCACCCCAGACTGAAGCAGCCGTCGATTTAGAGTGCTTACCCCACTCTGTATTTGGGAAAATTTTTAATCTCAACCTAGGCCGAACATAACAAAATGGCGCCCAACGCGTGGCCTCTTACTTAGAGAAGTTCCACATACATCTGAATTACAGTTCTTTCGAATCACAATGTTCGTTTAGATTTTTACACAAAACTTGTCGAAATTTCAGTTATTAAATTATAATAAATTTTTGGAACCTTGATCATTGGTTATAGAAGATCTTGTTAAAACGTATTTCTAAAAAATAACAACATTTTTAAATGCTTGTTGAGTGTAGAACTCTGTGTGGTATCCGGAATTAGGAATATGTATGTTTTGTTTACTACATAACCGTCTGATTAATCGTATAGTTGAGAGTATACTCTGATAAAATGAAAACCGTGCAACTTCTGCATTTTTAAAATTCAGTGTCGGTCTTAGGAAAAGGAACTACAGCCCTAAGAGTTCGTTTTTAAGATTATCCTCATATTAAAATCCATTACTATATTTTACGATAAGCTTTCTAAAGTTTATTTTTGACCTTAAGGATCTATTCTTATCTGAGTCAAGTTGCTATTAGAACTTGAACTTTGTTTTTGATGCATACCTGAAGCTTACTTTTCGTGATACTAAATTAAAATCTAAAAATTTAAATAATGTCTCTCAGACGCACACCTCAGAATCCTGCTGAAAATCTTATTAATAGTGATTCTTGTTCATTGTGCTACGAATCATTCACTGATAAAGACATATTAAACATTCTTCGACGTGTCCTGAATGCCAATCTAAACTAACCTTAAAAGATATCTCTAAAATCGGTAAATAAAATCCTCCTCATTCATCAACAGGAGCTATACCGAAAAGTAAAGTTCCCAATACTAGTTTTCAGAAAAAACTTGATATGCAATTACCTTTGAGGCAAAATCCTATTGATTGATCTTTGAATCCATCTCCCGTGGTAACCATACCTTCAGTTCAAAACATAGAAGATTCTTTGCACCGATCTATATCGACGCTACAGGCAGTTAATCAATCCGAATTATTTGAAAATTCGCGATTGGATTCTCAAATAAGACGAAATTTAAATAACGCTCATGACATTCCTTCGAGAACAGCTCAGGAACCTTCACAAGTACAAGATCTAACCAATCAAATTGAAAGTTTGATGGAACAGAAATTTTAACAAAAATTGAATTATATGATGAATCGTCTTGAAGCCATGGTCTTAGACCAGAAGAAGAAAACAGAACAGAACGACCGTGTTTTTGAAAACATTGCAACAAACCAAGAATCTACACCTAACAGCAATATACTGCCTACATATTCTCAACCGCCGCCACCTCAAGTTTACAGTTATAATAATAACACCTTACAAGGTCAGCCAAATAATTTCGTTGCTAGAATTGAAGTATATCGCGTAGCGAATATTCTTCAAAGCTGTAATTTGCGTTTTGATGGCATAAAATCCGATATTTCCGCCGATTAGTTTATCTACAAGATTACTGCTCTTACTAAAGATTGCTTGAATTTTAATCTCTTGTGTGACAATCTCCACCAGAGAATGCTACTGGAGGTACAGGAGGGAAAAAGGGCGCATTAACTAAGAACCTTTATGCTTTGCTTTTCGTCAACGATTTCAAGATTATACATCGGATACCGATATTAAAGAACTTATTTGGAAACGAAAACAAAAAGAAAAATAAACTATTATAACGATGTCATGAAAATGTGCGATAGGCTCAGATATCCTCTACTGGATCATCAACTTGTTAACATATTGCATCGGAACCTTCGTCCAGAAATTACAACAAACTTTTTATATGGGATGGACCGGGCAAAAGAAGGATGAAAAACTGTGATATATATTACGGTGATTGCTACAAACACCAAAAACAGCGCCTATTTGGATGTGGATTTGTCGTTAGAGGCAGGCTTAGGCAAGAAGTCCTATCGTTCAGGTCCGTGAACGAGCGCCTCACGACAATTCGCATCCAGGCTAAATTTGCCAACATAAGCCTTATATGCGCACATGGCCCCACAGAGGAGAAAGATGATGACACCAAAGACAGGTTCTATAAGCTCCTGGACAAAACGTATGAGCAATGCCCTAGCTACGACTTTAAAATTGTCCTTGGCGATTTTAACGCAAAGCTAGGAAGAGAGAACATCTTTGGTAGTACAGTCGGGAAGCACAGCCCACACGACACCACATCCGATAACGGATTTAGGCTGATCGATTTTGCTGCGGGGCGAAATGTTGTAGTAGCCAGTACAAGATTCCCACATCTCGATATTCACAAAGGAACATGGCGATCTCCTGATCAATCAACCGTCAATCAGATTGACCATATTGCGATAGACGCAAGGCACTCCTCCAGTATCATAGATGTCCGAACGTTCCGAGGCGCCAACATTGATTCGGACCACCACCTTGTTGTAGCCAAGGTAAGGCTGAGGATATGCCGAACACCGCCAAGACAAAGAAATCCTGTGAGGAAGTTCAACGTCAGCTGGCTACAATCGCAAGAGATTGCCAAATCCTTTTCCGATCGTGTCTCACTTAACCTCTTAAGAAATCCTACGCCGCCAACATCAAGTATTGAAGACCAGTGGCAGCATTGCCAAAAAGCCATCAGAGATGCCGCCTCTGATGTGCTGGGTTTCAATCCTGACAACGAGTGTCGGCAGGCGAATGCAGCCAAGCAAGAAGCATACAAAGCGGCACTGCAAAGAAGGACAAGAGCTGCTCGGGAGCTCTACTAACAGAAGAGGAGAGACGAACACCGGCTTCTCAGGAGAAAAAAGAAGGAGCATGAGAAGCGCGCGATCGGCAGAATAGAGGGATATTACTGCAGGAATGAGGTGAGGAAGTTTTACCAAAGGGTAAAGTTAACCAGTCAAGGTTATAAAGTCCGAACCGAAGCCTGTAATGTTCCCTTGATCACATCGTAGTAGAGTCACAGTCGATGCTGAGGATATGGAAAAACCATTTCTGCAGACTGTATAACGGCGACGAAGAACCAAATCCCGCTGTCTGGCAGAACGAACCATTCAACCCCAATGAAAGGGACGACAAAGATCAACAATTCCGTCCACCCGACCCGGATGAAGTGAGGATTGCCATATCTAAACTGAAATCCAACAAGGCTGCGGGAGCTGACGGCCTACCCGCCGAGCTTTTTAAAGCCGCAGGCGATGATTTTGTAAGGAGCATGCACCAACTCATCTGTAAAATATGGTCGGAGGAAAACATGCCCGATGAATGGAACCTCAGCATTGTTTGCCCGATCCATAAAAAAGGAGACCCTTTGAACTGCGCCAACTACAGAGGCATCAGTCTCCTAAGTATCGCATATAAAATCTTATCTGCCATACTGTGTGAACGCCTAAAGCCATTCGTCAACAACCTGGTCGGTCCATACCAGTGTGGCTTTAGGACAGGAAAATCCACCATCAACCAAATATTCACACTACGGCAGATTTTGCAGAAAACCCAGGAGCAACAAATCGATACCCACCACCTTTTCATCGATTTTAAGGCCGCGTATGATAGCATCTATAGAGACGAGCTTTACAGAGCAATGTCTAGTTTTGGCATCCCTACCAAACTCGTCCGTTTGTGTAGGATGACGATGGAGAATGCACGCTGCTCCATCAAGGTCGGTAAAAACCTAACCGAGACCTTTGATGTCAAAAAAGGATTCAGACAAGGCGACGCGCTGTCATGCGACTTTTTCAACATCGTTCTTGAACGAACTGTTCAAAACTCGAACGCCAACACCAGAGGAACAATGTTCAAAAACGAACTGTTCAAAACTCGAACGCCAACACCAGAGGAACAATCTTTCAGAAGTCCGTCCAACTACTCGCATGTGCCGACGATATTGACATTATCGGAAGAACGCAGCGTGATGTCAATGGCGCTTTTGTGGGTATTGCAACGGAGGCCGCGAAGATGGGTTTAGCGGTAAACGAGGGTAAGATCAAGTATATGCTGTCAACGGGAAAGGACACCCAACACCGACGTCTCGGTCAGAACGTCACAGCAGACAGATATAACTTTGAGGTAGTCAAAAACTTTGTCTACCTAGGCTATCAATTCAGACAATGACACCAGCGCTGAAATCAAACGAAGAATAACCCTTGCCAATCGCTGCTTCTTTGGGCTAAGAAAGCAACTGGTAAACAAAGCCCTCTCTCGAACAACCAAGATAACGCTTTACAAGACCTTAATCGTCCCAGTCCTGCTATATGGCGCGGAGACATAGACTTTGTCAAAAGCGGATGAAGCTGCCCTTGGTTGCTTCGAGAGGAAAATTCTTCGTGTGATTTTCGGTCCCGTCTGCATAGACGGTGAGTAGAGGAGGAGATATAATGACGAACTATACGGGCTGTTCAGCGACATCGACTTAGCCAGAAGAGTGAAGATCCAAAGACTGAGATGGCTAGGTCATGTAGAGCGGATGGAAACCAATACTCCGGCCCGAAAAGTCTTCGAATCCACCCCCGAGGGACGGCGTAGTAGAGTAAGACCGCGAGTCAGGTGGCGCACGCAAGTGGAAAGGGACCTCAACCAACTATGCGTGCGAAACTGGAGACAGCTAGCTAAAGATCGAGCTGGCTGGAGACGCTTGTTGGTTGAGGCCCAGGTCCACCCCGGACTGTAGCGCCACCTTAAGTAAGTAAGTAAGTTTTTATATGGCATTTGCTTCAGTTGTATAGCTTCGGAATTTTTGTTTCAAAAGAGAAAAAGATATGTAGTTTTCAGCGAAAACTCAATAAAATCCCAATCACATCTCGATGAAATAGTCGTCGAAAGTGATATCCAATTTGATGACTCTAATCAAACTTTGGATATATCTGGTATCTCCACATTCAAATGCTAGAATTGTGATCGTGAAGGACACACATATCTAGATGTTTTGAAAAAAGAACAGTTTTCTGCTATGGTTGTGATGCTCCGGACACATATAAACCTACTTGTTCCAAGTGCTCTCAGAAGGAAGACTTGAAAGCGAACGTGAGGAAATCTAAAATTACTCCAACTCACCCTCGTTTGAATTAAAAGATGAGTTCGGAGGCAATTCAGTCATGAATCCCACTGACCTAAATGAGTCTACCTTAGACAAACCTTTACTCGAAACTTCACCTGAATTACAAATTTTATGTTCAATTACCTGACTTGCCGAAACATGATTCAAAACTCTACCCTCTAGTTCCATACCAACAACGTTTAGATAATAACAACAAGAAAAAATTAATTATTTTCAATCATGTTCAATCATCAATATCCTTTCAAAAATCCAAAGCGATCAACTACTCGATTGAGAACATTTTGGAAAGAAGTTCGATTGTATAGTAAACTTGTAAAGAAATCTATCTCTAGTTTACGAACTGACTCTTCAGATATTCGAATGTACGTAATGCAGGTTTGTTTGATAGCGGTGAATCGATTTCGTGTTTAAGTGGTCAGCTGCAAAAGACTTAATTTCAAAAACCAAATGTTATAACTTTAACACATATGCTACAACGGCCGATGGAAAACAACAACAAATTGAAGGTTGAATAGAAGTCGATGTAACTTTTCGAAACATAATTCCGACTTTGTCAGAAGACATTTATTTAGGCATTCATTTTTGGTCTGCGTTCAATATTGCACCCAAAGTTATAAATGGAACCGTTAGATAACTTAGATCAGCCAAGCAATTCTCACACTATATAAACTGAAGAAAGAAGATGTCTTGATGCCATTATATGCTTGTATCCATCGTACGCTTCCGAAGGTCTCGGAAAAACAAGTCTCATTGAGCACGAAATTGAAATTGAACCAGGTTGTAAACCTATTAAGTAAAGATATATTCCAATATCCCATGCTATAGAAAAACTTCTTCAAATCAATCGAATGCTTTCACTTCGAGTCATTAAAGAATCCGATAGTCCGTGGAGTAGCCCAGTGGTTTTTCTTCAAAAGCCAAATGGAAAAGAGAGAGTTTGTCTAGATTCACGCAAAGTTAATGAAAATGCCACTAAAAGTGCATACCCATTGCCTTTGATAGAATAAACTTTAGGTCGATTGCCTAAGACTAAATTTATATCAAGCATTGACTTAAAAGAGGGCTTTTGGCAAATCCCGCTAAGCGAAAAATCTAGACCAATGACTGCGTTTACCGTCCCAAACTGTCCGCTTTATCAATATAAAGTGATGCCATTCGGGCTTTGCAACGCTCCACAAACTCTTTGTCGCCTTATGGATCATGTGATTCCTCCAGGACTTCGAGCAAAAGCATTTGTCTGAAAGTTTCGAGGAACACCTAGATTTGCTTGTCGATATAGCCCGAAAACTAAGACAAGCTGGGTGGAAGCTGGATTTTAATTTAGAAAACAGTAAATATTGTTTAAAAGAGGCTACATTGCTGGTTATGGTACTCTACGTACAGATCCCGATAAAGTTGAAGCTATTACAAGCTTTCCTGAACCGACAACAGTCCGCCAACTTAGGCGATTTCTTGGAATGGCCGGATGGTATCGACTTTTTATTAACTAATTCGCTGGCATCACCACAACACTTAGCGACCTATTAAAGAAATCAAGATCTTTCAAATGGACTGATAAAGCTCTAAAATCATTTGAAACTCTTAAGAAATTGCTTTCTAGCGCGCCTATACTTGCAAATCCAGATTTTTCTCGTGCGTTCTCAATACACTGTGATGCAATTCAGTTTGACGTTCGTAGGGTCCTCGTTCAAACAAACGCAGATGGTTATGAAATCCCTATCGCTATACTTTTCTCACAAGCTCAACTCGGCTCAGAGAAAGTATAGCGTAACTGAGCCTGAGTATAGCTGCAATGCTTAGTTTGAAAAAATTTCGACAAAACGTAGAAGGACAACGTTTTACAATCATAACCGACCACGCTAGCTTGTAATGGCTAATGCGGCTAAGGGATCTTTCTGGCCGTTTAGCGAGATGGTCACTTTGATTTTTCAATTGAACATCGATGTGGTTCCGAAAACGTTGGACCTGATACATTGTCCCGAGCGAAAATTACGTCTCCGCAATTGTTTCTGTCGACACTGGAATCGATTTAGAGTATGAACATTTCAACTCCGATGAATATCGAAAACTAAGATTAAATATCCTTGAAAACGGATGAAAACTTCCGAATCTTAAAGTAATTGATAACTATGTCTATCGTCGATCAGATCCTTTAATAGATTCTGAAAATGAATCTACACTGTGGAAGTTGTGGATACCATCCCAAATGGCTAATGATTTGATCAACCGATTTCAAAGTCCATCTATTCATAATCATGCCAGCATTCACAAATTGCTAGAGCAATTAAAAAGGCATTTTCATTGGCCAAAAATGGTTACGGATGTTAAAAATTTTGTGAATAGATGTGAGACTTGTAAACAGTCTTTTTTTCAAAATTCCCTCTCATACCTATTAAAAAATTACCTCTACAAAAATCATTGAATATCTGCAACAGAACGTTTTTAGTATTTTTGGAGTTCCAGAAGATGTACTAACAGACAATGGATCCCAATTTAAGTGATATTTTCAACAACTTTCTTAAATACCATCCATATATAGTGTTATATTCTCCACAAAGCAATTCACCTGAAAGAGTCAGTCGTTCAATTATTGCTGGTATTCGATCCTACTTAGGTAACGAACAGACACGTTGGGATGACCACCTCGCCCTAATTGCATCCGCTCTTCGAAGCTCATATCATCAATCGCTTCGGTTTTCTCCTTAATTCACCCTGTTCGGCCAAGAAATGGTGACTCACGCTTCTTCATACAAACTGTGGAGATAGCTAAATAATTTGGAATCTGGAGAAGTTATTCTCGGACCGACTCCAGACTATAAGAGAAGGCGTGCAAGCTAACATCCAAAGAGCCTATGAAAATAGCGTTTATACTCGTAGTACCGAAACACAATTCAACCCAGGACAGACTGTATTTCGGCGAAATTTTGCCCAAAGCGATGCCACGAAAAAGTTCAACGGTAAATTGGCAACAAAATTCGTTAAGTGTATAGTAGTCCGAAAGGTTGGCAACACTTCTTACTAACTACAAGATGCTAATGGTAAAACCGCAGTATACTATACCAAAGATATCCGAATGTAACATTCCAGCCTTTGGGATTTACATATGTACTAACTTGTGTTACTTGTGCTACTTTTCATAACCCTGCATCAACACTTTAATAATCTGACGCAAAAAATTACACCCATTATTTTGTCTTATGTACATACATGCATACACATGTACACGCCTAGATAAGAATTCCATGTCAAGTGAACAAGAGAAAACAAAATTAGAGCTTACGGTTAAATCGCGTGGTGATTATTAGACAGCGAGAGATCGAACCACCAAACTGGCTTAGTTAATATATAATAGAAATAATAGAAATTCAAGGGCACACTCGCTCATTTCGATAAGGATCGTGAGCATAAGCACATCATTCAAGAACAAAAGAAGAAAACACCAAATTTCTGAGAAAAGTCGATTAGTAAAAGTGAATCGCTTAATTTGATTTAATATAAATAAAAAAGTGATCTACGTATGTAAACTCGTGTGAATTTTGGTGTAACTTATATATTTATTTTATTAGTAATTTATAATTATTTTTTTTATATTTATTATATAATTATTCGGATACATATAAACCTCATCGATTATTCAAGTGTAAACATATTTAAACCTAAAAAGCGAACCTCTAGTGTCTATTGCTTTAAACAAGACGTAATTTTTCTTTAGGAGGCGCTCCAACTCCGCTCCCATGATTTGAGCATATACCTATGTCGCGCCATAATCACATGGTCAAAAAAAACACATCATTTAAGCTACCTAAAAATTATAATTATAATAATAATATGGGTGACACTAAAGCCCGTAGAGGGCCAGGGCCTAGCTTCTCAGCAACCACTCGTGTTGTGCGTGTTATTGTTTTATCACTAGTGAAAATGACTGACATCAACTGACATTAAATTCTTTAAAATTATTTATCTTTCTAAATTAACATTCGTTTACCTATTTTTGTCTAAATTACTAAATAATTAAAGTTCTAAATTTCACTAAAATTCATATTCACACTTTTTGTTAACATACCATACATTTTTTTTTGGAGTAATGTTATTATTTTATTCTAAAGTTCAATTTTTTATATATATTAATACCCGAGCGTACAATCAAAAAGAAAAGCCTTTTGAAGTCAAGCTTTTTGTCTCATCGTAATTCGATTATATATATAACCATATATTTGATGAAACGAAGATAGGTTCAGGGGCATATATAATATATTCTTCTGGGCATTGCTCTTTGGCAGAAAGTACCTTAGTAGCGTCTTGAAAGCTTCCATGGCTGTGCTGATTCTTGCGATTGCTTCTACTTGGTTGCAGATTAGGTCTTCCAACATTTAGGGGTAGCTGGCAAGAGTGTTGGCGATTGATCATATTTCATTACACCGATATCTAAAGTTCTTGCGGCGGCATGGACAATTTTGATAGATTTGGTCAGATGAGTAGGGAAAACTCTGCCGATTGCTTGATAAGGATATGCGTAGACGACACTTGATATTTAACTAACTAACACTTAACTCAAAAAGTTTACCTCCTCTGCTCCGACAAAGGGGCCAGCACTCATGAAGTTCAGCAGCGAAATACCTAGGTTCTGCTCAAGCTGCTTAAATGGGGAGGCCCCACAGCGCCTCGTTCGTGGAGAGCAGTCGCTATCCGTGGGATAGATAACTTCATAGCAACGGCTAAGTGATTCCCGGAGTAGGAGTTATTTCTCTCCGAGTGTAATTGGATAACCTTTATTGACTACGAAAGGGAAAGGGAATTTTTCGGTGGTCTATCTCTTTTCTCTACTCTCACCAAACACAATTCAATTTAATTTACATATCTATGTAAACTTTCACTGGCAAATCCATTAGTGTACAAATAATCTCTTTACGTTATCTTAGAGAAAAGTTATAACATTATTACAAATCAAAACATATAGCATTTGCATTGTAGTGCGAATACGATGAGTAGACGAGTAGATAAGTAGAATAAGATGAGTTGCAAATGCATTATTAGAATAAGTCGAAAGACATAGTTTAAGATTAAGTTTAGCTAAGAGTGCCCGCCTAGGAAGTAGTAAGTAAGTTAGAAGTAGTAACAATGTTCGGCCAACCAGTTTTAAGCATTTTTGTCTAGTATTTAAGTGTTTGTTATGAATTAAGTAAATAAAAATGAACTAAAATGAAAAATGAATAATGAGTAGAGACCATTTCCACAATCAATGCCTAAGCGGCGTTCGTGTTTATGGGTGTTCATTCTATGGGTATGCATGTATCCTGTGTAAAAAATAAACGAACGTTTACACCCGATGAGACAAGAGAAACTCGAGGCTGTATAGCCGGTTGCGGGAGAGTGGTTAAAAAAGAGTATGTGTATATGAGCAGAAAGAGTGTGCAGGTAAACATGGTATAAGTGTCAATAAAAGTTCTCTTTTATCTGATAGCTAATGGCGTCAGTTCATAAATTTCGAGTGCTACAGCCCGATGCGGACTGGCGCAACCACTACGAAAAATTAAGATAAATGTACAGCGATGCGCCTTTGTCCAAACAAGCAGAGATAGCAATATAAAAAGACAACAGCATGGTAGTACTTATGTATGTAAAAAATAATATAACGTTTTCAACGATGAGACAATGGAAACTCGAGGTTTTATAGTCGGTAGCAGGAGAATAGCTCAAAAAGAGTATGCAGCAAAGAGAATAACACAACGGAGGTAACTGTATCAAAACTAAGGGAACGTTTTCACCTGATGCTATAGACGGTAGCCGGAGAATGGCTGAAAAAGAGTATGTACCGAAGAGAATAACACAATGGAGGTAACTGTGTAAAAAGTAAGCAAACGTTTTTACCTGATGATGTAGACGGTAGCCGGAGAATAGCTTAAAAAGAGAATATATGCATATGAGCAGTAAGAGTGTGTACAGGTAAACATGGTATGAGTGTCAATTTAATGTTTTCACTTCCTATAGAAATATTAGCAAAATTGCAAATTAGACAACAAAATGAGTTAATTAAATCTTCTAGATGCCTATATGGTACGCACGAAGAGTACACAATAAAACTGATGATAGGGGTTGCTTCGAACGCAATAATGTAATGGACTTTTTCTTAAGAGATTCAATTAATAAAGCATTACTCTTGAATTCAAAAGGTATATAGGATGCATTGAAGAAATTCTCTATAAATATGCTTTCCAATCAGTCTTGAAGCAGTTTTGAAACTGCAATGAGTAATTGTCAGTGTAAAATTCTCTGAGTTTCATAGTGCACTGTGTTTTGTGGCCCAACAGTATAAAGTATAAAGGTATAAAAGTATACAAGAGAAGAAGTATAGAAGAAAGCTTTAAACAAAACTAAATACAAAAAGAAATTAGAGTTGAAAATTCGTCCGCAAAAAAGGTATGCGACATTTAAAAAAAAGAAGCAAAACGATTTTGTACAATAAAATTAACACATTGGACATATACTTGGACAGTCTGTGTCTATTCTGTATCTATATTTAACCATTCTTCTTGTGAGCTATTTTAATTGATTTTTGTTGCTAAAACTACGATCACTGTACTTCTATAAAAGAGAAATCAGATTCAATGTATACATGTATCTGCTACGAAATTTTCGAATCTACCTAAGGCATTTGAGTGGCTTATGTCTATTTGTAAATTTTGTTTACATATCTATGTCGAACTTTCATCGACAAATCCATTGGTGTATATTTTATCTCTGTACGTTATCTTAGAGAAAAGTTATAAAATTATTACAACACAAAACATATATTATTTGCCTTGTATTGCGAATACGATGAGTGGATCCCATTGCCCCTATCGGTGCCCAAGCGGCGTTCGGATTTACGCATGTTGATTCTGTAGGTATACATGTATACATATATGTACGAGTGTATTCATACTATTTGAGCTATTCTATACTTGAACAGTAAGTTTTTGAAAAGAATTTTTAAATTCTACGAATCCAGCAATTCTACCATGGCACTTAGTTTTTTTTAAAAGTAGGAGTGCGAATGGTTTTGCTTGGAAATTTATGTGATGTAAAGCAGCTCAGTAGAACAAGCTTACTGGCTAAAGCTTTGAGACCTAATGTTATTGAAGCGATTTTTACAACAGGACCAAGCACAGATGAGAATGTATTTATTCAACGAATACCGATAACACCTTCGGACTTAACTATCAAATCAGTGAAACTGCTATTGATTTAAGTAATGAGTGTTTTTCGCATGGACAGTTTTACGTAGTCTGTTCATGAGCAAATAGGCAGGGAAATTTAACTTGCATCGTACAACCGCAAATGTTGTATACAAAGAACTACTTAAGCTGCAAAAATATCATTATGTAGGTTATGTAGGTATTGCTGAAGTACGCAAATGCATATATAGGTAGGTAGTTAGGTGGGTAGGTTGGGTGACTGCATGACTGATATGGAAGTCATGCTCACTTACACCATCCGGTCCATTGTGCTGTCACGTTCGGGTTAGTGTCCAAAACCTTTTTACCCGTTGACCTTGTAGTCCTCCAAACTTGAGATTTTGTATTTCTCTTGGGATTTGTTGGCTATGTGTGATTTCTTCAGACCTCTTTTATAGCCATTTAGATGCTTTCAGAAAATTTTGTATACTTCAATTCATGAAAGGTAAATTTTACAATGAACCTAATATAACACTAAAAATTACTTTAAGTTACGCATCGCAATCTGCGTCATAACTCAATTTTTGAAACAGAAATAATCCAAGAGATATATACTATGTTTGTGCATAGACCAGAAGAATTATTGGTAACATTGGTTGCTTCCGTGTGAAGTTGTAGGAAGTACACAATTATTATGTTTGTATGCACATATTAAGATTCCTGTTTCTAGTTATATTGATACATCGTCGAAAAGTAGAATTTTAAAAAGTAACCCGGTAGGAATCGCCTTATATGGACGCCACGCCAAAGATAGATACTTCAACTATTTGTTACTATGCAGAAACAATATTCATACATTTATTTTAAGGCATATATTTAAGGCGATTTAAGGCGGGCGAAGCAAGGCGATTATGGGTCAGCTAGTTTATATATAAATAGGTGTCTCCGATTTTTGTGGTACGCTTATACGCCGTTCTACTCAACCGAATGGCATAATACTTACACCACTGGAAAGGTAAGTATCATGGCGTAACTATATATTAATTTTCAATGTATATTAGTCTCTCATTCCTCTTAATAATAAAATTTGCTCTTAACTTTTACTCTAATTGTGAAATCCGACATAATGAACAACTTTCAGTTGTAATTGCGTGGTTAGATTTGAATATTCATGGTTGTTGTTTTAGCCTCTTCAGTGCTTCCATATCTGAGTTAATTCACACAGGAATACACAATCACGCCACGCAACACACCCTCTATCTTGGATGAGTGCGGGTGCTGGTGATAATGGGACCAGGCAAGCAGATTGGGAGTATCAATTTTAATGAAAGAATAATTAAAAATATTCACCCTATGAGAGAAGGAAAGTGGATTCTGTATAGTCGGTAACTGGAGAATGACTTAATTGAGAAAAGCTATCGACGAAAACTTATGCAAGTTCGTTTGCATTTTGGTTATTAGTTTTATTTTTGCTTTATTATATTGACTTCGTTGCTTGGCGGGTACCTGACATAACGTTTGACAACTGCTGGCGAGGCAGGCGAGGGTTGACGATTGATGTCCAGTTGACATATGCAATTATTTGCAAATTTGAAATGATTTAATTAAGTCCACTAGATGACAATGGGCTATGTAATACTTGCAAAGAGCATGCAATGAAATTTATGCGAGGGTTGTTTTCTTGCGAAGGGACAATAAGCGCATTACCACCACGTATTCTCTATCCTTGCAATCTGCAATGAGTAATAGTCAGTGTAAAATTCTCTAAGTGTTGAGGACATATTCAATCTCAGTTCAAAAAACAAAATATTGTCGGCCTCCCCTTTTGCAAAGTGAACTGTGGCGCAACAAGTTCAATATAAATAGGAATACATTTAAGTATTTTGAATGCGGTGTTCTATTCGACATAATAGAATGTACATACATTATTATATTTTCACATTGTACTTGTAAAATTATGTTATTATGCTTTATTCATTTATTCATATAGTTTTCTATATACTTGATATTTAGATATGGATTTATGTAGACCTTCGTACTCACAAACATATGGTTTATGATATAAAAGTTTGAGAGTGAGCTCCAAATCAAGTTGTAAAGACGTGGTTAGGCTTGGAATATGGTTGTTCTTTCATTTGTTGAGTCCTCAGTAGCGTTTTGAGACTTCCATCGCTGTTTCTTGCGATCGCTTCAACTTGGTTACGGATTAGGTATTTCAATATTTAGGGGTAGCTTATGTGGCTGGAGTGTTGGCGATTGATGATACTTCATTACAGCGATATCTAAAGTACTAGAGGTGGGGACAATTTTGATAGATTTGGTCGGATGAGTAGGGCAGGGATTTTGCTCGATAAGTGTACAGATTTGGGAGCATTTGCTGTTTTTTTTTTGCAAATGCTTAGATGGTACCACGTACACTTGACACTTATTTAACTAACACATAACTTAAAAAGTTTACTTCGTCTGCTCCGGCAAAGGGACCAACACTCATTAAGTCCAGCAGCTTAATAACTGGGTTGTAAGCAAGCTGCATAGATTGGAAGGAGGAGGATGCCACACAGCGCCTCGTAGAACGCATGCATACTTCGGGAGTCATTAATGCAAAAATTTGAGTGACTCAATGGCACCAACTAAATAACTTTGTAGTAACGGCTAACTGGTTCCCGGAGTAGGAGTTATTACTTTCCGAGTGAGACCCGAAATTCTTGATTGGATAACCTTGATTGACTGCGAAAGAGATGTACAGATATTCCGTCCTGATTTCTGAACCCAGTCGAGCTTCTAAGCCATCAAAACCATACGCTGCAAGTTCCTCACATGAACACCTACGATATGACAGGAAGGAGGCCACGCAACGTCTATTTCGACGATGCGGGTACGGGTGACAATAGCGCAGGCAGGCAGAGTGGGTGTATCACTTTGAATGGAATAATTCAAATTATACAATAAATGGGCTGTAGCGCCACCCTTATTATTATTATTATGGCTTACTTCTATAAAAGAGAAATCAGATTCGATGTATACATATAAATAGATCTGCCACGAAATTTCCGAATCTACCTAACGGATTTGAGTGCGGACTTTTTGCTTACTACAACTTAAGTTTCTTTTACAAAAAAAAACCTTTTAAATAAACAAAAGAAATTGTTTCGGTGGTTAATTTATATTTTTCTTTATTCTCACCAAACACAATTAAGTTTAAGTTACATATCTATGTCGAACTTTCATTGACAGGTCCATTGGAGTACACTATTATCTCTGTACGTTATCTTAGAGAAAAGTTATAACATTATTACAACACAAAACATATATTATTTGCACTGTAGTGCGAATACGATATGTGGAGACCATTCCCACTATCGGTGCCCAAGGGGCGTTCGTGTTTAGCGTGTTCTTTCTGTGGGTATGCATGCATACATAAATGTACGCGTGCATTCATACTACTTGAGCTATTCTATACTTGAACAAGGTGGTGCCATGAACATTTTTTAGGTCGTATTGGGAATCGAATCCAGACACCGAGGTTCAAGTGCGTTATGGGTGATGGCGTCAGTTCTTAAATTCCAAGTGCCACAGACAGATGCTTACTGGCACAACCACGAGGAATAATGGTGGAGAGTTGTACAGAGACGCGTTTTTGTGCGTACAAACAGAGATAATAAAGAGAATAATGCAACAACAAAAATCGCGATAGCACGATAGTACCTGTGTAAAAAATTACCGAACGTTTTCACCCGATGATACAATAGATACTCCAGGTTGTATAGTCGGTATTTGGAGAGTGACTCCAAAAGAGACTGTACATATGAGCAGAAAGAGTGTGCAGGTAAACTAGTATAAGTGTCCATAAAAGTTCTCTTTCAAGTGCCACAGCCCGATGCGGACTTGCAGAACCACGACAATATATGGAAGAGAATTGTACAGACCGCGTCTTTGTCCACACAGCGCGGTAGTACATATGTAAAAAAATAAAATAACGTTTTCACCCGATCAGACAATGGAAACTCGGGGTTGAATAGTCGGTAGCCGGAGAATGGCTCAAAAAGAGTATGTAGCGAAGAGAATAACACAACGGAGGTAACTGTGTAAAAAGTAAGCGAACGTTTTTACCTAATGATGAAGACGGTAGCCGGAGAATAGCTTAAAAAGAGAATATATACATATGGGCAAAAAGAGTGTGTACAAGTTAACATGGTATGAATGTCAATTTAATGTTTTGAATATTAGCAAAATGAGTTAATTAAGTCCTCTACGTAGTACGTGCGAAGAGCCCGCAGTAAAATTGATGCGAAGGTTGTTTCCAGCGCAATAATGTAATTAACATTTTCTTAAGAGATTCAATAAATAAAGCATTACTCTTGCATGCGAAAGGGATAATAAGTGTAAAGTATTCTCTATGACTATGCTTCCTTCCAATCAGGCTTGGAGCATTTTTGAAACTGCAATGAGTGATAGTCAGTGTAAAATTTTATAAGCCAGCGGTGGCATTTTAAACCCAGTTAAAAAAAATGATCGCCCTTTCCTTTTCATAGTAAACTGTGTTTTGAGGCCCAACAGTTCAGAATATAGGTATAAAAGTATAAAAGAGAGAGTGTTTTGTTATATACATAACAAAATTACATCAATTATAATCTATGTATAAAAAAACGTTCCCAATACGACCAAATATAATTTTCACGGCTTTTTCACCTCTTTCGAGTCAATGACAATGCTCCAAGAGTATAACTGTCTAGAAAAAAACTTCATAAATTTGGACGTTTGGAGTCGGCATAAAACTGTAGATCCCTTCCACTCGTGGGAGAACAATAGATACGAGCACCTTTAACTGAAAAGTTATAAAATACTTTTTGGGGTAAGAATATTAAGAAAAAAAATGGAGTTATTTAGTCTTTCGTGTCTACTATATAATTCAATTACTTTTATTTTAATAAAATATACTTTAAACTAAAAAAATACAAAAATAAACTTGAGGGGAAAATTCGCCCGCAAAAAAAGTATTCGACAAAATATTTAGCTTCCCTGTTTTTAAAATTATTTAATGAAAGAACAGTTCGTTTTTCATATGATTATGCTTGGAAAGCTGTTCAAATCACAATATTTCTTTGACCAAGTAGAAAAATTCGGTTGAAAACAAGCTAAGATCAGGACACCCAAGAAAATTGACCGATGAGAGATGGATCGTTCGAGAGGTTAGGAAAAATCCAATAGCAAATGCTTCGTTGCTGGCAAAAAATACGGAGCATTTTCTAGTTATTAAAGTTACACCAGACCATCAGAAATGTCCTTAGAAGCAATGACTTCCATGCAAGATCACTTAAAAGGAAGCCATTTATTTCAAAGAAGAACAGGAAAGAAAGGTTTGAATTCGCATGTTAACCAGCCTCTGGAGTTGTGGTTCACTGCGTTGTTTGCAGATGACAGCAAATACAATCTTTTTGGGTGCGACGGCAAAGTTCTTGTGTATAGAAAATCAAATACCGAGCATCATGAAAGAAATGTAGTACCCACAGTAAAACACGATTGGAATTAAAAATAGCTCACACGGAGTGGAGCGGAGCTGTTATGGTACGAGGGGTATGGCGGCATCTGGTGTTGGAAATCTGACATTTATTGATGGAATAATGAACCACATTACTTACATTGATCTATTGAAGCAGAATCTACGGGAATGTGTTGTGAAAATTGGTCAGGGGGAAATCTGACGTTTATTGATAGAATAATGAACCACATTACTTACATTGATCTATTGTAGCAGAATCTACGGGAATGTGTTGAGAAAATTTGTCAGGGAAAAATTATGTTTTTTTATGAGAAGAGGCTTTGGCTACTGTATAACTGTTCCAATGTTCTTAAAACGCTTGCCCAATCACCGGATCGTAATCGCATTGAGCGTGTTTGGAATCATTTAGAGATAAAATAGAAACTACGTTTATGCAACAAAAAACAATTAAAAATAGCTCACAAGCAGAATGGTTAAATATAGATCCAGAATATACACAGACAGTCCAAGTCCATGCCCAATCGCTTAAAAGAAGTTATACACCAAAGAGGAAGAGTAACAAGGTGTTAATTTGACTGAACAACATCGTTCTTCCTTTCTTTTTTTTGAATGTCTCATATCTTTTTTGCGGACGAATTTTCCGCTCTACTTTTTTTTATCACTGTACTTCTGTAAAAGAGAAGTCAGATTCGATGTATACATGTATCTATGCCAATAAAAATTTCCGAATCTACCAAACGGAAAATTTAACACAAACACATTATACAATATGCAGACAAATAGCGACTATAACTAGGTAGATACAGAGTCATACTAAAAGTAAATACAGTATTCTGTTCAAAAGTAAATACAAACATTTTTTTTCTATTTTGTTCTCAAAACAATTGGTCATTTTTATTTTATTTAATTTTTTTAACGATTGATTTCAGTTTCACGTGTCTTACATAATAGGTCAACTAATGGCAAGCATCAAGGTATGAATTAAATTGCTACAAATGTTGAAATAAGCATATATGTATATATCTTAAAGAACAAATTCTAAAATCAGTGGATTACGTATAAACGATTCATATAAACTATGTTAGACTGTAAATAATATCTATAGTAATATTGGTTGCCTAAGAGAATTAAAACTGACTGTATGAGGACTGAGAAAGGAATATTAAAATAGAAATATGTTAAATAAATCAAGCAAATGGGTAGTTAACTGAGAATCCGTCTAACAAGTATCAGGAGCAAACACAGCATGAGAATCAGCCAACTTAGCTCTTCGGGTTACCCTATGTCTAGGTCTTGGTACAGGATTCCTATTCAATTTTCTTTTTTCGTATAATGCCGGCTAGTAGTAAATAGCTGAAGGTATAGTGATGATAATAGTGGTTGTTAGCGGAATTGGCAAAATTATTCGACCGTGCGAGTTATAGTATTACCCCAATATAATGACAAAGCATACCAAGTGTATTTGCTATCGTCATTCGGTATAGTTTACAATCCAAAAACCTTTGTCATCACAAAATTCGATTTCAATCATAAAAGTTATATGTAAACAAAATTTGATCTCGATCATAAGAGTTCTATGTAAACAACCTCAGCTCTTGATCATTTAATTCTAATGATTCAATATAAACAATTAATCATGTATGATGCGTTCCATAAGGAATGATCATAAACACTTTGAAATTATTGAATCGATACATGTTAGATATTAAGCCTATAGAGATCTCTCCACCCTAACTAGTTTAATTGTTCAGTTGGTGTCACTGCGTATGGTTGAAGATTTTGCCCAACCAGTGGTAATGGATCGAAAGCTTTTTAAATATATACATATGAAACAACGTTTTTAAAGAATAATAAAAGGAAATAGTTGGTTTTGTTTTAACTTAAAAATTTCATTGTCAAATTTGGTGCAGTCGGTAGGATCTCACTAAAATATTAACGCAAATTAATTGAGAGATGAAGTCCAGTGATACGAACCAACAATTTTTATTGTGAAAACTAATAACACCGAAGTGTTTTAGCGAACAATTTAAAAATTCATGTTTTTTTTTCTAAAGTTTTCAAGTAATAATTCACGAATTCTCGTAGAGAGATTAGAAAATGAAAATATATAGAATATATATAGAAAGTGTCTACGAAAAAGGCAATAAAAGAAAAATCAGTGGATAAATAATAGAAGAACATACTTTAAAAAAAAGGTAATAATAAAAATTACTCAACCAGCAGTAGATCAAAATGCGCCATTGGCTAGATTGGAAAAACATCCAACATTCTCATGACGTCCAGATGAAGACGTCATCTCGTTCATCGAATATATAGATTATGTGGTTGCATGCATAATTGTGAAAAATCAGCCGTTGGCAATTCTAACAAGCAAAACAAAATCCAAGGAGCGGCGATTAATACATTGCGGAGAATTATAACGTATAACAACCTGGCCAACTATAAAAGAAGCATTAATCCAGGATTTCGGAGTTCATGAAACATATGAAAAAATTCTGCAAGACCTTCATATGATCAATAGCAGTGATGCTCTATTTAAACTCAATAAAAAAATTATTGAGTTATATTTATATTCCTCTAAATAATTAAAACATTGTAATGAAAAAATTTTTAAACAATCTTAATGCCAATCAAGTATCCGTCACTAAAGCACAAAATATTCAAAATAATAGCGTTAGCTTTTGCGTCGTCGTTCGGCTAGACTCGTGGCAAATCTATTATCAACATAATAATGTGCGGTAGTGAATAGACGTTTTTGTGTTGAACTCCCCGACATTTGCATTTTATTTGAAGCTGTACTCATTTTTATAACACAAAACTTGGTCCAACGCATTATCAATAGCCACTTAAACAAAATTGGAACTAAAATTGTTATTACCAGTCTGCTTTTAAGTGATGATTTCCATTTTAAATCCTGTACAACGAAAAACTACATACATACATTCGCAAAATGAGTACTGCATCCAGACCCCTGCCAAACTCACCAGCTGTCGCCAACACCTTCAACTCGGATTTCTGTCTTCAAAAGCTCGAAAAGCGATTAGAAAAACATAGAACATCTTGTGATGAGAATAAAAACGGAAATTAATAATTTTCGCAATGAGTTTCGCGCAAAACTCGAAGGAATTGAGAAATGCTGTTCGTCACAGCTGGAATCAGAAATGTCTGTAGCAACAACGCCAAGAGAAGAGCTACTTCTGCTACGCAAACAAATTAATGCTTTGTGGCGGAAGGAGGTTTCAACTGAAGCTGTTCTCTTCGGCATTCCCGAATTCTTGGAATTGACTCCGACATCAGCTGTTTTATTACACTATTATATTTGTTTAACGTGCTTAATTTTAATAATTTCAATAATTCTTAAATTCGATTTATTTTGTGCGTTCTGTGATCGTTCTTTCGTCCCCTCTCTAGAATTTTGCGCTCTACCTAAAAATAATCACCCTGAGTAGTGTACCAGCTGGTGTAGAATCCACTGTCTAAGCTGCTAATGGATGCCTGTATGAAATAGTTAGAGTGTTTAGATCGCAGAGTGTGGTGATACACTTTTGTCATATAAACGCCCAGAGTCTAGAGCTTAAGCTTGATGAATTCCGGCACAACTTTGTAAATCCCGCATTGACATTATTTGTATTTCTGAAACATGGTTCTCTCCAGATGTTAGCGACCGAACGAATATTATAATCTCGCTGGCTATAGGCTATACCGTGTAGATAAAACAGAACGCACTGAAGGCGGAGTAGCAATCTTCGTGCGCGAATCATTAAGGTGTAAAATAGTATATCAATAAACCAACGAGTTTCCAATCGAATTTATGTTTATTGAGATTGCATGCAATGTCGAAAAACTAGTTCTTGGTGCAGTTTATAGGCAGAGCTTACGTGCACTACCTCGAACATTGTACTTTGCGGCGATCTGAACTGCAATTTGCTGGACAAATCCGAATCAGCGAATTTGATTGATACCATGAAATCTCCAAGTCTGTCTGCAGTTAACTTTACTACCCCCACACATTTCGCCAAACATTCTTGTACTCTGTTAGATGTCTTTTTTGTTTTCGTTTCAACTATGTTTAAGTCAATATCGTCCATAAATTTATGGATTTCAAAAGTTTGAAACACGAAGATCTGCTCTCCGATGTAAATCGAATTCCATGGGATCAAATCCATCGCATACAGTCTGTTCATGAGAAAGTACCATTTTTCCAACAACAAGTATCCCTCCAAGCATGTCCCTTTAAAAACTATAGCTCGTAAATCTCTTTCCCCTCCATGGCTGAACTCAGAAATTCTGGCTCTCATGCAAAAACGTAATGTCGCTTATCTGAAAGGGAAAAAGTATCGCATTGATGAGTTTCTGACTACCTTTCGGTACTTACGTAACAGAATTGTTTATAAAGTAAGTGCAGCTAAATCCACTTATTATAGCAGCAAGCTGAACTTATTTGCTTCATGTAACTCATTATGGAAACAGCTCCGCAATCTTGGTATCTGTAAGGACAGCCCTAGAATCGCTGATGATCTTGACTGCGATAAGCTGAATGCTAATTTTATCACTGCCTCGGGGGCCCCATCAGCTGATCATCCTATTGAGCTAAGTGAAACCTCAAATCGGGAGGTTTGTTTTCGTTTCCGTAGAGTATATCCAGAAGATGTTTTTGAAGCCATTATCTATTAAATCTAATGCCACTGGTCTCGATAATCTAAACCCTAAATTTATTAAACTTTTACTGCCATTCACGCTAAAATATATTACGCATATCTTTTGAAGAAATCCGACAAGTTTTGGATGATAATAAGTCCACATTTTTAACACTCCTTGACTTCTCTAAGACATTTGACACAGTCAACCATTTTATCGTGTGCAGAAAGTTGGGGGATAACTTCATGTTTACTTCTTTATCTATTAAACTCATCTCATCGTATCATAGTGGAAGGCAGCAATGCGTAATCGCTGGTGATAGATCTTCAAGTTTTATTAACGTGGTAAGTGGAGTTCCGCAAGGGTCTATTCTTGGGCCCACGTTATTTTCACTATATGTAAATGACTGCAAAATGCACATGTATGCCGACAACGTTCAACTTTTTCTAAGTCGACCGCTTAATGAACTTGGCTTATACTATACTTATGCGACATATTAAGAGTATAAACAGGGAGATTATAAGTTAAAACTCTAGGTCTTTTATTAAAAAAATATTTTTTAATTTTGAGGAGAAGCCTCTTCCTTTATTGATCGTCAAAAATGAACTGAACTAAAACCATTTCGATGACTTAATTCTATTCCCTACTGCCATTGGTCATTTTGGTGCTTCAGCGAATTATGATTTCTGGAGGAAGTAATTCCGATAAACATTTGGACATGTTGATTTCAGATCGAGATGTTGGTCATTGGGTTCCGGAGTGAAACGATTGTTTATTGGATGGGAAGAAATATCACTTGGAATTGTTCTGAATCCGGCATATGAGTTGATGTTATTCCAAATCAGCATGTTTGTCTTTAACTCCTCAGTCTTTAATTGCGAGGCATCGTCGTCTGCGAATAATTAGAAGAATGGGACCTGACTGACGCGTGAAACTCAGGTTGGTGAATTTTGGGGAGTTGATGGTTGTTCAAGACGTGGTGCTTCGTTTTGATGAACATCAGCATTTGCAATATCTTGAAGCTCTTCTGGAATGGTTGGTATCGTTTCTGCGTGTGTTACTCTGTACCACTTGAAGGCAAATATGGTGAAAAGAATAACAGCGATTGATGTTACCGAAAACCCTGTAATTGTGAAATCTTTTTCATTTAGGGATTTGATGATTCTCGTGTTGTTGACATTCAATTCTTTTACCATTTTTTTTTTTTTCATGTACTTTTATTTCATTTATTTCATTAATTTCATTAATATTTCATTAATTTATGTGGACTTACTTGCTAGACAAAAGTACTTAAAACTAGCTTAACTAAATTAAGAATTTATAAATGTTCTTAATACTAACCTACTGACCCTATGCGGGTACTCTAAGCTAATCTAATCTACTTTATAAATGTGCCTTTCGGCTTAATCTATGTTTTTTTTTTTAGTCTTTAGGCAATCTTTTAATAAAACTTTTCATTTGCCAAGAAAATTTTCAAAAAACTTGGCTAAACTAAACTTACTTACTTAAGTACTTAAACTACCTTATACTTACTTACCCTAACATAAAACTTAAGACTATCTTAACTATGCCCGTAACAGTACGGACACGTGCACCAGGGCGTATATTTTAAGTATATGCCTAACATATATATTCTATACGCCGTGGTGCACCTTTTTTTTTTTTCTTATTAGATTTTTTTATTTTTTTTTCTGGGTGGAATTTTTAGTTTTTTAATTTTTTTGGATTTTTTGTTTTTTAATGTTTTTGGATTTATTGTCTTTTTTTTTCTTCATAGCTGCCTTAAGCCTATGTAAGTTGGCCACCATGGTCAACTATCTGGTCATCTAGAAAAGCCAGCGGTGGCGGAGACTGGTTTTGGTGTAACCACCAGTAAAATTGCCGTTCTTTGGCAGACTCTTTTCTGTCACGAGCGGGGATCGCTCTACTGAACCGAAGAAGATCCTCGTGGGTGCGAGCGACATCCGGTTCGTATTGGAGTCCACTGTTCGGCGTACGACATGGAAGATAACAGGGCATCCGTCTGTATTAGGCCAATCGTGTCTAAATAAAGGAATGCTTCGGGAGGAATAAAGCCGTTAAGGCGCACCCTTTCATGGTACATGATAGTGGGGTAATAAGCCCCAAAGATCAGACTGTTGGAAGAAGTCATAGCCCGTGCAATGTGCCTTCTGATCAGCTTAATAATAAAATTATCTATCCTGTTCAAGTTTGCCTCGTTGTACAGGACCTCGTTAGAATAGTACCTCTTGTACTCGGACTCGGGTGTACGATACAACCGGAGACAAGTGCGAAGACACTGTCTCTCGAACAACTTCATCTTTTCCATCTGGGAAGGACTCACATTGAACCACAGTGGACAACCGTAGGCCATAACTGGGCGGATGAGGGCCATGTAGCAGATTACCTTTACTCTGGTGTCAAGTTGGCTGCTGTAAAACAACCCCCTTGCCACATCAAAGGCCTTTTTAGCTTTCGCCAGAGCAATATCTATATGTTTGTCAAAATACAGATATTGATCCAGCCAAACGCCAAGATATCTAACTACATTTTTCACATCTAACGGCCGTCCCTGCGGGTCAACTGCCGAACTTACGCCAGTTTGTGCGCGTATCCCATGCTGCAACGTACAGCGGGGTCCTGAAAAGGATAGTTTCGCACTTCAGGAAGTTGATAATCAACTTCCAGTCGTCGCAAAATCGCTGAATTTTTTCGAAGTCACGCTGCAACAAGATATTTATTACTTCGACCTTCGGACCTGATCTGTACGCTACTAGATCGTCGGCGTACGCAATTAAGTACGGCATGGAACCTATAAGATCCGCAGTGAATATTGAGAACAAGATCGGCGAACCAACCGCTCCCTGTTGTAGACCATTTTTAATGTCAAAGACCATGGTAGAAGTTACGCAGTTACTTTTCACGATGAACTTTCTACCTGTTATCATGGCATAGATCGTATATAGCAATGGTTTACTTATGCCGAGCCTGACCAGCTTGAGGAAGAGACCCTCCAACCAAACGGTGTCGAACGCCTTCTCCAAGTCAATCAGACAGGCAGCCGTGCACTGATTTTTGCATTTATTCCATTGAATGTCGGATACCAGTTTTGACGCGGCATGTATGGTATCATGCCCCGCCCTAAATCCGAACTGGTTGTCCGGTATGATTTTATTTTCATCAGCCCATTGTTTCAGAACTCCTATGACTATCTTTTCAAAAATCTTGCTTATGCAGGGAACAAGACTGATCGACCGTAGATTTGTCGGGATGGATTTGTCTTTGTCCCGTTTAGGGATCGGTTGCACCACAGCCGTTTTCCAGTGCGCCGGGTAATGTGCATTACTCAGCGCGTTGTTGAACAATGTTGTGTAAATATGGACCGCTTCGGGGGGAAGATGGCGAAGCACAATATTCGGTATTCCATCGATTCCCACTGACTTTTTCTTTTTCAGCGAGTTGAAGATACCCTGAAGATCTTCTTGGGAAATCAAGATGTGATTAACATCGTAGGCGACGGCACTATGTGTCATATTATCGTCACTGAACCTGGTGAAACCTGGATTCTCGGATCGCCATTGACTTATCTCGTTGCGGAGATAGAAGTGGTTTAGCAAGGCTCTGTTCTCCAGATCGTGATTCGGCCTACTAACCTCGTTGACCGTATACAGTCACTGGAACACAGCACCAATAGCTTTAACCTTCTCCTGGGGATCTTCAACCACGAAGAAGTCACTCGCTGGAACACAGCACCAATAGCTTCAACCTTCTCCTGGGGATCTTCAACCACGAAGAAGTCATTGTCTAGCACTGCCTCACCTGGATTAATGCCAATTGAAGTCAGTAATTGTTCGTTGTGTGTCGTCCTGGGAAGTCTAACGACCTGAATGTCATTTTGATCTTTCCTCCGAAATATTTTATTTACTTGCGGGAACATACCCGGGTTGTTGGATCGTACAGCCCGGATTTTATTGCCCCAGTGCAAGCTTTTAGCCAAGCTGTAATTTATTCGAATTAACTGTTGGAGGTTCTTGATCTCAGACTTCAGTGCCCTGAGTTCCGCGTTTTGTGGATCTGTAAACCGTCTGTGCAAGAGTTTGAGTCTTGACAGCAGTCTACTTTTGTGCACGTGAAGTGCATCGATGGTAGCATTTCGATAAACATCGCTGTCATCGATGTGTACTACTTTCGGAATGGTTTTCTCCATGGTTCGTTTTATTACGTCGTCCATTTGTATGAGGTACCTGTCAACCTCTTCGTTCGTCAGGGGTCTGTTTGTAGGAGGATTGATCCCACTCGAACGTAGTTCTGTGGATAAAGCCCTGGAGAAACGTGGCCAGCGGACCTTATTGTAATTATAAGGGTGCCTCTGGACATATTCCTCCAGTTCTTCCACCTCGTTCGGGAGCTGAATAGCCGCGAAGAGCCCGCAGTGGTCATTCTAGTACTCAACCGCAGTTAAACAGTTCCGTGTGCGTCTTTCCACGTCCAGTATAGTCAGTCGTTTGTCTATCAGCATCAGATCCAGATAGGACCCGCTTCTGGGAAAGGATGGCCTATCGGTTGCAAGCAAATCTAGCTTGAACTCACTATTGTGCTCTACGAACCAGTTATACAATGAGGTCCCCCTGGCGTTATGCACCACGTTGCCCCAATCCATATGCCTCGAGTTCAAATCCTCGGCTATGAGATAGTAGTTCTCTTCCGAGCTCAGTCGAAGGCTAGTAAATAGAGTATCGAGCTCTGAAATGAAATGGGGATTGATACGTGCCTTGTCAGACGCATAGATCGCGATCACATATAACCGCTTACCACCCCGAAGGGGGATGCGTGCGATACATGCTTCTATCGCCTGGAATTTTCGCACTTCACCGCACACGACCTTATGACAAAGGCCTTTTTTGATTAAGAGAGCGACCCACCAGCTAGGTAGGCTCGGTCTCTTCGAATGATATGATAATTCTTGTACCTGAGAGTATGCGTCTGGTTTAGCCTAGTTTCGCTAACCATCAACACGTCAGGATTTTGGATTTGCAACAAGTTACCGAAGTTTAGTTGACGTTCAGGCCAGATCAGTGAATTCATATTCACTGCTAGGATTTTAAGGTTACGGGCTGCCTGCGCAGCCATTAAACCGATGTTGCGTTTGGCTCTCCGAACAGCGTCGAGTAGATGAGGTCTACTCGCGCTGCTTGCTCAAGAAACTGCTTTTGAAGCTGAGCGATCTGCCCCTGGATGGAGAGCAGGACCGTCTTCAGATCCAGATCAGCTTCAGGTTGCCTGGCCACTGGGACCGGGGCCACCTTCGGCACTGTCTGTTGAACCGGTCGCCTACCCGATGCCATTTGGGCATAGGAAACTGCCGGAGTAACAGTGGTAGCTGGAGCACGGGCCACCGGCCTCGCTTCTACCATTTTCCTTTCCTTTTGGCCTCTATTATTTTCCTGATCTCTTGGACCTTAGGGCATCCGCGATAGTTGGCAGGGTGCCCGCTGGTCTTACAGAGTACACACTTCCGTTTGCTCCTATCCTCGACTTTCTCCGTCCCTAAGGGACATTCCCCTCGATTGTGGGTTCCTGCACATTTGACGCAGCGAGACTGCATGTTGCAATTCGCCGCGGCATGCCCAAACCTCTGACAACGGGCACACTGGAGTGTGTACTTTGTCTTGTTTAATGTGTCCCATTATATATATAATAGAGCCTAGACGATGTATTCGTTTTAGACTATCTAAATTGCTGTCTGGGGTGACCTGGACTAGGAAGAACGGAAGTTTCCTGTTCTTCCTTTTCGAAACAGCAGTGATGAAGGGCTTAACCCCAACGACCTGGACATCGCCGCTCTGCGCTTGGCGCAGCTTAGCGAGGATCTACTCCGGATCAGTGTCAGGATCCACGTCCTTAAGGAGCATGGTCTGCACTTTTTCCCCTTTTGGGGTGTAAGAAAAAAACTCGGCCTCCGACACCGCTAGCCTGTCTTTAACTACATGATAGTCTGCCATTGATAAGCAATGGACAGATACTCTCAATGGACCCTTATACTTAATGTAATATGACTCTTTGGTGACCAACTTACATAAGGTGTCGACGTCCTTCGTCTCCAGTCCGAAGACGTTGATTGGAGGGCATCTCTCGTTTTTGGCTGGCTGCTGTTGTTGCTTCCGCTGTTGTTGTTGTTGCTGCTTCTGCTGCTGCGGCTGCTTCTTCTGTTTCTGTTGTTGTTGTTGTTGCTGCTGCTTTGGCTGATATTGTTGTTGTTGCTGCTGCTGTTGTGTCTTGGCAGCTGTTGACCGTTGCCCCTTTGGCAACTGATGGGACTGTTCTTGTTGTTGCTGCTCTTTTGGCTGCTGTTTTTGTTGTGCAGCCTCTTTGGCCGCTCTCCTGGCCCTTAATTTGATTTGGGGGGCTTGAATGTGGGCATCCAGCTCCGCCCTCTCTCTCTGGCTCTTTAATAGCTGCTCCCGGACCTCTTCCTCTTCGTCCTCGCATTCGGACGACGTTAGAGCATTGAAGGGGTTCTTTCTACCACTGTAGGTGAATCTCCCTCGCCTTCTGTCGACTCGTATTCTACGTCGTCGACTATCTGTTGCTGCATTCTGGCTGCTGCTGTAGTTGTGGCTACAGTTGTTGTTGTTGCTGCTGCTGTTGTATTTGAGCTATTGCAGCAATTTTCGCGTCACATGATCCGAGGCTGGAACGGCGCTTCACCAGGTTTGGCTGTGGCTGAAGCTTCTTCCTCCTTTTCTTCCTCGAATCTTCCTGTGTTGACTGGTGGTCTGATGTCCCAGCCACCGTTACAACATCTAAGCATTTTCGGAGCTCGGGTCGCTCAGCTGGCTTCATTGCACTGACTCACACTTCGTGTCTTTATTTACTTTAATTAAAAAAAAAGGATTTCAATTTTTCTTCAGGCTTCGAACCCGGCACCACGAAGTCACCGGTGATCACTCTACCGCGAAGCTACCGATTCTTATTTTATTTAGGATATTTTAGATATTTTCCGCACTTGATATTTTACTATTTCCGCACTAAGTCGAAACACGTCTGCACTGGGTGGAGGTCTGTGAACGACTCAATTCTTTTACCATTTCTAAGGACAGGTGTTGCTGGATGTCCATAGGCCCATTATCAGTTTGAAAAATGGCTGCTAAAGGTTTTGAGCCAGAGTTTTTTGTTGAGGTGTAGGTGTGCCCTTCGATCCTTATTATAGAGTTATGGAATCGAATCATGAAGGTTCCGCTTAGTTTCATCTCGTTGTTGTCGATGTCGATTACACCATTGAATTGATTCAGGAGTAGTGTGTCTGGGAAAAGTTGTTCGATCTCCGGAATATGGTGACTGTTGTTTTTAGGACAAATGGCAATACGGCTTTTCAAAAGGTTAGGAATACATAAACTGTTACTTATATCTTTACATTGTTTTTGTTACATAGTGACAGAAAATTAATCGTTTGACAATGTTTTCTTATTCCTCATATTTTTTCATTACATTGGAGGATATTTTCAAAAGGTAGTTTTAAATTTTTCTTGAGAGTTTTGTGCCCAATCTCCTATTTATACATAAACTACCTCTCCTGGATGATACATTTTAATTTGTTGCTTATTTTTATTATGGTTTGTTAAATCGATTAATTGTTTCTTTTTGAATCTTTCAATGTTTTCCTGCCTATCTTTTCCAAAATCTTCTGGATTTATTGTTACTCTTTTGCCAAAAAATACTTCTAGAGGTCTTTTTCCTGCTCCAAATCAAGTTGTAAAGACGTGGTTAGGCTTTGAATATGATTGTTCTTTCATTTGTTGAGTCCTCAGTAGCGTTTTGAGAGCTTCCATCGCTGTGCTGATTCTTGCGATCGCTTCTACTTGGTTACGGATTAGGTCTTTCAATATTTAGGGGTAGCTTATGTGGTTGGCAAGAGTGTTGGCGATTGATGATACTTCATTACAGCGATAACTAAAGTACAAGAGGCGGAGACAATTTTGATAGATTTGGTCGGATGAGTAGGGCAGGGATTTTGCTTGATAAGTGCACAGATTTGGGAGCATTTGCTGTTTTTTTTTTGCAAATGCTTAGATGGCACCACGTACACTTGACACTTATTTAACTAACACTTAACTTAAAAAGTTTACTTCGTCTGCTCCGGCAAAGGAATTTTTTTTAACGATTGATTTCAGTTTCATATGTCTTACATAATAGGTACATAATAGCAAGCATCAAGGTATGAATTAAATTGCTCCAAATGTTGAAATAAGAGCATATATGTATATATCCTAAAGAACAAATTCTAAAATCAGTGGATTACATATAAATGATTCAAATAAACTATGTTAGACTGTAAATAATATCTATAATAATATTGGTTGCCTAAGAGAATTAAAATTGATTGTATGAGGACAGAGAAATAATTATTAAAATAGAAATATTTTAAATAAATCAATCCAATGGGTAGTTAACTGAAAATCCATCTAACAAGTATCAGGAGCAAACACAGCATGAGAATCACCCAACTTAGCTCTTCGGGCTACCCTATGTCTAGGTCTTGGTACAGGATTCCTATTCAATTTTCTTTTTTCGTATTTAGACGATCACGAGGGCTATAATGCCGGCTAGTAGTAAATAGCTGAAGGCATAGTGATGATAATCATGGTTGTTAGCGGAATTGGCAAAATTATTCGACCGTGCGAGTTATAGTATTACCCCAATATAATGACAAAGAAAGCATACCAAGCGTATTTGCTATCGTCATTCGGTATAGTTTACAATCAAAAACCTTTGTCATCACAAAATTCGATCATAAAAGTTATATGTAAACAAAATTTGATTTCGATCTTAAGAGTTCTATGTAAACAAACTCAGCTCTTGTTAATTTAATTCCAATGATTCAATATAAACAATGAAGCATGTATGATGCGTTCCATAGGGAATGATCATAAACACTTTGAAATGATAGAATCGACACATGTTATTTATTAAGCTTATAGAGAGGGATCTCTCCACCCTAACTAGTTTAATTGTTCAGTTGGTGTCACTGCGTATGGTTGAAGATTTTCCCCAATCAGTGCTAAGGGATCGAAAGCTTTTTAAATATATACATATGAAACAACGTTTTTAAAGAATAATAAAAGCAAATTGTTGGTTTTATTTTAACTTAAAAATTTCATTGTATATATTAAACGCAAATTAATTGAGAGATGAAGTCCAGTGATACGAACCAACAATTTTTATTGTGAAAACTAATAACACCGAAGTGTTTTAGCGAACAATTTAAAAATTCATGTTTTTTTTTCTAAAGTTTTCAAGTAATAATTCACGAATTCTCGTAGAGAGATTAGAAAATGAAAATATATAGAATATATATAGAAAGTGTCTACGAAAAAGGCAATAAAAGAAAAATCAGTGGATAAATAATAGAAGAACATACTTTAAAAAAAAGGTAATAATAAAAATTACTCAACCAGCAGTAGATCAAAATGCGCCATTGGCTAGATTGGAAAAACATCCAACATTCTCGGGACGTCCAGATGAAGACGTCATCTCGTTCATCGAATATATACATTATGTGGTTGCATGCATAATTGTGAAAAATCAGCCGTTGGCAATTCTAACAAGCAAAACAAAATCCAAGGAGCGGCGATTAATATATTGCAGAGTATTATAACGTATAACAACCTGGCCAACTATAAAAAAAGCATTAATCCAGGATTTCGGAGTTCATGAAACATATGAGAAAATTCTGCCAGACCTTTATATGATCAATAGCAGTGATGCTCTATTTAAACTCAATAAAAAAAGTAAGTTCCTAAGTCCAATTTATATTCCTCTAAATAATTAAAGCATTGTAATGAACAAATTTTTAAACAATCTTAATGCCATTCAAGTATCGGTCATTAAAGAAGAAAGAATTCAAAATAATAGCGTTAGCTTTTGCGTCGTCTTTCGGCTAGACTCGTGGCAAATCTATTATCAACATAATAATGTGCGGTAGTGAATAGACGTTTTTGTGTTGAACTCCCCAACATTTGCATTTTATTTGAAGCGTGTACTCATTTTTATAACACAAAACTTGGTCCAAGTATCAGTCATTAAAGCACAAAAATTCAAAATAATAGCGTTAGCTTTTGCGTCGTCGTTCGGCTAGACTCGTGGCAAATCTATTATCAACATAATAATGTGCTGTAGTGAATAGACGTGTTTGTGTTGAACTCCCCGACATTTGCATTTTATTTGAAGCGTGTACATTTGTGCATTTTTATAACACAAAACGTGGACAACGCATTACCAATAGCCACTTAAACAAAATTGGAACTAAAATTGTTATTACCAGCCTGCATTTAAATCGTGTACAACGAAAAACTACATATATATATTCGCAAAATGAGTACTGCATCAGACCCCTGCCCTGAACATCGTGGCAACCAAACTCACCCGCTGTCGCCAACACCTTCAACTCGGATTTCTGTCTTCAAAAGCTCGATAGAACACCTTGTGAAGAGAATAAAAACGGAAATTAATAATTTTCGCAATGAGTTTCGCTCAAAACTGGAAGGAATTGAGAAATGCTGGTCGTCACAGCTGGAAAATGTTAGCGCTTAGACCAACATTGTTGAACGCTTTGAGATGCTGGAATCAGAAATATCTGTAGCAACAACACCAAGAGAAGAGCTACTTCTGCTACGCAAACAAATTAATGCTTTTTGGCGGAAGAAGGTTTCAGCTGATGCTGTTCTCTTCGGCATTCCCGAATTCTTGGAATTGACTCCGACATCAGCTGTTTTATTACACTATTATATTTGTTTAACGTGTTTAATTTTAATAATTTCAATAATTCTTAAATTCCATTTATTTTGTGCGTTCTGTGATCGTTCTTTCGTCCCCTCTCTAGAATTTTGCGCTCTACCTAAAAATAATCACCCTGAGTAGTGTACCAGCTGGTGTAGAATCCACTGTCTAAGCTGCTAATGGATGCCTGTATGAAATAATTAGGGTGTTTAGATCGCAGAGTGTGGTGATACACTTTTGTCATATAAACGCCCAGAGTCTAGAGCCTAAACTTGATGAATTCCGGCACAACTTTGTAAATCCCGCATTGACATTATTTGTATTTCTGAAACATGGTTCTCTCCAGATGTTAGCGACCGAACGAATATTATAATCTCGCTGGCTATAGGCTATACCGTGTAGATAAAACAGAACGCACTGAAGGCGGAGTAGCAATCTTCGTGCGCGAATCATTAAGGTGTAAAATAGTATATCAATAAACCAACGAGTTTCCAATCGAATTTATGTTTATTGAGATTGCATGCAATGTCGAAAAACTAGTTCTTGGTGCAGTTTATAGGCAGAGCTTACGTGCACTACCTCGAACATTGTACTTTGCGGCGATCTGAATTGCAATTTGTTGGACAAATCCGAATCAGCGAATTTGATTGATACCATGAAATCTCCAAGTCTGTTAACTTTACTACCCCCACACATTTCTCCAAACATTCTTGTACTCTGTTAGATGTCTTTTTTGTTTTCGTTTCAACTATGTTTCCGTCAATATCGTCCATAAATTTATGGATTTCAAAAGTTTGAAACACGAAGATCTGCTCTCCGATGTAAATCGAATTCCATGGGATCAAATCCATCGCATACAGTCTGTTCATGAGCAAGTACCATTTTTCCAACAACAAGTATCCCTCCTATACGACAAGCATGTCCCTTTAACAACTATAGCTCGTAAATCTCTTTCCCCTCCATGGTTGAACTCAGAAATTCTGGCTCTCATGCAAAAACGTAATGCCGCTTATCTGAAAAAGAAAAAGTATCGCATTGATGAGTTTCTGACCACCTTCCGGTACTTACGTAACAGAATTGTTTATAAAGTTAGTGCAGCTAAATCCACTTATTATAGCAGCAAGCTGAACTTATTTGCTTCATGTAACTCATTATGGATACAGCTCCGCAATCTTGGTATCTGTAAGGACAGCCCTAGAATCGCTGATGATCTTGACTGCGATAAGCTGAATGCTAATTTTATCACTGCCTCGGGGGCCCCATCAGCCGATCATCCTATTGAGCTAAGTGAAACCTCAAATCGGGAGGTTTGTTTTCGTTTCCGTAGAGTATATCCAGAAGATGTTTTTGAAGATATTATCTATTAAATCTAATGCCACTGGTCTCGATAATCTAAACCCTAAATTTATTAAACTTTTACTGCCATTCACGTTAAAATATATTACGCATATCTTTTGAAGAAATCCGACAAGTTTTGGATGATAATAAGTCCACATTTTTAACACTCCTTGACTTCTCTAAGGCATTTGACACAGTCAACCATTCTATCGTGTGCAGAAAGTTGGGGGATAACTTCATGTTTACTTCTTTATCTATTAAACTCATCTCATCGTATCATAGTGGAAGGCAACAATGCGTAATCGCTGGTGATAGATCTTCAAGTTTTATTAACGTGGTAAGTGGAGTTCCGCAAGGGTCTATTCTTGGGCCCACGTTATTTTCACTATATGTAAATGACTGCAAAATGCACATGTATGCCGACAACGTTCAACTTTTTCTAAGTCGAGCGCTTAATGAACTTGGCTTATACTTTACTTATGCGACATATTAAGAGTATAAACAGGGAGATTATAAGTTAAAACTCTAATTGTTGAGTTTTATTAAAAAAATATTTTTTTAATTTTGAGGAGAAGCCTCTTCCTTTATTGATCGTCAAAAAAGAACTGAACTAAAACCATTTCGATGACTTAATTCTATTCCCTACTGCCATTGGTCATTTTGGTGCTTCAGCGAATTATGATTTCTGGAGGAAGTAATTCCGAGAAACATTTGGACATGTTGATTTCAGATCGAGATGTTGGTCATTGGGTTCCGGAGTGAAACGATTGTTTATTGGATGGGAAGAAATATCACTTGGAATTGTTCTGAATCCGGCATATGAGTTGATGTTATTCCAAATCAGCATGTTTGTCTTTAACTCCTCAGTCTTTAATTGCGAGGCATCGTCGTCCGCGAATAATTAGAAGAATGGGACCTGACTGACGCGTGAAACTCAGGTTGGTGAATTTTGGGGAGTTGATGGTTGTTCAAGACGTGGTGCTTCGTTTTGATGAACATCAGCATTTGCAATATCTTGAAGCTCTTCTGGAATGGTTGGTATCGTTTCTGCGTGTGTTACTCTGTACCACTTGAAGGCAAATATGGTGAAAAGAATAACAGCGATTGATGTTACCGAAAACCCTGTAATTGTGAAATCTTTTTCATTTAGGGATTTGATGATTCTCGTGTTGTTGACATTCAATTCTTTTACCATTTTTTTTTTTTTTCATGTACTTTTATTTCATTTATTTCATTAATTTCATTAATATTTCATTAATTTATGTGGACTTACTTGCTAGACAAAAGTACTTAAAACTAGCTTAACTAAATTAAGAATTTATAAATGTTCTTAATACTAACCTACTGACCCTATGCGGGTACTCTAAGCTAATCTAATCTACTTTATAAATGTGCCTTTCGGCTTAATCTATGTTTTTTTTTTTAGTCTTTAGGCAATCTTTTAATAAAACTTTTCATTTGCCAAGAAAATTTTCAAAAAACTTGGCTAAACTAAACTTACTTACTTAAGTACTTAAACTACCTTATACTTACTTACCCTAACATAAAACTTAAGACTATCTTAACTATGCCCGTAACAGTACGGACACGTGCACCAGGGCGTATATTTTAAGTATATGCCTAACATATATATTCTATACGCCGTGGTGCACCTTTTTTTTTTTTCTTATTAGATTTTTTTAATTTTTTTTTCTGGGTGGAATTTTTAGTTTTTTAATTTTTTTGGATTTTTTGTTTTTTAATGTTTTTGGATTTATTGTCTTTTTTTTCTTCATAGCTGCCTTAAGCCTATGTAAGTTGGCCACCATGGTCAACTATCTGGTCATCTAGAAAAGCCAGCGGTGGCGGAGACTGGTTTTGGTGTAACCACCAGTAAAATTGCCGTTCTTTGGCAGACTCTTTTCTGTCACGAGCGGGGATCGCTCTACTGAACCGAAGAAGATCCTCGTGGGTGCGAGCGACATCCGGTTCGTATTGGAGTCCACTGTTCGGCGTACGACATGGAAGATAACAGGGCATCCGTCTGTATTAGGCCAATCGTGTCTAAATAAAGGAATGCTTCGGGAGGAATAAAGCCGTTAAGGCGCACCCTTTCATGGTACATGATAGTGGGGTAATAAGCCCCAAAGATCAGACTGTTGGAAGAAGTCATAGCCCGTGCAATGTGCCTTCTGATCAGCTTAATAATAAAATTATCTATCCTGTTCAAGTTTGCCTCGTTGTACAGGACCTCGTTAGAATAGTACCTCTTGTACTCGGACTCGGGTGTACGATACAACCGGAGACAAGTGCGAAGACACTGTCTCTCGAACAACTTCATCTTTTCCATCTGGGAAGGACTCACATTGAACCACAGTGGACAACCGTAGGCCATAACTGGGCGGATGAGGGCCATGTAGCAGATTACCTTTACTCTGGTGTCAAGTTGGCTGCTGTAAAACAACCCCCTTGCCACATCAAAGGCCTTTTTAGCTTTCGCCAGAGCAATATCTATATGTTTGTCAAAATACAGATATTGATCCAGCCAAACGCCAAGATATCTAACTACATTTTTCACATCTAACGGCCGTCCCTGCGGGTCAACTGCCGAACTTACGCCAGTTTGTGCGCGTATCCCATGCTGCAACGTACAGCGGGGTCCTGAAAAGGATAGTTTCGCACTTCAGGAAGTTGATAATCAACTTCCAGTCGTCGCAAAATCGCTGAATTTTTTCGAAGTCACGCTGCAACAAGATATTTATTACTTCGACCTTCGGACCTGATCTGTACGCTACTAGATCGTCGGCGTACGCAATTAAGTACGGCATGGAACCTATAAGATCCGCAGTGAATATTGAGAACAAGATCGGCGAACCAACCGCTCCCTGTTGTAGACCATTTTTAATGTCAAAGACCATGGTAGAAGTTACGCAGTTACTTTTCACGATGAACTTTCTACCTGTTATCATGGCATAGATCGTATATAGCAATGGTTTACTTATGCCGAGCCTGACCAGCTTGAGGAAGAGACCCTCCAACCAAACGGTGTCGAACGCCTTCTCCAAGTCAATCAGACAGGCAGCCGTGCACTGATTTTTGCATTTATTCCATTGAATGTCGGATACCAGTTTTGACGCGGCATGTATGGTATCATGCCCCGCCCTAAATCCGAACTGGTTGTCCGGTATGATTTTATTTTCATCAGCCCATTGTTTCAGAACTCCTATGACTATCTTTTCAAAAATCTTGCTTATGCAGGGAACAAGACTGATCGACCGTAGATTTGTCGGGATGGATTTGTCTTTGTCCCGTTTAGGGATCGGTTGCACCACAGCCGTTTTCCAGTGCGCCGGGTAATGTGCATTACTCAGCGCGTTGTTGAACAATGTTGTGTAAATATGGACCGCTTCGGGGGGAAGATGGCGAAGCACAATATTCGGTATTCCATCGATTCCCACTGACTTTTTCTTTTTCAGCGAGTTGAAGATACCCTGAAGATCTTCTTGGGAAATCAAGATGTGATTAACATCGTAGGCGACGGCACTATGTGTCATATTATCGTCACTGAACCTGGTGAAACCTGGATTCTCGGATCGCCATTGACTTATCTCGTTGCGGAGATAGAAGTGGTTTAGCAAGGCTCTGTTCTCCAGATCGTGATTCGGCCTACTAACCTCGTTGACCGTATACAGTCACTGGAACACAGCACCAATAGCTTTAACCTTCTCCTGGGGATCTTCAACCACGAAGAAGTCACTCGCTGGAACACAGCACCAATAGCTTCAACCTTCTCCTGGGGATCTTCAACCACGAAGAAGTCATTGTCTAGCACTGCCTCACCTGGATTAATGCCAATTGAAGTCAGTAATTGTTCGTTGTGTGTCGTCCTGGGAAGTCTAACGACCTGAATGTCATTTTGATCTTTCCTCCGAAATATTTTATTTACTTGCGGGAACATACCCGGGTTGTTGGATCGTACAGCCCGGATTTTATTGCCCCAGTGCAAGCTTTTAGCCAAGCTGTAATTTATTCGAATTAACTGTTGGAGGTTCTTGATCTCAGACTTCAGTGCCCTGAGTTCCGCGTTTTGTGGATCTGTAAACCGTCTGTGCAAGAGTTTGAGTCTTGACAGCAGTCTACTTTTGTGCACGTGAAGTGCATCGATGGTAGCATTTCGATAAACATCGCTGTCATCGATGTGTACTACTTTCGGAATGGTTTTCTCCATGGTTCGTTTTATTACGTCGTCCATTTGTATGAGGTACCTGTCAACCTCCTCGTTCGTCAGCGGTCTGTTTGTAGGAGGATTGATCCCACTCGAACGTAGTTCTGTGGATAAAGCCCTGGGGAAACGTGGCCAGCGGACCTTATTGTAATTATAAGGGTGCCTCTGGACATATTCCTCCAGTTCTTCCACCTCGTTCGGGAGCTGAATAGCCGCGAAGAGCCCGCAGTGGTCATTCTAGTACTCAACCGCAGTTAAACAGTTCCGTGTGCGTCTTTCCACGTCCAGTATAGTCAGTCGTTTGTCTATCAGCATCAGATCCAGATAGGACCCGCTTCTGGGAAAGGATGGCCTATCGGTTGCAAGCAAATCTAGCTTGAACTCACTATTGTGCTCTACCAACCAGTTATACAATGAGGTCCCCCTGGCGTTATGCACCACGTTGCCCCAATCCATATGCCTCGAGTTCAAATCCCCGGCTATGAGATAGTAGTTCTCTTCCGAGCTCAGTCGAAGGCTAGTAAATAGAGTATCGAGCTCTGAAATGAAATGGGGATTGATACGTGCCTTGTCAGACGCATAGATCGCGATCACATATAACCGCTTACCACCCCGAAGGGGGATGCGTGCGATACATGCTTCTATCGCCTGGAATTTTCGCACTTCACCGCACACGACCTTATGACAAAGGCCTTTTTTGATTAAGAGAGCGACCCACCAGCTAGGTAGGCTCGGTCTCTTCGAATGATATGATAATTCTTGTACCTGAGAGTATGCGTCTGGTTTAGCCTAGTTTCGCTAACCATCAACACGTCAGGATTTTGGATTTGCAACAAGTTACCGAAGTTTAGTTGACGTTCAGGCCAGATCAGTGAATTCATATTCACTGCTAGGATTTTAAGGTTACGGGCTGCCTGCGCAGCCATTAAACCGATGTTGCGTTTGGCTCTCCGAACAGCGTCGAGTAGATGAGGTCTACTCGCGCTGCTTGCTCAAGAAACTGCTTTTGAAGCTGAGCGATCTGCCCCTGGATGGAGAGCAGGACCGTCTTCAGATCCAGATCAGCTTCAGGTTGCCTGGCCACTGGGACCGGGGCCACCTTCGGCACTGTCTGTTGAACCGGTCGCCTACCCGATGCCATTTGGGCATAGGAAACTGCCGGAGTAACAGTGGTAGCTGGAGCACGGGCCACCGGCCTCGCTTCTACCATTTTCCTTTCCTTTTGGCCTCTATTATTTTCCTGATCTCTTGGACCTTAGGGCATCCGCGATAGTTGGCAGGGTGCCCGCTGGTCTTACAGAGTACACACTTCCGTTTGCTCCTATCCTCGACTTTCTCCGTCCCTAAGGGACATTCCCCTCGATTGTGGGTTCCTGCACATTTGACGCAGCGAGACTGCATGTTGCAATTCGCCGCGGCATGCCCAAACCTCTGACAGCGGGCACACTGGAGTGTGTACTTTGTCTTGTTTAATGTGTCCCATTATATATATAATAGAGCCTAGACGATGTATTCGTTTTAGACTATCTAAATTGCTGTCTGGGGTGACCTGGACTAGGAAGAACGGAAGTTTCCTGTTCTTCCTTTTCGAAACAGCAGTGATGAAGGGCTTAACCCCAACGACCTGGACATCGCCGCTCTGCGCTTGGCGCAGCTTAGCGAGGATCTACTCCGGATCAGTGTCAGGATCCACGTCCTTAAGGAGCATGGTCTGCACTTTTTCCCCTTTTGGGGTGTAAGAAAAAAACTCGGCCTCCGACACCGCTAGCCTGTCTTTAACTACATGATAGTCTGCCATTGATAAGCAATGGACAGATACTCTCAATGGACCCTTATACTTAATGTAATATGACTCTTTGGTGACCAACTTACATAAGGTGTCGACGTCCTTCGTCTCCAGTCCGAAGACGTTGATTGGAGGGCATCTCTCGTTTTTGGCTGGCTGCTGTTGTTGCTTCCGCTGTTGTTGTTGTTGCTGCTTCTGCTGCTGCGGCTGCTTCTTCTGTTTCTGTTGTTGTTGTTGTTGCTGCTGCTTTGGCTGATATTGTTGTTGTTGCTGCTGCTGTTGTGTCTTGGCAGCTGTTGACCGTTGCCCCTTTGGCAACTGATGGGGCTGTTCTTGTTGTTGCTGCTCTTTTGGCTGCTGTTTTTGTTGTGCAGCCTCTTTGGCCGCTCTCCTGGCCCTTAATTTGATTTGGAGGGCTTGAATGTGGGCATCCAGCTCCGCCCTCTCCCTCTGGCTCTTTAATAGCTGCTCCCGGACCTCTTCCTCTTCGTCCTCGCATTCGGACGACGTTAGAGCATTGAAGGGGTTCTTTCTACCACTGTAGGTGAATCTCCCTCGCCTTCTGTCGACTCGTATTCTACGTCGTCGACTATCTGTTGCTGCATTCTGGCTGCTGCTGTAGTTGTGGCTACAGTTGTTGTTGTTGCTGCTGCTGTTGTATTTGAGCTATTGCAGCAATTTTCGCGTCACATGATCCGAGGCTGGAACGGCGCTTCACCAGGTTTGGCTGTGGCTGAAGCTTCTTCCTCCTTTTCTTCCTCGAATCTTCCTGTGTTGACTGGTGGTCTGATGTCCCAGCCACCGTTACAACATCTAAGCATTTTCGGAGCTCGGGTCGCTCAGCTGGCTTCATTGCACTGACTCACACTTCGTGTCTTTATTTACTTTAATTAAAAAAAAAGGATTTCAATTTTTCTTCAGGCTTCGAACCCGGCACCACGAAGTCACCGGTGATCACTCTACCGCGAAGCTACCGATTCTTATTTTATTTAGGATATTTTAGATATTTTCCGCACTTGATATTTTACTATTTCCGCACTAAGTCGAAACACGTCTGCACTGGGTGGAGGTCTGTGAACGACTCAATTCTTTTACCATTTCTAAGGACAGGTGTTGCTGGATGTCCATAGGCCCATTATCAGTTTGAAAAATGGCTGCTAAAGGTTTTGAGCCAGAGTTTTTTTCTGAGGTGTAGGTGTGCCCTTCGATCCTTATTATAGAGTTATGGAATCGAATCATGAAGGTTCCGCTTAGTTTCATCTCGTTGTTGTCGATGTCGATTACACCATTGAATTGATTCAGGAGTAGTGTGTCTGGGAAAAGTTGTTCGATCTCCGGAATATGGTGACTGTTGTTTTTAGGACAAATGGCAATACGGCTTTTCAAAAGGTTAGGAATACATAAACTGTTACTTATATCTTTACATTGTTTTTGTTACATACTGACAGAAAATTAATCGTTTGACAATGTTTTCTTATTCCTCATATTTTTTCATTACATTGGAGGATATTTTCAAAAGGTAGTTTTAAATTTTTCTTGAGAGTTTTGTGCCCAATCTCCTATTTATACATAAACTACCTCTCCTGGATGATACATTTTAATTTGTTGCTTATTTTTATTATGGTTTGTTAAATCGATTAATTGTTTCTTTTTGAATCTTTCAATGTTTTCCTGCCTATCTTTTCCAAAATCTTCTGGATTTATTGTTACTCTTTTGCCAAAAAATACTTCTAGAGGTCTTTTTCCTGCTCCAAATCAAGTTGTAAAGACGTGGTTAGGCTTTGAATATGATTGTTCTTTCATTTGTTGAGTCCTCAGTAGCGTTTTGAGAGCTTCCATCGCTGTGCTGATTCTTGCGATCGCTTCTACTTGGTTACGGATTAGGTCTTTCAATATTTAGGGGTAGCTTATGTGGTTGGCAAGAGTGTTGGCGATTGATGATACTTCATTACAGCGATAACTAAAGTACAAGAGGCGGAGACAATTTTGATAGATTTGGTCGGATGAGTAGGGCAGGGATTTTGCTTGATAAGTGCACAGATTTGGGAGCATTTGCTGTTTTTTTTTTGCAAATGCTTAGATGGCACCACGTACACTTGACACTTATTTAACTAACACTTAACTTAAAAAGTTTACTTCGTCTGCTCCGGCAAAGGAATTTTTTTTAACGATTGATTTCAGTTTCATATGTCTTACATAATAGGTACATAATAGCAAGCATCAAGGTATGAATTAAATTGCTCCAAATGTTGAAATAAGAGCATATATGTATATATCCTAAAGAACAAATTCTAAAATCAGTGGATTACATATAAATGATTCAAATAAACTATGTTAGACTGTAAATAATATCTATAATAATATTGGTTGCCTAAGAGAATTAAAATTGATTGTATGAGGACAGAGAAATAATTATTAAAATAGAAATATTTTAAATAAATCAATCCAATGGGTAGTTAACTGAAAATCCATCTAACAAGTATCAGGAGCAAACACAGCATGAGAATCACCCAACTTAGCTCTTCGGGCTACCCTATGTCTAGGTCTTGGTACAGGATTCCTATTCAATTTTCTTTTTTCGTATTTAGACGATCACGAGGGCTATAATGCCGGCTAGTAGTAAATAGCTGAAGGCATAGTGATGATAATCATGGTTGTTAGCGGAATTGGCAAAATTATTCGACCGTGCGAGTTATAGTATTACCCCAATATAATGACAAAGAAAGCATACCAAGCGTATTTGCTATCGTCATTCGGTATAGTTTACAATCAAAAACCTTTGTCATCACAAAATTCGATCATAAAAGTTATATGTAAACAAAATTTGATTTCGATCTTAAGAGTTCTATGTAAACAAACTCAGCTCTTGTTAATTTAATTCCAATGATTCAATATAAACAATGAAGCATGTATGATGCGTTCCATAGGGAATGATCATAAACACTTTGAAATGATAGAATCGACACATGTTATTTATTAAGCTTATAGAGAGGGATCTCTCCACCCTAACTAGTTTAATTGTTCAGTTGGTGTCACTGCGTATGGTTGAAGATTTTCCCCAATCAGTGCTAAGGGATCGAAAGCTTTTTAAATATATACATATGAAACAACGTTTTTAAAGAATAATAAAAGGAAATTGTTGGTTTTATTTTAACTTAAAAATTTCATTGTATATATTAAACGCAAATTAATTGAGAGATGAAGTCCAGTGATACGAACCAACAATTTTTATTGTGAAAACTAATAACACCGAAGTGTTTTAGCGAACAATTTAAAAATTCATGTTTTTTTTTCTAAAGTTTTCAAGTAATAATTCACGAATTCTCGTAGAGAGATTAGAAAATGAAAATATATAGAATATATATAGAAAGTGTCTACGAAAAAGGCAATAAAAGAAAAATCAGTGGATAAATAATAGAAGAACATACTTTAAAAAAAAGGTAATAATAAAAATTACTCAACCAGCAGTAGATCAAAATGCGCCATTGGCTAGATTGGAAAAACATCCAACATTCTCGGGACGTCCAGATGAAGACGTCATCTCGTTCATCGAATATATACATTATGTGGTTGCATGCATAATTGTGAAAAATCAGCCGTTGGCAATTCTAACAAGCAAAACAAAATCCAAGGAGCGGCGATTAATATATTGCAGAGTATTATAACGTATAACAACCTGGCCAACTATAAAAAAAGCATTAATCCAGGATTTCGGAGTTCATGAAACATATGAGAAAATTCTGCCAGACCTTTATATGATCAATAGCAGTGATGCTCTATTTAAACTCAATAAAAAAAGTAAGTTCCTAAGTCCAATTTATATTCCTCTAAATAATTAAAGCATTGTAATGAACAAATTTTTAAACAATCTTAATGCCATTCAAGTATCGGTCATTAAAGAAGAAAGAATTCAAAATAATAGCGTTAGCTTTTGCGTCGTCTTTCGGCTAGACTCGTGGCAAATCTATTATCAACATAATAATGTGCGGTAGTGAATAGACGTTTTTGTGTTGAACTCCCCAACATTTGCATTTTATTTGAAGCGTGTACTCATTTTTATAACACAAAACTTGGTCCAAGTATCAGTCATTAAAGCACAAAAATTCAAAATAATAGCGTTAGCTTTTGCGTCGTCGTTCGGCTAGACTCGTGGCAAATCTATTATCAACATAATAATGTGCTGTAGTGAATAGACGTGTTTGTGTTGAACTCCCCGACATTTGCATTTTATTTGAAGCGTGTACATTTGTGCATTTTTATAACACAAAACTTGGACAACGCATTACCAATAGCCACTTAAACAAAATTGGAACTAAAATTGTTATTACCAGCCTGCATTTAAATCGTGTACAACGAAAAACTACATATATATATTCGCAAAATGAGTACTGCATCAGACCCCTGCCCTGAACATCGTGGCAACCAAACTCACCCGCTGTCGCCAACACCTTCAACTCGGATTTCTGTCTTCAAAAGCTCGATAGAACACCTTGTGAAGAGAATAAAAACGGAAATTAATAATTTTCGCAATGAGTTTCGCTCAAAACTGGAAGGAATTGAGAAATGCTGGTCGTCACAGCTGGAAAATGTTAGCGCTTAGACCAACATTGTTGAACGCTTTGAGATGCTGGAATCAGAAATATCTGTAGCAACAACACCAAGAGAAGAGCTACTTCTGCTACGCAAACAAATTAATGCTTTTTGGCGGAAGAAGGTTTCAGCTGATGCTGTTCTCTTCGGCATTCCCGAATTCTTGGAATTGACTCCGACATCAGCTGTTTTATTACACTATTATATTTGTTTAACGTGTTTAATTTTAATAATTTCAATAATTCTTAAATTCCATTTATTTTGTGCGTTCTGTGATCGTTCTTTCGTCCCCTCTCTAGAATTTTGCGCTCTACCTAAAAATAATCACCCTGAGTAGTGTACCAGCTGGTGTAGAATCCACTGTCTAAGCTGCTAATGGATGCCTGTATGAAATAATTAGGGTGTTTAGATCGCAGAGTGTGGTGATACACTTTTGTCATATAAACGCCCAGAGTCTAGAGCCTAAACTTGATGAATTCCGGCACAACTTTGTAAATCCCGCATTGACATTATTTGTATTTCTGAAACATGGTTCTCTCCAGATGTTAGCGACCGAACGAATATTATAATCTCGCTGGCTATAGGCTATACCGTGTAGATAAAACAGAACGCACTGAAGGCGGAGTAGCAATCTTCGTGCGCGAATCATTAAGGTGTAAAATAGTATATCAATAAACCAACGAGTTTCCAATCGAATTTATGTTTATTGAGATTGCATGCAATGTCGAAAAACTAGTTCTTGGTGCAGTTTATAGGCAGAGCTTACGTGCACTACCTCGGACATTGTACTTTGCGGCGATCTGAATTGCAATTTGTTGGACAAATCCGAATCAGCGAATTTGATTGATACCATGAAATCTCCAAGTCTGTTAACTTTACTACCCCCACACATTTCTCCAAACATTCTTGTACTCTGTTAGATGTCTTTTTTGTTTTCGTTTCAACTATGTTTCCGTCAATATCGTCCATAAATTTATGGATTTCAAAAGTTTGAAACACGAAGATCTGCTCTCCGATGTAAATCGAATTCCATGGGATCAAATCCATCGCATACAGTCTGTTCATGAGCAAGTACCATTTTTCCAACAACAAGTATCCCTCCTATACGACAAGCATGTCCCTTTAACAACTATAGCTCGTAAATCTCTTTCCCCTCCATGGTTGAACTCAGAAATTCTGGCTCTCATGCAAAAACGTAATGCCGCTTATCTGAAAAAGAAAAAGTATCGCATTGATGAGTTTCTGACCACCTTCCGGTACTTACGTAACAGAATTGTTTATAAAGTTAGTGCAGCTAAATCCACTTATTATAGCAGCAAGCTGAACTTATTTGCTTCATGTAACTCATTATGGAAACAGCTCCGCAATCTTGGTATCTGTAAGGACAGCCCTAGAATCGCTGATGATCTTGACTGCGATAAGCTGAATGCTAATTTTATCACTGCCTCGGAGGCCCCATCAGCCGATCATCCTATTGAGCTAAGTGAAACCTCAAATCGGGAGGTTTGTTTTCGTTTCCGTAGAGTATATCCAGAAGATGTTTTTGAAGATATTATCTATTAAATCTAATGCCACTGGTCTCGATAATCTAAACACTAAATTTATTAAACTTTTACTGCCATTCACGCTAAAATATATTACGCATATCTTTTGAAGAAATCCGACAAGTTTTGGATGATAATAAGTCCACATTTTTAACACTCCTTGACTTCTCTAAGACATTTGACACAGTCAACCATTTTATCGTGTGCAGAAAGTTGGGGGATAACTTCATGTTTACTTCTTTATCTATTAAACTCATCTCATCGTATCATAGTGGAAGGCAGCAATGCGTAATCGCTGGTGATAGATCTTCAAGTTTTATTAACGTGGTAAGTGGAGTTCCGCAAGGGTCTATTCTTGGGCCCACGTTATTTTCAGTATATGTAAATGACTGCAAAATGCACATGTATGCCGACAACGTTCAACTTTTTCTAAGTCGACCGCTTAATGAACTTGGCTTATACTATACTTATGCGACATATTAAGAGTATAAACAGGGAGATTATAAGTTAAAACTCTAGGTCTTTTATTAAAAAAATATTTTTTAATTTTGAGGAGAAGCCTCTTCCTTCATTGATCGTCAAAAATGAACTGAACTAAAACCATTTCGATGACTTAATTCTATTCCCTACTGCCATTGGTCATTTTGGTGCTTCAGCGAATTATGATTTCTGGAGGAAGTAATTCCGAGAAACATTTGGACATGTTGATTTCAGATCGAGATGTTGGTCATTGGGTTCCGGAGTGAAACGATTGTTTATTGGATGGGAAGAAATATCACTTGGAATTGTTCTGAATCCGGCATATGAGTTGATGTTATTCCAAATCAGCATGTTTGTCTTTAACTCCTCAGTCTTTAATTGCGAGGCATCGTCGTCTGCGAATAATTAGAAGAATGGGACCTGACTGACGCGTGAAACTCAGGTTGGTGAATTTTGGGGAGTTGATGGTTGTTCAAGACGTGGTGCTTCGTTTTGATGAACATCAGCATTTGCAATATCTTGAAGCTCTTCTGGAATGGTTGGTATCGTTTCTGCGTGTGTTACTCTGTACCACTTGATGGCAAATATGGTGAAAAGAATAATAGCGATTGATGTTACCAAAAACCCTGTAATTGTGAAATATTTTTCTTTTTCCATTAGGGATTTGATGATTCTCGTGTTGTTGACATTCAATTCTTTTACCATTTCTAAAGACAGGTGTTGCTGGATGCACATAGGCCCATTATCAATTTGAAAAATGGCTGCTAAAGGTTTTGAGCCAGAGATTTTTTCTGAGGTGTAGGTGTGCGCTTCAATCCTTATTATAGAGTTATGGAATCGAATCATGAAGGTTCCGCTTAGTTTAATCTCGTTGTTGCCGATGTCGATTATACCATTCAATTGATTTAGGAGTAGGGTGTCTGGGAAAAGTTGTTCGATCTCCGGAATATGGTGACTGTTAGCTTTAGGACAAATGGCAATACGGCTTTTCAATAGGTTAGGAATACATAAACTGTTACTTATATCCTTACATTGTTTTTGTTACATAGTGACAGAAAAGTAACCATTTTACAATGTTTTCTTATTCCTAATATTTTTTCATTACATTGGAGGATATTTTCAAAAGGTAGTTTGTTTACATTATTTATTTTTACTGATTTTAACATTAATTTCTTACAACTTTCTTTTTCTGTTATTGGCAAATTTAAAATATATATAATTATTGTTCCGTTTTTTGCTATTTTTGCATTTCCAAAATCTACTACCTCCTCCAGATTTAATAATGCAATATTTTGTCTCACTAAAACATTTCTTAATATGTTTAGTTCTTTATCTGGCAGAATAAATGAATTTATTACGCCGGCTTTAGCCCAATTTATTGCGTATTCGATATTTATAATTTCTTGCTTAGCAATATCTAATTTTAATTTCATAAACAGAACATTTGTGTTATCTTGAATACTTTTTATGATTTCATTTGTAACATTCTTAATTTCCATTATTTTTTCGATTGACCGTTTATTTATTATGACTTCATTTTTATTATTTTCTAAAATGTTATTAATTTTTTTTGCACAATTTCAAAGTCAGCGTGTTCAGGACTGCCTGCCAACCACTTCCAAGCACTGCCAATGAAATCCAAGGAACGTTTGTTTTTAATACCAATAGGAGTAAGTCGCTCGAGGTGACTTTTGATTTCTTCGATTTCATGTAAAAGGAAAGGGAGTAGGGATTCGTTTTTGCTAATGTCGGTTTTAACATGTCGCTCCAAGTCATCTACCAGAAATTTATACTGCTGAATATCCATTTCATGGATGAGTTTAAATGATCCGCTTTGAAATTTTGCAGCTCCTGTTTCGATCGCTATAATTTGGGAGTTACTGTAGTCGAGTATTTGTACCTCGTAGTATGCAAATTTTATCAAGAGCCTGTAAGCAATATATAATATTTTAGTTTTGTGCCCAATCTCCTATTTATGGCTACATAAACTACCTCTCCTGGATGATACATTTTAATTGGTTGCTTATTTTTATTATGGCTTGTTAAATCGATTAATTGTTTCTTTTTGATTCTTTCAATGTTTTCCTGGCTATCTTTTTCAAAATCTTCTGGATTTATTGTTACTCTTTGCCAAAAAATACTTCTAGAGGTCTTTTTCCTGTGACAGAATGCACAGTAGAATTGTATTCATGAACGCTTTTACCTAATAATTCCTCAAGTTGTATGTTTATTTTCCGCTCTCAGACATCTCATAATTTCAGCAAATGTAGATGGTGGTGTCGTACAGACTTTTACTCCTAGCTCATTTTCAACCATGAAATTAATGGATATTGAATTTCAGGACTTTTCATTATCTACCACAATTACTTTTGGGATGCCGAAAGAATATAAAATTTTCCTGAGTCCCTGCTTGATATGTTCTACTGCTCTTGACTTTATGACTCTGGTCTCAGGCAGTCAGAACAAGTTTGCCTTCGGTTAAAAAAATGTCAATGAGAACTATTTCACTGGGATATTGAGGGATGTTTGTCTATGACTAGCATGTACTGCTTATTTCCCAAAGAATCGGGTTTCTTTGGCACAACCCATACTGGTGAGTTGTATAGTGAGCGGGATGGTCTAATGATTCCATCTTCGAGAAGTTTGTGGAATTGCTTTTCCACTTCTACCTTGAGAGAATGTGGATATGGGTAACATTTCGTGTAAACAGGGGAATCAGTATTTGTTCTTATTTCACCGAACACTTTGGTGGTGTAAATAAGTTTCTCATCAGGTACAAAAAGAAACTAGGAAACTTATTTATTAATGATTTCATTGATACTTTTTGAGTATTATAAATTATTTACGTCACCCTGATCGATAGGGTTGGCGCCAGTGACCAGACCGCTTCGTGTTTCCGGCATATTTATTATTATTAATTTTTGTTTTACTTTCTTAAAAACTACGTAATTTTTCTGTTCACTATGTGTAAATATTCTCTAAGTTTACTTGAAATTAATTAATTTTGTTTTCTTTTAAATGTAGTTTAAATTTCTTAAATTTTTTTCATAAAATATAATTCTTAAATTCGATTTGCAATAGTAGCAATAGTAGCATTTCTTATAGATGAATGCAACACCAGACTATTCTTTATTTAAAAACTAGGTAGTTTTTTTTTTTTTCTCTGTTTGTTTAATTTTTTTTTTATTGTTGCACTGTAGAAATGTTTTATTCTTGGGCTGTTGCTGGAGTTAGTTTTTTTTCTTCTTCCTCGAGGCTTTTCTTCTGGATCGGGTGGTGCGGCACCATGATTCAATATTTCAGTGGGCTACTCCGGGACCCTTAAATTTCACCACAACACGACCGGCAGGTGAAAATTCGAATTAAAATACGCACGGCGGCTACTTAAGGCGACAGGCAGTATTTTTACGTTCAAGAATGCGGGGGCTGCTTGAGGCGCACAAAAGCAAAACTTCCACGAAAACTTTTTTTCACGTCTGGGTGTTGACTTCAGATCGAGATGTTGGTCGTTGGGTTGCTGAGTGAAACGATTGTTTATTGGATGGGGAGAAATATTACATGGAATCGTTGGGAATCGTTCTGCATCCGGCGTATGAGTTGACGTTATTCCAAATAAGCGTGTTTGTCTTTAACTTATAATAACTCTTAAATAAATCAGGTGCAACACTACACAAATAACAGTAATAGAGGAACAAACTATAATCCAAGAGTTGGTAATTATAACGTTAGACCACCATTTCAACATAATTTTAATAATAGACCACAGAATTCAGAACAGTTCTGAAATTACAATAACTTAAATAATAACAATCAGGGATATTCTAGGCATTTCAGCAACAATCAAAAAGACCTAATTCAGTACAATATAGAAATAATAATTATAACAATTATAATAACAATAGGAATCCAAGGCCAGAACCTATGGATGTAAATAATACTGAATTAAAACGTGAAGAGATATATTTGACCGTGGACGGGAAGCAGAAACAATTCCAATAATAAAAGTTACAATAAATAATAAAAAAAATTAACATTCTAATAGACACTGGTTCAACAACAAATATACTTAACGAGTCACAACTAATAGAAATCCCAAGAACTTTATTGAAAGTTCCAATTAAAGTCAAATCATTAAATAGTGAAAATATAATTGAAACTCAAATTATAATCGAAATGCGAGTAGAATTCAATGAAGATGAAGCTACTATGGCATGGAAATTAATAAAAATAAAAACTAATAAATTTGTAGGAATTATCGGTCAGAATTTATTAAAACCTATAGGAGCTGAATTGAACTTAAAATAAGGCTATAAGAAATAATTAAACGAAAAACATTTTTTGAAAACTGTGATAAGGAGAAAACAGAAACAACATGTTTATGATGAAATGAAATCCACACTCTAGAATATTGTAATTCAACGCAAATGAATCAATTAATAGATGCGAATTTAAATTTTGAAGAAAAACTAGAATTAAGAACATTTCTTGATGAAAATAAAATACGTTTTTATAAAGCAGGTGAAAACTGCCTATACAAGTTCTGGCGTCAGTGCATACATTTCGAGTGCCACAGCCCGATGTGGACTGGCGCAACCACAGTCGTTCATAGACCTCGGTAGAGAACACACGTGTTTCTTCTTAGTCAAAAAAAAAATTAGATTGCAAGCCAATAGTAGTGTGGCTTAGTGTAAGCAGTGCAAGATCTGCAAATGAGAATCCTGGGTTCGATCTCTAGCCGTATCCGATTTTTTTATATTCGATATTTTTTCTCAGAAAACTCGCTTGATGAGTGAAACGGCTCAGATACCGAAAGGTGTGGCCGTTAAACAATCAATCCAAAAAATCCTTAGAACAACAATCCCAACAACAATCCCAACATCAATCCATCCAACAACAGCAACCACAGCAGTAGGACAAATCGACGGAGGAACGTGTAACTCCAATCAACTCTTATAAAATAGACTTTAAGGAAACGTTAGAACTACGTAAGTCGGCCATAGGCAATAATAATTTCAGAATTAAAAGATTTAGCAACATTAGGCATTCGATCCAATGTAATACTGTGGAACAGTACCACAAAATTAAAATAAAAATTATTAAGGGACTCGACGACGGAGTTCTATAGTTTCACCCCGAAAGGAGAAAAGTTGCAATCAATGCTCTTAAAAGGGCTGGACCCGTCAACTGAACCGGAGGAACTCCTTAAGATGAAGTGCAGTAACCTCTCATTCGTAGGAGTCAAGCGCTTCACCACGGCAAGAGCCAAACAGGAGACCTGGAACTCGCCATTTTTCCTTGTTCAGATGTCGCCCGATAGCAAACTTGGTAATCTGAACGAATGACAGACAGCGGAAGCATAATCCAATGCCTACGTTGCCAAAGGTTCGGACACACCGCGTCGAACTGCGACATGCAGCCTCGATATAGAGATCCACAAAACAGATGAATGCCCCCTTGGTAAGGAGAAGATGACAGATAAAAGGCAGCTGACATGTGTACTATGCAAAAACAAGGGTCACACTGCAAGTTATCGGGGTTGTCCTGAGTTTCAAAGCATGAACCAAGCAAATCTGGCTCGCAAGCAGAAGAGTGTAGTCGGAAGTCCAAAAAAGAACCGTAAACCCCCAAATATCCTACTCCCAAGTGGTGTCAGCAAGGGGTAACTCGGGACAGCAACAGCCGAAGGTAGCTGCGCAGGCCGTACGACCTAATGCACCTGAGGCTCAACCGCAGTTCTAACCGTCCTGCTCAAGATTCAAGAGCAGATTGGGCAGATACAGAGTCAGTTACAGGAGCAGATTGGGCGTGTAGACTATATGTATACGATTTTATCGAGTATAGCGCATTGTCAATCATGATGGGTACGCAGGTGTCTGAAAACTCGTTGAAGATCCTAGCCCTGAATGTAAATTCATTGATTGGGATCGACCGTAGAGAATCGTTGTACAAGTTGCTTGACGACCAAACTCCTGATGTCTTACTGGTTTGCGAAACTAAGCTCACACAGAAATACAGTTTAGGGCATAAAAACTACAATGTAGAAAGACGAGACCGGTCCAACTCTATTCGAGCAGGTGCGGTAGCGATATTCATTAAGAAAACAATTTAATTATAAAGCGATGTACAGTGGTGTAGTGCGAAGGTTTCAGGGAATAGAAGCGTGCATTGTATACATCCGTCTCCGTAGTGGAAAGAAGATGTATATCGTCGCGCTCTACGCCAATGATGAAGCTCAAACCAACCTATTTCTATCTGAACTCGAGGCTCTATTTCGATGCCTTAGGCTGGAATCGGAGGAGAACTATTATCTTATGGCCGGAGATCTCAATGCCAGACACAGAGATTGGGGAAATTATTCGCCAAGCCATAGAGGGACCTCACTACTCAATTGGTGGGTCCAAAACAGCATTGATTTTCGACTCGATATAAAGGCTACAGATAGCCCATCATTTCCCAGAAGCGGCTCCTATCTGGATCTATTGCTGTTCGACGAACGATTACAACTGCCTGACGTTGACCGACGAACAATAAATTGCCTGCGCACCTTTATGCACGACAGTGACCATTGCGGAATTAGTGCCGAATTGACGATTTCTAATGAAATTGCGGAATTCGAAGAGTTCAGTCCAACGTGCTCCTATAATTACAGGAGGACTCGTTGGAATCGATGCTCTCGCGACTAGACAAAAGCCCTCTCCTTGAATTTGCACTATCCACCGTCCAATAGGAATCTAGCAAACGAAGAGGTTGATTGGTACCTGAAACGAATGGAAGAGACAATCAAACACACAATGGACAGAACGATACCTAGGTATCAACAAACTGACAGCATTTACCGCAATCCGACTATAGACGCATTACACGCTCAGAAAAGCAGGTTACTTACAAGACTAAGGAACTTGTATAGGCAGTTCGTTGACAGACAAAACGCTGAGATACGGACACTGAAGTCGTTGATAAAGAATCTCCAAATATTAATTAAGGCAAATTATAGGCAGTCAGCTAATTTGTACTGGGGAAATAAGATTCGGGCTATCAGATCTGATAACCCGAGTATGTTCCCCCAGATTAATAAAATATTTCGGAGAAACGATGCCAACGAACTTCCGTGTCTCAAAATACCGCAAACAACGAATCACGAACGATTACTCACAGAAGCAGGAAGAGATCCTGGGGATGCTGCCGATGCTAACAACTTCTTTGCGATCGAGGATCCGCAAAAGAAAGTTGAGGTCATAGGGTCTATCTTTGAGGATGTGTACAAAGTGAATATCAGCATTAGCCCGAATCATGACCTAGAGAATAGAGTCCGTGTGCACAATACCAGCCTTCGAAACGACATAGAGCACTGGCGATCTGAGAACACTGGTTTTACCAGGTTCGATGACGAAAACGTGGTACTCAATGCCGTCGCCAATGAAGAGTTGCATTCCGTGTTCGTATCGAAGGCAGAACTTCAAAGGATCATCGTGTCACTAAAGAAGAAGAAATCAGCGGGAATCGATGGAATATCAAATATTATTCTTCGTCACTTGCCCCCAGTAGCGGTGGAAATAATCTTCTGAATAATGCACACTATCCTGAGCATTGGAAAACAGCTGTTGTACAGCCGATTCCTAAAAGGAAAACACCAACAGCACCAATCCCAAGAATCATCGGTCTATAAGGGCCATTACCTGATACTACACCTAAATCTGCATCATAGCCAAGTTACACTTAAATCTTAAGTTCGACTTTACCTATTTTTCGTTGCTCGTAAATATTTAAGTCGTACTTTACTAAGACCCGGTATTTTTTAAATGCAACCAAGTTCTCTTCGATTTCAACTGTGGACTTCGTAGATGGCGCCAATCGCGAATGGAAACAAAACTATTCGAGGGAAATTATTTATTGACAATTGCAATTTCGATAGATGTCTCGATAATTTTATGTTGGTTTAAAAGGAACGATTTTGGTCCTTCGAACCTGCAAAACCATCTTGTATGCACTCGAAACGTGAATTGCCCCGAAAACAGCAATGCTCTGAAAATAATTTCCTGTCAGGTAAATCTTAATGTGATAAGTACATAGTTCAATGATATGTAGGTGCAATCGAATTATGTCTTGGAAATATATTTTCAAGGGAATGTTAAAATCAATATGTAAATACCTATTAAACCTATTACCTATTAAATTACAAATTTGATTCTGCTGTAATCAAGGACATAACTTTCAATGCTGATTTGATTTGCCGAAAACTTTTATAAACCGAAGTTCGTCAAAGCTATAAAATCATTAATTTCTGTTGAAGACACGACGAGGCACACCAAATTGTTAAATATTTATCACAATAAAACAAGTAATCCAAACTCCATACTCAAATTTCGCCACGATTTTATGTCACTGTCAGTATTAAAGTACAACTTAAAGTCTTATGATCTACTATTTCTTCAACTTAGTTTAAGAATTAACTTGTTAAGTGGAACTTAAATCCTTAAGTGCAGTATCAGCAAACGGCCGTAAGTCTCCTACCGAGTATTAGCAAGGTATTCGAAAAGGTTATCAATAGAGCTTTGATAAAATGGGTTGAGGACAATAAAATAGTTCCGGACAAGCAATTCGGTTTCACGGCAGGGCATGATACAATGAACGGGCTAGGCATTAGTAAACCACTATTGTACATGTTGCTTAATATGCTCACCAACAGAAAGTTCTTGGTTAAAAATAACAACATGACTTCTGTTGGTACATTTAAAATTAAATTTAAATACAACCTTACTTCTTCCGGGCTTGTATTGCAATTCATGATTATATTCCTCAAGAATTGAAATTATTTTTGGTACTTAACAAGTAAGTTAAAAAACAAAAGCATATACCCATATAGAAAAACTACGCTGTGAGCTTAAGGCTAACATTTGTTTCTCGTTAGCTGCTTAGTTTTCCTCAGTAGAACTAAGTCTTCGTGAAATAAACGTTATTGTTAGCCCTTCTTGTGACACAACGGCTCCGCGGGCATAGGGGATGCATCTGTATTAAGTTTAAATGGCTTATTAAAATTCGGGTATGTGAGTATTAAGTCTCTGGAAATCAACGATTTTTTAACTTTGTTAAACAAATTAATTGTGATTGGGTAGAGAAAAATTATTTTTTTGGAGGACTGTGTTTTGGACGTACGTCGCCCTTCCCTTCTTAAAACGGCTGTTAAGGGCTTGACAACCTTAGCATAGTCTTGGATAAAGCGGCGATAATATCCTGACAGACCGAGAAATGACTGTAGGTCTTTTAAAGTTCTTGGTATAAGAAAGTTTTGAATAGCTTTAACCTTCGCTGGGATAGTTTTAATTCAATCAGATGATATGAATCCTAAAAACTCAACTTCCTGTTTGAAAAAATGACATTTCTCAAGCTGGATCTACTCGAACGCCTCTGATGAAAGTATGTTGAGCCTTATCCATGTACGTTTGAGTAAGCAGGCACAATGACTCATTGCTGATTTCCATGCATGACAACTTATTCAGCACAATTGACAAATGCATGTAGACTTGGCTATAAAAGTATTGGGTGTTCTTTCGGCCCCAACAAGCGCTGGGGCCGCTTATTACCCGGCTTATTACCCGGCATACTGGAAAACATCTTTGGTGCAACCAATCCCTAAACGGGATAAAGACTAATCTATCCCTACAAATCTGCGGGTTGAGCAAAATAAAATCATACCGGACAACCAGTTCGGATTCCTGGCGGGGTATGAAACCATACATGCCGCGTCTAAACTATATCCGACATTCAATGGAACAAAAACAAGAAACAATGCTCGGGTGCCTATCTGATTGACTTGGAGAAGGCGTTCGACACTGTTTGGTTGGAGTGACTCTTCCTCAAGCTGGTCAGACCGCAGTCGGTCTCTCTCTTGCAGACCGCAGTCGGTCCCGTCCTTCAGCTCGTTATGTCCACATCCACAGTTGAAAGGGCGATGTCGAAGAGGAGCGGTACCGCATTTTCATTTTGTATCAGACCGTGCTTGTCCAAATGGAGGAATGCTTCTGGGGGGACAAAGCCGTTATGACGTACCCTTTCGTGGTACTGAGGATTGGGGTAGTAAGCCCCCAGAGATCAGTTTATTGGACGAGTTCATCGCTCTGCCAGTATGACATCGAATCATCTTCACCAGGAAATTGTCGACTCGTATCAGGTTCGCCCTGTTGTATAAAACCTTATTGAAGTAGAATTTTCTGTACTGGGACTCTGGTGTTCTGTAAAGGCGAGGGCAAGCCCTCTCAAACACCCGATTTTTTTCCATCAAGCTTGCACTCACATTCAACCACGCGGGACAGCCATTGGTGAGCATTGGCCTTATGAGAGCCATGTAGCAGATTACCTTCACCATCGCATCGAGTTGGCTGTTGTAAAACAGTCTCTTTGTAAGAATTTGAATTGAATTGAATTGAATTTATTTGTAACTAGCTCCCTCTAGAACTATTGATATTCAGTTTTTACAATTTTACAATTTTAGTACTTAACACCCCTATTGCTAGTGTCAATTATCAATCAATTGATAGTTGATAAATTTATCAATCAATGTGGATTTCGATATTGTGTAACTCAGTTGATAAAATGTTTTACAATTGTGAATATATTGACTGCTGTGAATGAGACATTACATTTGACACCTATATTTCTAGTGTCAAAAAATAAATTTGTTATTTGTATGTTTAACTCATCCAAACATCGGACAGAATTTTTTGGATTTTTAATAACATAATATTATAAAACAATAAAAATGAGTTCAGTGGAATTGTGGTTTGACGATGAAACAGACCATGAACAGTCAGTTTTCTTGGAAACTCTCAGAAGAAGAAGGCAATTGAGGGATGTTTCCAATCCTCTAGAATTAGAAGAAAGCTAGCAAGTACACATGTAACTCCGCAATTAAAATTAGTTCCCATGCGTAATTCTTTTCAGTTTTGTGAAAAATTTTCGTTTAACGAAACCAGCATTTGCCTATTTGTTGAGTGAAATAAAGGAGAAGATGAAGCCAGCAATTAGAACAACGTCTTTACCAGCCGTCATAAAGCTTGCCACAGCATTGCGATTTTGTGCTCATGGGTCATATCAACTCGGCGTCGGGAATGAGCACTCCATAGGCCTGGCCCAGTCAACAGTGTCGCTAGTTTTGAAAGACGTTTTTCATGTGGATCAGTGGATCAAATTCAATTACACCGTAGCTGTGAAACTACGTACAAAAACCTCATTTTATTTTGTACCAGCTTGCTCTATCAACCTCAAAAATGTGATTGACTAAAAAATTTAAGTTTATCAATAAAATTGATTTAAATTGACACTCGCAATACCACTTTGGTTCATTCACAATGCTCAAATTGATACGGATCAATCGTTAATTGATAATTGACAATCGCAATACCAACGAGTCAATTTTGTTGATAAGTATGGTTTATCAATTATTTTTTGACACTCGCAATAAGGGTGTAAGTCTAGCGAATTCTACAGAAAGTTTTTTAAAACATACCAAATTTGATTCATTTTTTATGTTGTTGGGAAGTTCATTAAACAATTTGAAGCCTTTATAGATCAAGGAGTTTTGCGTGTTTGCACTTAACATACTTGGTAGTCTAAATTACTATTTCTCAATGCATATGGTTGTAGATCTCTAATATATTGTACATAATTCGACAAATATTTTAACAATAGATTATTTTTAATTTTGAATAAAAACACAAGAATATTCATTACAATTCTTTGCTTGACAGAGAACCACTTTAACGAGTTCAACATAACATTCATTGATACAAATCTATTACACTTTAAAATACAACGCATTGCTCTATTTTGTAAAAATTGCAATCATCTAATCACAGTATCAGTACAGAGAAACAAAATGGTGGAACAATATTCAAAATGTGGTTTTATATTACATTGTATATATTTATTGCACTTAAAATTGAAACATTGTTTCTTATTCTCCTTAAAAATCCAAGTTTTTTTGTCACTTTTTTACATCATTTTGTTCATTTTAGTTCATTTTTATTTACTTAATTCATAACAAATACTTAAATACTAGACAAAAATGCTTCAAACTAGTTGGACGAACATTATTACTACTTCTAACTTGCTGGCCCTAGGCGGGCACTCTAAGCTAAACTTAATCTTAAACTATGTCTTCCGACTTAACCTAACAATGTATTTGTAAAAGTAAAAAATAAATTTAACTGTGAATTAAAATTAAGAAAATTATAAAAAACTTAATATCCTAACTGATTTTACTAAAACTTATTTATTAGCTTACATACTACCTTAAAATAACTTAAAATACCTGAAACTAAACATACATCTGTTATATATGTGTATCTTATAATATACGCACATATATATGCATATGTCCTTAATATACATGTGTATACACATAAGTACAAAAGTGTACGTATGTGTAAAATTCCTTCTCTTTTTCTTTTAATTTTTTTTAAATTTTTTTTTTGTTTGTGTACATATATGCAACTTAACACTACCCTAAAAATCTGCCCTAAGATATGTAGGACGGCCATAGGTTGCGGCTGATAAAATTGGGTCTAGTCAGATGCAAGACAAAGACCGATACGCACTGCCCGTTTTTAACCCGGGTCTAAAGGGTTCGATGAGGGAGTTTCCTCACTGCACAGCCACCAGAATTTTCTGTGTTGCATTGCAACATCCCGAACATCTCGGCTTGATACCGCTGGTACTGAACCGGAGGAGACCCTCCCCGTTGTGCGACGGAACGGTCGTGGTTGAGTAGCCCATCCACAGTCGAACAGGCTATGTGGAAGAGGAGCGGTACCGCATTTTCATTTTGAATCAGACCGTGTTTATCCAAATAGAGAAATGTTTCTGGGAGGACGAAGCCACTGTGACGTACCCTTTCGTGGTACTGAGGACTGGGGTAGTAAGCCCCAAGGATAAAGTTATTGGCCGAGTTCATCGCTCTGGCAGTATGGCCTCGAATCAATTTCAACAGGAAATTGTCCACCCGTATCATGTTCGCCCTGTTGTAAAAAACCTCATTGGAGTAGAATTTTTTGTACTGGGACTCTGGTGTTCTGTAGAGGCGAATTCAAACCCTAAGACAAGCCCTCTCAAACACCCGAATATTTTCCATCAAGCTTGCACTCACGTTGAACCACACCGGACAGCCATATGTGAGCATTGGCCGGATGAGGGCCATGTAGCAGATTACCTTCACCCTCGCATCGAGTTGGCTGTTTTAAAACAGTCTCTTTGTAAGAGCCAAAGCGCCTCAGGCTCGGGCTATAGCAGCATCTACATGTTTGTTAAAATATAGATAATGATCTAGCCAGATCCCCAGGTATCTGACCACAGTCCTTTGCGCCAGTGGTTGCCCGTGACGCCCAACAATTGAGAACTTTCGCCAATTCTTTTTTGTATCCGCCGAAGCCTTATACAACGGGGTCCTGAACAGTATGGTTTCCGACTTCTGAAAGTTGATATTCAACTTCCAATCTTCGCAACTTCTCATGAATGAGTCGAAGACACCCTGCGCGAGAGTAGTGATGTCCTCGATCTTTTTACCTGATCTGTACACGATCAAGTCGTCGGCGTACGCAATTACGTGAGGAAGAGAACTTATTAGATCGCTCAAGAAAATGTTGAACAGGATCGGCGAATTAACGGCACCCTGTTGGAGACCATTTTTCATTTCAAAAATACCTCTGCAGGTAACATTGCCATTCTTGACGACGAACCTTCTACCAGTAAGCATACTACACAGTAGGTATTGCAGTGGTTTACTAATGACTAGCCCATTGAGCTTGTAAAAAGGTCCTTCTAAACATACGGTGTCGAAGGCCTTCTCCAGGTCAATCAGGCAAGCACCCACATTGTTTCTGGCTCCTGTTCCATTGGATCTCCGACACCAGTTTCGACGCGGCATGAACAGTGTCATGCCCCGCTATGAAACCGAATTGGTTACCCGGAATAATATATTTGTCCTCTGTCCAGTTGGTCAGAGCTCCATTTATCACCTTCGCGAATACCTTGCTGATGTTCGGAAGGAGACTAATTGACCGGAGGCTGCACGGATTCGAGGAATCTTTACTTCGCTTGGATATGGGTTGCACAATCGCAGTCTTCCAATGCTCCGGATAATGTGCATTATTCTGAGCTACTATTCATCTAGGGGGAGATGTCTCAGCACAACGTTCGAGATCCCGTCGATTCCAACTGACTTTTTCTTCTTAAGTGATTCGAAGACCGCTTGGAGCTCTATATTCGCTATGAACGGGGGAAGAACCCCTTCGTTGGCATTGACATTATCTGCCATGTTATCTTCATTGAACACGACAAAGCCGAAGTTCTCAGATCGCCATTGTTGCATGTCTTCTCGAAGTTGCGAGTTGCTAGATTGTACGCTGTTCTCCAGGTCGTGGTTTGGGCGAACACTCACATTCACCTTATACACTTCCTGAAAGACCGCGCCTAGTACCTCCATTTTTTCTTGCGAGTCTTCGACCACAAAGAAGTTATCGTCGAGTACGGCGTTATCTGGATCAATACCTGCTGTAGTCAGTATTTGTCCGTTGTTCTGGGGAGCTTAAGACACGGAAGATCGCTACGCTTACTACGAAAAATCGTATTTGTCTGCGGAAACATGCTCATGTTTTTGGATCTTACAGCCCGAATCTTATTATTCCAATGCATGTTAACAGAAAGTCTGTAGTTCTGAACAATTAATGTTTGAATGTTTTTGATGAGTGATTTCAGTGTCCTAAATTCCTCATCTCATCTGTCAGTAAACCGTCTGTACAAGGTTTTTAATCTTGACAGGAGTCTATTTTCCCGTTGATATGGTACGTCAACATTGCGGTACAAGTTTTCGTTATTTCTCGTGTATACCGTGTATCGTACTATCCATCGTTCGTTTTATTGTCTCAAAAGTACTTAAAACTAGCTTAACTAACTTAAGAATTTACAAATTTTCTTAATACTAACCTTCTGACCCTATGCGGGTACTCTAAGCTAATCTAATCTACGCTATAAATGTGCCTTTCGGCTTAATATATGTTTTTTTTGTTTTTTACGACAATCTTTTAATACATTTTTCATTTGCCAAGAAAAGTTTTTTAAAAAACTTGGCTAACTAAACTTACTTATATAACTACTTAAACTACCTTATACTAACTTACCCTAACATAAAACTTAAGACTATCTTAACTATGTCCGTAACAGTACGGACACGTGTACCAGGGCGTATATTTTCCGTATATGCCTAACATATATATTTTAAACGCCGTGGTGCACCTTTTCTTTCTTTTCTTATTACAGTTTTTTTTGATTTTTTGTTTTTTAATTTTTTTTTTGTTTTTTTTTGTTTTTTTAATTTTTTTGGTTTTTTTTACTTTTTTAATGTTTTTTTTTTTTTTTTCCTAATAGCTACCTTAAGCCTATGTAAGTTAGCCACCATGCTCAACTACCTGCTCATCTGGAAAAGCCAGCGGTGGCGGAGACTGGTTTTGGTGCAACCACCAGTAAACTTGCAGTTCTTTGGCAGACTCTTTACTGAACCGAAGAAGATCCTCGTGGGTGCGAGCGACATCCGGTTCGTATTGGAGTCTGTATCCTGTATTAGGCCAATCGTGTCTAAATAAAGGAATGCTTCGGGAGGAATAAAGATGTTAAGGCGAAAATTATCTGTCCTGTTCAAGTTTGCCTCGTTGTACAGGACCTCGTTAGGATAGTACCTCTTGTACTCGGACTCGGGTGTACGATACAAACGGAGACAGCTCCTAAGACACTGTCTCTCGAACAACCTCATCTTTTCCATCTGGGAAGGACTCACGTTGAACCACAGAGGACAACCGTACGCCATAATTGGCCGTACTAGGGCCATGTAGCAGATTACCTTCACCCTGGTATCAAGTTGGCTGCTGAAAAACAACCTCCTTGCCGCAGCAAAGGCTTTTCTGGCTTTCGTCAGAGCAATATCTATATGTTTGTCAAAATACAGATATTGATCCAGCCAAATGCCAAGATATCTAACTACATTCTTCACAGCTAACGGCCGTCCTTGCGGGTCAACTATGCCGAACTTGCGCCAGTTTTGGGGCGTATCCCGCGGTGTCGTGTACAACGGGGTCCTGAAAAGGGTAGTTTCACACTTCAGGAAGTTGATAATCAACTTCCAGTCGTCGCAAAATCGCTGAATTTTTTCGAAGTCACGCTGCAGCAATATATTTATTACTTCGACCTTCGGACCTGATCTGTATGCTACTAGATCGTCGGCGTACGCAATTAAGTGCGGCATGGAACCTATAAGATCCGCAGTGAATATTGAGAACAAGATCGGCGAACCAACCGCCCCGTGTTGTAGACCATTTTTAATGTCAAAGACCGTGGTAGAAGTTACGCCGTTACTTTTCACGGCGAACTTTCTTCCTGTTATCATGGCATAGATCGTATATAGCAATGGTTTACTTATGCCGAGCCTGACCAGCTTGAGGAAGAGACCCTCTAACCAAACGGTTTCGAACGCCTTCTCCAAGTCAATCAGACAGGCACCCGTGCACTGATTTTTGCTTTTATTCCATTGAATGTCGGATACCAGTTTTGACGCGGCATGTATGGTATCATGCCCCGCCCTAAATCCGAACTGGTTGTCCGGTATGATTTTATTTTCATCAGCCCATTGTTTCAGAACTCCTATGACTATCTTTTCAAAAATCTTGCTTATGCAGGGAACAAGACTGATCGACCGTAGATTTGTCGGGATGGATTTGTCTTTGTCCCGTTTAGAGATCGGTTGCACTACAGCTGTTTTCCAGTGCGCCGGGTAATGTGCATTACTCAGCGCGTTGTTGAACAATGTTGTGTAAATTTGGACCGCTTCGGGGGGAAGATGGCGAAGCACAATATTTGGTATTCCATTGATTCCCACTGACTTTTTCTTTTTCAGCGAGTTAAAGATACCCTGAAGATCTTCTTGGGAAATCAAGATGTGATTTCCATTGTAGGCGACGGCACTATGTGCCATATTATCGTCACTGAACCTGGTGAAACCTGGATTCTCGGATCGCCATTGACTTATCTCGTTGCGCAGATAGAAGTGGTTAAGCAAGGCTCTGTTCTCCAGATCGTGATTCGGCCTACTAACCTCGTTGACCGTATACACTCGCTGGAACACAGCACCAATAGCTTTAACCTTCTCCTGGGGATCTTCAACCACGAAGAAGTCATTGTCTAGCACTGCCTCACCTGGATCAATGCCAATTGAAGTCAGTAATTGTTCATTGTTTGTCGTCCTGTGAAGTCTAGTTGTTGGATAAATTTATAAATAAATAAAATTCGGGTTGTTGGATCGTACAGCCCGGATTTTATTGACCTAGTGCAAGCTTATAGCCAAGCTGTAATTTTTTCGAATTAACTGTTGGAGGTTCTTGATCTCAGACTTCAGTGCACTGACTTCCGCGTTTTGTGGATCTGTAAACCGTCTGTGCAAGAGTTTGAGTCTTGACAGCAGTCTACTTTTGTGCACGTGAAGTGCATCGATGGTAGCATTTCGATAAACATCGCTGTCATCGATTTGTACTACTTTCGAAATGGTTTTCTCCATGGTTCGTTTTATTACGTCGTCCATTTGTATGAGGTACCTGTCAACCTCTTCGTTCGTCAGGGGTCTGTTTGTCGGAGGATTGATCCCACTCGAACGAAGTTCTGTGGATAAAGCCCTGGAGAAACGTGGCCAGCGGACCTAATTGTAATTATAACGGTGCCTCTGGACATATTCCTCCAGTTCTTCCACCTCGTTCGGGAGTTGAATAGCCGCGAAGAGCCCGCAGTGGTCACGCACAGTTCCGTGTGCGTCTTTCCACGTCCAGTATAGTCCGTCGTTTGTCTATCAGCATCAGATCCAGATAGGACCCGCTTCTGGGAAAGGATGGCCTATCGGTTGCAAGCAAATCTAGCTTGAACTCACTATTGTGCTCTACCAACCAGTTATACAATGAGGTCCCCTTGGCGTTATGCACCACGTTGCCCCAATCCATATGCCTCGAGTTCAAATCCCCGGCTATGACGTAGTAGTTCTCTTCCGAGCTCAGTCGAAGGCTAGTAAATAGAGTATCGAGCTCTGAAATGAAATGGGGATTGGTACGTGCCTTGTCAGACGCATAGATCGCGATCACATATAACCGCTTACCACCCCGAAGGGGGATGCGTGTGATACACCGCTATACACGACCTTATGACAGAGGCCTTTTTTGATTAAGAGAACGACCCCACCAGCTAGGTACGCTCGGTCTCTTCGAATGATATGATAATTCTTGTACCTGAGGGTATGCGTCTGGTTTAGCCTAGTTTCGCTAACCATCAACACATCAGGATTATGGATTTGCAACAAGTTACCGAAGTTTAGTTGACGTTCAGGCCTGATCAGTGAATTCACATTCACTGCTAGGATTTTAAGGTTACGGGCTGCCTGCGCAGCCATTAAACCGATGTTGCGTTTGGCTCTCCGAACAGCGTTGACTAGATGAGGTCTACTCGCGCTGCTTGCTCAAGGAACTGCTTTTGAAGCTGAGCGATCTGCCCCTGGATGGAGAGCAGGACCGTCTTCAGATCCAGATCGGCTTCAGGTTGCCTGGCCACTGGGATCGGGGCCACCTTCGGCACTGTCTGTTGAACTGGTCGCCTACCCGATGCCATTTGGGCATAGGAGACTGCCGGAGTAACAGTGGTAGCTGGAGCACGTAGCACTGGCCTCGCTTCTACCATTTTTCCTTTCCTTTTGGCCTCTATTACTTTCCTGATCTCTTGGACCTTAGGGCATCCGCGATAGTTGGCAGGGTGCCCGCTGGTCTTACAGAGTACACACTTCAGTTTGCTCCTATCCCTAAGGGACATTCCCCTCGATTGTGGGTTCCTGCGCATTTGACGCAGCGAGACTGCATGTTGCAATTCGCCGCGGCATGGCCAAACCTCTGCCAACGAGCACACTGGAGTGTGTGCTTTGTCTTGTTTAATGTATTCCATTTGACATCAATAGAGCCTAGACGATGCGTTCGTTTTAGACTATCTAAGTTGCTGTCTGGGGTGACCTGGACTAGGAAGAACGGAAGTTTTCTGTTCTCCCTTTTCGAAACCGCAGTGATGAAGGCCTTAACCTTAACGACCTGAACATCTTGGCGCAGCTTAGCGATGATCTCCTCCGAATCAGTGTCAGGATCCACGTCCTTAAGCGTTGGCTCTACTTGTTCGGCCACGTCCTTACTGCGGATGTCAGTTGCACTACTTCACTTTGATAGTTGTTGATGTTTGGGTTTTACGCAGTCGAAAATCATTTATGTATATTGAGAATAGTAATGTTCCCAGTACAGATCCTTGGGGAACACCATACCGTACTTCTTTTTCTTTGGATAACAGCCCGTTCACTTTCACCACCTGTGTTCGATTATCCAAGTATGAATCAAACCAACTTAATTCCGTGTCATGAATCATGTATTTTTCAAGTTTTTTTAGTAGCAAATTCTTGTCAATTGTCTCAAATGCCCTTTTTACGAGTAAGTCTAAAAACACACAATAAACACGTTTTTTTGGGCTACTCTTCACATTTTTTGGTATTTAGCACTTTCTCTATAAGAGTTATTGTTGCCTGTTTCCACGATTCTGTGAGTATACCCGTCTCCATTGACTTATTCATTATAATTAGTAATGCTGGACCAATACAATTTTAAAATTATCTAGATATGTGTTTTGACACATACTTTCGAAATCTTTTTTTATTTTTTATTTGGTTCAGCGCTGTTATTACTGCAGGCATCATTATTTTTTGAATTTAAAAATAAATGGACATTCACTCACATAATTTGTATATTGCACATATTGGATAGAGTTATTAATGTTAACAATACTTTCCACAAAAAAAATCATTAAATTTGTCAGCTATATGTTTCGAGACTTTGTATACTACATTACCAAATAATATGTCAATAATATCACAGTTCGTTTTTGATTTTAACACATATTTTTTTAAATTACGTCACATATCCTTTTGGTTGTCAGATCCTTGAATTTTCTGCATTATAAATTTACGTTTACACTTTTGTATTTGCGATTTGTATTTATTTCTATGAACTGTGTATTGAACGAAGTCCTTTTCAGTGTTCGTTATAACCGCTCTTTTGAAGCTGTTAATTTTTTTCTTTTTTATTTCCACTAGCTACCTATCATACTTCTAGACTCCTAAATTTCTGTCTTCTTCCACTTTTTTTATAGATTCATGGAAGATTTCACCGATTAGACTAACATCCATATTGTTTGTAATTGACCTTATTCCACTGTTCATTAGAGTGTTTTTGAAATGCATGTTACCCGTATTCACCCACTTAATCCATTTACCCACATTTTCCCGTTTCTTTTTACATTTACTTTTAACGGTCACAGCTATTGTTTGATGGTCGCTTATTATTAAATTACTGTCCACGACAGTTTCCACATTATTCGCGTTTGTAATTACATAATCGATTAAGGTCCTCCACTCTTTTGTTATTCTTGTTGGCGTATCTTTTAATTGTTGGCATGCATTATCACTAAAACTTTTGTACATTATCTTTCTATATGTCCCTCTTGCATTAAGCCAATCAATATTGAAATCCCCCATTATCACTTAATCGATTAAGTTCCTCGACTCTTTTGTTATTCTTGTTGGTGTAGCTATTAATTGTTGGCATGCATTATCACTAAGAATTCTATATGTCTCTCTTGCATTAAGCCAATCAATATTGAAATCCCCCATTATCACAAAATCTTTCTTCCTTTCCGAGAGGTCCTCCATCAAGTCAGTAAATTCTTCACAAAATTGTTTTTTCGAAGGTTTAGGAGATCTATAAACACTAACTACATTAAATGAGAGAGTACCCACACACACAATTGACCCATACTCTTTGCGTAATTTATAATGCTCTCAGTCTGTATGCCTAATTTTGTGTAAATAGTGTAATAGCGTAGTCAAGTTCGACTTGACACGCTATTACACCTTTGCATATTATAATTTGATACATATATTTCTTCATCTGAGACATTTACGGTCACATGAGTTTCTGACAATACCATTATATCACAGTCCTGGTTTATTAAAATATCTTGCACTTCATCAAAGTTATTCACTAACGCTTCTACATTTAAATAGATTACACGAATATTAGCGGGTTGCTAGTATGCTATCCTGTTTCTCTGGATTAAAAGTTTTTGGACGAACACTTCACATAGATAGCTTCGACAATCATGACGCACATCCAGCTTTAAGCCCAAATTCCTATTTGCCTAAATTAGCTTTTATCACAGCTCCTAGTTTCGTGATTTTCACCACATTTTGCACACACTATTTGATTTTTGCATATAGCAGTATTATGGTTAAAACCCCAACACTTGTATTACAAGTTAACATAATCGTTAAGAAAACATCTGTCCCATTCTGCACTCAGTCTTCCTCTCTCCATGGCCCTTTTGTAATCATCCTTATCTACCTCAAGTATTGCTTTATAAGTCATAATATTATTTTTGTCAACTTTAATAATTTTAAGGCATTTTACATTATTAATTATTTCATTCTGGTTTTTGATTGCAGCTTCCAAATTTTCTCTTTCCCATACTTCTCTCATTCCACTCACCACTAGACAGGGTTTTTTTTAGTTCAGGTACTGTAACTTCATATTCGTTTCCCAATTTCTCTTTAGCTTATTTCACTAGAACATTTCGCGATTCCTTGTCCTCGCAGTTGATAATGACCATACCCTCTTTTTTCTTTATTACCCCCTTACCTTTTACTGCCAATGTTGCAGGTTTTATCTTCTCTTTAATGTCTTCATTGGTTTTATTATTGTTTTGCGACGTTTCTGGTCTGACTACTGGTCTATACTGGTGGTTGGTGTTTGAATAGGTCAGCATATGAAACCTCCTTCATTTTAGTTCATTTCTATTTACTTAATTCATAACAAATACTTAAATACTAGACAAAAATACTTAAAACTAGTTGGACGAACATTGTTACTACTTCTAACTTACTGGCCCTAGGCGGGCACTCTAAGCTAAACTTAACCTTAAACTATGTCTTCCGACTTAACCTAACAATGCATTTGTAAAAGTAAAAAATAAATTTAACTGTAAATTAAAATTAAGAAAATTATAAAAAACTTAATATCCGAACTGATTTTACTAAAACTTATTTATTAGCTTACATACTACCTTAAAATAACTTAAAATACCTTAAACTAAACATACATCTGTTATATATGTGTATCTTATAATATACGCACATATCTATGCATATGTCCTTAATATACATGTGTATACACATAAGTACAAAAGTGTACACATGTGTAAACTTCTTCTCTTTTTCTCTTAATATTTTTTTTTTTTTTTAAATTTTTTTAAAATGTACTTAACAAGTAAGTTAAAAAACAAAAGCATATACCCATATAGAAAAACTACGCTGTGAGGTTCAAACTAACATTTGTTTCTCGTTAGCTGCTTAGTTTTCCTCAGTAGAACTAAGTCTTCGTGAAATAAACGTTACGGTTAGCCCTTCTTGTGACACAACGGCTCCGAGGGCATAGGTAGCTGCATCTGTATTAAGTTCAAATGGCTTATTAAAATTCGGGTATGTGAGTATTAAGTCTCTGGAAATCAACGAATTTTTAACTTTGTTAAACAAATTAATTGTGATTGGGTAGAGAAAAATTATTTTTTTGGAGGACTGTGTTTTGGACGTACGTCGCCCTTTCCTTCATAAAACGGCTGTCAAGGGCTTGACAACCTTAGCACAGTCTTGGATAAAGCGGCGATAATATCCTGACAGACCGAGAAATGACTGTAGGTCTTTTAAAGTTCTTGGTATAAGAAAGTTTTGAATAGCTTTAACCTTCGCTGGGTTAGTTTTAATTCAATCAGATGATATGAATCCTAAAAACTCAACTTCCTGTTTGAAAAAATGACATTTCTCAAGCTGAATCTTCTCGAACGCCTCTGATGAATGTATGCTGAGCCTTATCCATGTACGTTTGAGTAAGCAGGCACAAGGACTCATTGCTGATTTCCATGCATGACAACTTATTCAGCACAATTGACAAATGCATGTAGACTTCGCTATAAAAGTATTGGGTGTTCTTTCGGCCCCAACAAGCGCTGAGTTACGCTTATTACCCGGCATACTGGAAAACAGCTGTGGTGCAACCAATCCCTAAACGGGACAAAGACTAATCGATCCCTACAAATCTGCGGGTTGAGCAAAATAAAATCATACCGGCAACCAGTTCGGATTCATGGCGGGGCATGAAACCATACATGCCGCGTCTAAGCTATATCCGACATTCAATGGAACAAAAACAAGAAACAATGCTCGGGTGCCTATCTGATTGACTTGGAGAAGGCGTTCGACACCGTTTGGTTGGAGGGACTCTTCCTCAAGCTGGTCAGACCGCAGTCGGTCTCTCTCTTGCAGACCGCAGTCGGTCCCGTCCTTCAGCTCGTTATGTCCACATCCACAGTTGAAAGGGCGATGTCGAAGAGGAGCGGTACCGCATTTTCATTTTGTATCAGACCGTGCTTGTCCAAATGGAGGAATGCTTCTAGGAGGACAAAGCCGTTATGACGTACCCTTTCGTGGTACTGAGGATTGGGGTAGTAAGCCCCCAGAGATCAGTTTATTGGACGAGTTCATCGCTCTGCCAGTATGACATCGAATCATCTTCACCAGCAAATTGTCCACTCGTATCAGGTTCGACCTGTTGTATAAAACCTCATTGAAGTAGAATTTTCTGTACTGGGACTCTGGTGTTCTGTAAAGGCGAGGGCATGCCCTCTCAAACACCCGATTTTTTTCCATCAAGCTTGCACTCACGTTCAACCACGCGGGACAGCCATTGGTGAGCATTGGCCTTATGAGAGCCATGTAGCAGATTACCTTCACCATCGCATCGAGTTGGCTGTTGTAAAACAGTCTCTTTGTAAGAATTTGAATTGAATTGAATTGAATTTATTTGTAACAAGCTCCCTCTAGAACTATTGATATTCAGTTTTTACAATTTTACAATTTTAGTACTTAACACCCCTATTGCGAGTGTCAATTATCAATCAATGGATAGTTGATAAATTTATCAATCAATGTGGATTTCGATATTGTGTAACTCAGTTGATAAAATGTTTTACAATTGTGAATATATTGACTGCTGTGAATGAGACATTACATTTGACACCTATATTTCTAGTGTCAAAAAATAAATTTGTTATTTGTATGTTTAACTCATCCAAACATCGGACAGAATCTTTTGGATTTTTAATAACATAATATTATAAAACAATAAAAATGAGTTCAGTGGAATTGTGGTTTAACGATGAAACAGACCATGAACAGTCAGTTTTCTCTCAGAAGAAGAAGGCAATTGAGGGATGTTTCCAATCCTCTAGAATTAGAAGAAAGCTAGTAAGCTAGTAAGTACATATGTAACTCCGCAATTAAAATTAGTTCCCATGCGTAATTCTTTTCAGTTTTGTGAAAAATTTTCGTTTAACGAAACCAGCATTTGCCTATTTGTTGAGTGAAATAAAGGAGAAGATGAAGCCAGCAATTAGAACAACGTCTTTACCAGCCGTCATAAAGCTTGCCACAGCATTGCGATTTTGTGCTCATGGGTCATATAATGGGTCGCTAGTTTTGAAAGACGTTTTTCATGAGGATCAGTGGATCAAATTCAATTACACCGTAGCTGAGAAACTACGTACAAAAACTTCATTTTATTTTGTACCAGCTTGCTCTATCAACCTCAAAAATGTGATTGACTCACAAATTTAAGTTTATCAATAAAATTGATTTAAATTGACACTCGCAATACCACTTTGGTTCATTCACAATGCTCAAATTGATACGGATCAATCGTTAATTGATAATTGACAATCGCAATACCAACGAGTCAATTTTGTTGATAAGTATGGTTTATCAATTATTTTTTGACACTCGCAATAAGGGTGTAAGTCTAGCGAATTCTACAGAAAGTTTTTTAAAACATACCAAATTTGATTCATTTTTTATGTTGTTGGGAAGTTCATTAAACAATTTGAAGCCTTTATAGATCAAGGAGTTTTGCGTGTTTGCACTTAACATACTTGGTAGTCTAAATTACTATTTCTCAATGCATATGGTTGTAAATCTCTAATATATTGTACATAATTCGACAAATATTTTAACAATAGATTATTTTTAATTTTGAATAAAAACACAAGAATATTCATTACAATTCTTTGCTTGACAGATAACCACTTTAACGAGTTCAACATAACATTAATTGATACAAATCTATTACACTTTAAAATACAACGCATTGCTCTATTTTGTAACAATTGCAATCTTCATCACAGTATCAGTACAGAGAAACAAAATGGTGGAACAATATTCAAAATGTGGTTTTATAATTACATTGTATATATTTATTGCACTTAAAATTGAAACATTGTTTCTTCTTCTCCTTAAAAATCCAAGTTTTTTTGTCACTTTTTTACATAATTTTTTGTTCATTTTAGCTCATTTTTATTATAATTAATTCATAACAAACACTTAAATACTAGACAAAAATGCTTAAAACTAGTTGGACGAACATTGTTACTACTTCTAACTTACTGGCCCTAGGCGGGCACCCTAAGCTAAACTTAATCTTAAACTATGTCTTTCGACTTATTCTAATAATGCATTTGTAAAAGTAAAAAAATAAATTTAACTGTAAGTTACAATTAAGAAAATTATAAAAACTTAATATCCGAACTGATTTTACTAAAACTTATTTATTAGCTTACATACTACCTTAAAATAACTGAAACTACCTTAAACTAAACATACATACATATATATGTGCATCTTATAAAATACGCACATATATATGCATATGTCCTTAATATACATACATGTTTTTTTTTTTATATTTTTTTTTTATTTTTGTATACATATGTACAACTTAACACTACCTTAAAAACTACCCTAAGATATGTAGGTCGGCCGTAGGTTGCGCCTGATAAAATGCGTTTAATCAGCTGCAAGACAAAGACCGATATGCACTGCCCGTTTTTAACCCGGGTCTAAAGGGTTCGATGAGAGAGTTCCCTCACTGCACAGCCACTAGAATTTGTGTTGCATTGCAACATCCCGAACATCTCGCCTTGATACCGTCGTGCTGAACCGGAAAAGACCCTCCTCAGCTCGTTGTGCCACGGAACGGTCGTTGTTGAGTCGCCCATCCACAGACGAACGGGCGACGTGGAAGAGGAGCGGTACCGCATTTTCATTTTGTATCAGACACTGTTTGTCCAAATGGAGGAATGCTTCCGGGGGGACGAAGCCGTTATGACGTACCCTTTCATGGTATTGAGAATTAGGGTAGTAAGACCCAAGGATAAAGTTATTGACTGAGTTCATCGCTCTAGCAGTGTGGCCTCGAATCAATTTCACCAGGAAATTGTCCACTCGTATCAGGTTCGCCCCGTTGTAAAATACCTCATTGGAGTAGAATTTTTTGTACTGGGACTCTGGTGTTCTGTAAAGGCGAAGGCAAGCCGTAAGACAAGTCCTCTCAAACACCCGCATCTTTTCCATCAATCTTGCACTCACGTTGAACCACACGGGACAGCCATAGGTGAGCAATTCCTTCACCCTCGCATCGAGTTGGCTGTTGTAAAACAGTCTCTTTGTAAGAGCGAAAGCGCCTCGGGCTCGGGCTAGAGCAGCATAGATACTGATCCAGCCAGATCCCCAGGTATCTGACTACAGTCCTTTGCGCCAGTGGTTGCCCGTGACGCCCAACAATTGAGAACTTTCGCCAATTCTTTTTTGTATCCGCCGAAGCCTTATACAACGGGGTCCTGAAGAAGTTGATATTCAACTTCCAGTCATCGCAACTTCTCATGAATGAGTCGAAAACACCCTGCGCGAGAGTAGTGATGTCCTCGATCTTTTTACCTGATCTGTACATGATCAAGTCGTCGGCGTACGCAATTGCGTGAGGAAGAGAACTTATTAGATCGCTCAAAAATATGTTGAACAGGATCGGCGAATTGACGGCACCCTGTTGGAGACCATTTTTTACTTCAAATGTACCTGCAGAGGTCACATTGCCATTCTTGATGACGAATCTTCTACCAGTAAGCATGCTACACAGTAGATACAGCAGTGGTTTACTAATGCCTGGCCCATTGAGCTTGTAAAAAAGTCCTTCTAACCATACGGTGTCGAAGGCCTTCTCCAGGTCAATCAGGCAGGCACCCGTACATTGTTTCTGCCTCTTGTTCCATTGGATATCCGACACCAGTTTCGACGCGGCATGAATAGTGTCATGCCCCGCTTTGAAACCGAATTGGTTATCCGGAATAATATGCTTGTCCTCTGTCTAGTTGGTCAGAGCTCTATTTATCACCTTCTCAAATACCTTGCTGATGTTCGGAAGGAGACTAATTGACCGGAGGTTGCACGGATTCGAAGAATCTTTACCTCGCTTGGATATGGGTTGCACAATCGCAGTTTTCCAATGTTCCGGATAATGTGCATTATTCAGAGCATTGTTAAACAGTGTACATATTAACCACATCTAGTGGGAGATGTCTTAGCACAATGTTCGAGATCCCGTCGATTCCAACTGATTTGTTCTTCTTTAGTGATTCGAAGACCGCTTGGAGCTCTGTCTTCGCTATGAACGGGGGGTGAACCCCTTCGTCGGCGATGACATTATCCGCCATGTTATCGTCATTGAACACGACAAAGCCGATGTTCTCAGATCGCCATTGTTGCATGTCTTCTCGAAGTTGCGAGTTGCTAGATTGTACGTAGTTCTACAGTTCGTGGTTTGGGCGAACACTCACATTCACCTTATACACTTCCTCAAAGACCGCGCCTAGTACCTCTATTTTTTCTTGCGGGTCTTCGACCACAGAGATGTTATCATCGAGTACGGCATTATCTGGATCAATACCTGCTGTAGTCAGTATTTGTTCGTTGTCCCGTCGTTCTGGGGAGCTTAAGACACGGAAGATCGCTACGTCTACTGCGAAAGAATTTGTTTATTTGCGGGAACATGCTCGGGTTGTTGCATCTTACAGCCCGAATCTTATTGTTCCAACGCATGTTAACAGAAAGTCTGTAGTTCTGAACAATTAATGTTTGAATGTTTTTCATGAGCGATTTCAGTGTCCTAATTTCCTCATCTGTCTGTAAACCGTATGTACAAGGTTTTCAATCTTGACAGGAGTCTACTTTTCCGTTGATGTAGTGCGTCAATAGTCGCATTGCGGTACAAGTTTTCGATTTGTTCGCGTATACCGTGGTATCGTACTGTCCATCGTTCGTTTTATTGTCTCGTCCAATTGTATTACATACATGTCAATCTCCTCGTTTGACAAGTTTCTATTGGACGGTATGTGGAGCGCATTTGAGGAAACTGCTCTCGTCATTTGTCTGGAGAAGCGAGTCCAGCGTGTCCTACTGTAATTGTAGGCATACGTTTGAACAAACTCTCCTAATTCCGCAATATCGTTGGGGATCTTGATTTCGGCAATGAGTCCGCAATGGTACTGAGATACACGAAAGTTTTCAAACAGTTTACAGTTTGTGAGTTTGTGTTTTTCAGCTGCAGTCTTGCGTCGAACAGCAGGAGATCCAGATAAGAGCCACTTCTGCGGTAGGACGAGATCTCTGTTGCTTTCAAATCGAGTCCGTACTCGACACTGTGCAAGCAATACCAGCTGTAAAGCTGGTCCCCTCTACTTTTGGAAACTATGTTTCCCCAATATCCGTGGCGAGCATTTAAGTCCCCGTCCAAATTGAAATAGTTCTCCTCTGAGTCCAGTCTAAGACATCGAAAGAGTGAATCGAGCTCTGATATAGTCGTTCTGGAACTAGGGGGGCCGGAGGAGTAGACCGACACCGCATACAGCTTCTTTCCACTGCGGAGAGAAATGCACACGATGCAGGCCTCCAACTCCTGAAACCGTCGTACTTCACTACTATACACTACTTTGTGTTTAATGTTATTTTGAATGAAGATCGCAATACCGCCTCCACCATTGGAGTTGGGTCGGTCTCTTCTAATAACATTATAATTACTGTGCTCCAATGTACCTCTCTGGGTTAGCTTGGTTTCGCTAATCAGAATTAGCTCTGGGTTTTGATCGTCCAACAATCTATAGAGCTCGTTTTTTCGCGGGATCCCTATCAATGCATTTGCATTCACTGCAAGGATCTTATAGGTACTCTCCGTCTGCGCAGCAATCATGACTGGTGACGTGCTTGGTTCTGCAGGAGCGCCAGAATTTGGCTTACCTGCTCCTCTAACCGATCCATACGCCTTGCAATGGAGGATTTCCAATCGGGCGTTGGATCGTGTGCTCTTGGCACTGAAGGCTGCGGCACTACCTTCGGTAGCTCCTTTCCCGTGCTCCTCTGACCAGACGCCATTTGGGCGTAAGTCACTTGAGGGGTGACGGTTATTTCTGCCCCGAGTGAATTTTTCACTGGGGGCTGCTTCTGCAGAACCGTCTTTGCTTTCCGCTCTTGGAACTTAGGGCAACCCCGATAGTTAGCGGTGTGCCCCGCGTTTCCGCAGAGTACGCACTTCAGCTGATTTTTGTCAGCTGCTCCCTCTTTCCCCAGCGGGCATTCCTCCGCCTTGTGGTTTTCACTGCGCTTCACGCATCGAGGCCGCATTTGGCAGTTCGACGCGGCGTGCCCAAACCTTTGGCAGCGAACGCATTGGATAATGCCGTCGCGCCTTCTTATGTTTTCCCAGACGCAATCCTAGTCCGCTAATGTTTTCAGCTCATTTAGATTATCTACTTTGCTATTGGGTGACAGCTGTACAATGAAGAACGGTAATTTCCGTTCATCTCTTTTTGCCTTGGCTGTGGTGAAGGGCTTGATCCCGACGAACTCGAGACCGTCACACACTTGCTCTGTGAGCAGTTGAAAAATCTCATCCGCTTCGAGCGGTGCAGCGATCTTTAGTATTTTTTACTGGAGTTTTCCTCCTTTTGGTGTGAAGGAGAAGAACTCCGTCTTCGAACGCGTTAGACACCTCTTAAGAGCTTCATGATGCCCTACTGTCTTGCAGCTTATTGAGTATTTTTCGTAGCCTTTATTTTTTTTAATACTAAAATGACCACTACCTACCGCCGACCTACATACCTGTGCAGTTTGAATGACGTCCGGCTTGTACAAATTGATTGGTGGCATTTTTTCTTTCTTTTTTTGCTGATGTCCTGCTGGCTGCTGTTGCTGTCGAGTTGCTGCATGATGCTGCTGTTTCTGTTGTTGCGTTGCGGCTTGCTGTTGTTGTTGGGCAGCTTTCTTTGGCGGCTGCTTCTGTTGTTGTTGCTGAGCTGCTGACTTTTGGTGCAGCTTCTTAGTTATGGAGAGCTGTTGTTGTTGTTTTTTCAGCTGATTTGAATTGGGCAACTGTGTTTGTTGTTGCCCGAGTTGTGAGACCCTTTGCTCGTCCTCCTTCGTTCTCCTTGCGAGATTAGTTTCTCTCAGCTTTCTAATCTCATCGATTAGTTTCTGAGTTTCCTCCTTCAGGTCAGAGACCTTCGCTTCTTTGGCTCGAACTATTGCCTCAGCCTCTTCTTCGGTGTCGGAGGTCGCCCCTCCCCCTTTGTGTGACGTCTCGTTCGATGACGTGGACGCTGCGCTCTCTTCCTCTTGTAGATTTTCGGCTGACGCGTAACTGCTACGTCGCTTTGAACCGGTGGAGGTCGGCTTTTTCCTCCTCCTCTTCGTTGTGCCGTCTTTGGGCACCGTTGGTTGGTGGCGTAATTTTACGGCGAGCGGACTGCCCGTTCTCCTCCATGATTTTATTTTTTTTTTTTTCGTGTAATTTTATTTGTTTTAATTCGTGTGGACTTACTTGCTAGACAAAAGTACTTAAAACTAGCTTAACTAACTTAAGAATTTACAAATGTTCTTAATACTAACCTACTGACCCTATGCGGGTACTCTAAGCTAATCTATATATATATAAATGTGCCTTTCGGCTTAATCTGTTTTTTTCTTTTAGTCTTTAAGACAATCTTTTAGTCAATTTTTCATTTGCCAAGAAAAGTTTTTTTAAAAAACTTGACTAACTAAACTTACTTACATAACTACTTAAACTACCTTATAATAACTTACCCTAACATAAGACTTAAGACTAACTTCACTATGTCCGTAACAGTACGGACACGTGCACCAGGGCGTATATTTTATGTATATGCCTAACATATATATTTTATACGCCGTTTTTTCTCTTATAACAGTTTTTTTTTTTGCCTTTTTTTTTTGATTTTTTGTTTTTATAATTTTTTTTTTTTTTAGATTTTTTTCATTGTTTTTGGACTTTTTTTTTTTTTCCTAATAGCTACCTTAAACCTATGTAAGTTGGCCACCATGGTCAACTATCTGGTCATCTAGAAAAGCCAGCGGTGGCGGAGACTGGTTTTGGTGTAACCACCAGTAAAATAGCCGTTCTTTGGCAGACTCTTTCCTGTCACGAGCGGGGATCGCTCTACTGAACCGAAGAAGATCCTCGTGGGTGCGAGCGACATCCGGTTCGTATTGGAGTCGCCTGTCCACTGTTCGGCGTACGTCATGGAAGATAACAGGGCATCCGTCTGTATCCTGTATTAGGCCAATCGTGTCTAAATAAAGGAATGCTTCGGGAGGAATAAAGCCGTTAAGGCGCACCCTTTCATGGTACATGATAGTGGGGTAATAAGCCCCAAAGATCAGACTGTTGGAAGAAGTCATAGCCCGCGCAATGTGCCTTCTGATCAGCTTAATAATAAAATTATCTATCCTCTTCAAGTTTGCCTCGTTGTACAGGACCTCGTTAGAATAGTACCTCTTGTACTCGGACTCGGGTGTACGATACAAACGGAGACAGCTCCTAAGACACTGTCTCTCGAACAACCTCATCTTTTCCATCTGGGAAGGACTCACGTTGAACCACAGGGGACAACCGTACGCCATAATTGGCCGGATGAGGGCCATGTAGCAGATTACCTTCACCCTGGTATCAAGTTGGCTGCTGTAAAACAACCTCCTTGCCGCAGCAAAGGCTTTTCTGGCTTTCGTCAGAGCAATATCTATATGTTTGTCAAAACAGATATTGATCCAGCCAAATGCCAAGATATCTAAATACACTTTTCACAGCTAACGGCCGTCCTTGCGGGTCAACTATGCCGAACTTGCGCCAGTTTTGGCGCGTATCCCGCGGTGCCGTGTACAACGGGGTCCTGTTGTTGGATAGTTTCACACTTCAGGAAGTTGATAATCAACTTCCAGTCGTCGCAAAATCGCTGAATTTTTTCGAAGTCACGCTGCAGCAATATATTTATTACTTCGACCTTCGGACCTGATCTGTATGCTACTAGATCGTCGGCATACGCAATTAAGTGCGGCATGGAACCTATAAGATCCGCAGTGAATATTGAGAACAAGATCGGCGAACCAACCGCCCCGTGTTGTAGACCATTTTTAATGTCAAAGACCGTGGTAGAAGTTACGCCGTTACTTTTCACGACGAACTTTCTTCCTGTTATCATGGCATAGATCGTATATACCAATGGTTTACTTATGCCGAGCCTGACCAGCTTGAGGAAGAGACCCTCCAACCAAACGGTGTCGAACGCCTTCTCCAAGTCGATCAGACAGGCACCCGTGCACTGATTTTTGTTTTTATTCCATTGAATGTCGGATACCAGCTTTGACGCGGCATGTATGGTATCATGCCCCGCCCTAAATCCGAACTGGTTGTCCGGTATTATTTTATTTTCATCAGCCCATTGTTTTTTTTTTTTTTTTTATTCATCGTTTTTTTTTTATTTTATAATTCATTTTTCTTACATGCTAGACAAAAATAACTAAAACTAGCTTAACTAACTTAACAATCGTTCTTACATCTAACCTACTGACCCTATACGGGTACTCTAAGCTATTCTGAACTAAATTTAATTGTGCCTTTCGGCTTAAACTATGGTATTTTTTTTTATTTTGTCTGAATGTACTTTCTGATTAGTTTGGCCAAGAAAACTGGTAAAAAAACTTGACATTATATATCTATCTTAACCTATCTTAAACTTACTTAACATAATATAAAAACTTATAAGCTAACTTAACTATGTCCGTAACAGTACGGCACGTGCACCAGGGCGTATATGTTATGTATATGCCTAACATATAAAATTTATACGCCGTGGTGCACCTTTTTTTTTTTTTTTTGACGCGGCATGTATGGTATCATGCCCCGCCCTAAATCCGAACTGGTTGTCCGGTATGATTTTATTTTCATCAGCCCATTGTTTCAGAACTGCTATGACTATCTCTTCAAAAACCTTGTTTATGCAGATAAGAAGACTGATCGACCGGAGATTTGTCGGGATGGATTTGTCTTTGTCCTGTTTAGGGATCGGTAGCACTACAGCTGTTTTCCAGTGCGCCGGGTAATGTGCATTACTCAGCGCGTTGTTGAACAATGTTGTGTAAATTTGGACCGCTTCGGGGGGAAGATGGCGAAGCACAATATTCGGTATTCCATCGATTCCCACTGACTTTTTCTTTTTCAGCGAGTTGAAGATACCCTGAAGATCTTCTTGGGAAATCAAGATGTGATTTACATCGTAGGCGACGGCACTATGCGCCATATTATCGTCACTGAACCTGGTGAAACCAGGATTCTCGGATCGCCATTGACTTATCTCGTTGCGGAGATAGAAGTGGTTTAGCAAGGCTCTGTTCTCCAGATCGTGATTCGGCCTACTAACCTCGTTGACCGTATACACTCGCTGGAACACAGCACCAATAGCTTTAACCTTCTCCTGGGGATCTTCAACCACGAAGAAGTCATTGTCTAGCACTGCCTCACCTGGATCGATGCCAATTGAAGTCAGTAATTGTTCGTTATCTGTCGTCCTGGGAAGTCTAACGGCCTGAATGTCGTTTTGATCTTTCCTCCGAAATATTTTATTTACTTGCGGGAACATACCCGGGTTGTTGGATCGTACAGCCCGGATTTTATTGGCCCAGTGCAAGCTTATAGCCAAGCTGTAATTTATTCGAATTAACTGTTGGATGTTCTTGATCTCAGACTTCAGTGCCCTGACTTCCGCGTTTTGTGGATCTGTAAACCGTCTGTGCAAGAGTTTGAGTCTTGACAGCAGTCTACTTTTGTGCACGTAAAGTGCATCGATGGTAGCATTTCGATAAACATCGCTGTCATCGATTTGTACTACCTTCGGAATGGTTTTCTCCATGGTTCGTTTTATTACGTCGTCCATTTGTATGAGGTACCTGTCAACCTCTTCGTTCGTCAGGTTTCTGTTTGTCGGAGGATTGATCCCACTCGAACGTAGTTCTGTGGATAAAGCCCTGGAGAAACGTGGCCAGCGGACCTTATTGTAATTATAAGGGTGCCTCTGGACATATTCCTCCAGTTCTTCCACCTCGTTCGGGAGCTGAATAGCCGCGAAGAGTCCGCAGTGGTCACTCTCGTACTCAACCGCAGTTAAACAGTTCCGTGTACGTCTTTCCACGTCCAGTATAGTCAGTCGTTTGTCTATCAGCATCAGATCCAGATAGGACCCGCTTCTGGGAAAGGATGGCCTATCGGTTGCAAGCAAATCCAACCAGTTATACAATGAGGTCCCCCTGGCGTTATGCACCACGTTGCCCCAATCCATAAGCCTCGAGTTCAAATCCCCGGCTATGACATAGTAGTCCTCTTCCGAGCTCAGTCGAAGGCTAGTAAATAGAGTATCGAGCTCTGAAATGAAATGGGGTTTGATACGTGCCGTGTCAGACGCATAGATCGCGATCACATATAACCGCTTACCACCCCGAAGAGGGATGCGTGCGATACACGATACACAGAGGCCTTTTTTGATTAAGAGAGCGACCCCACCAGCTAGGTAGGCTCGGTCTCTTCGAATGATATGGTAATTCTTGTACCTGAGTGTATGCGTCTGGTTTAGCCTAGTTTCGCTAACCATCAACACGTCAGGATTAAGGATTTGCAACAAGTTACCGAAGTTTAGTTGACGTTCAGACCTGATCAGTGAATTCACATTCACTGCTAGGATTTTAAGGTTACGAGCTGCTTGCGCAGCCATTAAACCCATGTTGCGTTTGGCTCTTCGAACAGAGTCGAGTAGATGAGGTCTACTCGCGCTGCTTGCTCAAGGAACTGCTTTTGAAGCTGAGCGATCTGCCCCTGGATGGAGAGCAGGACCGTCTTCAGATCCAGATCAGCTTCAGGTTGCCTGGTCACTGGGACCGGGGCCACCTTCGGCACTGTCTGTTGAACCGGTCGCCTACCCGATGCCATTTGGGCATAGGAGACTGCCGGAGTAACAGTGGTAGCTGGAGCACGGGGCACTGGCCTCGCTTCTACCATTTTTCCTTTCCTTTTGGCCTCTATTATTTTTCTGATTTCTTGGACCTTAGGGCATCCCCGATAGTTGGCAGGGTGCCCGCTGGTCTTACAGAGTACACATTTTAGTTTGCTCCTATCCTCAACTTTCTCCGTCCCTAAGGGGCATTCCCCTCGATTGTGGGTTCCTGCGCATTTGACGCAGCGAAACTGCATGTTGCCATTCGCCGCGGCATGGCCAAACCTCTGACAACGAGCACACTGGAGTGTGTGCTTTGTCTTGTTTAATGTATCCCATTTGACATCAATAGAGCCTAGACGATGTATTCGTTTTAGACTATCTAATTTGCTGTCTGGGGTGACCTGGACTAGGAAGAACGGAAGTTTCCTGTTCTCCCTTTTCGAAACCGCAGTGATGAAGGGCTTAACTCCAACGACCTGGACATCGCCGCTCTGCGCTTGGCGCAGCTTAGCGAGGATCTCCTCCGGATCAGTGTCAGGATCCACGTCCTTAAGGAGCATGGTCTGCACTTTTTCCCCTTTTGGGGTGTAAGAAAAAAACTCGGCCTCCGACACCGCTAGCCTGTCTTTAACTATATGATAGACTGCCATTGATAAGCAATGGACAGATACTCTTAATGGACCCTTATACCTTATATAATATGACTCTTTGGTGACCAACTTACATAAGGTGTCGACGTCCTTCGTCTCCAGTCCGAAGACCTTGATTGGAGGGCATCTCTTTTTTTTCGCTGGCTGCTGCTGTTGTTGCTTCCGCTGTTGTTGTTGTTGCTGCTTCTTCTGCTGCTGCTGTTTTTGTTGTTGTTGTTGTTGTTGCTGCTGCTTGGGCTGGTGTAGTTGTTGTTGCTGCTGTTGTTGCTTCTTGGCAGCTGTTGACCGTTGTCCCTTTGGCAACTGATGGGACTGTTCTTGTTGTTGCTGCTCTTTTTGCTGATGTTTTTGTTGTGCAGCCTCTTTGGCCGCTCTCCTGGCCCTTAATTTGATTTGGATTGCTTGGATGTGGGCATCCAGCTCCTCCCTCTCTCTCTTGCTCTTTTTTAGCTGCTCCCGGTCCTCTTCCTCTTCGTCCTCGGACTCGGACGACGTTAGAGCATTGAAGGGGTTCTCTCTACCGCTGTAGGAGAATCTCCCCTCGCCTTCTGTCGACTCGTATTCCACGTCGTCGACCAATGTTTGCTGCATTCTGGATGCTGCTGCTGTAGTTGTGGCTACAGTTGTTGTTGTTGTTGCTGCTGCTGTTGTAATTGCGGCTATTGCCGCAATTTTCGCATCGGCTGATCCAAGGCTGGAACGGCGCTTCACCAGGCTTGGCTGTGGCTGAAGCTTCTTTCTCCTTTTCTTCCTCGCCTCTTCATGTGTTGACTGGTGGTCTGATGTCCCAGCCACCGGTACAACATCTCCCGATTTTCGGAGCTCGGGTCGCTCAACTGGCTTCATTTCACTGATTCACACTTTAGTGTCTTTCTTTATTTTAATTTAAAAAAAAGATTTCAATTTTTTTCGGGATTCGAACCCGGCACCACGACTTCACCGGTGATCACTTTTTTTTTTTTTTTTTTCATGTAATTTTATTTAATTTTAATTTTATGTGGACTTACTTGCTAGACAAAAGTACTTAAAACTAGCTTAACTAACTTAAGAATTCACAAATTTTCTTAATACTAACCTACTGACCCTATGCGGGTACTCTAAGCTAATCTTATCTACGCTATAAATGTGCCTTTCGGCTTAATCTATGTTTTTTTAATCTTTACGACAATCTTTTAATGAATTTTTCATTTGCCAAGAAAAGTTTTTTAAAAACTTGGCTACCTAAACTTACTTACACAACTACTTAAACTACCTTATACTAACTTACCCTAACATAAAACTTAAGATGTTATCTTAACTATGTCCGTAACAGTACGGACACGTGCACCAGGGCGTATATTTTATGTATATGCCTAACATATATATTTTATACGCCGTGGTGCACCTTTTTTTTTTTTTGGATGGGATTTTTTGTTTTTTTAATTTTTCTTTTTTTTTGGATTTTTTGTTTTTTAATTTTTTTTTGGATTTCCTTTCGGCTGTAAGTTCTACGCACTCGGCTACGCTCTAGTTGCGGATCCTAGTGACACTAGCACTATTTCACTGTTCTAATAATTATTTGTTAATACTCCGAAGTCGAAACACATGCGAACAGTTCAACGGTCTATGATGAAACCTCCTTTTTCTTCGAACAAACCTTCTTTATTTCGCTTAATACTTCATGTTTCTCCTTATTCAATTTTTTTTTGTTTTTTTTATTTCATTTTTGTTTATTTTTTCAAGATAAGCTTATATACTAGACAAAAATGCTTAAAGCTAGTTAGACGAACAATTTTACTATTTCTAACTTACTGGCTCTCGGCGAGCACTCTAAGCTAAACTTAACCTTAAACTATGTCTTTCGACCTAACCTAACAATGAATAAAATATATACTAATATTTAATAACAAATGTATATTATGAAAAACTTTAAAAAACATAATAACTTAACCTTTTTTTTTATTTAAAAACTACAAACTACCTTACATTCTACCTTAAAATAAAATTAAACAACTAACTTAAACTAATCTACATATATATGCATATACATATGTGTGTATTCCCATACACAAATATGTATACGCATATATCCCTATATACATAAATGCATTTATGTATCTTCTTGTATACATATATGCATCTTTCGTCAATATTTTTTTTTTTATTTATGTCCATATATACATCTTAAATACTACCTTAAATACTACCTTAAATACTACCTTAAATACTACCTTAAACCTACCCTACGCTATGGAAGTCGGCCATAGGTTGCAGCTGATGGATTTTGAAGTTATCCACTGCAAGACAGTGACCGACTGCGCCCCATAAAGGGATACGTAGTACCATATCTACCCCGGGTCTAAAGGGTTCGAAGCTGGAGTTCCCTCGCTCCCCAGCCACCAGAACTTTCGATGTTGCATAGCAACATCCCGCACATCCCGACTCAATACCGCTGTACTGAACCGGAGGAGACCCTCCTCAGCTCATTGTGCGACGGAACGGTCGTAGTTGAGTCGCCCATCCACAGTTGAACGGGCGATGTGAAAGATGAGCGGTACCGCATTTATATCTTGTAACAGACCGTACATGTCTAAATGGAGAAAAGTTTCTGGGGGGACGAAGCCGTTATGACGTACCCTCTCATGGTACTGAGGATTGGGGTAGTAAGCCCCAGAGATCAAGTTATTGAATGAGTTCATCGCTCTGGCAGTATGGCCTCGAATCAATTTCAACAGGAAATTGTCCACTCGTATCAGGTTCGCTCTGTTGTATAAAACCTCATTGGAGTAGAATTTTCTGTACTGGGACTCTGGTGTTCTGTACAGGCGAAGGCAAGCCCTAAGACAAGCCCTCTCAAGCCCTCACATGGCCTCATGAGGACCATGTAGCAGATTACCTTCACCCTCGCATCGAGTTGGCTGTTGTAAAACAGTCTCTTTGTAAGAGCGAAAGCGCCTCGGGCTCGGGCTAGAGCAGCATCTACATGTTTGTTAAAATATAGATAATGATCTAGCCAGATCCCCAGGTATCTGACCACAGTCCTTTGCGCCAGTGGTTATCCGTGACGCCCATCAATTGAGAACTTTTGCCAATTCTATTTTGTATCCGCCGAAGCTTTATACAACTGGGTCTTGAACAGTATGGTTTCCGACTTCTGAAAGTTGATATTCAACTTCCAATCTTCGCAACTTCTCATGAATGAGTCGAAAACACCCTGCGCGAGAGTAGTGATGTCCTCGATCTTTTTACCTGATCTGTACATGATCAAGTCGTCGGCGTACGCAATTACGTGAGGAAGAGAACTTATTAGATCGCTCAAGAAAATGTTGAACAGGATCGGCGAATTAACGGCACCCTGTTGGAGACTATTTTTCATTTCAAAAATACCTGCAGAGGTCACATTGCCATTCTTGACGACGAACCTTCTACCAGTAAGCATATTACACAGTAGGTATAGCAGTGGTTTACTAATGCCTAGCCCATTGGGCTTGTAAAAAGGTCCTTCTAAACATACGGTGTCGAAGGCCTTCTCCAGGTCAATCAGGCAAGCACCCACATTGTTTCTGGCTCCTGTTCCATTGGATCTCCGACACCAGTTTCGACGCGGCATGAACAGTGTCATGCCCAGCTATGAAACCGAATTGGTTATCCGGAATAATATATTTGTCCTCTGTCCAGTTGGTCAGAGCTCCATTTATCACCTTCGCGAATACCTTGCTGATGTTCGGAAGGAGACTAATTGACCGGAGGCTGCACGGATTCGAAGAATCTTTACTTCGCTTGGATATGGGTTGCACAATCGCAGTTTTCCAATGCTCCGGATAATGTGCATTATTCTGAGCTTCTATTCATCTAGGGGGAGATGTCTCAGCACAACGTTCGAGATCCCGTCGATTCCAACTGACTTTTTCTTCTTAAGTGATTCGAACGGGGGATGAACCCCTTCGTCGGCGATGACATTATCTGCCATGTTTTCTTCATTGAACTCGACAAAGCCGATGTTCTCAGATCGCCATTGTTGCATGTCTTCTCGAAGTTGCGAGTTGCTAGATTGTACGTAGTTCTCCAGGTCGTGGTTTGGGCGAACACTCACATTCACTTTATACACTTCCTGAAAGACCGCGCCTAGTACCTTCATTTTTTCTTGCGGGTCTTCGACCACAAAGAAGTTATCGTCGAGTACGGCGTTATCTGGATCAATACCTGCTGTAGTCAGTATTTGTCCGTCGTTCTGGGGAGCTTAAGACACGGAAGATCGCTACGCTTACTGCGAAAGAATTTGTTTATTTGCGGGAACATGCTCGGGTTGTTGGATCTAACAGCCCGAATCTTATTGTTCCAATGCAAGTTAACAGAAACTCTGTAATTTTGGACAATTAGTGTTTGAACGTTCTTAATGAGCGATTTCAGTGTCCTAATTTCCTTATCTCGTCTGTCAGTAAACCGTCTATACAAGGTTTTTAATCTTGACAGCAGTCTACTTTTTTGTTGGTGGAGTGCGTCAATTGTCGCATTGCGATATAAGTTTTCGTTATTTGTGCGTGTATACCTTGGTATCGTACTGTCCATTGTTCGTTTTATTGTCTCGTCCAATTGTATAAGATACATGTCAATCTCCTCGTTTGACAAGTTTTTATTGGACGGTATGTGGAGCGCAATCGAGGAGACTGCTCTCGTCATTAGTCGAAGCGTGTCCAGCGTGTCCTACTGTAATTGTAGGGATACGTTTGAACAAACTCTTCTAATTCCGCAGTATCGTAGGGGATCTTGATTTCGGCACTGAGTCCGCAATGGTCACTGAGGTACACGAAGGTGTTCAAACAGTTTACCGTTTGTGCGTTTGTGTCTGTCAGCTGCAGTCTTGCGTCAAATAGCAGGAGACCCAGATATGAACCGCTTCTGGGGTATGACGAGATCTCTGTTGCCTTCAAATCGAGTCTATACTCGACACCGTGCAAGCAATACCAGCTGTAAAGCTGGTCCTCTCTATTATTGGAAACTATGATTCCCCAATATCCGTGGCGAGCATTTAAGTCCCCGTCCAAATTGAAATAGTTCTCCTCTGAGTCCAGTCTAAGACATCGAAAGAGTGAATCGAGCTCTGATATAGTCGTTCTGGAACTAGGGGGGCGGGAGGAGTAGACCGACACCGCATACAGCTTGTTTCCACTGCGGAGAGAAATGCACACGATGCAGGCCTCCAACTCCTGAAACCGTCGTACTTCACTACTATACACTACTTTGTGTTTAATGTTATTTTGAATGAAGATCGCAATACCGCCTCCACCATTGGAGTTGGGTCGGTCTCTTCTAATAACATTATAATTACTGTGCTCCAATGTGCCTCTCTGGGTTAGCTTGGTTTCGCTAATCAGAATTAGCTCTGGGTTTTGATCGTCCAACAATCTATAGAGCTCGTTTTTTCGCGGGATCCCTATCAATGAATTTGCATTCACTGCAAGGATCTTATAGGTACCCTCCGTCTGCGCAGCCATCATGACTGGTGACGTGCTTGGTTCTGCAGGAGCTCCAGAATTTGGCTTACCTGCTCCTCTAACCGATCCATACGCCTTTCAATGGAGGATTTCCAATCGGGCGTTGGATCGTGTGCTCTTGGCACTGAAGGCTGCGGCACTACCTTCGGTAGCTCCTTTCCCGTGCTCCTCTGACCAGACGCCATTTGGGCGTAAGTCACTTGAGGGGTGACGGTTATGGCTGCCCCGAGTGGATTTTTCACTGGGGGCTGCTTCTGCAGAACCGTCTTTGCTTTCCGCTCTTGGAACTTAGGGCAACCCCGATAGTTAGCGGTGTGCCCCGCGTTTCCGCAGAGTACGCACTTCAGCTGACTTTTGTCAGCTGCTCCCTCTTTCCCCAGCGGGCATTCCTCCGCCTTGTGGTTTTCACTGCGCTTCACGCATCGAGGCCGCATTTGGCAGTTCGACGCGGCGTGCCCAAACCTTTGGTAGCGAACGCATTTGATAATGCCGTCGCGCCTTCTTATGTTTTCCCAGACGCAATCGTAGTCCGCTAATGTTTTCAGCTCATTTAGATTATCTACTTTGCTATTGGGTGACAGCTGTACAATGAAGAACGGTAATTTCCGTCCCTCTCTTTTTGCCTTGGCTGTGGTGAAGGGCTTGACCCCGACGAACTCGAGACCGTCACACACTTGCTCTGTGAGTAGTTGAAAAATCTCATCCGCTTCGAGCGGTGCAGCGATCTATAGGATTTTTTACTGCAGTTTTCCTCCTTTTGGTGTGAAGGAGAAGAACTCCGTCTTCGAACGCTTTAGACACCTCTTAAGAGCTTCATGATGGCCTACTGTCTTGCAGCTTATTGAGTATTTTTCGTAGCCTCTATTTTTTTTAATACTAAAATGACCACTACCTACCGCCGACCTACATACCTGTGCAGTTTGAATGACGTCCGGCTTGTACAAATTGATTGGTGGCATTTTTTCTTTCTTTTTTTGCTGATGTCCTGCTGGCTGCTGTTGCTGTCGAGTTGCTGCATGATGCTGCTGTTTCTGTTGTTGCGTTGCGGCTTGCTGTTGTTGTTTGGCAGCTTTCTTTGGCGGCTGCTTCTGTTGCTGTTGCTGAGCTGCTGACTTTTGGTGCAGCTTCTTAGTTATGGAGAGCTGTTGTTGTTGTTTTTTCAGCTGATTTGAATTGGGCAACTGTGTTTGTTGTTGCCCGAGTTGTGAGACCCTTTGCTCGTCCTCCTTCGTTCTCCTTGCGAGATTAGTTTCTCTCAGCTTTCTAATCTCATCGATTAGTTTCTGAGTTTCCTCCTTCAGGTCAGAGACCTTCGCTTCTTTGGCTCGAACTATTGCCTCAGCCTCTTCTTCGGTGTCGGAGGGCATCGATTCAAAGCTGATACTGCTTATTGCAAATCGCCCCTCCCTCCCATCTGACACATATGAATATGCATCGTCTTCTGCATCGGCTTTGTGTGACGTCTCGTTCGATGACGTGGACGCTGCGCTCTCTTCCTCTTGTAGATTTTCGGCTGACGCGTAACTGCTACGTCGCTTTGAACCGGTGGAGGTCGGCTTTTTCCTCCTCCTCTTCGTTGTGCCGTCTTTGGGCACCGTTGGTTGGTGGCGTAATTTTACTGCCACCGGCTGCTGGTTCTCGCCGCCGTTTCTAAGCGAGCGGACTGCCCGTTCTTCTCCATGATTTTATTTTTTTTTTTCGTGTAATTTTATTTGTTTTAATTCGTGTGGACTTACTTGCTAGACAAAAGTACTTAAAACTAGCTTAACTAACTTAAGAATTTACAAATGTTCTTAATACTAACCTACTGACCCTATGCGGGTACTCTAAGCTAATCTATATATATATAAATGTGCCTTTCGGCTTAATCTGTTTTTTTCTTTTAGTCTTTAAGACAATCTTTTAGTAAATTTTTCATTTGCCAAGAAAAGTTTTTTTAAAAAACTTGACTAACTAAACTTACCTACCTTATAATAACTTACCCTAACATAAAACTTAAGACTAACTTCACTATGTCCGTAACAGTACGGACACGTGCACCAGGGCGAATATTTTATGTATATGCCTAACATATATATTTTATACGCCGTGGTGCACTTTTTTTTTTTTTTTTCTTATTAGAGTTTTTTTTTTTTTTGGGTTGGTTTTTTTTTTTTGATTTTTTGTTTTTAATGTTTTTGGATTTTTTGTTTTTTTTAATGGTTTTTTTTTTTTTTTTTTTTCTTCTTAATAGCTACCTTAAACCTATGTAAGTTGGCCACCATGGTCAACTATCTGGTCATCTAGAAAAGCCAGCGGTGGCGGAGACTGGTTTTGGTGTAACCACCAGTAAAATAGCCGTTCTTTGGCAGACTCTTTCCTGACACGAGCGGGGATCGCTCTACTGAACCGAAGAAGATCCTCGTGGGTGCGAGCGACATCCGGTTCGTATTGGAGTCGCCTGTCCACTGTTCGGCGTACGACATGGAAGATAACAGGGCATCCGTCTGTATCCTGTATTAGGCCAATCGTGTCTAAATAAAGGAATGCTTCGGGAGGAATAAAGCCGTTAAGGCGCACCCTTTCATGGTACATGATATTGGGGTAATAAGCCCCGAAGATCAGACTGTTGGAAGAAGTCATAGCCCGTGCAATGTGCCTTCTGATCAGCTTAATAATAAAATTATCTATCCTGTTCAGGTTTGCCTCGTTGTACAGGACCTCGTTAGGATAGTAAATCTTGTACTCGGGCTCGGGTGTACGATACAAACGGAGGCAGCTCCTAAGACACTGTCTCTCGAACAACCTCATCTTTTCCATCTGGGAAGGACTCACGTTGAACCACAGGGGACAACCGTACGCCATAATTGGCCGGATGAGGGCCATGTAGCAGATTACCTTCACCCTGGTATCAAGTTGGCTGCTGTAAAACAACCTCCTTACCGCAGCAAAGGCTTTTCTGGCTTTCTTCAGAGCAATATCTATATGTTTGTCAAAATACAGATATTGATCCAGCCAAATGCCAAGATATCTAACTACACTTTTCACAGCTAACGGCCGTCCTTGCGGGTCAACTATGCCGAACTTGCGCCAGTTTTGGCGCGTATCCCGCGGTGCCGTGTACAGCGGGGTCCTGAAAAGGGTAGTTTCACACTTCAGGAAGTTGATAATCAACTTCCAGTCGTCGCAAAATCGCTGAATTTTTTCGAAGTCACGCTGCAACAAGATATTTATTACTTCGACCTTCGGACCTGATCTGTACGCTACTAGATCGTCGGCGTACGCAATTAAGTGCGGCATGGAACCTATAAGACCCGCAGTGAATATTGAGAACAAGATCGGCGAACCAACAGCCCCTTGTTGAAGACCATTTTTAATATCAAAGACCGTGGTAGAAGTTATGCCGTTACTTTTCACGACGAACTTTCTACCTGTTATCATGGCATAGATCGTATATAGCAATGGTTTACTTATGCCGAGCCTGACCAGCTTGAGGAGGAGACCCTCCAACCAAACGGTGTCGAACGCCTTCTCCAAGTCAATCAGACAGGCACCCGTGCACTGATTTTTGCTTTTATTCCATTGAATGTCGGATACCAACCTTGACGCGGCATGTATGGTATCATGCCCCGCCCTAAATCCGAACTGGTTGTCCGGTATGATTTTATTTTCATCAGCCCATTGTTTCAGAACTCCTATGACTATCTTTTCAAAAACCTTGCTTATGCAGGGAAGAAGACTGATCGACCGAAGATTTGTCGGGATGGATTTGTCTTTGTCCCGTTTACGGGTCGGTTGCACTACAGCTGTTTTCCAATGCGCCGGGTAATGTGCATTACTCAGCGCGTTGTTGAACAATGTTGTGTAAATTTGGACCGCTTCGGGGGGAAGATGGCGAAGCACAATATTCGGTATTCCATCGATTCCCACTGACTTTTTCTTTTTCAGCGAGTTGAAGATACCCTGAAGATCTTCTTGGGAAATCAAGATGTGATTTACATCGTAGGCACTATGCGCCATATTATCGTCACTGAACCTGGTGAAACCAGGATTCTCGGATCGCCATTGACTTATCTCGTTGCGGAGATAGAAGTGGTTTAGCAAGGCTCTGTTCTCCAGATCGTGATTCGGCCTACTAACCTCGTTGACCGTATACACTCGCTGGAACACAGCACCAATAGCTTTAACCTTCTCCTGGGGATCTTCAACCACGAAGAAGTCATTGTCTAGCACTGCCTCACCTGGATCGATGCCAATTGAAGTCAGTAATTGTTCGTTGGGTGTCGTCCTAGGAAGTCTAACGACCTGAATGTCATTTTGATCTTTCCTCCGAAATATTTTATTTACTTGCGGGAACATACCCGGGTTGTTGGATTGTACAGCCCGGATTTTATTGCCCCAGTGCAAGCTTATAGCCAAACTGTAATTTATTCGAATTAACTGTTGGAGGTTCTTGATCTCAGACTTCAGTGCCCTGACTTCCGCGTTTTGTGGATCTGTAAACCGTCTGTGCAAGAGTTTGAGTCTTGACAGCAGTCTACTTTTGTGCACGTAAAGTGCATCGATGGTAGCATTTCGATAAACATCGCTGTCATCGATTTGTACTACCTTCGGAACGGTTTTCTCCATGGTTCGTTTTATTACGTCGTCCATTTGTATGAGGTACCTGTCAACCTCTTCGTTCGTCAGGTTTCTGTTTGTCGGAGGATTGATCCCACTCGAACGTAGTTCTGTGGATAAAGCCCTGGAGAAACGTGGCCAGCGGACCTTATTGTAATTATAAGGGTGCCTCTGGACATATTCCTCCAGTTCTTCCACCTCGTTCGGGAGCTGAATAGCCGCGAAGAGCCCGCAGTGGTCACTCTCGTACTCAACCGCAGTTAAACAGTTCCGTGTGCGTCTTTCCACGTCCAGTATAGTCAGTCGTTTGTCTATCAGCATCAGATCCAGATAGGACCCGCTTCTGGGAAAGGATGGCCTATCGGTTGCAAGCAAATCTAGCTTGAACTCACTATTGTGCTCTACGAACCAGTTATACAATGAGGTCCCCCTGGCGTTATGCACCACGTTGCCCCAATCCATATGCCTCGAGTTCAAATCCCCGGCTATGACATAGTAGTTCTCTTCCGAGCTCAGTCGAAGGCTAGTAAATAGAGTATCGAGCTCTGAAATGAAATGGGGTTTGATACGTGCCTTATCAGACGCATAGATCGCGATCACATATAACCGCTTACCACCCCGAAGGGGGATGCGTGCGATACACGCTTCTATCGCCTGGAATTTTCGCACTTCACCGCTATACACGACCTTATGACAAAGGCCTTTTTTGATTAGGAGAGCGACCCCACCAGCTAGGTAGGCTCGGTCTCTTCGAAAGATATGGTAATTCTTGTACCTGAGGGTATGCGTCTGGTTTAGCCTAGTTTCGCTAACCATCAACACGTCAGGATTATGGATTTGCAAAAAGTTACCGAAGTTTAGTTGACGTTCAGGCCTGATCAGTGAATTCACATTCACTGCTAGGATTTTAAGGTTACGGGCTGCCTGCGCAGCCATTAAACCGATGTTGCGTTTGACTCTCCGAACAGCGTCGAGTAGATGAGGTCTATTCGCGCTGCTTGCTCAAGGAACTGCTTTTGAAGCTGAGCGATCTGCCCGTGGATGGAGAGCAGGACCGTCTTCAGATCCAGATCAGCTTCAGGTTGCCTGGCCACTCGGACAGGGGCCACCTTCGGCACTGTCTGTTGAACCGGTCGCCTACCCGATGCCATTTGGGCATAGGAGACTGCCGGAGTAACAGTGGTAGCTGGAGCACGGGGCACTGGCCTCGCTTCTACCATTTTTCCTTTCCTTTTGGCCTCTATTATTTTTCTGATTTCTTGGACCTTAGGGCATCCCCGATAGTTGGCAGGGTGCCCGCTGGTCTTACAGAGTACACATTTCAGTTTGCTCCTATCCTCAACTTTCTCCGGCCCTAAGGGGCATTCCCCTCGATTGTGGGTTCCTGCGCATTTGACGCAGCGAGACTGCATGTTGCAATTCGCCGCGGCATGGCCAAACCTCTGACAACGAGCACACTGGAGTGTGTGCTTTGTCTTCTTTAATGTATCCCATTTGACATCAATAGAGCCTAGACGATGTATTCGTTTTAGACTATCTAATTTGCTGTCTGGGGTGACCTGGACTAGGAAGAACGGAAGTTTCCTGTTCTCCCTTTTCGAAACCGCAGTGATGAAGGGCTTAACCCCAACGACCTGGACATCGCCGCTCTGCGCTAGGCGCAGCTTAGCGAGGATCTCCTCCGGATCAGTGTCAGGATCCACGTCCTTAAGGAGCTTGGTCTGCACTTTTTCCCCTTTTGGGGTGTAAGAAAAAAACTCGGCCTCTGACACCGCTAGCCTGTCTTTAACTACAATATAGTCTGCCATTGATAAGCAATGGACAGATACTCGCAATGGACCCTTATACTTAATATAATAAGACTCTTTGGTGGCCAACTTACATAAGGTGTCGACGTCCTTCGTCTCCAGTCCGAAGACGTTGATCGGAGGGCATCTCTCCTTTTTGGCTGGCTGCTGCTGTTGTTGCTTCCGCTGTTGTTGTTGTTGCTGCTTCTGCTGATGCGGCTGCTTCTTCTGCTGCTGCTGTTTCTGTTGTTGTTGTTGTTGTTGCTGCTGTTTTGGCTGATGTAGTTGTTGTTGCTGCTGCTGTTGCTTCTTGGCAGCTGTTGATCGTTGTCCCTTTGGCAACTGATGGGACTGTTCTTGTTGTCGCTGCTCTTTTGGTTGCTGTTTGTGTTGAGCAGCCTCTTTGGCCGCTCTCCTGGCCCTTAATTTGATTTGGAGGGCTTTGATGTGGGCATCCAGCTCCTCCCTCTCCCTCTGGCTCTTAATCAGCTGCTCCCGGTCCTCTTCCTCTTCGTCCTCTGATTCGGACGACGTTAGAGCATTGAAGGGGTTCTCTCTACCGCTGTAGGAGAATCTCCCCTCGCCTTCTGTCGACTCGTACTCCACGTCGTCGACTATCTGTTGATGCATTCTGGCTGCTGCTGCTGTAGTTGTGGCTACAGTTGTTGTTGTTGATGCTGCTGCTGTTGTAATTGCGTCTGTTGCCGCAATTTTCGCATCGGCTGATCCAAGGCTGGAACGGTGCTTCACCAGGTTTGGCTGTGGCTGAAGCTTCTTCCTCCTCTTCTTCCTCGCCTCATCATGTGTTGACTGGTGGTCTGATGTCCCAGCCACCGGTACAACATCACCCGATTTTCGGAGCTCGGGTCGCTCAACTGGCTTCATTTCACTGATTCACACTTTAGTGTCTTTCTTTATTTTAATTTAAAAAAAAGATTTCAATTTTTTTCGGGATTCGAACCCGGCACCACGACGTCACCGGTGATCGCTCTACCGTGAAGCTACCGATTATTATTTTATTTCGGCGATATTTTGCGCACTTGATAATTTAATACTTCCGCACTAAGTCGAAACACGTCTGCACTGGGTGGAGGTCTGTGAACGACTGTCTGTGTAATGGTTAGCATAGTTGCCTTCCGCGGCTGTAAGTTCTACGCACTCGGCTACGCCCTAGTTGCGGATCCAAGTGACACTAGCACTATTTCACTGTTTTAATTATTATTTGTTAATACTCCGAAGTCGAAACACATGCGAACAGTTCAACGGTCGTCAGTCGTTCACAGACCTCCACCCAGTGCAGACGTGTTTCGATTTAGTGCGGAAGTATTAATTTATCAAGTGCGGAAACTATCGCCGAAGTAAAATAAGAATAGGCAGGTCGTTCACAGACCTCCACCCAGTGCAGACGTGTTTCGACTTAGTGCGGAAATAATAAATTATCAAGTGCGGAAAATATCGCCGAAATAAAAAGACAATCGGTAGCTTCACGGTAGAGTGATCGCCGGTGACTTCGTGGTGCCGGGTTCGAATCCCGTAGAAAAATTGAAATCCTTTTTTTTTTCAATTAAAATAAATAAAGACACTAAGTGTGAGTGAAATGAAGCCAGCTGAGCGACCCGAGCTCCGAAAATCGGGTGATGTTGTACCGGTGGCTGGGACATCAGACCACCAGTCAACACATGAAGAGGCGAGGAAGAAAAGGAGAAAGAAGCTTCAGCCACAGCCAAACCTGGTGAAGCGCCGATCCAGCCTCAGGCGATCAGCCGATGCGAAAATTGCGGCAATAGCCGCAATTACAACAGCAGCAGCAACAACAACAACAACAACTGTAGCCACAACTACAGCAGCAGCATCCAGAATGCAGCAAACATTGGTCGACGACGTGGAATACGAGTCGACAGAAGGCGAGGGGAGATTCTCCTACAGCGGTAGGGAGAACCCCTTCAATGCTCTAACGTCGTCCGAATCCGAGGACGAAGAGGAAGAGGACCGGGAGCAACTAATAAAGAGCCAGAGGGAGAGGGAGGAGCTGGATGCCCATATCCAAGCCCTCCAAATCAAACTAAGGGCCAGGAGAGCGGCCAAAGAGGCTGCTCAACACAAACAGCAGCCAAAAGAGCAGCAACAACAAGAACAGTCCCATCAGTTGCCAAAGGGACAACGATCAACAGCTGCCAAGAAGCAACAGCAGCAGCAACAACAACTACATCAGCCAAAGCAGCAGCAACAACAACAACAACAACAACAGAAACAGCAGCAGCAGAAGAAGCAGCAACAACAACAACAGCGGAAGCAACAACAGCAGCAGCCAGCCAAAAAGGAGAGATGCCCTCCAATCAACGTCTTCGGACTGGAGACGAAGGACGTCGACACCTTATGTAAGTTGGCCACCAAAGATTCTTATCATATTAAGTATAAGGGTCCATTGCGAGTATCTGTCCATTGCTTATCAATGGCAGACTATCAAGTTGTTAAAGACAGGCTAGCGGTGTCGGAGGCCGAGTTTTTTTCTTATACCCCAAAAGGGGAAAAAGTGCAGACCATGCTCCTTAAGGACGTGGATCCTGACACTGATCCGGAGGAGATCCTCGCTAAGCTGCGCCAAGCGCAGAGCGGCGATGTCCAGTTCGTTGGGGTTAAGCCCTTCATCACTGCGGTTTCGAAAAGGGAGAACAGAAAACTTCCGTTCTTCCTAGTCCAGGTCACCCCAGACAGCAAATTAGATAGTCTAAAACGAATACATCGTCTAGGCTCTATTGATGTCAAATGGGATACACTAAACAAGACAAAGCACACACTCCAGTGTGCTCGTTGTCAGAGGTTTGGGCATGCCGCGGCGAATTGCAACATGCAGTCTCGCTGCGTCAAATGCGCAGGAACCCACAATCGAGGGGAATGTCCCTTAGGGACGGAGAAAGTCGAGGATAGGAGCAAACTGAAATGTGTACTCTGTAAGACCAGCGGGCACCCTGCCAATTATCGGGGATGCCCTAAGGTCCAAGAGATCAGGAAAATAATAGAGGCCAAAAGGAAAGGAAAAATGGTAGAAGCGAGGCCAGTGCCCCGTGTTCCAGCTACCACTGTTACTCCGGCAGTCTCCTATGCCCAAATGGCATCGGGTAGGCGACCGGTTCAACAGACAGTGCCGAAGGTGGCCCCGGTCCCAGTGGCCAGGCAACCTGAAGCCGATCTGGATCTGAAGACGGTCCTGCTCTCCATCCAGGGGCAGATCGCTCAGCTTCAAAAGCAGTTCCTTGAGCAAGCAGCGCGAGTAGACCTCATCTACTCGACGCTGTTCGGAGAGCCAAACGCAACATCGGTTTAATGGCTGCGCAGGCAGCCTGTAACCTTAAAATCCTAGCAGTGAATGTGAATTCACTGATCAGGCCTGAACGTCAACTAAACTTCGGTAACTTGTTGCAAATCCATAATCCTGACGTGTTGATGGTTAGCGAAACTAGGCTAAACCAGACGCATACCCTCAGGTACAAGAATTACCATATCATTCGAAGAGACCGAGCCTACCTAGCTGGTGGGGTCGCTCTCTTAATCAAAAAAGGCCTTTGTCATAAGGTCGTGTATAGCGGTGAAGTGCGAAAATTCCAGGCGATAGAAGCGTGTATCGCACGCATCCCCCTTCGGGGTGGTAAGCGGCTATATGTGATCGCGATCTATGCGTCTGACAAGGCACATATCAATCCCCATTTCATTTCAGAGCTCGATACTCTATTTACTAGCCTTCGACTGAGCTCGGAAGAGAACTACTATGTCATAGCCGGGGATTTGAACTCGAGGCATATGGATTGGGGCAACGTGGTGCATAACGCCAGGGGGACCTCATTGTATAACTGGTTGGTAGAGCACAATATTGAGTTCAAGCTAGATTTGCTTGCAACCGATAGGCCATCCTTTCCCAGAAGCGGGTCCTATCTGGATCTGATGCTGATAGACAAACGACTGACTATACTGGACGTGGAAAGACGCACACGGAACTGTTTAACTGCGGTTGAGTACGAGAGTGACCACTGCGGACTCTTCGCGGCTATTCAGCTCCCGAACGAGGTGGAAGAACTGGAGGAATATGTCCAGAGGCACCCTTATAATTACAATAAGGTCCGCTGGCCACGTTTCTCCAGGACTTTATCCACAGAACTACGTTCGAGTGGGATCAATCCTCCGACAAACAGAAACCTGACGAACGAAGAGGTTGACAGGTACCTCATACAAATGGACGACGTAATAAAACGAACCATGGAGAAAACCATTCCGAGGGTAGTACCAATCGATGACAGCGATGTTTATCGAAATGCTACCATCGATGCACTTCACGTGCACAAAAGTAGACTGCTGTCAAGACTCAAACTCTTGCACAGACGGTTTACAGATCCACAAAACGCGGAAGTCAGGGCACTGAAGTCTGAGATCAAGAACCTCCAACAGTTAATTCGAATAAATTACAGTTTGGCTATAAGCTTGCACTGGGGCAATAAAATCCGGGCTGTACAATCCAACAACCCGGGTATGTTCCCGCAAGTAAATAAAATATTTCGGAGGAAAGATCAAAATGACATTCAGGTCGTTAGACTTCCCAGGACGACACCCAACGAACAATTACTGACTTCAATTGGCATCGATCCAGGTGAGGCAGTGCTAGACAATGACTTCTTCGTGGTTGAAGATCCCCAGGAGAAGGTTAAAGCTATTGGTGCTGTGTTCCAGCGAGTGTATACGGTCAACGAGGTTAGTAGGCCGAATCACGATCTGGAGAACAGAGCCTTGCTAAACCACTTCTATCTCCGCAACGAGATAAGTCAATGGCGATCCGAGAATCCAGGTTTCACCAGGTTCAGTGACGATAATATGGCACATAGTGCCGTCGCCTACGATGTAAATCACATCTTGATTTCCCAAGAAGATCTTCAGGGTATTTTCAACTCGCTGAAAAAGAAAAAGTCAGTGGGAATCGATGGAATACCGAATATTGTGCTTCGCCATCTTCCCCCCGAAGCGGTCCAAATTTACACAACATTGTTCAACAACGCGCTGAGTAATGCACATTACCCGGCGCATTGGAAAACAGCTATAGTGCAACCGATCCCTAAACGGGACAAAGACAAATCCATCCCGACAAATCTCCGGTCGATCAGTCTTCTTCCCTGCATAAGCAAGGTTTTTGAAAAGATAGTCATAGGAGTTCTGAAACAATGGGCTGATGAAAATAAAATAATACCGGACAACCAGTTCGGATTTAGGGCGGGGCATGAAACCATACATGCCGCGTCAAAGCTGGTATCCGACATTCAATGGAATAAAAGCAAAAATCAGTGCACGGGTGCCTGTCTGATTGACTTGGAGAAGGCGTTCGACACCGTTTGGTTGGAGGGTCTCTTCCTCAAGCTGGTCAGGCTCGGCATAAGTAAACCATTGCTATATACGATCTATGCCATGATAACAGGTAGAAAGTTCGTCGTGAAAAGTAACGGCGTAACTTCTACCACGGTCTTTGACATTAAAAATGGTCTTCAACAAGGGGCTGTTGGTTCGCCGATCTTGTTCTCAATATTCACTGCGGATCTTATAGGTTCCATGCCGCACTTAATTGCGTACGCCGACGATCTAGTAGCGTACAGATCAGGTCCGAAGGTCGAAGTAATAAATATCTTGTTGCAGCGTGACTTCGAAAAAATTCAGCGATTTTGCGACGACTGGAAGTTGATTATCAACTTCCTGAAGTGTGAAACTACCCTTTTCAGGACCCCGTTGTACACGGCACCGCGGGATACGCGCACAAACTGGCGCAAGTTCGGCATAGTTGACCCGCAAGGACGGCCGTTAGCTGTGAAAAGTGTAGTTAGATATCTTGGCATTTGGCTGGATCAATATCTGTATTTTGACAAACATATAGATATTGCTCTGACGAAAGCCAGAAAAGCCTTTGCTGCGGCAAGGAGGTTGTTTTTCAGCAGCCAACTTGATACCAGGGTGAAGGTAATCTGCTACATGGCCCTAGTACGGCCAATTATGGCGTACGGTTGTCCCCTGTGGTTCAACGTGAGTCCTTCCCAGATGGAAAAGATGAGGTTGTTCGAGAGACAGTGTCTCCGGAGCTGTCTCCGTTTGTATCGCACACCCGAGTCTGAGTACAAGAAGTACTATCCTAACGAGGTCCTGTACAACGAGGCAAACTTGAACAGGATAGATAATTTTATTATTAAGCTGATCAGAAGGCACATTGCACGGGCTATGACTTCTTCCAACAGTCTGATCTTTGGGGCTTATTACCCCAATATCATGTACCATGAAAGGGTGCGCCTTAACGGCTTTATTCCTCCCGAGACATTCCTTTATTTAGACACGATTGGCCTAATACAGGATACAGACGGATGCCCTGTTATCTTCCATGTCGTACGCCGAACAGTGGACAGGCGACTCCAATACGAACCGGATGTCGCTCGCACCCAAGAGGATCTTCTTCGGTTCAGTAGAGCGATCCCCGCTCGTGACAGGAAAGAGTCTGCCAAAGAACGGCAATTTTACTGGTGGTTACACCAAAACCAGTCTCCGCCACCGCTGGCTTTTCTAGATGACCAGATAGTTGACCATGGTGGCCAACTTACATAGGTTTAAGGTAGAAAGTAGAAAAAAAAAAAAAAAAAAAAAAAAATCCAAAAAAAATTAATAAAAACAAAAAATCCAAAAAAAAATTATAAAACTAATAAGAAAAGAAAAAAAAGGTGCACCACGGCGTATAAAATATATATGTTAGGCATATACATAAAATATACGCCCTGGTGCACGTGTCCGTACTGTTACGGACATAGTTAAGATAGTCTTAAGTTTTATGTTAGGGTAAGTTAGTATAAGGTAGTTTAAGTAGTTAAGTAAGTTTAGTTTAGCCAAGTTTTTTGAAAATTTTCTTGGCAAATAAAAAAAAAAAAATAAAAAAAAAAAATTTGATTAAAAGATTGTCTTAAAGACAATAAAAAAAAAAAAAACATAGATTAAGCCGAAAGGCACAATTATAATGTAGATTAGATTAGCTTAGAGTACCCGCATAGGGTCAGTAGGTTAGTATTAAGAACATTTGTATATTCTTAAGTTAGTTAAGCTAGTTTTAAGTACTTTTGTCTAGCAAGTAAGTATATTTCATTAAATAAAACAAAATTACATGGAAAAAAAAAAAAAAAAAAATAAGAATAGGCAGCTTCACGGTAGAGTGATCGCCGGTGACTTCGTGGTGCCGGGTTCGAATCCCGAAGAAAAATTGAAATCCTTTTTTTTTAATTAAAATAAATAAAGACACTAAGTGTGAGTCAGTGAAATGAAGCCAGCTGAGCGACCCGAGCTCCGAAAATCGGGTGATGTTGTACCGGTGGCTGGGACATCAGACCACCAGTCAACACAGGAAGAGGCGGGGAGGAAAAGGAGGAAGAAGCTTCAGCCACAGCCAAACCTGGTGAAGCGCCGTTCCAGCCTTGGATCAGCCGATGCGAAAATTGCGGCAACAGCAGCAGCATCAACAACAACAACTGTAGCCAGAACTACAGCAGCAGCAGCCAGAAGGCAGCAAACTTTGATCGACGACGTAGAATACGAGTCGACAGAAGGCGAGGGGAGATTCTCCTACAGCGGTAGAGAGAACCCCTTCATTGCTCCAACGTCGTCCGAATCCGAGGACGAAGAGGAAGAGGACCGGGAGCAGCTAAAAAAGAGCCAGAGGGAGAGGGAGGAGCTGGATGCCCACATTCAAGCCCTCCAAATCAAGTTAAGGGCCAGGAGAGCGGCCAAAGAGGCTGCACAACTAAAACAGCAGCCAAAAGGGCAGCAACAACAATAACAGTCCCATCAGTTGCCAAAGGGGCAACGGCCAACAGCTGCCAAGACACAACAGCAGCAGCAACAACAACAACATCAGCCAAAGCAGCAGCAGCAACAACAACAACAACAACAGAAACAGCAGCAGCAGAAGAAGCAGCCGCAGCAGCAGAAGCAGCAACAACAACAACAGCGGAAGCAACAACAGCAGCAGCCAGCCAAAAAGGAGAGATGCCCTCCAATCAACGTCTTCGGTCTGGAGACGAAGGACGTCGACACCTTATGTAAGTTGGTCACATTACATTAAGTATAAGGATCCATTGAGAGTATCTGTCCATTGCTTATCAATGGCAGACTATTATGTAGTTAAAAACAGGCTAGCGGTGTCGGAGGCCGAGTTTTTTTCCTACACCCCAAAAGGGGAAAAAGTGATCCGGAGGAGAGCCTAGCTAACTGCGCCAAGCGCAGAGCGGCGATGTCCAGGTCGTTGGGGTTAAGCCCTTCATCACTGCGGTTTCGAAAAGGGAGAACAGAAAACTTCCGTTCTTCCTAGTCCAGGTCACCCCAGACAGCAAATTAGATAGTCTAAAACGAATACATCGTCTAGGTTCTATTGATGTCAAATGGGATACACTAAACAAGACAAAGCACACACTCCAGTGTGCTCGTTGTCAGAGGTTTGGGCATGCCGCGGCGAATTGCAACATGCAGTCTCGCTGCGTCAAATGCGCAGGAACCCACAATAGAGGGGAATGCCCCTTAGGGACCGAGAAAGTTGAGGATAGGAGCAAACTAAAATGTGTACTCTGTAAGACCAGCGGGCACCCTGCCAACTATCGGGGATGCCCTAAGGTCCAAGAGATCATTAAAATAATAGAGGCCAAAAGGAAAGGAAAAATGGTAGAAGCGAGGCCAGTGCCCCGTGTTCCAGCTACCACTGTTACTCCGGCAGTCTCCTATGCCCAAATGGCATCGGGTAGGCGACCGGTTCAACAGACAGTGCCGAAGGTGGCCCCGGTCCCAGTGGCCAGGCAACCTGAAGCCGATCTGGATCTGAAGACGGTCCTGCTCTCCATCCAGGGGCAGATCGCTCAGCTTCAAAAGCAGTTCCTTGAGCAAGCAGCGCGAGTAGACCTCATCTACTCGACGCTGTTCGGAGAGCCAAACGCAACATCGGTTTAATGGCTGCGCAGGCAGCCCGTAACCTTAAAATCCTAGCAGTGAATGTGAATTTACTGATCAGGCCTGAACGTCAACTAAACTTCGGTAACTTGTTGCAAATCCATAATCCTGACTTGTTGATGGTTAGCGAAACTAGGCTAAACCAGACGCATACCCTCAGGTAGAAGAATTATCATATCATTCGAAGAGACCGAGCCTACCTAGCTGGTGGGGTCGCTCTCTTAATCAAAAAAGGCCTTTGTCATAAGGTCGTGTATAGCGGTGAAGTGCGAAAATTCCAGGCGATAGAAGCGTGTATCGCACGCATCCCCCTTCGGGGTGGTAAGCGGCTATATGTGATCGCGATCTATGCGTCTGACAAGGCACATATCAATCCCCATTTCATTTCAGAGCTCGATACTCTATTTACTAGCCTTCGACTGAGCTCGGAAGAGAACTACTATGTCATAGCCGGGGATTTGAACTCGAGGCATATGGATTGGAGCAACGTGGTGCATAACGCCAGGGGGACCTCATTGTATAACTGGTTGGTAGAGCACAATAGTGAGTTCAAGCTAGATTTGCTTGCAACCGATAGGCCATCCTTTCCCAAAAGCGGATCCTATCTGGATCTGATGCTGATAGACAAACGACTGACGATACTAGACGTGGAAAGACGCACACGGAACTGTTTAACTGCGGTTGAGTACGAGAGTGACCACTGCGGGCTCTTCGCTGCTATTCAACTCCCGAACGAGGTGGAAGAACTGGAGGAATATGTCCAGAGGCACCCTTATAATTACAATAAGGTCCGCTGGCCACGTTTCTCCAGGGCTTTAACCACAGAACTACGTTCGAGTGGGATCAATCCTCCGACAAACAGAAACCTGACGAACGAAGAGGTTGACAGGTACCTCATACAAATGGACGACGTAATAAAACGAACCAAGGAGAAAACCATTCCGAAGGTAGTACCAATCGATGACAGCGATGTTTATCGAAATGCTACCATCGATGCACTTCACGTGCACAAAAGTAGACTGCTGTCAAGACTCAAACTCTTGCACAGACGGTTTACAGATCCACAAAACGCGGAAGTCAGGGCACTGAAGTCTGAGATCAAGAACCTCCAACAGTTAATTCGAATGAATTACAGCTTGGCAATAAGCTTGCACTGGGGCAATAAAATCCGGGCTGTACGATCCAACAACCCGGGTATGTTTCCGCAAGTAAATAAAATATTTCGGAGGAAAGATCAAAATGACATTCAGGTCGTTAGACTTCCCAGGACGACACCCAACGAACAATTACTGACTTCAATTGGCATCGATCCAGGTGAGGCAGTGCTAGACAATGACTTCTTCGTGGTTGAAGATCCCCAGGAGAAGGTTAAAGCCATTGGTGCTGTGTTCCAGCGAGTGTATACGGTCAACGAGGTTAGTAGGCCGAATCACGATCTGGAGAACAGAGCCTTGCTAAACCACTTCTATCTCCGCAACGAGATAAGTCAATGGCGATCCGAAAATCCAGGTTTAGTGACGATAATATGGCACATAGTGCCGTCGCCTACGATGTAAATCACATCTTGATTGCCCAAGAAGATCTTCAGGGTATCTTCAACTCGCTGAAAAAGAAAAAGTCAGTGGGAATCGATGGAATACTGAATATTGTGCTTCGCCATCTTCCCCCCGAAGCGGTCCAAATTTACACAACATTGTTCAACAACGCGCTGAGTAATGCACATTACCCGGCGCACTGGAAAACAGCTGTAGTGCAACCGATCCCTAAACGGGACAAAGACAAATCCATCCCGACAAATCTCCGGTCGATCAGTCTTCTTCCCTGCATAAGCAAGGTTTTTGAAAAGATAGTCATAGGAGTTCTGAAACAATGGGCTGATGAAAATAAAATAATACCGGACAACCAGTTCGGATTTAGGGCGGGGCATGATACCATACATGCCGCGTCAAAGCTGGTATCCGACATTCAATGGAATAAAAGCAAAAATCAATGCACGGGTGCCTGTCTGATTGACTTGGAGAAGGCGTTCGACACCGTTTGGTTGGAGGGTCTCTTCCTCAAGCTGGTCAGGCTCGGCATAAGTAAACCATTGCTATATACGATCTATGCCATGATAACAGGTAGAAAGTTCGTCGTGAAAAGTAACGGCGTAACTTCTACCACGGTCTTTGACATTAAAAATGGTCTTCAACAAGGGGCTGTTGGTTCGCCGATCTTGTTCTCAATATTCACTGCGGATCTTATAGGTTCCATGCCGCACTTAATTGCGTACGCCGACGATCTAGTAGCGTACAGATCAGGTCCGAAGGTCGAAGTAATAAATATCTTGTTGCAGCGTGACTTCGAAAAAATTCAGCGATTTTGCGACGACTGGAAGTTGATTATCTACTTCCTGAAGTCTGAAACTACCCTTTTCTGGACCCCGTTGTACACGGCACCGCGGGATACGCGCACAAACTGGCGCAAGTTCGGCATAGTTGACCCGCAAGGACGGCCGTTAGCTGTGAAAAGTGTAGTTAGATATCTTGGCATTTGGCTGGATCAATATCTGTATTTTGACAAACATATAGATATTGCTCTGACGAAAGCCAGAAAAGCCTTTGCTGCGGCAAGGAGGTTGTTTTTCAGCAGCCAACTTGATACCAGGGTGAAGGTAATCTGCTACATGGCCCTCATCTGGCCAATTATGGCGTACGGTTGTCCCCTGTGGTTCAACGTGAGTCCTTCCCAGATGGAAAAGATGAGGTTGTTCGAGAGACAGTGTCTTAGGAGCTGTCTCCGTTTGTATCGTACACCCGAGTCAGGATAGATAATTTTATTATTAAGCTGATCAGAAGGCACATTGCACGGGCTATGACTTCTTCCAACAGTCTGATCTTCGGGGCTTATTACCCCAATATCATGTACCATGAAAGGGTGCGCCTTAACGGCTTTATTCCTCCCGAAGCATTCCTTTATTTAGACACGATTGGCCTAATACAGGATACAGACGGATGCCCTGTTATCTTCCATGTCGTACGCCGAACAGTGGACAGGCGACTCCAATACGAACCGGATGTCGCTCGCACCCACGAGGATCTTCTTCGGTTCAGTAGAGCGATCCCCGCTCGTGACAGGAAAGAGTCTGCCAAAGAACGGCTATTTTACTGGTGGTTACACCAAAACCAGTCTCCGCCACCGCTGGCTTTTCTAGATGACCAGATAGTTGACCATGGTGGCCAACTTACATAGGTTTAAGGTAGCTATTAAAAAAAAAAAAAAAAAAAAGCCCAAAAAAATTAAAAAACAAAAAATCCAAAAACATTAAAAAACAAAAAATCCAAAAAAATTAATAAAAACAAAAAAATCAAAGAAAAAAAAAAAAAGAAAAAAAAAAAAATAAAAATCAAAAAAAAACTTATAAAAAACAAAAAAAAAAAGGTGCACCACGGCGTATAAAATATATATGTTAGGCATATACATAAAATATACGCCCTGGTGCACGTGTCCGTACTGTTACGGACATAGTTAAGATAGTCTTAAGTTTTATGTTAGGGTAAGTTAGTATAAGGTAGTTTAAATAGTTATGTAAGTAAGTTTAGTTAGCCAAGTTTTTTTAAAAAAACTTTTCTTGGCAAATGAAAAAATTCTTAAAAGATTGTGGTAAAAAACTAAAAAAAAAAAAACATATATTAAGCCGAAAGGCACATTTATAGCGTAGATTAGATTAGCTTAGAGTACCCGCATAGGGTCAGTAGGTTAGTATTAAGAAAATTTGTGAATTCTCAAGTTAGTTAAGCTAGTTTTAAGTACTTTTGTCTAGCAAGTAAGTCCACATAAAATTAAAATTAAATAAAATTACATGAAAAAAAAAAAAAATTATCGCCGGTGACTTCGTGGTGCCGGGTTCGAATCCCGAAAAAAAAATTGAAATCTTTTTTTTTCAATTAAGATAAATAAAGACACTAAGTGTGATTCAGTAAAATGAAGCCAGCTGAGCGACCCGAGCTCCGAAAATCGGGTGATGTTGTACCGGTGGCTGGGACATCAGACCACCAGTCAACACATGATGAGGCGAGGAAGAAAAGGAGGAAGAAGCTTCAGCCACAGCCAAACCTGGTGAAGCGCCGTTCCAGCCTTGGATCAGGCGACGCAAAAATTGCGGCAATAGCCGCAAATACAACAACAGCAGCAACAACAACAACAACTGTAGCCACAACTACAGCAGCAGCAGCCAGAATGCAGAAAAAGATAGTCGACCACGTGGAATACGAGTCAATACAGCGGTAGAGAGAACCCCTTCATTCCTCCAACGTCGTCCGAATCCGAGGACGAAGAGGAAGAGGACCGGGAACAGCTGACTAAGAGCCAGAGGGCGAGGAAGGAGCTGGATGCCCACATCCAAGCCCTCCAAATCAAACTAAGGGCCAGAATAGCGGCCAAAGAGGCTGCTCAACACAAACAGCAGCCAAAAGATCAGCAACAACAAGAACAGTCCCATCAGTTGCCAAAGGGGCAACGGCCAACAGCTGCCAAGACACAACAGCAGCAGCAACAACAACAACATCAGCCAAAGCAGCAGCAGCAACAACAACAACAACAACAGAAACAGCAGCAGCAGAAGAAGCAGCCGCATATCAGCAAGCCGCATATCAGCAAGCCGCATATCAGTCGTTCACAGTTCTCCGGTGTGTATAGACGTGTTGCGGCTTTAGCGAAAAAGTGAGAAAAAAAATATAAATCCTAAAGTGCGCAAAGTATCACCAAGAAGCTATAAGAACCAGTAGCCTGGAGGTTGTGTAATCGGCCGTGGACTCGCTGTGCCCGGTTCGAATCCTGAGGGAAACACACGAAACTTTTTTTTTTTTCTCCATCCGTAAGGTTATAGACACAAAGTGTTAGTGAGAGAAATCGACGAGATGGAGGAAATTGAGGGGTCCGCGCTCTCAGAAGCGGACGAAAACGTTGAACCGGTGGCTAGAACATCAGGCCACCAACCAACACAGACTGAGACGCGGCAGAAGAGACGGAGGAGGCTACAACAACAGGCAACTGTAGTAAAACGCCGCTCCACTGTAGCCTCAGGCGATGCTACAGCTGTAGCAGCAGCAGCAACAACAACAAGCAGAAAATCAGCAGAAACTGCAGCGGCTTGCGAAACGCAACTGCAACAACTACACGCAATAAAAAAGCGTGGAAAAGCCCTTGTTGATGTCGAGTACGAGTCTGCGGAGGGCGAGGGGAGATTCTCCTACGGCGGTAGTGAGAATCCCTTCATAGCTTTAACGTCATCCGATTCGGATGACGAAGAAGAAAATGAAAGGGAAGAGCTAACGAAGAGCCAGAGGGAAAGGGATGAGCTTGACGCTCACATAAAAGCCCTTCAAAATAAACTGATGGCTAGGAAAGCGGCTAAAGAAGCTGCACAACAGCAGCAGCAGCAACAAATGCAGCATAACAAGCTGCAACAACAGCAGCAACAACAACAGCAGCAACAACAACAGCAGCAACAACAACAGCAGCAACAACAACAGCAGCAACAACAAAAGCAGCAACAACAAAACCAGCAACAGCAGCAGCAGCAACAAGAACGCTTCCAACAGCTGCCAAAGGGGCAACGTTCCACACCTGCCACGCGACAGCAACAACAACCAAGGAAGCAGAAGCAGCAGCAACAACAACAACAACGACATCCTCAGAAGCAGACGCAGCAGCAACCAGCAGCAGCAGCCAAGAAGGAGAGATGCCCGCCCATCAACGTCTTCGGACTGGAGACGAAGGAGGTGGACAAATTATGTAAGTTGGCCACAAAAAATTCATTTTACTTAAAGTATAAAGGGCCCTTAAGGCTTTCGGTCCACTGCTCCGCAGTGGAAGATTACCACGTCATAAAAGAAAAGCTAGCGGCGGCGGGGGCCGAGTTTTTCTCGTATACCCCAAAAGGGGAAAAAGTACAGACAATGCTCCTCAAGAATGTGGATCCCGCTACTGATCCCGAGGATATCCTCGCTATGCTGCGCAAGGCGCAGAGCGACGATGTCACGTTCGTTGGGGTTAAGCCCTTCATCACTGCGGTAACGAGAAGGGAGAACAGGAAACTTCCGTTCTTCCTTGTTCAGGTCACCCCAGACAGTAGAATAGAGAGCCTAAAGCGAATGACTCGTTTAGGCTCCTTGTCTGTGAAATGGGACACATTAATAAGGACGAAGCACATACTCCAATGTGCTCGCTGTCAGAGGTTTGGGCATGCCGCGGCGAACTGCAACATGGAGTCTCGCTGCGTCAAATGCGCAGAAACCCACAATCCAGGGGAATGCCGTTTAGGGAAGGAAAAAGTCGAGGACAGAGCTATGCTCACATGCGTACTCTGTAAGACCAATGGGCACCCTGCTAATTATCGGGGATGTCCTAAAGTCCAGAAGATTAGAAAGAGTATAGAGGCAAAGAAACAACTCAAAATGGTAGAAGCGAGGCCAGTGCCTCGTGTTCCAGCTACCACTGTTACGCCGGCCGTCTCATACGCCCAAATGGCATCAGGAAGGCGACCGGTACAACAGACAGTGCCGAAGGTGACCCCGGTCCCAGTGGCCAAGCAACCTGAGGCGAATCTGGATATGATGGCGATTCTGCTCTCTATCCAGGGGCAGATCGCTCAGCTCGAGAAACAGTTCCAAGAGCAAGCAGCGCGAGTAGAATTAATCTACTCGACGGTGTTTGCCGTGCCAAACGCATCATCGGTCTAATGGCTGCGCACGCAGCTAGTAACCTTAAGATCCTAGCAGTGAATGTGAATTCGCTGATTAGGACAGAACGCAAATTAACGCTCGGCAACCTTATGCAAACTCACAATCCAGACGTGCTGATGGCCAGCGAAACAAAGCTGAACCAGACGCGCACACTCTGGTACAAGAATTACCACGTAGTTCGAAGAGACCGGCCCCAATCCTTGCGAGGGGGCGGGGTCGCTCTCTTAATCAAAAAAGGCCTTTGTCATAAGTTCATGTATAGCAGTGAAGAACGAAGATTTCAAGTGCTAGAAACGTGTATTGCACGCATTCCTCTCCAGGGTGGAAAGCGGTTATATGTGATCGCGATCTACGCAGCTGACAATCCTGCACTCAATCGCAACTTTATTTCAGAACTCGATACTCTTTTCACTAGCCTTCGACTGAGCTCGGAGGAAAACTATTATATAATTGCTGGGGATTTGAACTCCAAGCATAGAGAATGGGGCAATAGAGTGCACAACGACAGGGGGACCCCACTGTATAACTGGTTGGCAGAGCACAATATTGAGTTCAAGCTAGATTTGCTTGCAACTGATAGGCCATCGTACCCCAGATCCGGGTCCTATCTGGATCTGTTGCTGATCGACAGACGACTGACGATACTAGACGTGGAGAGACGCACGCGGAACTGTTTAACTGCGGTTGAGTACGAGAGTGATCACTGCGGACTCTTCGCGGCTATTCAGCTCCCGAACGAGGTGGAAGAACTAGAGGAGTATGTCCAGAGGAATCCTTATAATTACAATAAGACCCGCTGGCCTCGCTTCTCCAGGACGTTATCCACAGAACTACGTTCGAGTGGGATCAATCCTCCGTCAAACAGAAACCTAACGAACGAAGAGGTTGACAGGTACCTCATACAAATGGACGACGTAATTAAACGTACCATGGACAAGACTATTCCGAAGGTAGTACAAATCGATGACAGCGATGTTTATCGAAATGCTACCATCGATGCACTTCACGTGCACAAAAGTAGGCTGCTGTCAAGACTCAAACTCTTGCACAGGCGGTTTACAGATCCACAAAACGCGGAAGTCAGGCAATTGAAGTCGGAGATCAAGAACCTCCAACAGTTAATACGTATGAACTATAGCTTGGCTATAAGCTTGCACTGGGGCAATAAAATCCGGGCTGTACGATCTAACAACCCGGGTATGTTCCCACAAGTAAATAAAATATTTCGGAGGAAAGATCAAAACGACATTCAGGCCGTTAGACTTCCTAGAACGACAGTTAACCAACAATTACTGACTTCAGTTGGCATCGATCCAGATGGGGCAGTACTAGACAACGACTTCTTCGTGGTTGAAGATCCCCAGGAGAAGGTGAAAGCAATTGGTGCTGTGTTTCAGCGAGTGTATACGGTCAACGAGGTTCGTAGGCCGAATCACGACCTGGAGGATAGAGCCTCGCTAAACCACTTCGAACTCCGAAACGAGATAAGTCAATGGCGATCTGAGAATCCTGGTTTTACCAGGTTCAGGGACGATAACATGGCAAATAATGCCGTTGCCAATGATGGAAATCACATCTTGATTTCTCAAGAAGATCTTCAGGGTATCTTTAACTCACTGAAGAAGAAAAAGTCGGTGGGAATCGATGGTATACCAAATATTGTGCTTCGCTATCTTCCCCCCGAAGCCGTGCAGATTTACACAACACTGTTCAATAATGCGCTGAGTAATGCTTATTACCCGGCACACTGGAAAACAGCTGTGGTGCAACCAATCCCTAAACGGGATAAAGACAAATCTATCCCGACAAATCTTCGGTCGATCAGTCTTCTTCCTTGCATAAGCAAGGTTTTTGAAAAGATAGTCATTCGAGTTCTGAAACAATGGGTTGAGGAAAATAAAATCATACCGGACAACCAGTTCGGATTCAGGGCGGGGCATGAAACCATACATGCCGCGTCCAAACTGGTATCCGACATTCAGTGGAACAAAGACAAAAAGCAATGCACGGGTGCCTGTCTGATTGACTTGGAGAAAGCGTTCGACACCGTTTGGTTAGAGGGCCTCTTCCTCAAGCTGGTCAGGCTCGGCATAAGCAAATCATTGCTATACATGATCTATGATATGATAATAGGTAGAAAGTTCGTCGTGAAAAGTGGCGACGTAACTTCTACCACGGTCTTTGACATCAAAAATGGTCTGCAACAGGGAGCGGTTGGTTCGCCGATATTGTTCTCAATATTCACTGCAGATCTTATAGGTTCCATGCCGCACTTAATTGCGTACGCCGACGATCTAGTAGCGTACAGATCAGGTCCGAAGGTCGAAGTAATAAGTAATTTGCTGCAACTTGACTTCGAACAAATTCAGCGATTTTGGACGACTGGAAGTTAATTATCAACTTCCTGAAGTGCGAAACTATCCTTTTCAGGACCCCGCTGTACATGGCAGCATGGGATACGCTCACAAACTGGCGTAAGTTCGGCATAGTTGACCCGCAGGGACGGCCGTTAGATGTGAAAAGTGTAGTAAGGTATCTCGGCATTTGGTTGGACCAATATCTGTATTTTGACAAACATATAGATATTGCTCTGGCGAAAGCTAAAAAGGCCTTTGCTGTGGCAAGGGGGTTGTTTTACAGCAGCCAACTTGACACCAGAGTAAAGGTAATCTGCTACATGGCCCTCATCCGGCCAGTAATGGCCTACGGTTGTCCACTGTGGTTCAATGTGAGTCCTTCCCAGATGGAAAAGATGAGGTTGTTCGAGAGACAGTGTCTTCGCACTTGTCTCAGGTTGTATCGTACACCCGAGTCTGAGTACAAGAAGTTCTATCCTAACGAGGTCCTGTACAACGAGGCAAACTTGAACAGGATAGATAATTTTATTATTAAGCTGATCAGAAGGCATATTGCACGAGCTATGACTTCTTCCAACAGTCTGATCTTTGGGGCTTACTACCCCAATGTTATGTACCATGAGAGGGTGCGCCTCACCGGCTTTATTCCTCCTGAAGCGTTCCTCTACCTCGACACAATTGGCCTAATACAGGATTCACAAGGATGTCCTGTCATCTTCCACGTTGTACGCCGAACAGTGGACAGGCGACTCCAATACGAACGGGATGTCGCTCGCAGTCACGAGGATCTCCTCCGGTTCAGCAGAGCGATCTCCGCTCGAGACAGGAGAGAGTCTGCCAAAGAACGGCAATTTTATTGGTGGTTACACCAAAACCAGTCTCTGCCGCCGCTGGCTTTTCAAGATGATGACGCAATGGTTGACCATGGTGGCCAACTTACATAGATTATAGGGTAGTATTTAAGAAAAAAAAAAAAAAAAAAAAAAAATAAGCGTATAAATTATATATGTTCGGCATATACATAACATATACGCCCTAGTGCACGTGTCCGTAAAGTTACAGACATAGTTAAGATAGTTTTTTAAGTTTTAAGGTTAGGTTAATCTAGTTTAAGGTAGGTTAAAATAGACAAACTAAGCCAAGTTTTTTACCAGTTTTCTTGGCTTAACAAAAAAAAAAAAACAAAAACAGACTTCATAACTGAAAAAAAAAAAAAAAACATAGACTAAGCCGAAAGGCATGCTTAAATTAGAAGATCAGAATAGCTTAGAGTACCCGTATAGGGTCAGTAGGTTAGATGTAAGTACAATTGTTAAGATAGTTAAGCTAGTTTTAAGTATTTTTGTCTAGCACGTAAGTAAATGAATTAAAAATAAAACAAAAATCAAGGAAAAAAAAAAAAAAAAAGAAGCAGCCGCAGCAGCAGAAGCAGCAACAACAACAACAGCGGAAGCAACAACAGCAGCACCCAGCCAAAAAGGAGAGATGCCCTCCAACGAAGGACGTCGACACCTTATGTAAGTTCGCCACCAAAGAGTCTTATTATATTAAGTATAAGGGTCCATTGCGTGTATCTGTCCATTGCTTATCAATGGCAGACTATCATATAGTTAAAGACAGGCTAGCGGTGTCGGAGGCCGAGTTTTTTTCTTACACCCCAAAAGGGGAAAAAGTCCAGACCATGCTCCCTAAGGACGTGGATCCTGACACTGATCCGGAGGAGATCCTCGCTAAGCTGCGCCAAGCGCAGAGCCGCGATGTCCAGGTCGTTGGGGTTAGGCCCTTCATCACTGCGGTTTCGAAAAGGGAGAACAGAAAACTTCCGTTCTTCCTAGTCCAGGTCACCCCAGACAGCAAATTAGATAGTCTAAAACGAATACATCGTCTAGGCTCTATTGATGTCAAATGGGATACACTAAACAAGACAAAGCACACACTCCAGTGTGCTCGTTGTCAGAGGTTTGGGCATGCCGCGGCGAATTGCAACATGCAGTCTCGCTGCGTCAAATGCGCAGGAACCCACAATCGAGGGGAATGCCCCTTAGGGACCGAGAAAGTTGAGGATAGGAGCAAACTAAAATGTGTACTCTGTAAGACCAGCGGGCACCCTGCCAAGTATCGGGGATGCCCTAAGGTCCAAGAGATCATTAAAATAATAGAGGCCAAAAGGAAAGGAAAAATGGTAGAAGCGAGGCCAGTGCCCCGTGTTCCAGCTACCACTGTTACTCCGGCAGTCTCCTATGCCCAAATGGCATCGGGTAGGCGACCGGTTCAACAGACAGTGCCGAAGGTGGCCCCGGTCCCAGTGGCCAGGCAACCTGAAGCCGATCTGGATCTGAAGACGGTCCTGCTCTCCATTCAGGGGGAAGATCGCTCAGCTTCAAAAGCAGTTCCTTGAGCAAGCAGCGCGAGTAGACCTCATCTACTCGACGCTGTTCGGAGAGCCAGACGCAACATCGGTTTAATGGCTGCGCAGGCAGCCCGTAACCTTAAGATCCTAGCAGTGAATGTGAATTCACTGATCAGGCCTGAACGTCAACTAAACTTCGGTAATTTGTTGCAAATCCATAATCCTGACGTGTTGATGGTTGGCGAAACTAGGCTAAACCAGACGCATACCCTCAGGTACAAGAATTACCATACCGTTCGACGAGACCGAGCCTACCTAGCTGGTGGGATCGCTCTCTTAATCAAAAAAGGCCTTTGTCATAAGGTCGTGTATAGCGGTGAAGTGCGAAAATTCCAGGCGATAGAAGCGTGTATCGCACGCATCCCCCTTCGGGGTGGTAAGCGGCTATATGTGATCGCGATCTATGCGTCTGACAAGGCACATATCAATCCCCATTTCATTTCAGAGCTCGATACTCTATTTACTAGCCTTCGACTGAGCTCGGAAGAGAACTACTATGTCATAGCCGGGGATTTGAACTCGAGGCATATGGATTGGGACAACGTGGTGCATAACGCCAGGGGGACCTCATTGTATAACTGGTTGGTAGAGCACAATAGTGAGTTCAAGCTAGATTTGCTTGCAACCGATAGGCCATCCTTTCCCAGAAGCGAATCCTATCTGGATCTGATGCTGATAGACAAACGACTGACGATACTAGACGTGGAAAGACGCACACGGAACTGTTTAACTGCGGTTGAGTACGAGAGTGACCACTGCGGGCTCTTCGCTGCTATTCAACTCCCGAACGAGGTGGAAGAACTGGAGGAATATGTCCAGAGGCACCCTTATAATTACAATAAGGTCCGCTGGCCACGTTTCTCCAGGGCTTTAACCACAGAACTACGTTCGAGTGGGATCAATCCTCCGACAAACAGAAACCTGACGAACGAAGAGGTTGACAGGTACCTCATACAAATGGACGACGTAATAAAACGAACCATGGAGAAAACCATTCCGAAGGTAGTACCAATCGATGACAGCGATGTTTATCGAAATGCTACCATCGATGCACTTCACGTGCACAAAAGTAGACTGCTGTCAAGACTCAAACTCTTGCACAGACGGTTTACAGATCCACAAAACGAAGTCAGGGCACTGAAGTCTGAGATCAAGAACCTCCAACAGTTAATTCGAATGAATTACAGCTTGGCAATAAGCTTGCACTGGGGCAATAAAATCCGGGCTGTACGATCCAACAACCCGGGTATGTTTCCGCAAGTAAATAAAATATTTCGGAGGAAAGATCAAAATGACATTCAGGTCGTTAGACTTCCCAGGACGACACCCAACGAACAATTACTGACTTCAATTGGCATCGATCCAGGTGAGGCAGTGCTAGACAATGACTTCTTCGTGGTTGAAGATCCCCAGGAGAAGGTTAAAGCTATTGGTGCTGTGTTCCAGCGAGTGTATACGGTCAACGAGGTTAGTAGGCCGAATCACGATCTGGAGAACAGAGCCTTGCTAAACCACTTCGATCTCCGCAACGAGATAAGTCAATGGCGATCCGAGAATCCAGGTTTCACCAGGTTCAGTGACGATAATATGGCACATAGTGCCGTCGCCTACGATGTAAATCACATCTTGATTGCCCAAGAAGATCTTCAGGGTATCTTCAACTCGCTGAAAAAGAAAAAGTCAGTGGGAATCGATGGAATACTGAATATTGTGCTTCGCCATCTTCCCCCCGAAGCGGTCCAAATTTACACAACATTGTTCAACAACGCACTGAGTAATGCACATTACCCGGCGCACTGGAAAACAGCTGTAGTGCAACCGATCCCTAAACGGGACAAAGACAAATCCATCCCGACAAATCTCCGGTCGATCAGTCTTCTTCCCTGCATAAGCTAGGTTTTTGAAAAGATAGTCATAGGAGTTCTGAAACAATGGGCTGATGAAAATAAAATAATACCGGACAACCAGTTCGGATTTAGGGCGGGGCATGATACCATACATGCCGCGTCAAAGCTGGTATCCGACATTCAATGGAATAAAAGCAAAAATCAATGCACGGGTGCCTGTCTGATTGACTTGGAGAAGGCGTTCGACACCGTTTGGTTGGAGGGTCTCTTCCTCAAGCTGGTCAGGCTCGGCATAAGTAAACCATTGCTATATACATCTCTACCGAGAGTGATTGTGTTAAGTGCTCCGCTTGCCCAAGAAAACTCCACTTCGGCTGCACCACCATCACAGCCAGAACTTTCAGGGGGATGTCGACAGAGCAGAAGAAATCCTGGAAGTGCCAATACTGTCGTGCTCGTCCCGCTACACCGAATGAGGACAGACAGCCCGTTGCGCAAGAGCTCAGGGCACCTAAGGAGTCCATCAGCGCTGATGTCAAAAAGGACATCACCGAAATCAAAGAAACGCTGAAAGAATATTTGAGTTGTGTAGATTTCTTGTCCAAGGGATATGATGACGTGAAAGGGGCACTAAGGAAAAGTAATGAGCTCTTACATGCACTGACGGGACAGATCAACGATCTAAAAACACAATGTCAACAGAAAGACACGATCATTACAGGCATGCAAAAACAAATAAACAAATTGGAACAAGAGACAATCAAGAACAACATAGAAATTTCAAACATTCCTTTCAATAAAGATGAAAACTTGCTGGACCTGGTGAAGGATATTGCTGCTGCAGTAGGTTCTGAAATTAAAAAAACTGACGTTGAAAGTGTATATCGTGTTAACACACGACAAACCTCAGAAGCACCGAAGTTAGTGATATCTTTAACTAATTCCACCTGCAAGCAAAAGATCTTGAAATCTGCAAAATCACGAGGTCCGTTGAAAGCTTTAAATGTTGTAAAAACTATCAATATGCCCAAAATCACAGAAAGTAGGAAAACTGAACTATTAAACAGCAAAATATATATAAATAGCCAACTAACGGCGACAAATAGAAAACTTTTATGGCAAACGAAAACAAAGGCCAGAACTGCCGGTTGGAAATATGTATGGGTTACTGACTGTAAAATACTGGCACGCAAAGACGAAGGAGCAACAGTATTACGAATTACTGATATTGAAGATATAAACAAAATAATATAAAACACATTTATTTCACATGTCAAACATAGTAAACAAACATCAGAACGACAAAATGTTTGACAACAATAAAAATGACAGCAGTGAAAGTGAAAATGGGTGTGTTCAAATGTCAAGTGTGAATTATAGGGTATATGATATGTTTACCGGCATAAGTATAAATGAAGTGGAAAATTTGGATTGTCTGTGTTTGTACATGAATATTAGGTCGTTAAGAAAACATTGGAATAATTTTGTATGTAGCATAAATAATATAATTAAATGTATTAAAATAATCATACTGGTGGAAACAAACATCTACGATGAAGAAAATTCAGTATATCAACTAGACGGTTTTAATTCGGAATTTCTAAATAGACATTATAGAAGTGGTGGTGGAATTGCTATGTTTGTGAGAAAAGACATTCGTTATGAAAGAACCGTCTACAGAACTGTGAATTATGAAAACCTACAGATCCAAGCAAAAGTAAACAACAAAGAATTTTCATTTCTGGCGATTTACAGACCACCAAGATTATCGGCATATAATTTCATAGAAGAATTAGAAAACCATTTAAATTCGGTTATCAATAACCAAAATTTAGTATTAATGGGAGACATGAATATAGATGTTAACAAGGACCACGATATTGATGCGGCAAGATACCTTGAAATGATAAGTGGTAAAGGCCTCCAGAATATTGTTGAATCAAACACCAGAGTGGACTTAAACAGAGGCTCCAGTACAACAATCGACCATTGCTTGGTTCGTTGTGAGCTTAAAACAATATATGCAGCTACTGTAGAATCAAATATATCGGATCATTACACGCTAATGTTTGGAATACCCAAAGATTCTAAAACACAGAGCAAAACAACGACAAAATCAGTGCTAAGCGCGAGCAGAGTACGTGAACAATTGTCGAAAGTTAACTGGAGCCTTCTGAATAATGAAACTAATGTTGATGATATGTATGATAAGTTAGCAGATATATTCAATGGTGTGTACGAAAAATCCTATGTAAAAATTAAAGTAAAGGAAAGAGAAAAACCAAATCCATGGATAACAGCGGAAATTCTAGATCTGTGTAAGACAAGAGATAAGCTGTACAATAAATGGAAAAGTAACAGACAGTGCCAAAGTTACGAAAATCAGTACAAATATTTCCGAAATTATGTAAATAAAAGGATTAAAACTATAAAATCGGAGTATTACAAAAACAAATTTGCAGAGTATAGAAAGGATGCAAAGAGTACCTGGCGACTTATAAACAATTTACTTGGAAAAGCCACCAACAGCATCGATGAAACTATCAGCAGAAATTTCCCATCGACTTGCAATGCAACACACATAGCCAACAAATTTGCTTCACAATTCACGGATGAAATAAAATCGATTGTTCACAAATGCAACATAAAAACATATAGTGGTAGAGAATCGAGTGCAACCCAATCAATGTTCCTTGGAAACGTATCCGAAACCGAAATAGCTAACATTTTGAACAAGATGAACGCAAATAAGTCTCCCGGCGTAGATAATATCAGGGCTAAGGACTTGAAACACAACTCGAGTGCCTTAGCACCCACAGTCACGCAATTGGTGACTAAGTCTTTGGAGGAAAGTCAATTTCCAAAGAAACTTAAAACAGCCATTGTACGACCTATCTATAAGTCCGGGACAAAATCCGATGTCTCGAACTACCGTCCTATCTCAATACTACCAGCGATTGATAAGGTGTTGGAAGAAGTAATGGCGAGAAGGTTGCAAGATTATATTGCCAAATACCAGATTATAAATAAGAACCAGTATGGTTTCCTCAGAAACCGAAATGTAAATCAACTGCTGAGTGAATTTGCCAATTATATAAACAGCAATCTCAATAAGAACTTCCACTCGCTGGTGATCTTTCTAGACTTCAAGAAAGCTTTTGACACACTTTGCCACACCAACATCATCAAAATGCTGGAGAAGATAGGAATTCGTGGTCGAACATTGGATTGGTTTGCGAGTTATCTTCGGAATAGAGATTTCAGAGTTAAAATATCGAACAGCTATAGTAATTTGCGAAATGTTGAATTTGGTGTACCTCAAGGGTCGATTTTAGGACCTCTCCTATTCATCATATATGTAAACGATATGCTGTCTGTATTGAAAAAGAGCGTCGGTTTTCAATATGCTGATGATACGGCCATAATTGTGAGCCACAAAGATATTAACATTGCCACTCAAACAATGCAGTCAGAGTTCGATAATATTCTGCGATGGTGTCACGATAATGGTCTTGTTATAAACTCGAAGAAAACTAAGGTCATGCATATTCGTCCACATCACATAATAAGAACACCAATAAAGATAAAGTTCCATAGTTTCGAGTGCCTGCACAGGTCTCATCCAGCACCTGAGACAGATGACTGCGCAGAATATATTGATGCAGTTAACGTGTATCGATATCTCGGCGTGGAAGTAGACTGCAACTTTAAGTGGGACTACCACATAAGGTACTTATGCAAGCGACTTCGGCAGTCGACATATGCTCTATACCACCTGAGCAACCACACGTGGTTTGAAGTACTGAAGCAAGTATACTACTCTCTAGTGGAGTCGATACTTCAGTACGGAATAACGGCGTGGGGTAATGCAGCGCAACATAGAATAATGGAACTTCAAAGGATTCAAAATAGAATATTCAAGATTCTCTGGCGAGCCAAGAATTGTACTTGTTATGTCGAAAATATGTGTAATCTAAGCGAGAACTTAAATATATTAAATGTAAAAAAACTTTTTCTTTTCAATGTAATCAACGAGACGTACAACGACACTCGATTCAAGCATCCTATCGACCATTGTGTCAACACCAGACAAAGGGCAAATGGACTCTTGAAGATCCCTAGGATCCACAACTCATATGGAAGACGACAACTTTCCTTTGTGGTTCCAACCATACACAATCAACTTCCTCGCTCTCTATGGAATATCCAACCGATACACACACGAAAACAAAAAATAAAAAACTATGTCTTATTAAATAATGTTAATCTTTAAAATTGTATAATGAATTAATTTGTGTTCCCAAAACAAATAAGAATTACTCACAACTAAATGTAAATTCCTTTTGAATAATCTTCTGCAGAAAAGCCTCTAGGCTTCGCAGATTTCATATTGTCATGTTATGTAATTTTAGTTCAAATGTTTTAAATAATCTCCGAATGCTAACCGATATCTTACATGGACTCTCCTCTACCGCTTCAAGGTTCCATCCAGCATTGAAGAGATAACTCCATGGAGACGTTGGGAGGCATAGAAGATAACGAATTTTATTTTTTTTTTAAATTGTAAATATCTTTATGAAGACAATAAATAATCAATAATCAATCAATCAAATAATCATGCCATGATAACAGGTAGAAAGTTCGTCGTGAAAAGTAACGGCGTAACTTCTACCACGGTCTTTGACATTAAAAATGGTCTGCAACAAGGGGCTGTTGGTTCGCCGATCTTGTTCTCAATATTCACTGCGGATCTTATAGGTTCCATGCCGCACTTAATTGCGTACGCCGACGATCTAGTAGCGTACAGATCAGGTCCGAAGGTCGAAGTAATAAATATCTTGTTGCAGCGTGACTTCGAAAAAATTCAGCGATTTTGCGACGACTGGAAGTTGATTATCAACTTCCTGAAGTGTGAAACTACCCTTTTCAGGACCCCGTTGTACACGGCACCGCGGGATACGCGCACAAACTGGCGCAAGTTCGGCATAGTTGACCCGCAAGGACGGCCGTTACAAAGGCTTTTCTGGCTTTCGTCAGAGCAATATCTATATGTTTGTCAAAATACAGATATTGATCCAGCCAAATGCCAGTTCTTAGGTTAGATGTAAGAACGATTGTTAAGTTAGTTAAGCTAGTTTTAGTTATTTTTGTCTAGCATGTAAGAAATGAATTATAAAATAAAAAAAAAAGTACGACAAAAAAAAAAAAAAGAAAAGAAAAGGACGGCCGTTAGCTGTGAAAAGTGTAGTTTTTTGGCTGGATCAATATCTGTATTTTGACAAACATATAGATATTGCCCTGACGAAAGCCAGAAAAGCCTTTGCTGCGGCAAGGAGGTTGTTTTTCAGCAGCCAACTTGATACCAGGGTGAAGGTAATCTGCTACATGGCCCTCATCCGGCCAATTATGGCGTACGGTTGTCCTCTGTGGTTCAACGTGAGTCCTTCCCAGATGGAAAAGATGAGGTTGTTCGAGAGACAGTGTCTTAGGAGCTGTCTCCGTTTGTATCGTACACCCGAGTCCGAGTACAAGAGGTACTATCCTAACGAGGTCCTGTACAACGAGGCAAACCTGAACAGGATAGATAATTTTATTATTAAGCTGATCAGAAGGCACATTGCACGGGCTATGACTTCTTCCAATAGTCTGATCTTCGGGGCTTATTACCCCAATATCATGTACCATGAAAGGGTGCGCCTTAACGGCTTTATTCCTCCCGAAGCATTCCTTTATTTAGACACGATTGGCCTAATACAGGATACAGACGGATGCCCTGTTATCTTCCATGTCGTACGCCGAACAGTGGACAGGCGACTCCAATACGAACCGGATGTCGCTCGCACCCACGAGGATCTTCTTCGGTTCAGTAGAGCGATCCCCGCTCGTGACAGGAAAGAGTCTGCCAAAGAACGGCTATTTTACTGGTGGTTACACCAAAACCAGTCTCCGCCACCGCTGGCTTTTCTAGATGACCAGATAGTTGACCATGGTGGCCAACTTACATAGGTTTAAGGTAGCTATTAAAAAAAAAAAAAAAAAAGCCCAAAAAAATTAAAAAACAAAAAATCCAAAAACATTAAAAAACAAAAAATCCAAAAAAATTAATAGAAACAAAAAATCAAAGAAAAAAAAAAAAATAAAAATCAAAAAAAACTTATAAAAAACAAAAAAAAAAGGTGCACCACGGCGTATAAAATATATATGTTAGGCATATACATAAAATATACGCCCTGGTGCACGTGTCCGTACTGTTACGGACATAGTTAAGATAGTCTTAAGTTTTATGTTAGGGTAAGTTAGTATAAGGTAGTTTAAATAGTTATGTAAGTAAGTTTAGTTAGCCAAGTTTTTTTAAAAAAACTTTTCTTGGCAAATGAAAAAATTCTTAAAAGATTGTGGTAAAAAACTAAAAAAAAAAAACATATATTAAGCCGAAAGGCACATTTATAGCGTAGATTAGATTAGCTTGGAGTACCCGCATAGGGTCAGTAGGTTAGTATTAAGAAAATTTGTGAATTCTCAAGTTAGTTAAGCTAGTTTTAAGTACTTTTGTCTAGCAAGTAAGTCCACATAAAATTAAAATTAAATAAAATTACATGAAAAAAAAAAAAAATGATCGCCGGTGACTTCGTGGTGCCGGGTTCGAATCCCGAAAAAAAAATTGAAATCTTTTTTTTTCAATTAAGATAAATAAAGACACTAAGTGTGATTCAGTAAAATGAAGCCAGCTGAGCGACCCGAGCTCCGAAAATCGGGTGATGTTGTACCGGTGGCTGGGACATCAGACCACCAGTCAACACATGATGAGGCGAGGAAGAAAAGGAGGAAGAAGCTTCAGCCACAGCCAAACCTGGTGAAGCGCCGTTCCAGCCTTGGATCAGGCGACGCGAAAATTGCGGCAATAGCCGCAAATACAACAACAGCAGCAACAACAACAACAACTGTAGCCACAACTACAGCAGCAGCAGCCAGAATGCAGCAAAAGATAGTCGACGACGTGGAATACGAGTCAATACAGCGGTAGAGAGAACCCCTTCATTCCTCCAACGTCGTCCGAATCCGAGGACGAAGAGGAAGAGGACCTGGAACAGCTGCCTAAGAGCCAGAGGGCGAGGGAGGAGCTGGATGCCCACATCCAAGCCCTCCAAATCAAACTAAGGGCCAGAAGAGCGACCAAAGAGGCTGCTCAACACAAACAGCAGCCAAAAGAGCAGCAACAACAAGAACAGTCCCATCAGTTGCCAAAGGGGCAACGGCCAACAGCTGCCAAGACACAACAGCAGCTGCAACAACAACAACATCAGCCAAAGCAGCAGCAGCAACAACAACAACAACAACAGAAACAGCAGCAGCAGAAGAAGCAGCCGCAGCAGCAGAAGCAGCAACAACAACAACAGCGGAAGCAACAACAGCAGCACCCAGCCAAAAAAGGAGAGATGCCCTCCAACGAAGGACGTCGACACCTTATGTAAGTTGGCCACCAAAGAGTCTTATTATATTAAGTATAAGGGTCCATTGCGTGTATCTGTCCATTGCTTATCAATGGCAGACTACCATATAGTTAAAGACAGGCTAGCGGTGTCGGAGGCCGAGTTTTTTTCTTACACCCCAAAAGGGGAAAAAGTCCAGACCATGCTCCTTAAGGACGTGGATCCTGACACTGATCCGGAGGAGATCCTCGCTAAGCTGCGCCAAGCGCAGAGCGGCGATGTCCAGGTCGTTGGGGTTAAGCCCTTCATCACTGCGGTTTCGAAAAGGGAGAACAGAAAACTTCCGTTCTTCCTAGTCCAGGTCACCCCAGACAGCAAATTAGATAGTCTAAAACGAATACATCGTCTAGGCTCTATTGATGTCAAATGGGATACACTAAACAAGACAAAGCACACACTCCAGTGTGCTCGTTGTCAGAGGTTTGGGCATGCCGCGGCGAAAAAAAAACATGCAGTCTCGCTGCGTCAAATGCGCAGGAACCCACAATCGAGGGGAATGCCCCTTAGGGACCGAGAAAGTTGAGGATAGGAGCAAACTAAAATGTGTACTCTGTAAGACCAGCGGGCACCCTGCCAACTATCGGGGATGCCCTAAGGTCCAAGAGATCATTAAAATAATAGAGGCCAAAAGGAAAGGAAAAATGGTAGAAGCGAGGCCAGTGCCCCGTGTTCCAGCTACCACTGTTACTCCGGCAGTCTCCTATGCCCAAATGGCATCGGGTAGGCGACCGGTTCAACAGACAGTGCCGAAGGTGGCCCCGGTCCCAGTGGCCAGGCAACCTGAAGCCGATCTGGATCTGAAGACGGTCCTGCTCTCCATCCAGGGGCAGATCGCTCAGCTTCAAAAGCAGTTCCTTGACCAAGCAGCGCTAGTAGACCTCATCTACTCGACGCTGTTCGGAGAGCCAAACGCAACATCGGTTTAATGGCTGCGCAGGCAGCCCGTAACCTTAAGATCCTAGCAGTGAATGTGAATTCACTGATCAGGCCTGAACGTCAACTAAACTTCGGTAATTTGTTGCAAATCCATAATCCTGACGTGTTGATGGTTAGCGAAACTAGGCTAAACCAGACGCATACCCTCAGGTACAAGAATTACCATACCGTTCGAAGAGACCGAGCCTACCTAGCTGGTGGGATCGGTCTCTTAATCAAAAAAGGCCTTTGTCATAAGGTCGTGTATAGCGGTGAAGTGCGAAAATTCCAGGCGATAGAAGCGCGTATCGCAAGCATCCCCCTTCGGGGTGGTAAGCGGCTCTATGTGATCGCGATCTATGCGTCTCACAAGGCACATATCAATCCCCATTTCATTTCAGAGCTCGATACTCTATTTACTAGCCTTCGACTGAGCTCGGAAGAGAACTACTATGTCATAGCCGGGGATTTGAACGCGAGGCATATGGATTGGGGCAACGTGGTGCATAACGCCAGGGGGACCTCATTGTATAACTGGTTCGTAGAGCACAATAGTGAGTTCAAGCTAGATTTGCTTGCAACCGATAGGCCATCCTTTCCCAGAAGCGGGTCCTATCTGGATCTGATGCTGATAGACAAACGACTGACTATACTGGACGTGGAAAGACGCACACGGAACTGTTTAACTGCGGTTGAGTACGACAGTGACCACTGCCGACTCTTCGCGGCTATTCAGCTCCCGAACGAGGTGGAAGAACTGGAGGAATATGTCCAGAGGCACCCTTATAATTACAATAAGGTCCGCTGGCCACGTTTCTCCAGGGCTTTATCCACAGAACTACGCTCGAGTGGGATCAATCCTCCGACAAACAGAAACCTGACGAACGAAGAGGTTGACAGGTACCTCATACAAATGGACGACGTAATAGAACGAACCATGGAGAAAACCATTTCGAAGGTAGTACAAATCGATGACAGCGATGTTTATCGAAATGCTACCATCGATGCACTTCACGTGCACATAAGTAGACTGCTGTCAAGACTCAAACTCTTGCACAGACGGTTTACAGATCCACAAAACGCGGAAGTCAGGGCACTGAAGTCTGACATCAAGAACCTCCAACAGTTAATTCGAATAAATTACAGTTTGGCTATAAGCTTGCACTGGGGCAATAAACACCGGGCTGTACAATCCAACAACCCGGGTATGTTCCCGCAAGTAAATAAAATATTTCGGAGGAAAGATCAAAATGACATTCAGGTCGTTAGACTTCCTAGGACGACACCCAACGAACAATTACTGACTTCAATTGGCATCGATCCAGGTGAGGCAGTGCTAGACAATGACTTCTTCGTGGTTGAAGATCCCCAGGAGAAGGTTAAAGCTATTGGTGCTGTGTTCCAGCGAGTGTATACGGTCAACGAGGTTAGTAGGCCGAATCACGATCTGGAGAACAGAGCCTTGCTAAACGACTTCTATCTTCGCAACGAGATAAGTCAATGGCGATCCGAGAATCTAGGTTTCACCAGGTTCAGTGACGATAATATGGCACATAGTGCCGTCGCCAATGATGACAATCTCATCTTGATTTCCCAAGAAGATCTTCAGGGTATCTTCAACTCGCTGAAAAAGAAAAAGTCAGTGGGAATCGATGGAATACCGAATATTGTGCTTCGCCATCTTCCCCCCGAAGCGGTCCAAATTTACACAACATTGTTCAACAAGGCGCTGAGTAATGCACATTACCCGGCGCATTGGATAACAGCTGTAGTGCAACCGATCCCTAAACGGGACAAAGACAAATCCATCCCGACAAATCTCCGGTCGATCAGTCTTCTTCCCTGCATAAGCAAGATTTTTGCAAAGATAGTCATAGGTAAAATGGTCTTCAACAAGGGGCTGTTGGTTCACCGATCTTGTTCTCAATATTCACTGCGGATCTTATAGGTTCCATGCCGCACTTAATTGCGTACGCCGACGATCTAGTAGCGTACAGATCAGGTCCGAAGGTCGAAGTAATAAATATCTTGTTGCAGCGTGACTTCGAAAAAATTCAGCGATTTTGCGACGACTGGAAGTTGATTATCAACTTCCTGAAGTGTGAAACTACCCTTTTCAGGACCCCGTTGTACACGGCACCGCGGGATACGCACCAAAACTGGCGCAAGTTCGGCATAGTTGACCCGCAAGGACGGCCGTTAGCTGTGAAAAGTGTAGTTAGATATCTTGGCATTTGGCTGGATCAATATCTGTATTTTGACAAACATATAGATATTGCTCTGACGAAAGCCAGAAAAGCCTTTGCTGCGGCAAGGAGGTTGTTTTTCAGCAGCCAACTTGATATCAGGGTGAAGGTAATCTGCTACATGGCCCTAGTACGGCCAATTATGGCGTACGGTTGTCCCCTGTGGTTCAACGTGAGTCCTTCCCAGATGGAAAAGATGAGGTTGTTCGAGAGACAGTGTCTCCGGAGCTGTCTCCGTTTGTATCGCACACCCGAGTCTGAGTACAAGAAGTACTATCCTAACGAGGTCCTGTACAACGAGGCAAACTTGACCAGGATAGATCATTTTATTATTAAGCTGATCAGAAGGCACATTGCACGGGCTATGACTTCTTCCAACAGTCTGATCTTTGGGGCTTATTACCCCAATATCATGTACCATGAAAGGGTGCGCCTTAACGGCTTTATTCCTCCCGAGACATTCCTTTATTTAGACACGATTGGCCTAATACAGGATACAGACGGATGCCCTGTTATCTTCCATGTCGTACGCCGAACAGTGGACAGGCGACTCCAATACGAACCGGATGTCGCTCGCACCCAAGAGGATCTTCTTCGGTTCAGTAGAGCGATCCCCGCTCGTGACAGGAAGAGTCTGCCAAAGAACGGCAATTTTACTGGTGGTTACACCAAAACCAGTCTCCGCCACCGCTGGCTTTTCTAGATGACCAGATAGTTGACCATGGTGGCCAACTTACATAGGTTTAAGGTAGTTATAAGGAGAAAAAAAAAAAAAAAATTAAAAGCAAAAAAAAAAACAAAAAACTCAAAAAAAAAAAAAGAACCAATAAGAAAAGAAAAAAAAGGTGCACCACGGCGTATAAAATATATATGTTAGGCATATACACAAAATATACGCCCTGGTGCACGTGTCCGTACTGTTACGGACATAGTTAAGATAGTCTTAAGTTTTATGTTAGGGTAAGTGAGTATAATGTAGTTTAAATAGTTATGTAAGTAAGTTTAGTTAGCCAAGTTTTTTAAAAAACTTTTCTTGGCAAATGAAAAATTCATTAAAAAATTGTCGCAAGAAACTAAAAAAAAGAAAACATATATTAAGCCGAAAGGCACATTTATAGCGTAGATTAGATTAGCTTAGAGTACCCGCATAGGGTTAGTAGGTTAGTATTAAGAAAATTTGTGAATTCTTAAGTTAGTTAAGCTAGTTTTAAGTACGTTTGTCTAGCGTAAGTCCACATAAATTAAAATTAAATAAAATTACATGAAAACAAAAAAAAAAAAACAGTTCAACGGTCTGTGAACGACTGCGGGCTTTGATCGTTTAACAATCTATAGAGCTCGTTTTTTCGCGGGATCCCTATCAATGAATTTGCATTCACTGCAAGGATCTTATATGTGCTCTCCGTCTGCGCAGCCATTAAGACTGGTGACGTGCTTGGTTCTGCAGGAGCGCCAGAATTTGGCCTACCTGCTCCTCTAACCGATCCATACGCCTTTCAATGGAGGATTTCCAATCGGACGTAGGATCGTGTGCTCTTGGCACTGAAGGCTGCTGCACTACCTTCGGTAGCTGCTGCTCTCTCGCGTTCCTCTGACCAGACGCCATTTGGGCATAGGTCACTTGAGGAGTGACGGTTATGGCTGCCCCGAGTGGGTTTTTCACTGGGGTCTGCTTCTGCGGAACCATTTTTGCTTTGCGCTCCTGGAATTTAGGGCAACCTCGGTAGTTAGCGGTGTGCCCCGCGATCCCGCAGAGTACGCATTTGAGCTGACTCTTGTCAGCTGCTCCCTCTTGCCCCAGAGAACAATTATTTGCACTGTGGTTTTCTCCGGACTTCACGCATCGAGGCTGCATTTGGCAGCTCGACGCGGCGTGCCCAAACCTTTGGCAGCGAAAGCATTGCGTAGCTGGCCTTTGATGTTGCTGAGATGCTAGCAGCTGCTGTTGGAGTTCAGCTGGTGGTGGTTGTTGTTGCTGCACTGTAGCCCTCTTCTGTTGCTGCGGCTTCTTTGCCACTTGTTTTTGTTGCTGCTTCTGCTGATCCAGCATCCTCAGTGCTAAGCGAGAGCAGAGTACGTGAACAATTGTCGAAAGTTAACTGGAGCCTTCTGAATAATGAAACTAATGTTGATGATATGTATGATAAGTTAGCAGATATATTCAATGGTGTGTACGAAAAATCCTATGTAAAAATTAAAGTAAAGGAAAGAGAAAAACCAAATCCATGGATAACAGCGGAAATTCTAGATCTGTGTAAGACAAGAGATAAGCTGTACAATAAATGGAAAAGTAACAGACAGTGCCAAAGTTACGAAAATCAGTACAAATATTTCCGAAATTATGTAAATAAAAGGATTAAAACTATAAAATCGGAGTATTACAAAAACAAATTTGCAGAGTATAGAAAGGATGCAAAGAGTACCTGGCGACTTATAAACAATTTACTTGGAAAAGCCACCAACAGCATCGATGAAACTATCAGCAGAAATTTCCCATCGACTTGCAATGCAACACACATAGCCAACAAATTTGCTTCACAATTCACGGATGAAATAAAATCGATTGTTCACAAATGCAACATAAAAACATATAGTGGTAGAGAATCGAGTGCAACCCAATCAATGTTCCTTGGAAACGTATCCGAAACCGAAATAGCTAACATTTTGAACAAGATGAACGCAAATAAGTCTCCCGGCGTAGATAATATCAGGGCTAAGGACTTGAAACACAACTCGAGTGCCTTAGCACCCACAGTCACGCAATTGGTGACTAAGTCTTTGGAGGAAAGTCAATTTCCAAAGAAACTTAAAACAGCCATTGTACGACCTATCTATAAGTCCGGGACAAAATCCGATGTCTCGAACTACCGTCCTATCTCAATACTACCAGCGATTGATAAGGTGTTGGAAGAAGTAATGGCGAGAAGGTTGCAAGATTATATTGCCAAATACCAGATTATAAATAAGAACCAGTATGGTTTCCTCAGAAACCGAAATGTAAGTCAACTGCTGAGTGAATTTGCCAATTATATAAACAGCAATCTCAATAAGAACTTCCACTCGCTGGTGATCTTTCTAGACTTCAAGAAAGCTTTTGACACACTTTGCCACACCAACATCATCAAAATGCTGGAGAAGATAGGAATTCGTGGTCGAACATTGGATTGGTTTGCGAGTTATCTTCGGAATAGAGATTTCAGAGTTAAAATATCGAACAGCTATAGTAATTTGCGAAATGTTGAATTTGGTGTACCTCAAGGGTCGATTTTAGGACCTCTCCTATTCATCATATATGTAAACGATATGCTGTCTGTGTTGAAAAAGAGCGTCGGTTTTCAATATGCTGATGATACGGCCATAATTGTGAGCCACAAAGATATTAACATTGCCACTCAAACAATGCAGTCAGAGTTCGATAATATTCTGCGATGGTGTCACGATAATGGTCTTGTTATAAACTCGAAGAAAACTAAGGTCATGCATATTCGTCCACATCACATAATAAGAACACCAATAAAGATAAAGTTCCATAGTTTCGAGTGCCTGCACAGATCTCATCCAGCACCTGAGATAGATGACTGCGCAGAATATATTGATGCAGTTAACGTGTATCGATATCTCGGCGTGGAAGTAGACTGCAACTTTAAGTGGGACTACCACATAAGGTACTTATGCAGGCGACTTCGGCAGTCGACATATGCTCTATACCACCTGAGCAACCACACGTCGTTTGAAGTACTGAAGCAAGTATACTACTCTCTAGTGGAGTCGATACTTCAGTACGGAATAACGGCGTGGGGTAATGCAGCGCAACATAGAATAATGGAACTTCAAAGGATTCAAAATAGAATATTCAAGATTCTCTGGCGAGCCAAGAATTGTACTTGTTATGTCGAAAATATGTGTAATCTAAGCGAGAACTTAAATATATTAAATGTAAAAAAACTTTTTCTTTTCAATGTAATCAACGAGACGTACAACGACACTCGATTCAAGCATCCTATCGACCATTGTGTCAACACCAGACAAAGGGCAAATGGACTCTTGAAGATCCCTAGGATCCACAACTCATATGGAAGACGACAACTTTCCTTTGTGGTTCCAACCATACACAATCAACTTCCTCGCTCTCTATGGAATATCCAACCGATACACACACGAAAACAAAAAATAAAAAACTATGTCTTATTAAATAATGTTAATCTTTAAAATTGTATAATGAATTAATTTGTGTTCCCAAAACAAATAAGAATTACTCACAACTAAATGTAAATTCCTTTTGAATAATCTTCTGCAGAAAAGCCTCTAGGCTTCGCAGATTTCATATTGTCATGTTATGTAATTTTAGTTCAAATGTTTTAAATAATCTCCGAATGCTAACCGATATCTTACATGGACTCTCCTCTACCGCTTCAAGGTTCCATCCAGCATTGAAGAGATAACTCCATGGAGACGTTGGGAGGCATAGAAGATAACGAATTTTATTTTTTTTTTAAATTGTAAATATCTTTATGAAGACAATAAATAATCAATAATCAATCAATCAAATAATCATGCCATGATAACAGGTAGAAAGTTCGTCGTGAAAAGTAACGGCGTAACTTCTACCACGGTCTTTGACATTAAAAATGGTCTGCAACAAGGGGCTGTTGGTTCGCCGATCTTGTTCTCAATATTCACTGCGGATCTTATAGGTTCCATGCCGCACTTAATTGCGTACGCCGACGATCTAGTAGCGTACAGATCAGGTCCGAAGGTCGAAGTAATAAATATCTTGTTGCAGCGTGACTTCGAAAAAATTCAGCGATTTTGCGACGACTGGAAGTTGATTATCAACTTCCTGAAGTGTGAAACTACCCTTTTCAGGACCCCGTTGTACACGGCACCGCGGGATACGCGCACAAACTGGAGCAAGTTCGGCATAGTTGACCCGCAAGGACGGCCGTTACAAAGGCTTTTCTGGCTTTCGTCAGAGCAATATCTATATGTTTGTCAAAATACAGATATTGATCCAGCCAAATGCCAGTTCTTAGGTTAGATGTAAGAACGATTGTTAAGTTAGTTAAGCTAGTTTTAGTTATTTTTGTCTAGCATGTAAGAAATGAATTATAAAATAAAAAAAAAAAGTACGACAAAAAAAAAAAAAAAAAAGAAAAGGACGGCCGTTAGCTGTGAAAAGTGTAGTTTTTTGGCTGGATCAATATCTGTATTTTGACAAACATATAGATATTGCTCTGACGAAAGCCAGAAAAGCCTTTGCTGCGGCAAGGAGGTTGTTTTTCAGCAGCCAACTTGATACCAGGGTGAAGGTAATCTGCTACATGGCCCTCATCCGGCCAATTATGGCGTACGGTTGTCCCCTGTGGTTCAACGTGAGAAGCCAGCTGAGCGACCCGAGCTCCGAAAATCGGGTGATGTTGTACCGGTGGCTGGGACATCAGACCACCAGTCAACACATGATGAGGCGAGGAAGAAAAGGAGGAAGAAGCTTCAGCCACAGCCAAACCTGGTGAAGCGCCGTTCCAGCCTTGGATCAGGCGACGCGAAAATTGCGGCAATAGCCGCAAATACAACAACAGCAGCAACAACAACAACAACTGTAGCCACAACTACAGCAGCAGCAGCCAGAATGCAACAAAAGATAGTCGACGACGTGGAATACGAGTCAGTACAGCGGTAGAGAGAACCCCTTCATTCCTCCAACGTCGTCCGAATCCGAGGACGAAGAGGAAGAGGACCGGGAACAGCTGACTAAGAGCCAGAGGGCGAGGGAGGAGCTGGATGCCCACATCCAAGCCCTCCAAATCAAACTAAGGGCCAGAAGAGCGGCCAAAGAGGCTGCTCAACACAAACAGCAGCCAAAAGAGCAGCAACAACAAGAACAGTCCCATCAGTTGCCAAAGGGGCAACGGCCAACAGCTGCCAAGACACAACAGCAGCAGCAACAACAACAACATCAGCCAAAGCAGCAGCAGCAACAACAACAACAACAACAGAAACAGCAGCAGCAGAAGAAGCAGCCGCAGCAGCAGAAGCAGCAACAACAACAACAGCGGAAGCAACAACAGCAGCACCCAGCCAAAAAAGGAGAGATGCCCTCCAACGAAGGACGTCGACACCTTATGTAAGTTGGCCACCAAAGAGTCTTATTATATTAAGTATAAGGGTCCATTGCGTGTATCTGTCCATTGCTTATCAATGGCAGACTATCATATAGTTAAAGACAGGCTAGCGGTGTCGGAGGCCGAGTTTTTTTCTTACACCCCAAAAGGGGAAAAAGTCCAGACCATGCTCCTTAAGGACGTGGATCCTGACACTGATCCGGAGGAGATCCTCGCTAAGCTGCGCCAAGCGCAGAGCGGCGATGTCCAGGTCGTTGGGGTTAAGCCCTTCATCACTGCGGTTTCGAAAAGGGAGAACAGAAAACTTCCGTTCTTCCTAGTCCAGGTCACCCCAGACAGCAAATTAGATAGTCTAAAACGAATACATCGTCTAGGCTCTATTGATGTCAAATGGGATACACTAAACAAGACAAAGCACACACTCCAGTGTGCTCGTTGTCAGAGGTTTGGGCATGCCGCGGCGAAAAAAAAACATGCAGTCTCGCTGCGTCAAATGCGCAGGAACCCACAATCGAGGGGAATGCCCCTTAGGGACCGAGAAAGTTGAGGATAGGAGCAAACTAAAATGTGTACTCTGTAAGACCAGCGGGCACCCTGCCAACTATCGGGGATGCCCTAAGGTCCAAGAGATCATTAAAATAATAGAGGCCAAAAGGAAAGGAAAAATGGTAGAAGCGAGGCCAGTGCCCGTGTTCCAGCTACCACTGTTACTCCGGCAGTCTCCTATGCCCAAATGGCATCGGGTAGGCGACCGGTTCAACAGACAGTGCCGAAGGTGGCCCCGGTCCCAGTGGCCAGGCAACCTGAAGCCGATCTGGATCTGAAGACGGTCCTGCTCTCCATCCAGGGGCAGATCGCTCAGCTTCAAAAGCAGTTCCTTGAGCAAGCAGCGCGAGTAGACCTCATCTACTCGAAGCTGTTCGGAGAGCCAAACGCAACATCGGTTTAATGGCTGCGCAGGCAGCCCGTAACCTTAAGATCCTAGCAGTGAATGTGAATTCACTGATCAGGCCTGAACGTCAACTAAACTTCGGTAATTTGTTGCAAATCCATAATCCTGACGTGTTGATGGTTAGCGAAACTAGGCTAAACCAGACGCATACCCTCAGGTACAAGAATTACCATACCGTTCGAAGAGACCGAGCCTACCTAGCTGGTGGGATCGGTCTCTTAATCAAAAAAGGCCTTTGTCATAAGGTCGTGTATAGCGGTGAAGTGCGAAAATTCCAGGCGATAGAAGCGCGTATCGCACGCATCCCCCTTCGGGGTGGTAAGCGGCTATTTGTGATCGCGATCTATGCGTCTGACAAGGCACATATCAATCCCCATTTCATTTCAGAGCTCGATACTCTATTTACTAGCCTTCGACTGAGCTCGGAAGAGAACTACTATGTCATAGCCGGGGATTTGAACGCGAGGCATATGGATTGGGGCAACGTGGTGCATAACGCCAGGGGGACCTCATTGTATAACTGGTTCGTAGAGCACAATAGTGAGTTCAAGCTAGATTTGCTTGCAACCGATAGGCCATCCTTTCCCAGAAGCGGGTCCTATCTGGATCTGATGCTGATAGACAAACGACTGACTATACTGGACGTGGAAAGACGCACACGGAACTGTTTAACTGCGGTTGAGTACGACAGTGACCACTGCCGACTCTTCGCGGCTATTCAGCTCCCGAACGAGGTGGAAGAACTGGAGGAATATGTCCAGAGGCACCCTTATAATTACAATAAGGTCCGCTGGCCACGTTTCTCCAGGGCTTTATCCACAGAACTACGCTCGAGTGGGATCAATCCTCCGACAAACAGAAACCTGACGAACGAAGAGGTTGACAGGTACCTCATACAAATGGACGACGTAATAGAACGAACCATGGAGAAAACCATTTCGAAGGTAGTACAAATCGATGACAGCGATGTTTATCGAAATGCTACCATCGATGCACTTCACGTGCACATAAGTAGACTGCTGTCAAGACTCAAACTCTTGCACAGACGGTTTACAGATCCACAAAACGCGGAAGTCAGGGCACTGAAGTCTGACATCAAGAACCTCCAACAGTTAATTCGAATAAATTACAGTTTGGCTATAAGCTTGCACTGGGGCAATAAACACCGGGCTGTACAATCCAACAACCCGGGTATGTTCCCGCAAGTAAATAAAATATTTCGGAGGAAAGATCAAAATGACATTCAGGTCGTTAGACTTCCTAGGACGACACCCAACGAACAATTACTGACTTCAATTGGCATCGATCCAGGTGAGGCAGTGCTAGACAATGACTTCTTCGTGGTTGAAGATCCCCAGGAGAAGGTTAAAGCTATTGGTGCTGTGTTCCAGCGAGTGTATACGGTCAACGAGGTTAGTAGGCCGAATCACGATCTGGAGAACAGAGCCTTGCTAAACGACTTCTATCTTCGCAACGAGATAAGTCAATGGCGATCCGAGAATCTAGGTTTCACCAGGTTCAGTGACGATAATATGGCACATAGTGCCGTCGCCAATGATGACAATCTCATCTTGATTTCCCAAGAAGATCTTCAGGGTATCTTCAACTCGCTGAAAAAGAAAAAGTCAGTGGGAATCGATGGAATACCGAATATTGTGCTTCGCCATCTTCCCCCCGAAGCGGTCCAAATTTACACAACATTGTTCAACAAGGCGCTGAGTAATGCACATTACCCGGCGCATTGGATAACAGCTGTAGTGCAACCGATCCCTAAACGGGACAAAGACAAATCCATCCCGACAAATCTCCGGTCGATCAGTCTTCTTCCCTGCATAAGCAAGATTTTTGCAAAGATAGTCATAGGTAAAATGGTCTTCAACAAGGGGCTGTTGGTTCACCGATCTTGTTCTCAATATTCACTGCGGATCTTATAGGTTCCATGCCGCACTTAATTGCGTACGCCGACGATCTAGTAGCGTACAGATCAGGTCCGAAGGTCGAAGTAATAAATATCTTGTTGCAGCGTGACTTCGAAAAAATTCAGCGATTTTGCGACGACTGGAAGTTGATTATCAACTTCCTGAAGTGTGAAACTACCCTTTTCAGGACCCCGTTGTACACGGCACCGCCGGATACGCACCAAAACTGGCGCAAGTTCGGCATAGTTGACCCGCAAGGACGGCCGTTAGCTGTGAAAAGTGTAGTTAGATATCTTGGCATTTGGCTGGATCAATATCTGTATTTTGACAAACATATAGATATTGCTCTGACGAAAGCCAGAAAAGCCTTTGCTGCGGCAAGGAGGTTGTTTTTCAGCAGCCAACTTGATACCAGGGTGAAGGTAATCTGCTACATGGCCCTAGTACGGCCAATTATGGCGTACGGTTGTCCCCTGTGGTTCAACGTGAGTCCTTCCCAGATGGAAAAGATGAGGTTGTTCGAGAGACAGTGTCTCCGGAGCTGTCTCCGTTTGTATCGCACACCCGAGTCTGAGTACAAGAAGTACTATCCTAACGAGGTCCTGTACAACGAGGCAAACTTGACCAGGATAGATAATTTTATTATTAAGCTGATCAGAAGGCACATTGCACGGGCTATGACTTCTTCCAACAGTCTGATCTTTGGGGCTTATTACCCCAATATCATGTACCATGAAAGGGTGCGCCTTAACGGCTTTATTCCTCCCGAGACATTCCTTTATTTAGACACGATTGGCCTAATACAGGATACAGACGGATGCCCTGTTATCTTCCATGTCGTACGCCGAACAGTGGACAGGCGACTCCAATACGAACCGGATGTCGCTCGCACCCAAGAGGATCTTCTTCGGTTCAGTAGAGCGATCCCCGCTCGTGACAGGAAGAGTCTGCCAAAGAACGGCAATTTTACTGGTGGTTACACCAAAACCAGTCTCCGCCACCGCTGGTTTTTCTAGATGACCAGATAGTTGACCATGGTGGCCAACTTACATAGGTTTAAGGTAGTTATAAGGAGAAAAAAAAAAAAAAAATAAAAGCAAAAAAAAAAACAAAAAAACAAAAAACTCAAAAAAAAAAAAGAACCAATAAGAAAAGAAAAAAAAGGTGCACCACGGCGTATAAAATATATATGTTAGGCATATACATAAAATATACGCCCTGGTGCACGTGTCCGTACTGTTACGGACATAGTTAAGATAGTCTTAAGTTTTATGTTAGGGTAAGTGAGTATAATGTAGTTTAAATAGTTATGTAAGTAAGTTTAGTTAGCCAAGTTTTTTAAAAAACTTTTCTTGGCAAATGAAAAATTCATTAAAAAATTGTCGCAAGAAACTAAAAAAAAGAAAACATATATTAAGCCGAAAGGCACATTTATAGCGTAGATTAGATTAGCTTAGAGTACCCGCGTAGGGTTAGTAGGTTAGTATTAAGAAAATTTGTGAATTCTTAAGTTAGTTAAGCTAGTTTTAAGTACTCATAAATTAAAATTAAATAAAATTACATGAAAACAAAAAAAAAAAACAGTTCAACGGTCTGTGAACGACTGCGGGCTTTGATCGTCCAACAATCTATAGAGCTCGTTTTTTCGCGGGATCCCTATCAATGAATTTGCATTCACTGCAAGGATCTTATATGTGCTCTCCGTCCTCGCAGCCATTAAGACTGGTGACGTGCTTGGTTCTGCAGGAGCGCCAGAATTTGGCCTACCTGCTCCTCTAACCGATCCATACGCCTTTCAATGGAGGATTTCCAATCGGACGTAGGATCGTGTGCTCTTGGCACTGAAGGCTGCTGCACTACCTTCGGTAGCTGCTGCTCTCTCGCGTTCCTCTGACCAGACGCCATTTGGGCATAGGTCACTTGAGGAGTGACGGTTATGGCTGCCCCGAGTGGATTTTTCACTGGGGTCTGCTTCTGCGGAACCATTTTTGCTTTGCGCTCCTGGAATTTAGGGCAACCTCGGTAGTTAGCGGTGTGCCCCGCGATCCCGCAGAGTACGCATTTGAGCTGACTCTTGTCAGCTGCTCCCTCTTGCCCCAGAGAACAATTATTTGCACTGTGGTTTTCTCCGCACTTCACGCATCGAGGCTGCATTTGGCAGCTCGACGCGGCGTGCCCAAACCTTTGGCAGCGAAAGCATTGCGTAGCTGGCCTTTGATGTTGCTGAGATGCTAGCAGCTGCTGTTGGAGTTCAGCTGGTGGTGGTTGTTGTTGCTGCACTGTAGCCCTCTTCTGTTGCTGCGGCTTCTTTGCCACTTGTTTTTGTTGCTGCTTCTGCTGATCCAGCATCCTCCTCGCAATGGTTCTTGCTTTCAGCTCTCTGATTTCATGCAAGAGTCGCTGAACTTTCCCCTGCATATTTTCAGCAAGCGTTTGCTTCATATGAAGTACGCGCTCGATTTCATCTTCTGTGTCAGAGGGAAGAGAATCATAGCTGTTGCTGCTAACAGCGAACAGGCCTTCCCCTCCATCGGAGACGTACTGCACCGTCTCTTCTACTTCTTCCCCTGACTCAGCTGCTGATGTACTCAACGACGCCGCTTTACTCTGCTCTTCCCCCTGCAGCCCTTCGGGTGAGGCATTGGTATTGCGGCGTTTTGCGATTTTCTCCTCTTCACTGCGCCTTCTGTGGGCACCTTTGACTGGTGACCTGGTTCTGCCACCGGTTGTTGCTGGTCATTGACCGCTTATACGCGGGCGGACCGCTCGTGGTGTGTGAGCTAAGGAAAAAAAAAATATCTGGTTGTGTCCCAAGGGGGTCTAACCGGGGTCCCGTCGAGTCAACAGCAATGGCTCTACTGAATCGGCTGACTGCTGCTTTTAAAAAACTCGCGGTACTTGCACTAGTTGATTGTTGCTTTGTTATTTTGTTAAAATCCGTGAACGACTGAATATTAAATTTTTTTACACCCACCAGAATTTCCTCAATGTTTTGATTTTGCTTTTTCATTTCATTTTTTACCATCCTGTCCCTATTTTCTTCATCCCACTCTCCCTGCGCGAGAGTTGTAATATCTTCGATCTTTGAAAGAAAGAGAAAAAAAATGAGAACAGGATCGGCGAATTAACGGCACCCTGTTGGAGACCATTTTTTTACTCAAATGCGGTACCTGCAGATGTCACATCATCGAACGCTGTAACTGTCTTGCAGCTGATTGAATATTTTTCAGAACCTTACCTATGGCACTGGGCCTCTACGGGCTGTAGCGCCACCCATGTTATTATTATTACCTATGGCCAGTACCTATGGCCGACCTACATACATCTAGGCTTTGTATGATGTCCGGCTTGTACAAGTTGATTGGTGGCACTTTTTCCTTCTTCGTTTGTTGTTGTTGCTGGTGTCCTCCTGGATGCTGTTACTGCTCACTTGATGCACGTTGCTGCTGCTTCTGCTGTTTCGTTGCTGCTAGCTGTTGTTGCAGGGTAGATATTTTAGCACAATGGATCCCTTCGATTCTAACTGACTTTTTTTTCTTCAGTGATTCGAAGATCGCTTGGAGCTCAGTTTTCGATATGAACGGGGGATGAACCCCTTCGTCGGCGATGACATTGTCTGCCATGTCATCCTCATTGAACACGACAAAGCCGATGTTTTCAGATCGCCATTGTTGCATTTCTTCTCGAAGTTGCTAGATTGTACGCAGTTCTCCACGTCGTGGTTCGGGCGAACACTCTCATTCACCTTATACACTTCCTAAAAGACTGCAATTAGTACCTCCATTTTTTCTTGCAGGTCTTCGACCACAAAAAGTTATGGTCGAGTACCGCGTTATCCGGATCAATACCTGCTGTATTCAGTACTTGTTCGTTGTCCGTCGTTCTGTGGAGCTTAAGACACGGAAGATCACTATGCTAACTGCGAAAGATTTTATTTATTTGCGAAGCATGCTCGGGTTGTTGAATCTTACAGCCCGAATATTATTGTTCCAATGCAAGTGAACAGAAATTCTGTAATTCTGGATAATTAATGTTTTTGATGAGCGATTTCAGTATCCTAATTTTCTCATCTCGCCTGTCAGTAAACCGCCTGTACAAGGTTTTTAATCTTGAAAGCAGTCTACTTTTCCGTTGGTGGAGTGCGTCAAATGTCACATGTTTTCGTTGTTTGTGCATGTATACCGTGGTATAGTAAAGTCCATCGACTTGATTGTGTACAGATCAGGTAAAAAGATCGAGGACATCACTACTCTCGCGCAGGGTGACTTCGACTCATTCATGATAAGTTGCTATGTCTGGAAGTTGAATATCAACTTTCAGAAGTCGGAAACCATACTGTTCAGGACCCCGTTGTATAAGGCTTCGGCGGATACAAAAAAGAATTGGCGAAAGTTCTCAATTGTTGGGCGTCACGGGCAACCACTGGCACAAAGGACTGTAGTCAGATACCTGCTGATCTGACTAGATCAATATCTATATTTTAACAAACATGTAGATGCTGCTATAGCCCGAGCCCGAGGCGCTTTCGCTCTTACAAAAAGACTGTTTTATAACAGCCAACTCGATGCGAGGGTGAAGGTAATCTGCTACATGGCCCTCATCCGGCCAATGCTCACATATGGCTGTCCCGTGTGGTTCAACGTGAGTGCAAGCCTGATGAAAAAAAAAGAATAAGTTTACACATGTGTACACTATTGTACTTATGTGTATACACTTGTATATTAAGGAGATATGCATATATATGTGCGTATATTATAAGATACACATATATATATATGTACATTTGTATGTTTAGTTTAGGGTTGTTTAAGTTATTTTAAGGCAGTATGTAAGTTAGTAAATAAGTTTTAGTAAAATCAGTTCGGATATTAAGTTTTTTTATAATTTTCTTAATTTTAATTTACAGTTAAATTTATTTTTTACTTTTACAAATGCATTGTTAGGTTAAGTCGAACGACATAGTTTAAGATGAAGTTTAGCTTAGAGTGCCCGCCTAGGGCCAGTAAATTAGAGGTAGTAACAATGTTCGTCCAACTAGTTTTAAGCATTTTTGTCTAGTAATTAAGTGTTTGTTATGAATTAAGTAAATAAAAATGAACTAAAATAAAAATGAAAGATAGTAAAGTCCATAGTTCCTTTTATTGTCTCATCCAATTGTATAAAATACATGTCAATCTCCTCGTTTGACAAGTTTCTATTGGACGTTATGTGGAGTGAATTCGAGGAGACTGCATTTGTCTAGAGAAGCGTGTTTAGCGTGGCCTACTGTAATTGTAGCGATACGTTTGAACAAACTCTCCTAATTCCGCAATATCGTTGGGGATCTTGATTTCGGCACTGAGTCCGCAATGGTCACTGTGTGTGTCTGTCAGCTGCAGTCTTGCGTCAAACAGCAGTAGATCCAGATAGAAACTTTTATCACTGTGCTCTGTTGATGTTAATGAATTTACAAGAGAAGATTGAGTAGGTCGGGAAAGTGCGCCAGGTATAACTTTACTTCTTCCGGGCTTGTATTGCAATTCATGATTATATTCCTCAAGAATTGCTTTGCAGCGCTTCATCTTACTGTTATTGTTTTTGGTACTTAACAAGTAAGTTGAAAAATTTTGACAAAAGCAAATACCCATATAGAAAAACTACGCTGTGAGCTTAAGGCTAACATTTGTTTCTCGTTAGCTGCTTAGTTTTCCTCAGTAGAACTAAGTCTTCGTGAAATAAACGTTATTGTTAGCCCTTCTAGTGACACAACGGCTCCGAGGGCATAGTTAGCTGCATCTATATTAAGTTCAAATGGCTTATTAAAATTCGGGTATGTGAGTATTAAGTCTCTGGAAATCAAAGAATTTTTAACTTTGTTAAACGAATTAATTGCGGTTAGGTAGAGAAAAATTTGTTTTTTGGAGGATTGTGTTTTTGACGTACGCCGCCCTTCCCTTCTTAAAACGGCTGTCAATACCTTGACAAGCTTAGCACAGTCTTTGATAAAGCGGCGATAATATCCTGACAGACCAAGAAATTACTGTAGATCTTTTAAAGTTCTTGATATAAGAAACTTTTGAATACCTTTAACCTTCGCTGGGTTAGTTTTAATTAAATCAGATGATATGAATCCTAAAAACTCAACTTCTTATTTGAAAAAAATGACATTTCTCAAGCTGAATCTACTCGAACGCCTCTGATGAATGTATGTTGAGCCTTATCCATGTACGTTTGAGTAAGCAGGCACAAGGACTCATTGCTGATATCCATGCATGACAACTTATTCAGCAAAATTGACAAATGCATGTAGACTTCGCTATAAAAGTATTAGGTGTTCTTTTGGCCCCAACAAGCGCTTAGCAATGCTTATTACCCGGCACACTGGAAAACAGCTGTGGTGCAACCAATCCCTAAACGGGACAAAGACTAATCTATTCCTACAAATCTCCGGTCGATCAGTCTTCTTCCTTGCATAAACAAGGCTTTTGAAAAGATAGTCATTCGAGTTCTGAAACAATGGGTTGAGGAAAATAAAATCATACTGGACAACCAGTTCGGATTCCTGGCGGGGTATGAAACACTACATGCCGCGTCTAAACTATATCCGACTTTCAATGGAACAAAAACAAGAAACAATGCACGGGTGCCTATCTGAATGACTTGGAGAAAACGTTCGACACCGTTTGGTTGGAGGGACTCTTCCTCAAGCTGGGCAGGATCGGCCATTGCATTAATTTTTTTTTCATTTTAAATTCGCTTTTATTTCAGATTCCATAACAATTAATTAAATACTATACAAAAGTGGTTAAAACCAGTTGGACGTACAATGTAACTTTTTCTAACTTACTGGTAATCGGTCGGCACTCTATGCTAAACCTAATCTTAAACTGTGTCTTTCGACTTAGCCTAACATTCCGTGTGTTTAAATAACTCTAACTGTGCAATGTAAAATTAAGAAAAAATTTTAAAATGGCACTTAATTTATACAACTTGTCACTATCTTAACAACCACCCTAAGCTATGTAAGTCGGCCTTAGGTTGCGGCTGATGGCTTTAAATCTAATCAGCCGCAAGAGAGAGACCTACTGCGCCCCGTTCTTCAGCTCGTTATGTCCACATCCACAGTTGAAAGGGCGATGTCGAAGAGGAGCGGTGCCGCATTTTCATTTTGTATCAGACCGTGCTTGTCCAAATGGAGGAATGCTTCTGGGGGGACGAAGCCGTTATGACGTATCCTTTCGTGGTACTGAGGATTGGGGTAGTAAGCCCCATTGGCCGAGTTCATCGCTCTGGCAGTATGACTTCGAATCAATTTCACCAGGAAATTGTCCACTCGTATCAGGTTCGCCCCGTTGTATAATACCTCATTGGAGTAGAATTTTCTGTACTGGGACTCTGGTGTTCTGTAAAGGCGAAGGCAAGCCCTAAGACAAGCCCTCTCAAACACCCGAATCTTTTCCTTCAAGCTTGCACTCACGTTGAACCACACGGGACAGCCATAGGTGAGCATTGGCCGGATGAGGGCCATGTAGCAGATTACCTTCACCCTCGCATCGAGTTGGCTGTTATAAAACAGTCTCTTTGTAAAAGCGAAAGCGCCTCGGGCTCGGGCTAGAGCAGCATCTACATGTTTATTAAAATATAGATATTGATCCAGCCAGATCCCCAGGTATTTGACTACAGTCCTTTGCGCCAGTGGTTGCCCGTGGCGCCCAACAATTGAGAACTTTCGCCAATTCTTTTTTGTATCCGCCAAAGCCTTATACAACGGGGTCCTGATCAGTATGGTTTCCGACTTCTGAAAGTTGATATTCAACTTCCAGTCATCGCAACTTCTCATGAATGAGTCGAAGTCACCCTGCGCGAGAGTGGTGATGTCCTCCATCTTTTTACCTGATCCGTACACGATCAAGTCGTCGGCGTACGCAATTACGTGAGGAAGAGAACTTATCAGATCGCTCAAGAAAATGTTGAACAGGATCGGCGAATTAACGGCACCCTCTTGGAGACCATTTTTTACTTCAAATATACCTGCAGAGGACACATTGCCATCTCATCTTGACGACGAACCTTCTACCAGTAAGCATGTTACACAGCAGATACAGCAGTGGTTTACTAATGCCTAGCCCATTGAGCTTGTAAAAAAGTCCTTCTAACCATACGGTGTCGAAGGCCTTCTCCATGTCAATCAGGCAGGCACCCGTACATTGTTTCTGGCTCTTGTTCCATTGGATATCCGACACCAGTTTCGACGCAGCATGAATAGTGTCATGCCCTGCTTTGAAACCGAATTGGTTATCCGGTATAATATGCTTGTCCTCTGTCCAGTTGGTCGGAGCTCTATTATCACCTTCTCAAATACCTTGCTGATGTTCGGAAGGAGACTAATTGACCGGAGGTTGCACGGATTCGAAGAATCTTTACCTCGCTTGGATATGGGTTGCACAATCGCAGTTTTCCAATGTTCCCGATAATGTGCATTATTCAGAGCATTGTGGGATCTCACATCTAGTGGGAGATGTCTTAGCACAATGTTCGAGATCCCGTCGATTCCAACAGACTTTTTCTTCTTAAGTGATTCGAAGACCGCTTGAGCTCTGTCTTCGCTAAGAACGGGGGATGAACCCCTTCGTCGGCGATGACATTATCTGCCATGTTATCTTCATTGAACACGACAAAGCCGATGTTCTCAGATCGCCATTGTTGCATGTCTTCTCGAAGTTGCGAGTTGCTAGATTGTACGCGATTCTCCAGGTCGTGGTTTGGGCGAACACTGACATTCACCTTATACACTTCCTGAAAGACCGCGAATAGTACCCCCATTTTTTCTTGCGCGTCTTCGACCACAAAGAAGTTATCGTCGAGTATCGCGTTATCTGGATACGTTATCTGGATACCTGCTGTAGTCAGTATTTGTTCGTTGTCCGTCGTTCTGGGAAGCTTCCTGCGAAAGAATCTGTTTATTTGGGGGAACATGCTCGGGTTGTTGGATCTAACAGTCCGAATCTTATTGTTCCAATGTAAGTTGTTGCAAGTTGTAGTGTTTGAATGTTTTTAATGAACGATTTCAGTATCCTAATTTCCTCATCTCGTCTGTCAGTAAACCGTCTATACAAGGTTTTTAATCTTGACAGGAGTCTACTTTTTTGTTGGTGGAGTGCGTCTATTGTCGCATTGCGGTACAGGGTTTCGTTGTTTGTGCGTGTATACCGTGGTATAGTACTGTCCATTGTTCGTTTTATTGTCTCGTCCAATTGTATAAGATACATGTCAATCTCCTCGTTTGACAAGTTTCTATTGGACGGTATGTGAAACGCATTCGAGGAGACTGCTCTCGTCATAACCCGTGCCACCAGCATGAACGATTCACGGGATATTATTCTCCTATGTCCTCGCGCCTACGTCCTAAACCACACCTCAGCACACGTCTACCACTCTCCCCGCGGAACTGCCGTTAGGTATTACATCGCGGGGCTGGTTAGCAATTATGCTCTATTCTGTACGGCCGCCTCTTGGGCTCTTCTTAGAGCTTCAGCTCTTCGTAGTGTAATCTGCACGTTTGCTATGAAAGAGCAGAACTCTGTCCAGTCACTCTCCGATCTCGTCATGTAGCGTACGAGATCCTCCGGGGTTGGCAAGTTCGCTCTGTCTTCTACGAAGCGTGTGCAGTAGAACACTGCATGCTCCGCGTCTTCATTCACGTCTGGACATTCGGGGCACATAGGTGAGGAATCGTCCCCAAACCTGTGGAGGTATTTCCGATAGCCACCATGCCCCGACAGGAACTGTGTAAGATGAAAATTACAGTTCCCTATTTTTCTTTGCGTCCATTGTTCAATGGTGGGAATGAGCCTATGGGTCATGTCAATGGGGATCATACCGGCTAGAACACATGCTGCATCGTCAGATATGGTTCGGAAGCCGCTGATGGCTCTGATTGCGCAGAGCCTGTACTGCGCCGACAACTTCCTCCTGCACTCATTAATTGCCAGTGCGCCAGCCCATATTGGGGCGGCGTACATCAGGACTGAGCTGACCACTCTGGACAGTAGGATCCTACGTGCGTATCCAGGACCGCCGATATTTGGAAGCATACGGGAGAGTGCCGCCTGCATCATCGATGAATTTTTGCTTGCGTACTCAATGTGGGGTTTGAAGCGAAGTCTATTGTGAATCATGACACCGAGATACTTCAATGATTCCCTTGATCTTATTGTCTGATTTCCGATCCGGAAGTTTGCGTACTCTACCCTCTTGCGGCTGGTTATTAAGACAGCCTCAGTCTTGTGGGCAGCTAGTTCCAGACCGGCAGACTCCAACCAGTCCTACATTTTTCTATCGCCTCGTCAGTAGCAGACTCCACCTCGTGAACGTGCTTGGCAACTGTGACCACTGCGATGTCATCAGCGAAGCCTATTACCTTCACTCCATCTGGTAGTGGCAGACGTAGAATCCCGTCATACATGATATTCCATAGGAGAGGTCCAAGGACAGACCCTTGCGGGACTCCCGCGGAAACGCTGTAGTACTTAGCGCCCTCATCAGAGTGGTACCTTAGCTTCCTGTTACTGAGATAGTCTGAGACTATCCTCCGCAGGTAGTACGGTGTATCCATTCTGGCAAGGGCTCTCCTAATAGAAGACCAGTTCGCCGAGTTGAATGCGTTTTTGACATCCAGCGTCACCACTGCGCAATATTTTTTCGTCCCCCATCTCCATCTTTCCCCCTGTATGGCTTCAGCGGCTGTATCTACTACCGCCTTTATGGCATCGACGGTAGAACGCGATTTTCTGAAGCCGTATTGGTGTTCTGACAGGGCTCCGTTTTGTTCAGCTACCGCAAGTAGCCTACCGTATATAATGCGCTCTAGGATCTTTCCTAGCGTGTCGAGTAGGCATATTGGGCGATATGATGATGGTTCTCCAGGTGGCTTATTTCCCTTTGGAAGCAGCACCAGGTGTTGCAATTTCCATGGTGTCGGGAACACACCCTCCTCCAGAAATCTTTGCATTGCTGTTATGAAAATGGCTGGTCTCGACTTCACTGCAGCCTTAACTGCCCTATTCGGGATGCCATCCGGCACAGGTGCTTTGCTGTCGCCGATCTTCTTAGTTGCTTCGAACAGCTCAGCAGGCGTTACTGCCGGGATGTTCTGCGTGGTTGTCTCTCTCGTGATGGTAACGCTAGTAGTTGGTCTGTGGGGAAATAGGTGCTCTACTATGCTCCTTAGCATTCTTGGGCAGGTTAGTTGTGGGGACCTGCTGCCTTTGATCTTCTTCATGACCACTCTATAAGCCATGCCCCAGGGGTCTGAGTCAGCTTCGTCGCAGAGCTGTTTAAAGCACTTTGACTTGCTGTCCTTAATGGCCCGTTCCAGTTCACGTCTCGCCACTTTAAATGTGTTGAGCCGTTCCTGGAAATCCGGTCTGCCTCTGGATCTTTGGGATCTGCGTCGAGCTCGTAGGCATATCGCTCTCAGTCTCTTGATCTCCTCGGTCCACCAGTAGCAGGGCTCGCCTCTTTTACTCGGTGTCCTTCTGGACATTGCCGCGTCGCACGCTGTCGTTATGACCTGTGTCAGCTGTTGTGAGAGGTTCTCAGCTGAGCCATTGTTCGCTATGACGCTGGTATTCATCATTTCATTGAACACGTCTCTATCAAAAAGCGTGTCTTTCCATTTTGGCCCTGTTGAGACGGGGTGCAGCTTCCGTTTCTGCTTTCCGACGCTGAAGATTATCGCCTGGTGATCACTGTGCGTGTAGTCCTCGCTAACCCGCCATTTGGTATGCTGTAGTAGAGAGCTGCTCATGAACGTAATGTCGATGATTGACGCTCTACCTGCCTTACGAAACGTTTGGACTGCGCCGTTGTTGGCTAGACCAATGTCTAGCGATGCAAAGGATTCGAGAAGAGCTCTTCCCCTTTCATCCGTGATCCTGCTGCCCCAGTCGGTGGCCCAGGCGTTAAAATCTCCAGCAATGATCACTGGATGCTTCCCGCGTGCGTCGTTTACGATGTCATCCAGCAGCTTTAGATAGTCTGGCATTCCAAGACTAGGGGGTGCATAGCAACTATAAACGTGCACCCCTTTTATCTTTGCAGACACGAAGTGATCAGCCGGGTGGCCGACCGATTGCAGGGCATGGTTCCCGCAGGTCCATATCGCCGCTCTTTTCGTGGTGTTTTCTATCCAGTTGTTACCATCTATAGATTTGTAGGGCTCACTTATCAGCGCTATGTCGATCTTCTTTTCTCTCACCGTTTGAGCCAGAAGATCCTGCGCAGCTGCACAGTGGTTTAAATTTATCTGGATGATATTTATCATATTAATTTAGCCAAAGCCTTCTTGAGTAGCGGGCACTTGCTGCTACCAGCTACATGTCCAGCATTTTCTGGTATGGCTATCTTGCACCAGAAGCATAGTGCATCTTTTTTGCAGACCTTGGCTATGTGACCTTCTTCTCCGCATTTTCTGCATTGTTTCGATCGGTCATGCTCGCTTTTACATTGCCGCGCCGTGTGGCCGAACTCCAAGCACCTGAAGCATTTGGTGAGGGCTTTACGGACTCAGATGCGGCAGCTCACCCAGCCGACTTTAACTTTGCCTGATTCTATAAGTTTATTCGCCTTTTCTGCCGGTAATCCCACTGTCGCGATCTGTGTGCCTCCGTAGGCTTTCCTAAGGCTAAGCACGTCTGCTTCGCTGATCTCAGTGTTGTACTGGGCCTTGATAGCGTCGCAAATGTCTCTTCTAGTGGTGACTTCGTCGAGATCTTTAATTTCCACCGTCGACCTCTGTGTTAAGGATCGTATCTCCACATCACCCCCGAGGTTCTCACCGATTATTTATTTAAATTGCTCCGTTTGGGCGCCAGCTTTCCGTAGCTGGAACAGAAGGTCGCCTTTCTGGTCCGTCTTATTTTCGTGACCGATTCACCCAAGTTATGAAGTTTGGGGTCGGCCTTGACTCTCCGGAGTATTTCGGCGTATGATAATTCTCCCTTCCTTGCAACCACGATTGCGTCCGGTCGAGTTTTTACCACTGTCGCCTTTTTCTCTTCCTTTCTCTTCGTTTTATTTCTAACGACCTTCGACCAGGAGCTGTCATCTGCCTGCTCGTTGCTTGCTGCGGTGACTAGTTTTTTCCTCACTGGGGCTAGCTCATCTTTCTTAGCATTTGGAGCTTTTTTCTTATTTTTTCCTCCTTTGTGGAGTGCCTCGTTCCCTTCGCGGAGCGCCTTAATTACTTCGCGAGGCGCATTTGCTCATTTTCCTGAGTTCTGCATACGTTTTGAGTTCGGTGACTCACTGCTGGGATCCGGCCTTCGTTTGGGCCCTAGAAGCGCCTTTAGCCGTGGGGATGTTTGAGAGGCATTGTTTCTCCGGATAACAGTTTTAGCATGTTCATCATGCATCTCGATCGCCGATAACTCATACAGCGCCTTGATGCTTTCTATAGCATCCCGCATAGGTTGGTGTATCGACCGCCTTTTACCATCCCCCAGCATTTCTACCAGAATTTTAATCTGCTCTCCAAGTTGATGGAATACCGACTGTTGGTTGGTTTTAGTCGGTGTTGCAGTTTTATCATCTGGGGTTGGGGTTGATGACTGGATTATTGGCGACCTTTGCACCTTGCTACTCCTTTTGAATGGATTTTCTCCATTTTCTCCATCCGTACTTTCGCCGTTTTGTACCTGATCGTTGATGATTGGGTTTGTGTTTATATTTGTTGTATTCATTTCTTGTTGGTCCCCACTCAAAGCCGCTATCAACGTTCGGATGTGTAGTCACCTATTTGATCCCATGGTTATCTTTGCAAGCAGTGAGGCCATGCGAGGGTTGACACAGGCCCTTATGGGGTTCTGTGCCAGAGCCGGATCGGTGGTAACCAGGAATGTTTCATCTGGACCTACACCACCAACTTAATGGCGACGAAGCGTTGAACGTACTATGAGTCCTGCCAAGGTTTTAACGGGACGGGGGCGTCTACAGCATTAGCCTGAAAGCCATTTCAACCAGACTTCACTCCAGCTTACTCAAGTGACAGAATACTGCAGGCGTCAGCCCTGATGTCAATAGTTCCGAAATGGGTTTTCCAGTATATCATAATTACGACTTTACTGGGCTCAGTCGTAATGCCGGTTATGGCGGTGCCTTCTAAGATATTAATCTCAATTGGTTGTTACCGATGAGGATGTCGTTTCCCTCGGAGCCACCTCCTAACTCGAGAGCCAATAGGTGGGTTAGCACATATTTGAAGACGGTGCCCGCTCGTCTTGTCGCAGAAAGTTCTCTGGGGTTCCTGTGGCCTATTCAGTCGCGCCCTCCTTCTCTGCCGCTCTTGGTCGGGGACTGCTTATTTGGTATTCACAGCTAACCTGCATATCTACAGGCCGTTCACTATCCGCCACCTGTGACCCCCACAGTAGCCTGAGCTACAGCCTTGTGCGTGTCCAGCGTGTCCTACTGTAATTGTAGGGATACGTTTGAACAAACTCTCCTAATTCCGCAATATCGTTGGGGATCTTGATTTCGGCACTGAGTCCGCAATGGTCACTGAGGTACACGAAGGTGTTCAAACAGTTTACCGTTTGTGCGTTTGTGTCTGTCAGCTGCAGTCTTGCGTCAAATAGCAGGAGATCCAGATATGAACCGTTTCTGGGGTATGGCGAGATCTCTGTTGCCTTCAAATCGAGTCTATACTCGACACTGTGTAAGCAATACCAGTTGTTAAGCTGGTCCCCTCTATAATTGAAAACTATGTTTCCCCAATATCCATGTCGGGCATTTAAGTCCCCGGCCAAAATGAAATAGTTCTCCTCCGAGTCCAGTCTTAGACATCGAAAGAGTGAATCGAGCTTTGATATAGTCGTTCTGGAACTAGGGGGGCCGGAGGAGTAGACCGACACCGCATACAGCTTCTTTCCACTGCGGAGAGAAATGCACACGATGCAGGCCTCCAACTCCTGAAACCGTCGTACTTCACTGCTATACACTACTTTGTGTTTAATGTTATTTTTAATGAAGATCGCAACACCGCCTCCACCATTGGAGTTGGGCCGGTCTCTTCTAATAACATTATAATTACTGTGCTCCAATGTGCCTCTCTGGGTTAGCTTGGTTTCGCTAATCAGAAATAGCTCTGGGCTTTGATCGTCCAACAATCTGTAGAGCTCGTTTTTTTCGCGGGATCCCTATCAATGAATTTGCATTCACTGCAAGGATCTTATATGTGCTCTCCGTCTGCGCAGCCATTAAGACTGGTGACGTGCTTGGTTCTGCAGGAGCGCCAGAATTTGTGCTACCTGCTCCTCTAACCGATCCATACGCCTTTCAATGGAGGATTTCCAATCGGGCGTTGGATCGTGTGCCCTTGGCACTGAGACTTGCGGGGCTACCTTCTCTGGCCAGACGCCATTTGGGCATAGGTCAATTGAGGGGTGACGGGTATGGCTGCCCCTAGTGGATATTTCACTGGGGGCTGCTTCTGCAGAACCATCTTCTCTTTCCGCTCTTCAAACTTAGGGCAACCCCGATAGTTAGCAGACTTACTTATTACCTACACTACATATATATACATACGTATTGTATACAACGATATACAAAATTATGTACATATATGTATCTATACATTGGTATGTATGTCCATATATCCATGTATATACACATAAATGTTTTTTTTTTTTTTTAATCTTACTCTACCTTAAACTACCTTAAGCTATGTATGTAGGTCGGCTGTAGGTTGCGGCAGATAGATTTCATCCAATCCGCTGCAAGACGGAGACCGACTGCATCCCATAAAGGGATCTGTACTACCCTTTCTCTACCCCGGGTCTAAAGGGTTCGACGAGGGAGTTCCCTCACTCCCTAACCACCAGAATTTTTGATGTTGCAATCCAACATCCCGAACATCTCGCCTTGATACCGCCGTACTGAAGCGGAGGAGACCCTCCTCAGCTCGTCGTGCGACGGAACGGTCGTAGTTGAGTCGCCCATCCACAGTTGAATGGGCGATGTGAACGAGAAGCGGTACCGCATTCTTGTCTTGTATCAGACCGTGCTTATCAAAATGGAGGAATGCTTCTGGGGGGACGAAGCCGTTATGACGTACCCTTTCGTGGTACTGAAGATTGGGTAGTAAGCCCCTGAGATCAAGTTATTGATCGAGTTCATCGCTCTGGCAGTATGACTTCGAATCAATTTCACCAGGAAATTGTCCACTCGTATCAGGTTCGCCAAGTTGTATAATACCTCATTGGAGTAGAATTTTCTGTACTGGGACTCTGGTGTTCTGTAAAGGCGAAGGCAAGCCCTAAGACAAGCCCTCTCAAACACCCGAATCTTTTCCATCAAGCTTGCACTCACGTTGAACCACACGGGACAGCCATAGGTGAGCATTGGCCGGATGAGGGCCATGTTGCAGATTACCTTCACCCTCGCATCGAGTTGGCTGTTATAAAACAGTCTCTTTGTAAGAGCGAAAGCGCCTCGGGCTCGGGCTAGAGCAGCATCTACATGTTTATTAAAATATAGATATTGATCCAGCCAGATCCCCAGGTATTTGACTACAGTCCTTTGCGCCAGTGGTTGCCCGTGGCGCCCAACAATTGAGAACTGTCGCCAATTCTTTTTTGTATCCGCCGAAGCCTTACACAACGGGGTCCTGAACAGTATGGTTTCCGACTTCTGAAAGTTGATATTCAACTTCCAGTCATCGCAACTTCTCATGAATGAGTCGAAGTCACCCTGCGCGAGAGTGGTGATGTCCTCCATCTTTTTACCTGATCCGTACACGATCAAGTCGTCGGCGTACGCAATTACGTGAGGAAGAGAACTTATCAGATCGCTCAAGAAAATGTTGAACAGGATCGGCGAATTAACGGCACCCTCTTGGAGACCATTTTTTACTTCAAATATACCTGCAGAAGCCACATTGCCATTCTTGACGACGAACCTTCTACCAGTAAGCATGTTACACATTAGATACAGCAGTGGTTTACTAATGCCTAGCCCATTGAGCTTGTAAAAAAGTCCTTCTAACCATACGGTGTCGAAGGCCTTCTCCAGGTCAATCAGGCAGGCAAACGTACATTGTTTCTGGCTCTTGTTCCATTGGATAACCGACACCAGTTTCGACGCAGCATGAATAGTGTCATGCCCCGCTTTGAAACCGAATTGGTTATCCGGTATAATATGCTTGTCCTCTGTCCAGTTGGTCAGAGCTCTATTATCACCTTCTCAAATACCTTGCTGATGTTCGGAAGGAGACTAATTGACCGGAGGTTGCACGGATTCGAAGAATCTTTACCTCGCTTGGATATGGGTTGCACAATCGCAGTTTTCCAATGTTCCCGATAATGTGCATTATTCAGAGCATTGTTAAACAGGATAGTGTACATATTAACCACATCTAGTGGGAGATGTCTTAGCACAATGTTCGAGATCCCGTCGATTCCAACAGACTTTTTCTTCTTAAGTGATTCGAAGACCGCTTGGAGACCTGTCTTCGCTATGAACGGGGGATGAACCCCTTCGTCGGCGATGACATTATCTGCCATGTTTTCTTCATTGAACTCGACAAAGCCGATGTTCTCAGATCGCCATTATTGCATGTCTTCTCGAAGTTGCGAGTTGCTAGATTGTACGCGATTCTCCAGGTCGTGGTTTGGGCGAACACTCACATTTACCTTATACACTTCCTGAAACACCGCGAATAGTACCCCCATTTTTTCTTGCGGGTCTTCGACCACAAAGAAGTTATCGTCGAGTATCGCGTTATCTGGATACGTTATCTGGATACCTGCTGTAGTCAATATTTGTTCGTTGTCCGTCGTTCTGGGAAGCTTAAGACACGGAAGATCGCTACGCTTCCTGCGAAAGAATCTGTTTATTTGCGGGAACATGCTCGGGTTGTTGGATCTAACAGCCCGAATCTTATTGTTCCAATACAAGTTGTTGCAAGTTGTAGTGTTTGAATGTTTTTAATGAACGATTTCAGTGTCCTAATTTCCTCATCTCGTCTGTCAGTAAACCGTCTATACAAGGTTTTTAATCTTGACAGGAGTCTACTTTTTTGTTGGTGGAGTGCGTCTATTGTCGCATTGCGGTACAGGTTTTCGTTGTTTGTGCGTGTATACCGTGGTATAGTACTGTCCATTGTTCGTTTTATTGTCTCGTCCAATTGTATAAGATACATGTCAATCTCCTCGTTTGACAAGTTTCTATTGGACGGTATGTGAAACGCATTCGAGGAGACTGCTCTCGTCATTTGCCTGGAGAAGCGTGTCCAGCGTGTCCTACTGTAATTGTAGGGATACGTTTGAACAAACTCTCCTAATTCCGCAATATCGTTGGGGATCTTGATTTCGGCACTGAGTCCGCAATGGTCACTGATGTACACGAAGGTGTTCAAACAGTTTACCGTTTGTGCGTTTGTGTCTGTCAGCTGCAGTCTTGCGTCAAATAGCAGGAGATCCAGATATGAACTGCTTCTGGGGTATGGCGAGATCTCTGTTGCCTTCAAATCGAGTCTATACTCGACACTGTGTAAGCAATACCAGTTGTTAAGCTGGTCCCCTCTATAATTGGAAACTATGTTTCCCCAATATCCATGTCGGGCATTTAAGTCCCCAGCCAAAATGAAATAGTTCTCCTCCGAGTCCAGTCTTAGACATCGAAAGAGTGAATCGAGCTCTGATATAGTCGTTCTGGAACTAGGGCAGCCGGAGGAGTAGACCGACACCGCATACAGCTTCTTTCCACTACGGAGAGAAATGCACACGATGCAGGCCTCCAACTCCTGAAACCGTCGTACTTCACTGCTATACACTACTTTGTGTTTAATGTTATTTTTAATGAAGATCGCAACACCGCCTCCACCATTGGAGTTGGGCCGGTCTCTTCTAATAATATTATAATTACTGTGCTCCAATGTACCTCTCTGGGTTAGCTTGGTTTCGCTAATCAGAAATAGCTCTGGGCTTTGATCGTCCAACAATCTGTAGAGCTCGTTTTTTCGCGGGATCCCTATCAATGAATTTGCATTCACTGCAAGGATCTTATATGTGCTCTCCGTCTGCGCAGCCATTAAGACTGGTGACGTGCTTGGTTCTGCAGGAGCACCAGAATTTGTGCTACCTGCTCCTCTAACCGATCCATACGCCTTTCAATGGAGGATTTCCAATCGGGCGTTGGATCGTGTGCCCTTGGCACTGAGACTTGCGGGGCTACCTTCTCTGGCCAGACGCCATTTGGGCATAGGTCAATTGAGGGGTGACGGGTATGGCTGCCCCTAGTGGATATTTCACTGCTGCTTTTGCAGAACCATCTTCGCTTTCCGCTCTTGAAACTTAGGGCAACTCCGATAGTTAGCAGTGTGCCCCGCGTTCCCGCAGAGTACGCATTTTAGCTGACTCTTGTCAGCTGCTCCCTCTTTCCCCAGAGGGGCAATCCTCCGCCTTGTGGTTTTCACTGCACTTCACGCATCGAGGCTGTATTTGGCAGTTCGACGCGGAGTGCCCAAACCTTTGGCAGCGAACCCATTGGATAATGCCATCACTCCTTCGTATACTTTCCCATATGCAATCCCAATCTTCCAATGTGTTGATATCATTTAGATTACCGGGTTTGCTTGTGGGTGTCATCTGTACAATGTAGAAGGGTAATTGCCGCCCCTCTCTCTTTGCCTTTGCTGTGGTGAAGGGCTTGACCCCGACGATCTCGACACCGTCACACACTTGCTCTTTGAGCAGTTGGAAGACCTTCTCCGCTCCGAGCGGCACGGTTAACTTCAGCAGAATTGTCTGAAGTATTTCTACCTTCGGTGTAAAAGTGAAGAACTCCGTCGTCGAACGCTTTAAACAGGTTCTTTTTTTTTTTTAATTTCATTTTTATTTTTATAATTCATAACAAACTTATCTACTAGACAAAAATGCTTAAAACTAGCTGGGACGAACAGTGATATTATATTTTAACTTACTGGCCCTCGGCGGGCACTCTAAGCTAAACTTAATCTTAAACTATGTCTTTCGACTTAACCTAACAAATATTGTTTATAATCTTTAAAAAAAAAAAAAAATATTATATTTAAAAAATATGTAATAAGAAAAATTGAAAAAAATTATTAACTGAACATTCGTGTGAAAATTATACTAACTTAAATTCTACCTTAAAATAAAATTAAAACTAAATAAAACTTAACTAGACTTACAAACTAACTTATTACCTACACTACATATATATACATACGTCTTGCATAAAAAGCTATACAAAATCATGTACATATATGCATCTATATACAGTGGTATATACGTCCATATAACATGTATATAGACATAAATACATTTTTAACTTTTTTTTTTTTTTTGAGCTTATTCTACCTTAAACTACCCTAAGCTAAGTATGTAGGTCGGCCGTAGGTTGCGGCAGATAGATTTCAATCAATCCGCTGCAAGACAGAGACCGACTGCATCCCATAGGGGATCTGTACTACCCTTTCTCTACCCCGGGTCTAAAGGGTTCGACGAGGGAGTTCCCTCACTCCCTAACCACCAGAATTTTTGATGTTGCAATCCAACATCCCGAACATCTCGCCTTGATACCGCCGTACTGAAGCGGAGGAGACCCTCCTCAGCTCGTCGTGCTACGGAACGGTCGTAGTTGAATCGCCCATCCACAGTTGAACGGGCGATGTGAAAGAGAAGCGGTAGCGCATTCTTGTCTTGTATCAGACCGTGCTTATCAAAATGGACGTACCCTTTCGTGGTACTGAAGATTGGGGTAGTAAGCCCCTGAGATCAAGTTATTGATCGAGTTCATCGCTCTGGCAGTATGACTTCGAATCAATTTCACCAGGAAATTGTCCACTCGTATCAGGTTCGCCCCGTTGTATAATACCTCATTGGAGTAGAATTTTCTGTACTGGGACTCTGGTGTTCTGTAAAGGCGAAGGCAAGCCCTAAGACAAGCCCTCTCAAACACCCGAATCTTTTCCATCAAGCTTGCACTCAGGTTGAACCACACGGGACAGCCATAGGTGAGCATTGGCCGGATGAGGGCCATGTAGCAGATTACCTTCACCCTCGCATCAACAGTCTCTTTGTAAGAGCGAAAGCGCCTCGGGCTCGGGCTAGGCTCGGGCTAGAGCAGCATCTATGTTTATTAAACTATAGATATTGATCTAGCCAGATCCCCAGGTATCTCACTACAGTCCTTTGCGCCAGTGGTTGCCCGTGACGCCCAGCAATTGAGAACTTTCGTCAATTCTTTTTTGTATCCGCCGAAGCCTTATACAACGGAGTCCTGAACAGTATGGTTTCCGACTTCTGAAAGTTGATATTCAACTTCCAGTCATCGCAACTTCTCATGAATGAGTCGAAGTCACCCTGCGCGAGAGTAGTGATGTCCTCGATCTTTTTGCCTGATCTGTACACGTTCAAGTCGTCGGCGTACGCAATTACGTGAGGAAGAGAACTTATTAGATCGCTCAAGAAAATGTTGAACAGGATCGGCGAATTAACGGCACCCTGTTGGAGACCATTTTTTACTTCAAATGTACCTGCAGAGGTCACATTGCCATTCTTGACGACGAACCTTCTGCCAGTAAGCATGTTACACAGTAGGTACAGCAGTGGTTTACTAATGCCTAGCCCATTGAGCTTGTAAAAAAGTCATTCTAACCATACGGTGTCGAAGGCCTTCTCCAGGTCAATCAGGCAGGCACCCATACATTGTTTTTGGCTCTTGTTCCATTGGATCTCCGACACCAGTTTCGACGCGGCATGAATAGTGTCATGCCCCGCTTTGAAACCGAATTGGTTATCCGGTATAATATGCTTGTCCTCTGTCCAGTTGGTCGGAGCTCTATTATCACCTTCTCAAATACCTTGCTGATGTTCGGAAGGAGACTAATTGACCGGAGGTTGCACGGATTCGAAGAATCTTTACCTCGCTTGGATATGGGTTGCACAATCGCAGTTTTCCAATGTTCCCGATAATGTGCATTATTCAGAGCATTGTTAAACAGGATAGTGTACATATTAACCACATCTAGTGGGAGATGTCTTAGCACAATGTTCGAGATCCCGTCGATTCCAACAGACTTTTTCTTCTTAAGTGATTCGAAGACCGCTTGGAGACCTGTCTTCGCTATGAACGGGGGATGAACCCCTTCGTCGGCGATGACATTATCTGCCATGTTTTCTTCATTGAACTCGACAAAGCCGAAGTTCTCAGATCGCCATTGTTGCATGTCTTCTCGAAGTTGCGAGTTGCTAGATTGTACGCAGTTCTCCAGGTCGTGGTTTGGGCGAACACTCACATTCACCTTATACACTTCCTGAAAGACCGCGCCTAGTACCTCCATTTTTTCTTGCGGGTCTTCGACCACAAAGAAGTTATCGTCGAGTACGGCGTTATCTGGATCAATACCTGCTGTAGTCAGTATTTGTTCATTGTCCGTCGTTCTGGGGAGCTTAAGACACGGAAGATCGGTACGCTTACTGCGAAAGAATTTGTTTATTTGCGGGAACATGCTCGGGTTGTTGGATCTTACAGCCCGAATCTTATTGTTCCAATGCATGTTAACAGAAAGTCTGTAGTTCTGAACAATTAATGTTTGAATGTTTTTGATGAGCGATTTCAGTGTCCTAATTTCCTCATCTGGTCTGTCAGTAAACCGCCTGTACAAGGTTTTTAATCTTGACAGGGGTCTACTTTTCCGTTGATGTAGTGCGTCTATTGTCGAATTGCGGTACAAGTTTTCGTTGTTTGTGCGTGTATACCGTGGTATCGTACTGTCCATTGTTCGTTTTATTGTCTCGTCCAATTGTATAAGATACATGTCAATCTCCTCGTTTGACAAGTTTCTATTGGACGGTATGTGGAGCGCATTCGAGGAGACTGCTCTAGTCATTTGTCTGGAGAAGCGTGTCCAGCGTGTCCTGCTGTAGTTGTAGGGATACGTTTGAACAAACTCTCCTAATTCCGCAATATCGTTGGGGATCTTGATTTCGGCACTGAGTCCGCAATGGTCACTGAGATACACGAAAGTGTTCAAACAGTTTACCGTTTGTGAGTTTGTGTCTGTCAGCTGCAGTCTTGCGCCAAATAGCAGGAGATCCAGATATGAACCGCTTCTGGGAAAGGACGAGATCTCTGTTGCTTTCAACTCGAGTCTATATTCGACACTGTGCAAGCAATACCAGCTGTAGAGCTGGTCCCCTCTACTATTGGAAACTATGTTTCCCCAATATCCATGTCGGGCATTTAAGTCCCCGGCCAAAATAAAATAGTTCTCCTCCGAGTCCAGTCTTAGACATCGAAAGAGTGAGTCGAGCTCTGATATCGTAGTTCTGGAACTAGTGGGGCCGGAGGAGTAGACCGACACCGCATACAGCTTGTTTCCACTGCGGAGAGAAATGCACACTATGCAGGCTTCCAACTCCTGAAACCGTCGAACTTCACTACTATACACTACTTTGTGTTTAATGTTATTTTTAATGAAGATCGCAACACCGCCTCCACCATTGGAGTTGGGCCGGTCTCTCCTAATAACATTACAATTACTGTGCTCCAATGTGCCTCTCTGAGTTAGCTTAGTTTCGCTAATCAGAAATAGCTCTGGGCTTTGATCGTGCAACAATCTATAGAGCTCGTTTTTTCGCGGGATCCCTATCAATGAATTTGCATTCACTGCAAGGATCTTATATGTGCTCTCCGTCTGCGTAGCCATCAAGCATGGTGACGTGCTTGGTTATGCAGGAGCGCTAGAATTTGGCTTACCTGCTCCTCTAACCGGTCCATACGCCTTTCAATGGAGGATTTCCAATCGGGCGTTGGATCGTGTACTCTTGGCACTCCTTTCCCGTGCTCCTCTGACCAGACGCCATTTGGGCGTAAGTCACTTCAGGGGTGACGGTTATGGCTGCCCCGAGTGGATTTTTCACTGGGGGCTGCTTCTGCAGAACCTATGTTTTCCGTTCTTGGAACTTAGGGCAACCCCGATAGATAGCGGTGTGCCCCGCATTCCCGCAGAGTACTGACCCGTTCAACTGTGTATGGGCGACTCAACCACGGCAGTTCCGTCGCACAACGAGCTGAGAAGGGTCTTCTCCGGTCAGTCGTGCACAGACCGTTGAACTGTCCACAAGTGTTTCGGCTTATTAAAAATATTCAAGACAACGAAAAGAAAGTGAAGTAGTGCAGTTGATACTGGGATCTGCAGCAAGAGCGCAGCCGGGTGCACACAGTGTTAAAAGTGTTGATACGCGCCAAAACTGGCGCAAGTTCGGCATAGTTGACTCACTTTGCCAGTGTAATTGTGATATTGGCGGAAAAAACGAAAAAAAAAAGTACTCCGCCCACACTGGGTCTCGAACTCAGCCCCCTCTGGTCCGCGGCTGTAAGTTCTGTTTTGTTTTCATGTAATTTTATTTAATTTTAATTTATGTGGACTTACTTGCTAGAAAAAAGTACTTAAAACTAGCTTAACTAACTTAAGAATTCATAAATTTTCTTAATACTAACCTACTGACCCTATGCGGGTACTCTAAGCTAATCTAATCTACGTTATAAACGTGCCTTTCGGCTTAATCTATGTTTTTTTTTTATTATACATTCTTTTTATTTGCCAAGAAAATTTTTTAAAAACTTGGCTTAACTAGACTTACTTAACTACTTAAACTACCTTATACTAACTTACCCTAACATAAAACTTAAGACTATCTTAACTATGTCCGTAACAGTACGGACACGTGCACCAGGGCGTATATTTTAAGTATATGCCTAACATATATATTTTATACGCCGTGGTGCACCTTTTTTTTTCTTTTCTTATTAGTTTTATATTTTTTTTTTTTTTTGGTGGATTTTTTTTTTTGATATTTTGTTTTTATTAATTTTTTTGGATTTTTGTTTTTTAATGTTTTTTGGATTCTTTTTTTTTTTTTTTTTTTTTTTTTTTTTTTCCTGCTTCCTACCTTAAACCTATGTAAGTTGGCCACCATGGTGAACTATCTGGTCATCTAGAAAAGCCAGCGGTGGCGTAGACTGGTTTTGGTGTACCCACCAGTAAAATAGCCGTTCTTTGGCAGACTCTTTCCTGTCACGAGCGGGGATCGCTCTACTGAACCGAAGAAGATCCTCGTGGGTGCGAGCGACATCCGGTTCGTATTGGAGTCGCCTGTCCACTGTTCGGCGTACGACATGGAAGATAACCTGTATTAGGCCAATCGTGTCTAAATAAAGGAATGCCTCGGGAGGAATAAAGCCGTTAAGGCGCACCCTTTCATGGTGCATGATATTGGGGTAATAAGCCCCAAAGATCAGACTGTTGGAAGAAGTCATAGCCCGTGCAATGTGCCTTCTGATCAGCTTAATAATAAAATTATCTATCCTGTTCAAGTTCGCCTCGTTGTACAGGACCTCGTTAGGATAGTACTTCTTGTACTCAGACTCGGGTGTGCGATACAAACGGTGACAGCTCCGGAGACACTGTCTCTCGAACAACCTCATCTTTTCCATCTGGAAAGGACTCACGTTGAACCACAGGGGACAACCGTACACCATAATTGGCCGTACTAGGGCCATGTAGCAGATTACCTTCACCCTGGTATCAAGTTGGCTGCTGAAAAACAACCTCCTTGCCGCAGCAAAGGCTTTTCTGGCTTTTGTCAGAGCAATATCTATATGTTTGTCAAAATACAGATATTGATCCAGCCAAATGCCAAGATATCTAACTACACTTTTCACAGCTAACGGCCGTCCTTGCGGGTCAACTATGCCGAACTTGCGCCAGTTTGTGCGCGTATCCCGCGGTGCCGTGTACAACGGGGTCCTGAAAAGGGTAGTTTCACACTTCAGGAAGTTGATAATCAACTTCCAGTCGTCGCAAAATCGCTGAATTTTTTCGAAGTCACGCTGCAACAAGATATTTATTACTTCGACCTTCGGACCTGATCTGTATGCTACTAGATCGTCGGCGTACGCAATTAAGTGCGGCATGGAACCTATAAGATCCGCAGTGAATATTGAGAACAAGATCGGCGAACCAACAGCCCCTTGTTGAAGACCATTTTTAATGTCAAAGACCGTGGTAGAAGTTACGCCGTTACTTTTCACGACGAACTTTCTACCTATTATCATGGCATAGATCGAATATAGCAATGGTTTACTTATGCCGAGCCTGACCAGCTTGAGGAAGAGACCCTCCAACCAAACGGTGTCGAACGCCTTCTCCAAGTCAATCAGACAGGCACCCGTGCACTGATTTTTGCTTTTATTCCATTGAATGTCGGATACCAGCTTTGACGCGGCATGTATGGTATCATGCCCCGCCCTAAATCCGAACTGGATGTCCGGTATTATTTTATTTTCATCAGCCCATTGTTTCAGAACTCGAATGACTATCTTTTCAAAAACCTTGCTTATGCAGGGAAGAAGACTGATCGACCGGAGATTTGTCGGGATGGATTTGTCTTTGTCCCGTTTAGGGATCGGTTGCACTACAGCTGTTTTCCAATGCGCCGGGTAATGTGCATTACTCAGCGCGTTGTTGAACAATGTTGTGTAAATTTGGACCGCTTCGGGGGGAAGATGGCGAAGCACAATATTCGGTATTCCATCGATTCCCACTGACTTTTTTCTTTTTCAGCGAGTTGAAGATACCCTGAAGATCTTCTTGGGAAATCCAATAGCTTTAACCTTCTCCTGGGGATCTTCAACCACGAAGAAGTCATTGTCTAGCACTGCCTCACCTGGATCGGTGCCAATTGAAGTCAGTAATTGTTCGTTGGGTGTCGTCCTGGGAAGTCTAACGACCTGAATGTCATTTTGATCTTTCCTCCGAAATATTTTATTTACTTGCGTGAACATACCCGGGTTGTTGGATCGTACAGCCCGGATTTTATTACCCCAGTGCAAGCTTATAGCCAAGCTGTAATTTATTCGAATTAACTGTTGGAGGTTCTTGATCTCAGACTTCAGTGCCCTGACTTCCGCGTTTTGTGGATCTGTAAACCGTCTGTGTAAGAGTTTGAGTCTTGACAGCAGTCTACTTTTGTGCACGTGAAGTGCATCGATGGTAGCATTTCGATAAACATCGCTGTCATCGATTTGTACTACCTTCGGAATGGTTTTCTCCATGGTTCGTTTTATTACGTCGTCCATTTGTATGAGGTACCTGTCAACCTCTTCGTTAGTCAGGTTTCTGTTTGTCGGAGGATTGATCCCACTCGAACGTAGTTCTGTGGATAAAGCCCTGGAGAAACGTGTCCAGCGGACCTTATTGTAATTATAAGGGTGCCTCTGGACATATTCCTCCAGTTCTTCCACCTCGTTCGGGAGCTGAATAGCCGCGAAGAGTCCGCAGTGGTCACTCTCGTACTCAACCGCAGTTAAACAGTTCCGTGTGCGTCTTTCCACGTCCAGTATAGTCAGTCGTTTGTCTATCAGCATCAGATCCAGATAGGACCCGCTTCTGGGAAAGGATGGCCTATCGGTTGCAAGCAAATCTAGCTTGAACTCAATATTGTGCTCTACCAACCAGTTATACAATGAGGTCCCCCTGGCGTTATGCACCACGTTGCCCCAATCCATATGCCTCGAGTTCAAATCCCCGGCTATGACATAGTAGTTCTCTTCCGAGCTCAGTCGAAGGCTAGTAAATAGAGTATCGAGCTCTGAAATGAAATGGGGATTGATGCGTGCCTTTTCAGACGCATAGATCGCGATCACATATAACCGCTTACCACCCCGAAGGGGGATGCGTGCGATACACGCTTCTATCGCCTGGAATTTTCGCACTTCATCGCTATACACGACCTTATGACAAAGGCCTTTTTTGATTAAGAGAGCGACCCCACCAGCTAGGTAGGCTCGGTCTCTTCGAATGATATGGTAATTCTTGTACCTGAGGGTATGCGTCTGGTTTAGCCTAGTTTCGCTAACCATCAACACGTCAGGATTATGGATTTGCAACAAGTTACCGAAGTTTAGTTTACGTTCAGGCCTGATCAGTGAATTCACATTCACTGCTAGGATTTTAAGGTTACGGGCTGCCTGCGCAGCCATTAAACCGATGTTGCGTTTGGCTCTTCGAACAGCGTCGAGTAGATGAGGTCTACTCGCGCTGCTTGCTCAAGGAACTGCTTTTGAAGCTGAGCGATCTGCCCCTGGATGGAGAGCAGGACCGTCTTCAGATCCAGATCGGCTTCAGGCTGCCTGGCCACTGGGACCGGGGCCACCTTCGGCACTGTCTGTTGAACCGGTCGCCTACCCGATGCCATTTGGGCATAGGAGACTGCCGGAGTAACAGTGGTAGCTGGAGCACGGGGCACTGGCCTCGCTTCTACCATTTTTCCTTTCCTTTTGGCCTCTATTATTTTTCTGATTTCTTGGACCTTAGGGCATCCCCGATAGTTGGCAGGGTGCCCGCTGGTCTTACAGAGTACACATTTTAGTTTGCTCCTATCCTCAACTTTCTCCGGCCCTAAGGGGCATTCCCCTCGATTGTGGGTTCCTGCGCATTTGACGCAGCGAGACTGCATGTTGCAATTCGCCGCGGCATGCCCAAACCTCTGACAACGAGCACACTGGAGTGTGTGGTTTGTCTTCTTTAATGTATCCCATTTGACATCAATAGAGCCTAGACGATGTATTCGTTTTAGACTATCTAATTTGCTGTCTGGGGTGACCTGGACTAGGAAGAACGGAAGTTTCCTGTTCTCCCTTTTCGAAACCGCAGTGATGAAGGGCTTAACTCCAACGACCTGGACATCGCCGCTCTGCGCTTGGCGCAGCTTAGCGAGGATCTCCTCCGGATCAGTGTCAGGATCCACGTCCTTAAGGAGCATGGTCTGCACTTTTTTCCCTTTTGGGGTGTAAGAAAAAAACTCGGCCTCCGCCACCGCTAGCCTGTCTTTAACCACATGATAGTCTGCCATTGATAAGCAATGGACAGATACACGCAATGGGCCCTTATACTTAATATAATGAGAGTCTTTGGTGGCCAACTTACATAAGGTGTCGACGTCCTTCGTCTCCAGTCCGAAGACGTTGATTGGAGGGCATCTCTCCTTTTTGGCTGGCTGCTGCTGTTGTTGCTTCCGCTGTTGTTGTTGTTGCTGCTTCTGCTGCTGCGGCTGCTTCTTCTGCTGCTGCTGTTTCCGTTGTTGTTGTTGTTGTTGCTGCTGCTTTGGCTGGTGTTGTTGTTGTTGCTGCTGCTGTTGTGTCTTGGCAGCTGTTGACCGTTGCCCCTTTGGCAACTGATGGGACTGTTCTTGTTGTTGCTGCTCTTTTGGCTGCTGTTTGTGTTGGGCAGCCTCTTTGGCCGCTCTCCTGGCTCTTAGTTTGATTTGGAGGGCTTGGATATGGGCATCCAGCTCCTCCCTCGCCCTCTGGCTCTTAATCAGCTGCTCCCGGTCCTCTTCCTCTTCGTCCGCGGATTCGGACGACGTTAGAGCAATGAAGGGGTTCTCTCTACCGCTGTAGGAGAATCTCCCCTCGCCTTCTGTCGACTCGTATTCCACCTCGTCGACTATCTGTTGATGCATTCTGGCTGCTGCTGCTGTAGTTGTGGCTACAGTTGTTGTTGTTGATGCTGCTGCTGTTGTAATTGCGTCTGTTGCCGCAATTTTCGCATCGGCTGATCCAAGGCTGGAACGGTGCTTCACCAGGTTTGGCTGTGGCTGAAGCTTCTTCCTTCTCTTCTTCCTCGCCTCATCATGTGTTGACTGGTGGTCTGATGTCCCAGCCACCGGTACAACATCACCCGATTTTCGGAGCTCGGGTCGCTCAACTGGCTTCATTTCACTGATTCACACTTTAGTGTCTTTCTTTATTTTAATTTAAAAAAAAGATTTCAATTTTTTTCGGGATTCGAACCCGGCACCACGACGTCACCGGTGATCGCTCTACCGTGAAGCTACCGATTATTATTTTATTTCGGCGATATTTTGCGCACTTGATAATTTAATACTTCCGCACTAAGTCGAAACACGTCTGCACTGGGTGGAGGTCTGTGAACGACTGAGGCTGTAAGTTCTACGCACTCGGCTACGCTCTAGTTGCGGATCCAAGTGACACTAGCACTATTTTACTGTTTTAATTATTATTTGTTAATACTCCGAAGTCGAAACACATGCGAACAGTTCAACGGTCTGTGAACGAATGAGTACAGATACTCCTTATGTACTTATGTGTGTACCCTTGTAAGTAGTTTAAGTACATATATATATCTATGTGCGTATAGAATTATATATACATGTATATATGTATGTATGTTTAGTTTAAGGAATTAGTATAAGAGAAGATTGAGGAGGTCGGGAAAGTGCGCCAGGTATAACTTTACTTCTTCCGGGCTTGTATTGCAATTCATGATTATATTCCTCAAGAATTGCTTTGCAGCGCTTCATCTTACTGTTATTGTTTTTGGTACTTAACAAGTAAGTTGAAAAATTTTGACAAAAGCAAATACCCATATAGAAAAACTACGCTGTGAGCTTAAGGCTAGCATTTGTTTCTCGTTAGCTGCTTAGTTTTCCTCAGTAGAACTAAGTCTTCGTGAAATAAACGTTATTGTTAGCCCTTCTAGTGACAAAACGGTTCCTAGGGCATAGTTAGCTGCATCTATATTAAGTTCAAATGGCTTATTAAAATTCGGGTATGTGAGTATTAAGTCTCTGGAAATCAAAGAATTTTTAACTTTGTTAAACGAATTAATTGCGGTTGGGTAGAGAAAAATTTGTTTTTTGGAGGACTGTGTTTTGGACGTACGCCGCCCTCCCCTTCTTAAAACGACTGTCAATGGCTTGACAAGCTTAGCACAGTCTTGGATAAAGGGGCGATAATATCCTGACAGACCGAGAAATTACTGTAGGTCTTTTAAAGGTCTTGGTATAAGAAACTTTTGAATACCTTTAACCTTCGCTGGGTTTGTTTTAATTAAATCAGATGATATGACTCCTAAAAACTCAACTTCCTGCCTCTGATGAATGTATGTTGAGCCTTATCCATGTACGTTTGAGTAAGCAGGCACAAGGACTCATTGCTGATTTCCATGCATGACAACTTATTCAGCACAATTGACAAATGCATGTAGACTTCGCTATAAAAGTACTAGGTGTTCTTTTGGCCCGCAACATGCTTATTACCCGGCACACTGGCAAACAGCTGTGGTGCAACCAATCCCTAAACGGGACAAAGACTAACCTATCCCTACAAATCGCCGGTCAGTCTTCTTCCTTGCATAAACAAGGCTTTTGAAAAGATAGTCATTCGAGTTTTGAAACAATGGGTTGAGTAAAATAAAATCATACCGGACAACCAGTGCGGATTCAGGGCGGGGCATGAAACCATACATGCCGCTATATCCGACTTTCAATGGAACAAAAACAAGAAACAATGCACGGGTGCCTATCTGAATGACTTGGAGAAAACGTTCGACACCGTTTGGTTGGAGGGACTCTTCCTCAAGCTGGGCAGGATCGGCCATTGCATTAATTTTTTTCATTTTTAATTCACTTTTATTTCAGATTCCATAACAATTATTTAAATACTATACAAAAGTGGTTAAAACCAGTTGGACGTACAATGTAACTTTTTCTAACTGTGCAATGTAAAATTAAGAAAAAATTTTAAAATAGCACTTAATGTATACAACTTATCACTATCTTAAGAACTACCCTAAGCTATGTAAGTCGGCCATAGGTTGCGGCTGATGGCTTTCAGCCGCAAGAAAGAGACCGACTGCGCCCCGTTCTTCAGCTCGTTATGTCCACATCCATTTCTGTACTGGAACTCTGGTGTTCTGTAAAGGCGACGGCAAGCCCTCTCAAACACCCGATTTTTTCCTTCAAGCTTGCACTCACGTTGAACCACACGGGACAGCCATTGGTGAGCATTGGCCTTATGAGAGCCATGTAGCAGATTACCTTCACCATCGCATCGAGTTGGCTGTTGTAAAACAGTCTCTTTGTAGGAATTTGGATTTAATTGAATTGAATTTATTTGTAACTAGCTCCCTCTAGAGCTATTGATATTCAGTTTTTACAATTTTACAGTTTTAGTACTTAAGTCTAGCGAATTCTACAGTAAGTTTTTAAAACATAATAAATTTGATTATTTTTTTATGTTGTTGGGAAGTTCGTTAAACAATTTGAAGCCTTTATAGATCAAGGAGTTTTGTGTGTTTGCACTTAACATATTTGGTAGTCTAAAATCATTACTATTTCTCAATGCATATGGTTGTAGATCTCTAATATATTGTACATAATCCGACAAATATTTTGGCAATAGATTATTTTTAATTTTGAATAAAAACACAAGAACATTCATTACAATTCTTTGCTTGATAGATAACCACTTTAACGAGTTCAACATAACATTAATTGATACAAATCTATTACACAATCAATACAACGCATTGCTCTATTTTGTAACAATTGCAATCTTTTAATCACAGTATCAGTACAGAGAATCAAAAATTAGGAACAATATTCAAAATGTGGTTTTATAAGTACATTGTATATATTTCTTACACTTAAAGTTGAAACATTGTTTCTTCTCTCTCTATATAGTCAATGTGATTTGTAAAATTTATTGAATTATCAATATGTATTCCTAAATATCTAACTTCTACTACTACTCACCGTCAATTTCCAGTATTATGTCCTCTCCTAATCTCTCCATTAAATATCATGCTTTGCGTTTTCTTAACATTCATTTTAAGTCTATTTTGTTTTAGCCATTTGTCTACCGTCTCCAAGTCTTCCTTCATATTCCGATGACATTGAGAGAACTCGTCTCCAATGGCATATATCATAGCATCGTCCGCGAAGAGCGCTTCTTACGACATTTATGTGTATTGAGAATAGTAATGTTCCCAGTACAGATCCTTGGGGAACATTAATTCCGTGTCATGAATCATGTATTTTTCAAGTTTTTTTAGTAGCAAATTCTTGTCAATTGTCTCAAATGCCCTTTTTACGAGTAAGTCTAAACTTTTTGGACACATTTTTTGGTATTTAGCACTTTCTCTATAGGAGTTATCGTTGCCTGTTTCTACGATTCTGGGAATATACCCGTCTCCATTGACTTATTCATTATAATTAGTAATGCTGGACCAATACAATTTTAAAATTTTCTAAATATGTGTTTGGACACATACTTTCGAAATCTTTTTTATTTTTTATTTTGTTCAGCGCAGTTATTACTTCGGGCATCGTTATTTTTTGAATTTAAAAATAAATGGACTTTCACTCACATAATTTGTATATTGCACATACTGGATAGAGTTATTAATGTTAACAATACTTTCCACAAAAAAATCATTAAATTTCACTAATATCACAGTTCGTTTTTGATTTTAACACACATTTTTTTAAATTACGTCCCATATCTTTTTGGTTGTCAGATCCTTGAATTTTCTGCATTATAAATTGGCTTTTACACTTTTGTACTTGCGATTTGTATTTATTTCTATGAACTCTGTATTGAACCCAGTCATTTTCAGTGTTCGTTATAACCGCTCTTTTGAAGCTGTTAATTTTTTTCTTTTTTATTTCCACTAGTGACCTATCATACCATTCATTTACTTCTAGACTCCTAAATTTTTGTCTAGTAAATTGGTTAACCACTTTTTTTATAGATCCATGGAAGATTTCACCCATTAGACTAACATCCATATTGTCCGTAATTGACCTCATTCCACTGTTCATTAGAGTGTTTTTGAAATTCATGTTACCCGTATTCACCCACTGAATCCATTTACCCACATTTTCCAGTTTCTTTTTACATTTACTTTTAACGTCACAGCTATTGTTTGATGTTCGCTTATTATTAAATTACTGTCCACGACAGCGTTTGTAATTACATAATCGATTAAGGTCCTCCACTCTTTTGATATTCTTGTTGGTGTATCTATTAATTGTTGGCATGCATTATCAGTAAAAAATTTGTACATTTTCTTTCTTTATGTCTCTCTTGCATTAAGCCAATCAATATTGAAATCCCCCATTATCACAAAATCTTTCTTCCTTTCCGAGAGGTCCTCCATCAAGTCAGTAAATTCTTCACAAACACACAGCACATAGCTTTTATCACAGCTCCTAGTTTCGTGATTTTTACCATATTTTGCACAGACTATTTGATTTTTGCATATAGCAGTATTATGGTTAAAACCCCAACACTTGTAACACCTCTTGATTTTACATAATCGTTAACAAAACATCTGTCGCATTCTACACTCAGTCTTCCTCTCTCCATGGCCCTTCTGTAATCATCCTTATCTACCTCAAGTATTGCTTTATAAGTTATAATATTATTTTTGTCAACTTTAATAATTGTAAGGCATTTTACATTATTAATTATTTCATTCTGGTTTTTGATTGCAGCTTCCAAATTTTCTCTTTCCCATTCTTCTCTCATTCCACTCACCACTAGACTGGGTTTTTTTAGTTCAGGTACTGTGACTTCATATTCGTTTCCCAATTTCTCTTTAGCTTCTTTCACTAGTACATTTCGCGATTCCTTGTCCTCGCAGTTGATAATGACCATACCCTTTTTTTTTGTTTATTACCCCCTTCATTTTTACTGCCAATGTTGCAGGTTTTATCTTTTCTTTAATGTCTTCATTGGTTTTATTATTGTTTTGTGACGTTTTTGGTCTGACTATAATTGGTGGTTGGTGTTTTAATAGGTCAGCATATGAAACCTCCGTCTTCTTCGAACAAACCTTCTTTATTTAGCTTAATACTTAATGTTTCTCCTTATTCAATTTTTTTTACACCCACCAGGAATTCCTCAATGTTTTGATTTTGTTTTTTCATTTCATTTTTTACCATCCTATCTGTATTTTCTTCATTATTCCCATTTTCACATTTTGTTCCTATTTTTTCGACTACTTCTTTAATATTTCTGCAGATTTTAGTATTATCCACTTTGTATTGCTCCATGTATTCGTAAATTTTTTTAATTTGACCTTCTTGTGACGTTTTCGGGTTACGTATTCTCACCATATATTTTGATTCTATTGCTTCCAATAGATTTTTTAGCTCATTCTCGTTTTGTTTCAGAGATTCTTCAAAACCAATCTTGTATTCCCTTAGATGATCCGTACTTTGCTTTGTTGTTTGCTGAATATCTTTAAGCACGTCGTCCATATTTTACATATACTGAATACAATCGTCACAAATAGACTTTACGAAGTTATTCGTTCCGAGCATACCCAGTGAGTAGTTGTCTATTCCACTACATTTTGCCGCGGTATGGTAATGGTTGCCACAAACGCCTTGGCATTTTAGGCCAGACTCCCACCTAATCGGCACTTTGCAATGACAACACTGTTCCGGCATGTTGCAGCAATAATTTTGCACCTCTACTGCTTGTTTAATGAACTGCCTATGCAGCTCCCGCTTAATTATAAACTGTCAATTGACAGCTCTACCGTTTAAAATTCAGCCGTCACTGTTTACTTAATATATATATGTATATCTTTGTTCTTATTTAATTCAAAAATAAACACTTATTAAAGAAATTTTTCCTGTATCCGGGTTTTTATAAGCCAGTATATCAAAATCGCGCAGAATATAAATCACGTCAATGATTTAGAGTCACAATCTCACACTACAATTTCGTTTCATTCGCCACAACTTTGGATCGCGTCCGCTCGATTTGACGTTTTCAACGGCGAAAACGCCGCGGGCTCCGGCTAGCACAGCATCTAAGTGTTTGTTAAAATGTAGACAATGATCTGGCCAGATTCCCAGGTATCTGACTACAGTCCTTTGCGCCAGCGGTTGCCCGTGACAATTGAGAACTTTCGCCAATTCTTTTTTGTATCCGCCGAAGCCTTATACAACGTGGTCCTGAACAGTATGGTTTCCGACTTCTGAAAGTTGATATTCAACTTCCAGTCATCGCAATTTCTCATGAATCCTCGATCTTTGAAAGAAAGAAAAAAAAAATGAGAACAGGATCGGCGAATTAACGGCACCCTGTTGGAGACCATTTTTTACTCAAATGCGGTGCCTGCAGAGGTCACATCATCGAACGCTGTAACTGTCTTGCAGCTGATTGAATATTCTTCAGAACCTTACCTATGGCACTGGTCCTCTACGAGCTGTAGAGCCACCCATATTATTATTATGGGTGGTACCTATGGCCGACCTACATACATCTGCGCTTTGTATGATGTCCGGCTTGTACAAGTTGATCGGTGGCACTTTTTCCTTCTTCGTTTGTTGTTGTTGCTGGTGTCCTGCTGGATGCTGTTACTGCTCACTTGATGCACGTTGCTGCTGCTTCTGCTGTTTCGTTGCTGCTAGCTGTTGTTGCAGGATAGATATTTTAGCATAATGTTCGAGATCTCGTCGATTCCAACTCAATTTTTTTTCTTCAGTGATTCGAAGATCGCTTGGAGCTCAGTTTTCGATATGAACGGGGGATGAACCCCTTCGTCGGCGATGACATTGTCTGCCATGTCATCGTCATTGAACACGACAAAGCCGATGTTTCAGATCGCCATTGTTGCATTTCTTCTCGAAGTTGCTAGATTGTACGCAGTTCTCCAGGTCGTGGTTCGAGCGAATACTCTCATTCACCTTATACACGCGAATACTCTCATTCACCTTATACAAAGACTGCACCTAGTACCTCCATTTTTTCTTGCGGGTCTTCGACCACAAAAAAGTTATGGTCGACTACCGCGTTATCTGGATCAATACCTGCTGTAGTCAGTACTTGTTCGTTGTCGGTCGTTCTGTGGAGCTTAAGACACGGAAGATCACTATGCTTACTGCGAAAGATTTTATTTGTTTGCGAAGCATGCTCGGGTTGTTGGATCTTACAGCCCGAATCTTATTGTTCCAATGCAAGGTAACAGAAATTCTGTAATTCTGGATGATTTATTTTATGTTTTTGATGAGCGATTTCAGTATCCTAATTTTCTCAGTAAACCGCCAGTACAAGGTTTTTAATCTTGACAGCAGTCTACTTTTCCGTTGGTGGAGTGCGTCAATTGTCACATGTTTTCGTTGTTTGTGCATGTATACCGTGGTATAGTAAAGTCCATCGTTCGTTTTATTATCTCATCCAATTGTATGAAAATCATGTCAATCTCCTCGTTTGACAAGTTTCTATTGGACGGTATGTGGAGTGAATTCGACGAGACTGCATTTGTCTAGAGAAGCGTGTCTAGCGTGGCCTATTGTAATTGTAGGGATACGTTTGAACAAACTCTCCTAATTCCGCAATATGGTTGGGGATCTTGATTTCGGCACTGAGTCCGCAATGGTTCCTGTGTTTGTGAGTTTGTGTCTGTTAGCTGCAGTCTTGCGTCAAACAGCAAGACTTTTGTCAGATCCAGATAGAAACCGCTTCTGGGGTATGACGAGATCTCTGTTGCTTTCTAATCGAGTCTATACTCGACACAGTACAAGCAATACCAGCTGTAAAGCTGATCCCCTCTACTATTGGAAACAATGTTTCCCCAATATCCGTATCGGGCATTTATGTCCCCGACCAAAATGAAATAGTTCTCTTCCGAGTCCAGTCTTAGACATCGAAAGAGTGATTCGAGCTCTGATACAGTCGTTCTGGAACGAGGGGAGCCGGAGGAGTAGACCGACACAGCATACAACTTCCTTCCACTGCGGAGAGAAATGCATACGATGCGGGCCTCCAACTCCTGAAACCGTACTTTACTACTTTTTTTTTTTTTTTTTTTTTTTTTTTTATTCATTTTTGTTTATTAATTCAGAAAACTTACATACTAGACAAAAATGCTTAAAGCTAGTTGGACGAACATTGTTACTATTTCTAACTTACTGGCCCTAGGCGGGCGCTCTAAGCCAAACTTAATCTTAAATTATGTCTTTCGACCTACCCTAACTATAATTAAATTAGATAGTAATATTTAAACGAACAATTGTATATTATGAAAAAATTAAAACATAATGACTTAACATTGTATTTAAAAATTACAAACTAACTTACATTCTACCATAAAATAAACTTAAACAACTAAACAAATCTACTTATATATGCATATACGTTTATGTATACTATATCCTATACACATATGTATACGCATATATCCTTATATACATTATAATGTATAAATGTATCTACTTGTATACATAAATACATCATTTGAGAGGGCTTGTCTTAGGGCTTGTCTTAGGGCTTGCCTTAGCCTTTACAGAACACCAGAGTCCCAATACAAAAACTTCTACTCCAATGACGTATTATACAACAGGGTAAACCTGATACGAGTGGACAATTTCCTGTTGAAATTGATTCGAGGCCACACTGCTAGAGCGATGAACTCGGCCAATAACCTGATCTCGGGGGCTTACTACCCCAATCCTCAATACCACGAAAGGGTACGTCATAACGGCTTCGTCCCCCCAGAAGAATTCCTCCATTTAGACAAACACGGTCTGATACAAACTGAAAATGCGGTACCGCTCCTCTTCCACATCGCCCGTTCAACTGTGGATGGGCGACTCAACCACGACCGTTCCGTCGCACAACGAGCTGAGGAGGGTCTCCTCCGGTTCAGTACGGCGGTATCCAGGCGAGATGTTCGGGATGTTGCAATGCAACACCGAAAATTCTGGTGGCTGTGTAGCGAGGGGACTCCATCATCGAACCCTTTAGACCCTGGTTAGGCAAAGGGTAGTACAGATCCCCTTATGGGGCGCAGTCGGTCTCTGTCTTGCAGCGGATTATTTCTTAGTTCAGCTGCAACCTATGGCCGACCTACGTATTTTAGGGTAGTTTGTAAGCTGTAAATAAAAATGGTAGTATGTAAATAAATAAAAAAAAAAAAAAAAAAAAAATTACGTATACACATTTGTACATGTGTGTACTTATGTGTATACCTTTGTAAATAGTTTAAGTACATATATATATATATGTGCGTATATTATTATATATACATGTATGTATGTATGTATGTTTAGATTAAGGTAGTTTAAGTTATTTTAAGGTAGTATGTAAGTTAGCATAGGTTTTAAATAAAATCTGTTCTGCTATTAAGTTTTTTGAAAGTTTTCTTAATTTTAAATTGTTCAGTTATCAGTTAAAGTCATATAATATTAAGCACATGCATATGCATTGTTAGGTTAGGTTAAGGCGAAAGACATAGTATAAGATTAAGTTTAGCTTAGAGTGCCCGCCTAGGGCCAGTAAGTTAGAAGTAGTAACAATGTTCGTTCAACTAGTTTTAAGCATTTTTGTCTAGTATTTAAGTTATGATATAAATTTCTATTAATAAAAATTAATTGAAAATGAAAAAAAAAAACATCATTTGTCAAAAATTTTTATTTTTTTTTTTTTTTTTTTATTTATATACAACTTAAACTACCTTACAATTACCCTAAGATATGGAAGTCGGCCACAGGTTGCAGCTGATGAATTTCCATAACCCACTGCAAGACAGTGACCGACTGCGTCCAATAAGGGGATACGCACTACCCTTTCTACCCCGGGTCTAAAGGGTTCGACGCTGGAGTTCCTTCGCTCCCCAGCCAACAGAATCTTCGACGTTGCATAGCAACATCCCGCACATCCCGACTCGATACCGCTGTACTGAACCGGAGGAGACCCTCCTCAGCTCGTTGTGCGACGGAACGGTCGTGGTTGAGTCGTGGTTGAGTCGCCCATCCACAGTTGAACGGGCGATGTGAAAAATGAGCGGTACCGCATTTATGTCTTGTAACAGACCGTACATGTCTAAATGGAGAAAAGCTTCTGGGGGGACGAAGCCACTGTGACGTACCCTTTCATGGTACTGAGGATTGGGGTAGTAAGCCCCAGAGATCAAGTTATTGACTGAGTTCATCGCTCTGGCAGTATGTCCTCGAATCAAACAGGAAATTGTCCACTCGTATCAGGTTCGCCCCGCTGTATAAGACCTCATTGGAGTAGAATTTTTTGTACTGGAACTCTGGTGTTCTGTAAAGGCGAAGGCAAGCCCTAAGACAAGCCCTCTCAAACTCCCGAATCTTTTCCATCAAGCTTGCACTCACGTTGAACCACACGGGACAGCCATAGGTGAGCATTGGCCGGATGAGGGCCTTGTAGCAGATCACCTTCACCCTCGCATCGAGTTGGCTGTTGTAAACAGTCTTTGTAAGAGCGAAAGCGCCTCGGGCTCGGGCTAGAGCAGCATCTACATGTTTGTTAAAATATAGATAATGATCTAGCCAGATCCCCAGGTATCTGACTACAGTCCATTGCGCCAGTGGTTGCCCGTGACGCCCAACAATTGAGAACTTTCGCCAATTCTTTTTTGTATCCGCCGAAGCCTTATACAACGGGGTCCTGAACAGTATGGTTTCCGACTTCTGAAAGTTGATATTCAACTTCCAGTCATCGCAACTTCTCATGAATGAGTCGAAGTCACCCTGTGCGAGAGTAGTGATGTCCTCGATCTTTTTGCCTGATCTGTACACAATCAAGTCGTCGGCATACGCAATTACGTGAGGAAGAGAACTTATCAGATCGCTCAAGAAAATGTTGAACAGGATCGGCGAATTAACGGCACCCTGTTGGAGACCATTTTTTACTTCAAATATACCTGCAGAGGTCACATTGCCATTCTTGACGACGAACCTTCTACCAGTAAGCATGTTACACAATAGGTACAGCAGTGGTTTACTAATGCCTAGCCCATTGAGCTTGTAAAAAAGTCCTTCTAACCATACGGTGTCGAAGGCCTTCTCCAGGTTAATCAGGCAGGCACCCGTACATTGTTTCTGGCTCTTGTTCCATTGGATATCCGACACCAGTTTCGACGGGGCATGACACTATTCATGCCCCGTCGAAACTGGTGTCGGATATCCATCTCGTCTGTCAGTAAACCGTCTATACAAGGTTTTTAATCTTGACAGCAGTCTACTTTTTTGTTGGTGGAGTGCGTCAATTGTCGCATTGCGATATAAGTTTTCGTTGTTTGTGCGTGTATACCGTGGTATCGTACTGTCCATTGTTCGTTTTATTGTCTCGTCCAATTGTATAAGATACGTGTCAATCTCCTCGTTTGACAAGTTTCTATTGGACAGTATGTGGAGCGCATTCGAGGAGACTGCTCTCGTCATTTGTCTGGAAAAGCGTGTCCAGCGTGTCCTACTGTAATTGTAGGGATACGTTGGGGATCAATATCGTTGGGGATCTTGATTTCGGCACTGAGTCCGCAATGGTCACTGAGATACACGAAAGTGTTCAAACAGTTTACCGTTTGTGAGTTTGTGTCTGTCAGCTGCATTCTTCCGTCAAATAGCAGGAGATCCAGATAAGAGCCGCTTCTGGGGTATGACGAGATCTCTGTTGCTTTCAAATCGAGTCTGTACTCGACACTGTGTAAGCAATACCAGTTATAGTATAATTGGAGACTATGTTTCCCCAATATCCATGTCGGGCATTTAAGTCCCCGGCCAAAATAAAATAGTTCTCCTCCGAGTCCAGTCTTAGACATCGAAAGAGTGAATCGAGCTCTGATATAGTCGTTCTGGAACTAGGGCAGCCGGAGGAGTAGACCGACACCGCATACAGCTTCTTTCCACTGCGGAGAGAAATGCACACGATGCAGGCCTATAACTCTTGAAACCGTCGAACTTCACTACTATACACTACTTTGTGTTTAATGTTATTTTTAATGAAGATCGCAACACCGCCTCCACCATTGGAGTTGGGCCGGTCTCTTCTAATAACATTATAATTACTGTGCTCCAGTGTGCCTCTCTGGGTTAGCTTGGTTTCGCTAATCAGAAATAGCTCTGGGCTTTGATCGTCCAACAATCTATAGAGCTCGTTTTTTCGCGGGATCCTTATCAATGAATTTGCATTCACTGCAAGGATCTTATATGTGCTCTCCGTCTGCGCAGCCATTAAGACTGGTGACGTGCTTGGTTCTGCAGGAGCGCCAGAATTTGGCCTACCTGCTCCTCTAACCGATCCATACGCCTTTCAATGGAGGATTTCCAATCGGGCGTTGGATCGTGTGCTCTTGGCACTGAAGGCTGCTGCACTACCTTTGGTAGCTGCTGCTCTCCCGCGTTCCTCTGACCAGACGCCATTTGGGCATAGGTCACTTGAGGAGTGACGGTTATGGCTGCCCCGAGTGGATTTTTCACTGGGGGCTGCTTCTGCAGAACCATTTTTGCTTTACGCTCCTGGAATTTAGGGCAACCCCGATAGTTAGCGGTGTGCCCCGCGTTCCCGCAGAGTACGCATTTGAGCTGACTTTTGTCAGCTGCTCCCTCCTGCCCCAGAGAACAATTATCCGCACTGTGGTTCTCTCCGCACTTAACGCATCGGGGCTGCATTTGGCAGTTCGACGCGGCGTGCCCGAACCTTTGGCAGCGAAAGCATTGGGAAATGCCATTGCGCCTTATTATACTTTCCCAAATGCATTTGTGGTAATCTAAGTATTCAATTTTCTTTAGATTATTCACTTTGCTTGTGGGTGTGATCTGCACAATATAAAAGGGCAATTTCCGCCCCTCTCTCTTTGCCTTAGCTGTGGTGAAGTGCTTGACCCCGACGAACTCAATACCGTCGCACACTTGCTGAGATTGCTGTTGTTGTACAGCTGCTTGTGGCTGTTGGACAGCTGCTTGTTGCTGGAGTGCAGCTTTTTGTTGCTGCTTGTTTTGTTGCGGCTTCTTCGTCATTACTTTAAGGTGTTGTTGGCCTTTTGACTCTTGGTCCAACTTTCTCCTCGCTAGAGTTCTCGCTCTCAGCTCTCTTATTTCATGAAGGAGTCGCTGAACCTTCTCTTGCATGTCGCCAACTATGTTTTTTTTTCAGACGAATTACTCGCTCCACTTCGTCTTCTGTGTCGGAGGCGAGTGAATCGAAGCTGTTGCTGCTGACAGCGAACAAGCCTTCCCCTCCATCAGATACATATTGTACCGTCTCTTCGCCTTCTCCCCCTGACTCGGCTGCTGAAGAACATGAAGATGCCGCCCACTCTGCTCTTCCCCCTGCAGCCCTGCGGGTGAAGTATTGGTGTTGCGGCGTTTTGTGTTTTTGGGAGCTGTTTTCTTCCTCCTCCTTTTTACTGCGCCTTCTGTGGGCACCGTTGACTGGTGGCCTGACTCTGCCAGCGGTTGCTGTGGGTCATTGGCCGCTTGTACGAGCGCGGACCGCTCGCTATTATCCATTTCCCGCACTCACTAGTGCATTTATGGAGCACGGGAAAAAAAAGTATTTTTTTGAGATCGAACCTGGATTAGTAGAGTCAAGACCAGCGACTCTTTTTTTTTTTTTTTCAATATATATATAATAATTTTGTTTTATTTGAATTTTGTGGACTTACTTGCTAGACAAAAGTACTTAAAACTAGCTTAACTAACTTAAGAATTTACAAATGTTCTTAATACTAACCTACTGACCCTATGCGGGTACTCTAAGCTAATCTAATCTACGCTATAAATGTGCCTTTCGGCTTAATATATGATTTTTTTTTTTTTTTTATTTTTTCACGACAATCTTTTAATAAATTTTTCATTTGCCAAGAAAACTTTTTTTTAAAAAACTTGGCTAACTAAACTTACTTACATAACTACTTAAACTACCTTATAATTACTTACTCTAACATAAAACTTAAGACTATCTTAACTATGTCCGTAACAATACGGACACGTGCACCAGGGCGTATATTTTATGTATATGCCTAACATATATATTTTATACGCCGTGGTGCACCTTGATTTTTCTTATAAGTTTTTTTTTTTTGATTTTTTGTTTTTATTAATTTTTTTGGATTTTTTGTTTTTTAATGTTTTTGGATTTTTTTTTCCTAATAGCTACCTTAAACCTATGTAAGTTGGCCACCATGGTCAACTATCTGGTTATCTAGAAAAGCCAGCGGTGGCGGAGACTGGTTTTGGTGTAACCACCAGTAAAATAGCCGTTCTTTGGCAGACTCTTTCCTGTCACGAGCGGGGATCGCTCTACTGAACCGAAGAAGATCCTCGTGGGTGCGAGCGACATCCGGTTCGTATTGGAGTCGCCTGTCCACTGTTCGGCGTACGACATGGAAGATAACAGGGCATCCGTCTGTATCCTGTATTAGGCCAATCGTGTCTAAATAAAGGAATGCTTCGGGAGGAATAAAGCCGTTAAGGCGCACTCTTTCATGGTACATGATATTGGGGTAATAAGCCCCGAAGATCAGACTGTTGGAAGAAGTCATAGCCCGTGCAATGTGCCTTCTGATCAGCTTAATAATAAAATTATCTATCCTGTTCAGGTTTGCCTCGTTGTACAGGACCTCGTTAGGATAGTACCTCTTGTACTCGGACTCGGGTGTACGATACAAACGGAGACAGCTCCTAAGACACTGTCTCTCGAACAACCTCATCTTTTCCATCTGGGAAGGACTCACGTTGAACCACAGGGGACAACCGTACGCCATAATTGGCCGGATGAGGGCCATGTAGCAGATTACCTTCACCCTGGTATCAAGTTGGTTGCTGTAAAACAACCTCCTTGCCGCAGCAAAGGCTTTTCTGGCTTTCGTCAGAGCAATATCTATATGTTTGTCAAAATACAGATATTGATCCAGCCAAATGCCAAGATATCTAACTACACTTTTCACAGCTAACGGCCGTCCTTGCGGGTCAACTATGCCGAACTTGCGCCAGTTTTGGCGCGTATCCCGCGGTGCCGTGTACAACGGGATCCTGTTGTTGGATAGTTTCACACTTCAGGAAGTTGATAATCAACTTCCAGTCGTCGCAAAATCGCTGAATTTTTTCGAAGTCACGCTGCAACAAGATATTTATTACTTCGACCTTCGGACCTGATCTGTACGCTACTAGATCGTCGGCATACGAAATTAACTGCGGCATGGAACCTATAAGATCTGCAGTGAATATTGAAAGCACGATCGGCGAACCAACAGCTCCCTGTTGCAGACCATTTTTAATGTCAAAGACCGTGGTAGAAGTTACGCCGTTACTTTTCACGACGAACTTTCTGCCTGTTATCATGGCATAGATCGTATATAGCAATGGTTTACTTATGCCGAGCCTGACCAGCTTGAGGAAGAGACCCTCCAACCAAACGGTGTCGAACGCCTTCTCCAAGTCAATCAGACAGGCACCCGTGCACTGATTTTTGCTTTTATTCCATTGTATGTCGGATACCAGCTTTGACGCGGCATGTATGATATCATGCCCCGCCCTAAATCCGAACTGGTTGTCCGGTATGATTTTATTTTCATCAGCCCATTGTTTCAGAACTCCTATGACTATCTTTTCAAAAACCTTGCTTATGCAGGGAAGAAGACTGATCGACCGGAGATTTGTCGGGATGGATTTGTCTTTGTCCCGTTTAGGGATCGGTTGCACTACAGCTGTTTTCCAATGCGCCGGGTAATGTGCATTACTCAGCGCGTTGTTGGACAATGTTGTGTAAATTTGGACCGCTTCGGGGGGAAGATGGCGAAGCACAATATTCGGTATTCCATCGATTCCCACTGACTTTTTCTTTTTCAGCGAGTTGAAGATACCCTGAAGATCTTCTTGGGAAATCAAGATGTGATTTACATCGTAGGCAACGGCACTATGTGCCATATTATCGTCACTGAACCTGGTGAAACCTAGATTCTCGGATCGCCATTGACTTATCTCGTTGCGGAGATAGAAGTGGTTTAGCAATGGCTCTGTTCTCCAGATCGTGATTCGGCCTACTAACCTCGTTGACCGTATACACTCGCTGGAACACAGCACCAATAGCTTTAACCTTCTCCTGGGGATCTTCAACCACGAAGAAATCATTGTCTAGCACTCCCTCACCTGGATCGATGCCAATTGAAGTCAGTAATTGTTCGTTGGGTGTCGTCCTGGGAAGTCTAACGACCTGAATGTCATTTTGATCTTTCCTCCGAAATATTTTATTTACTTGCGGGAACATACCCGGGTTGTTGGATCGTACAGCCCGGATTTTATTGCCCCAGTGCAAGCTTATAGCCAAGCTGTAATTTATTCGAATTAACTGTTGGAGGTTCTTGATCTCAGACTTCAGTGCCCTGACTTCCGCGTTTTGTGGATCTGTAAACCGTCTGTGCAAGAGTTTGAGTCTTGACAGCAGTCTACTTTTGTGCACGTGAAGTGCATCGATGGTAGCATTTCGATAAACATCGCTGTCATCGATTTGTACTACCTTCGGAATGGTTTTCTCCATGGTTCGTTTTATTACGTCGTCCATTTGTATGAGGTACCTGTCAACCTCTTCGTTCGTCAGGTTTCTGTTTGTCGGAGGATTGATCCCACTCGAACGTAGTTCTGTGGATAAAGTCCTGGAGAAACGTGGCCAGCGGACCTTATTGTAATTATAAGGGTGCCTCTGGACATATTCCTCCAGTTCTTCCACCTCGTTCGGGAGCTGAATAGCCGCGAAGAGTCCGCAGTGGTCACTCTCGTACTCAACCGCAGTTAAACAGTTCCGTGTGCGTCTTTCCGCGTCCAGTATAGTCAGTCGTTTGTCTATCACCATCAGATCCAGATAGGACCCGCTTCTGGGAAAGGATGGCCTATCGGTTGCAAGCAAATCTAGCTTGAACTCACTATTGTGCTCTACCAACCAGTTATACAATGAGGTCCCCCTGGCGTTATGCACCACGTTGCCCCAATCTATATGCCTCGAGTTCAAATCCCCGGCTATGACATAGTAGTTCTCTTCCGAGCTCAGTCGAAGGCTAGTAAATAGAGTATCGAGCTCTGAAATGAAATGGGGATTGATACGTGCCTTGTCAGACGCATAGATCGCGATCACATATAACCGCTTACCACCCCGAAGGGGGATGCGTGCGATACACACTTCTATCGCCTGGAATTTTCGCACTTCACCGCTATACACGACCTTATGACAAAGGCCTTTTTTGATTAAGAGAGCGACCCCACCAGCTAGGTAGGCTCGGTCTCTTCGAATGATATGATAATTCTTGTACCTGAGGGTATGCGTCTGGTTTAGCCTAGTTTCGCTAACCATCAACACGTCAGGATTATGGATTTGCAACAAATTACCGAAGTTTAGTTGTCGTTCAGGCCTGATCAGTGAATTCACATTCACGGCTAGGATTTTAAGGTTACGGGCTGCCTGCGCAGCCATTAAACCGATGTTGCGTTTGGCTGTCCGAACAGCGTCGAGTAGATCAGGTCTACTCGCAGACCAGCGACTCTACCCAACCGGCTGACTGCTGCTGTTGAAAACTTGCGGCACTTGCTCTACTTGACTACCGCGATTAACTCTCTTCGATTAGAAGCCGAATCACTCGCGAACTACCACTGCACAGTTCAGATGTCTGTGAACGACTGAGTACTTTACTACTATACACTACTTTGTGTTTAATGTTATTTTTAATGAAGATCTCAACACCGCCTTTACCTTTGGAGTTGGGCCGGTGTATTCTACTCGTAATAACATTATAACTACTGTGCTCCAATACGCCTCTCTGGGTTAGCTTGGTTTCGCTAATCAGAAATAGCTCTGGGGTTTGACCAACAATCTACAGAGCTCGTTTTTTCGAGGGACCCCTATCAATGAATTTCCATTCACCGAATAACCGATCCATACGCCTTTCAATCGAGGATTTCCAATCGGGCGTTGGGTCGAGTGCTCTTGTGCTCCTCTGGCCAAATGCCATTTGAGCGTAAGTCACTTGAGGGGTGACGGTTATGGCTGCCCTGAGTGCTGCTTCTGCAGGACCATCTTTGCTTTTCGCTCTTGGAACTTAGGACAACCCCGATAGTTAGCAGTGTGCCTCGCGTTCCCGCAGAGTACGCACTTGAGCTGACTTTTGTCAGCTGCTCCCTCTCTCTTCAGCGGGCATTCCTCCGCCTTGTGGTTTTTACTGCACTTTACGCATCGAGGCTGCACTTGGCAGTTCGCCGTGGCGTGCCCAAACCTTTGACAGCGAACGCATTGGATAATGCCGTTGCGCCTTGTTATATTTTCCCAGACGCAATCGTAGTCCGCTAATGTTTTCAGCTCATTTAGCTTATTTTTGTTTGCTATTGGGTGACAGCTGTACAATGAAGAACGGTAATTTCCGCCCCTCTCGTTTTCCCTTAGCTGTGGTGAAGGGCTTGACCCCGACGAACTGGAGACCATCGCACACTTGCTCTTTGAGCACTTAGAAGATCTCTTCCGCTTCGAGCGGTGCGGCGATCTTTAATAATTTAGATTGGATTTTTTCTCCTTTCGGTGTGAAGGAGAAGAACTCAACAATCGAACGCTTTAGACATCTTTTCAGAGTAGCGTGATTATCAACTGTCTTGCAGCTGATTGAATATTTTTCTAAACCCTTATTTTTTTTATTTTAAAATGACCAGTACCTACATACCTCTGCAGTTTGTATTATGTCCGACTAGTACAGGTTGATCGGTGGCACTTTTTCCTTCTTCGTTTGTTGTTGCTGCTGCTGGTGTACTGCTGTATGCTGTTGGTGCTCACTTGATGCATATTGCTGCTACTTCTGCTGTTTCGTTGCTGTTGTTGCAGGGCTGCTTTCGTTGGTGGCTCCTTCTACTGATGTTGCTTTCTTTTGTTGCTGTCTTCTTTTGTATTGTTGCAGATGGCTGTATTTGTTGCTGCATCTGAGTTTGCGGTTGACTCGGTTCAGGCAACTGTTGTTGTTGTTGAGCGAGTTGTAGGTCTGCTTGTTCCTCCAACTTTCTTCTCCTTTCGAGAGATCTTCTGCGAAGCTGTCTAATCTCTTGGAGGAGTTTGCCAGTCTCCTCTTTCAGATTGGAGACTTTTGTCTGCTTCGAGCGGATAATATCTTCCACTTCTCCTTCGGTGTCGGAGGGCATCGATTCGAAGGTGATGCTGCTTATTGCGACCCACCTCTCTCCAGTCTGATACATACGAGTATCGTGAGATGTCTCGTTCGATGACGTAGACGTAGCTGCACTCTCTTCCTCTTGCGTTTTGTGGGCTGACGTGTTAATATTGCGTCGCTTAGAACTGGTGGGGGTTAAGCCCTCTTCCTCCTCCTTTTCGTCGTGCCTACCTTAGGCACCGTTGGGTGTTGGCGTGACATTTCTGTCACCGGTCTATGTTTTTCGCCAACCGCTTCTAGGCGAGCGGCCTGCTCGTTGTCCTCCATACATTGCACTCACTTCTCAGTTAGTGCAATTATGCATTTGGTTGAATCCATCAGCTGCAATCTATGGCCGACTTCCATAGCGTAGGGTAGGTTTAAGGTAGTATTTAAGATTTTTTAATTATTGACAAAAGATGCATATATGTTATACAAGAAGATATATATATGCATTTATGTATATAGGGAAATATGCGTATACATATTTTTATATGGGTATACACATATGTATATGCATATATGTGTAGATTAGTTTAAGTTAGGTGTTTAAGTTTATTTTAAGATAGAATGTAAGATAGTTTGTAGTTTTTAAATAAAAAAAAGTTAAGTTATTATGTTTTTTTAAATTTTTCGTAATATACATTTGTCCTTAAATATTAGTATATATTTTATTCATTGTTAGGTTAGGTCGAAAGACATAGTTTAAGGTTAAGTTTAGCTTAGAGTGCTCGCCGAGAGCCAGTAAGTTTGAAATCGTAAAATAGTTCGTCCAACTAGCTTTAAGCATTTTTGTCTAGTATGTAATACTGAATTAATAAAAAAAATTAATTAAAAAAAATAAAATAAAAAAATGCGTTTGGTTGAATAACAAGAAAAAAAAAGGATGCATTCCGAAAAAAAAATTAAAAAAAAAGAAAAATGCAAAAAAAAGAAAGGTTAAAAAAGAAAAAGATGCGCCACGGCGTATAAATTATATACGAGGGGCGCTCAATATATTCGGTATCGATATGAAGGAAAATGCGAATTCAATTTAAATTGTTTTTATTTTTCAATATATTCTCCCCTAACATTAACCTTGAGATAAGCTTTTTTAAACCCTCAAAAAAATAAATTTCCTCTTTCTCTGCAAAATACCCATTTATTGCCGACTTGAGTTCTTCATCATCGGAAAATCTTTTTCCACGAAGACATTTTTTCAAATCCGAAAACAGGAAATTATCACTAGGGGCAAGGTCTGGACTATAGGGTGGGTGTTGGATTTCTTCGAAACCACAATCTCGCGCAGCAGCCTTGGAAACTTCATGAAAACGCAACACACCCGCTGCGAGTTTACCCCGTCTTTTCTTTTTAATTTCCTCCCGCAAATTATGCAAAGTGGAAGCGTAGGATGTGGCGTGATGAGCCAGATTGCTTTTGAGTCCCAAAAAGTGTGGCCATGAGCTTCCCGGCACACGGAGTGACTTTGAATTTCTTCGTGATATTTTTCCTGTCCTATTGTTCCTGTCCGGTATACTGTCTAAGTCATCGAACATATCGCTGAATTCAGTATTTATTGGCTGGTCTACAACAAAGGTTTCGGAGTTGGGGTTGAGTATGCTTTGGTTTATCATTCTACTCTGTCTATCAATAGCCTTATGTACTATTGAAGTTGTAAGAGAATCTAATTCGACAGTTGATTGTACGCGTGTATTTCCATTAGAACGCGACGAAGTAGATGGCAAGGAGATCCAGATAATTTCTTTAGTCCAAAACAATTTGGTTTGAGACAGGGACTGCCTACTGAAGATGCTCTGTTAGACATCTGCTCTTCCATTTTCAAAGCTTAGATGAACATAAAAACTGTGCAAATCTCTTTGTTGATATAACTAAAGCCATTGGTATGGTTGATCATATTATATTGCTGAGAAAATTGTACAAAATAGGCTTTAGAGGATATGTTTACAAATAGCTCGAGTCCTGTTTACATAATAGAACCCAAATGGTTAATTAAATGATATATAAATTCCATTTTTATTCAGAACATTAAAGGCATATTACAGCCTTTGCTGGTAATTTAAGCATTACCTATATTGCAAACAATAGAATCGATCCAATTGCGGATATTAATCATGATGTAGATATTTTACGAAGATGGTTTCGGGAGCACAGAATGGTTCTCAGTAATAAAACAAAGTTAATGTTTCTTAGTCTTAGCCCCAAACTGCCACCGGATATTGATATTGTCTTTCATTCCTCTAAGTGTAGTAAGCTAAAATCAGTTGATAACGTATGCAAGAATAAGGAAAGTATACTTTTCCATGCTCATTTATTATGTGACTGTGATTATTTTATGATCGAAGTTGTTAATCATTTTAAGTATCTAGGATTAATCATCGATAATAAGTTGAATTGGTCTGAACAAATTTTGTCTATGAAGCAATACTTTAACTCTACATTGCGTATTTTTTACCATCTTAAGAATACGTGTTCCTCACAGGTCTTAAAAATGATTTACTATGGGATTTTTCATTCCAAAAACTGTACCTAGAAGAAAAATACAGAATTCTTTCAGAGTTCGAATATGCTTCAACTAGTCAAAAGGCCAACATATACACAGAACCATTAGCACGATTCGAAGTTTGTTCTTTAGCACCATCGACCGCAAGGTTATCTGCAAGACATGCAATATCAAAGGCCGCTTTTTGTCAATAGCTGCAGTGGATTGCGTGCTGTTCAGCACCTTCATTTTTACATATAAAAAAATTACCTGAACCTATGGCCTCCTTGCACAACTTGGCAGTTTGCTCAATATCTGCCTTGTAGATGTTGATAAGTGACACTTTGTCATTCTTCAGTGTCTGCTGCTGCTGCGGTTGAGTTCCTGGCTGCTGCTGTTGAGTAGCAGGGACTTGTCGCTGCTGTGTTGCTGACCGCTTTTGTGTTGCGGGTCGAAGTTGTTGCTGAGCTGCTGGTTGCTGTTGTGGGTGTGTTGCTGGCAGTTTCTCTGTTTCCTGCCGCTATTGCTGCTGGGTTACTTGAGGTTGCTGTTGTTGTACAGCTGCTTGTGGCTGTTGAACAGCTGCTTGTTGCTGGAGTGCAGCTGGCTTTTGTTGCTGCTTGTTTTGTTGCGGCTTCTTTGTTTTTTTTTTTTTATTATTCATTTTTGTTTTTTTTTTAATTCATTTACTTACGTGCTAGACAAAAATACTTAAAACTAGGTTAACTATCTCAACAATTGTTCTTACATCTAACCTACTGACCCTATACGGGTACTCTAAGCTATTCTGATCTTCTAATTTAAGCATGCCTTTCGGCTTAGTCTATGTTTTTTTTTCAGTTATCAAGCCTGTTTTTGTTTTTTGTTAAGCCAAGAAAACTGGTAAAAAACTTGGGTTAGTTTGTCTATCTTAACCTACCTTAAACTAGATTAACCTAACATTAAAACTTAAAAAACTATCTTAACTATGTCTGTAACTTTACGGACACGTGCATTAGGGCGTATATGTTATGTATATGCCGAACATATATAATTTAAACGCCGTAGTGCACGTTTTTTTTTTTTTTTCTTAAGTACTACCCTATAATCTATGTAAGTTGGCCACCATGGTCATCCATCGCGTCATCATCTTGAAAAGCCAGCGGCGGCAGAGACTGGTTTTGGTGTAACCACCAGAAAAATTGCCGTTCTTTGGCAGACTCTCTCCTGTCTCGAGCGGAGATCGCTCTGCTGAACCGGAGGAGATCCTCGTGACTGCGAGCGACATCCCGTTCGTATTGGAGTTGCCTGTCCACTGTTCGGCGTACGACGTGGAAGATGACAGGACATCCTTGTGAATCCTGTATTAGGCCAATTGTGAAAGATCAGACTGTTGAAAGCAGTCATAGCTCGTGCAATATGCCTTCTGATCAGCTTAATAATAAAATTATCTATCCTGTTCAAGTTTGCCTCGTTGTACAGGACCTCGGTAGGATAGAACTTCTTGTACTCAGACTCTTGTACTCGACACTGTCTCTCGAACAACCTCATCTTTTCCATCTGGGAAGGACTCACATTGAACCACAGTGGACAACCGTAGGCCATAACTGGCCGGATGAGGGCCATGTAGCAGATTACCTTTACTCTGGTGTCAAGTTGGCTGCTGTAAAACAACACAGCAAAGGCCTTTTTAGCTTTTGCCAGAGCAATATCTATATGTTTGCTAAAATACAGATATTGGTCCAACCAAATGCCTAGATACCTTACTACACTTTTCACATTTAACGGCCGTCCCTGCGGGTCAACTATGCCGACCTTACGCCAGTTTGTGCGCGTATCCCATGCTGCCATGTACAGCGGGGTCCTGAAAAGGATAGCTTCGCACTTCAGGAAGTTGATAATCAACTTCCAGTCGTCGCAAAGTCGCTGAATTTGTTCGAAGTCAAGTTGCAGCAAGTTACTTATTACTTCGACCTTCGGAGATGATCTGTACGCTACTAGATCGTCGGCGTACGCAATTAAGTGCGGCATGGAACCTATAAGATCTGCAGTGAATATTGAGAACAAGATCGGCGAACCAACCGCTCCCTGTTGCAGACCATTTTTGATGTCAACGACCGTTGTAGAAGTTACGTCGCCACTTTTCACGACCTATTATCATGTCATAGATCATGTATAGCAATGATTTGCTTATGCCGAGCCTGACCAGCTTGAGGAAGAGGCCCTCTAACCAAACGGTGTCGAACGCTTTCTCCAAGTCAATCAGACAGGCACCCGTGCATTGCTTTTTGTCTTTGTTCCACTGAATGTCGGATACCAGTTTGGACGCGGCATGTATAGTTTCATGCCCCGCCCTGAATCTGAACTGGTTGTCCGGTATGATTTTATTTTCCTCAACCCATTGTTTCAGAACTCGAATGACTATCTTTTCAAAAACCTTGCTTATGCAAGGAAGAAGACTGATCGACCGAAGATTTGTCGGGATAGATTTGTCTTTGTCCCGTTTAGGGATTGGTTGCACCACAGCCGTTTTCCAGTGTGCCAGGTAATAAGCATTACTCAGCGCATTATTGAACAGTGTTGTGTAAATCTGCGCGGCTTCGGACGGAAGATAGCGAATCACAATATTTGGTATACCATCGATTCCCATCGACATTTTCTTCTTCAGCGAGTTAAAGATACCCTGAAGATCTTCCTGAGAAATCAAGATGTTATTTCCATCATTGGCGACGGCATTATTTGCCATGTTATCGTCACTGAACCTGGTAAAACCAGGATTCTCAGATCGCCATTGACTTATCTCGTTTCGGAGTTCGAAGTGGTTTAGGGAGGCTCTATCCTCCAGGTCGTGATTCGGCCTACGAACCTTGTTGACCGTATACACTCGCTGAAACACAGCACCAATTGCTTTCACCTTCTCCTGGGGATCTTCAACCACGAAGAAGTCGTTGTCTAGTACTGCCCCATCTGGATCGATACCAACTGAAGTCAGTAATTGTTCGTTAACTGTCGTTCTAGGAAGTCTAACGGCCTGAATGTCGTTTTGATCTTTCCTCCGAAATATTTTATTTACTTGTGGGAACATACCCGGGTTGTTAGATCGTACAGCAAGGATTTTATTGCCCCAGTGCAAGCTTATAGCCAAGCTGTAATTTATTCGAATTAACTGTTGGAGGTTCTTGATCTCAGACTTCAGTGCCCTGACTTCCGCGTTTTGTGGATCTGTAAACCGCCTGTGCAAGAGTTTGTGTCTTGACAGCAGCCTACTTTTGTGCCCGTGTAGTGCATCCATGGTAGCATTTCGATAAACATCGCTGTCATCGATTTGTACTACCTTCGGAACGGTTTTCTCCATGGTTCGTGTTATTACGTCGTCCATTTGTATGAGGTACCTGTCAACCTCTTCGTTCGTTAGGTTTCTGTTTGATGGAGGATTGATCCCACTCGAACGTAGTTACGTATAACGTCCTGGAGAAGCGAGGCCAGCGGGCCTTACTGTAATTATAAGGATTCCTCTGGACACACTCCTCCAGTTCTTCCACCTCGTTCGGGAGCTGAATAGCCGCGAAGAGTCCGCAGTGATCACTCTCGTACTCAACCGCAGTTAAACAGTTCCGCGTGCGTCTTGCGGCGTCTAGTATCGTCAGTCGTCTGTCGATCAACAACAGATCCAGATAGGACCCGCATCTGGGGTACGATGGCCTATCAGTTGCAAGCAAATCTAGCTTGAACTCAATATTGTGCTCTGCCAACCAGTTATACAGTGGGGTCCCCCTGTCGTTATGCACTCTATTGCCCCATTCTCTATGCTGGGAGTTTAAATCCCCAGCAATTATATAATGGTTTTCCTCCGAGCTCAGTCGAAGGCTAGTGAAAAGAGTATCGAGTTCTGAAATGAAGTTGCGGTTGAGTGCAGGATTGTCAGCTGCGTAGATCGCGATCACATATAACCGCTTTCCACCCTGGAGAGGAATGCGTGCAATACACGTTTCTAGCACTTGAAATCTTCGCACTCCACTGCTATACATGACCTTATGACAGAGGCCTTTTTTGATTAACAGAGCGATTGGGGCCGGTCTCTTCGAACTACGTGGTAATTCTTGTACCAGAGTGTGCGCGTCTGGTTCAGCTTAGTTTTGCTGGCCATTAGCACGTCTGGATTGTGAGTTTGCATAAGGTTGCCGAGCGTTAATTTGTGTTCTGTCCTAATCAGCGAATTCACATTCACTGCTAGGATCTTAGGGTTACTAGCTGCGTGCGCAGCCATTAGACCGATGATGCGTTTGGCACGGCAAACACCGTCGAGTAGATTAATTCTACTAGCGCTGCTTGCTCTTGGAACTGTTTCTCGAGCTGAGCGATCTGCCCCTGGATAGAGAGCAGTATCGCCATCATATCCAGATTCGCCTCAGGTTGCCTGGCCACTGGGGCCGGGTCACCTTCGGCACTGTCTGTTGTACCGGTCGACTTCCTTATGCTATTTGGGCGTATGAGACGGCCGGCGTAACAGTGGTAGCTGGAACACGGGGCACTGACCTCGCTTCTACCATTTTGAGTTGTTTCTTTGCCTCTATACTCTTTCTAATCTTCTGGACTTTAGGACATCCTCGATAATTAGCAGGGTGCCCATTGGTCTTACAGAGTACGCATGTGAGCATAGCCCTGTCCTCGTCTTTTGCCTTCCCTAAACGGCATTCCCCTGGATTGTGGGTTTCTGTGCATTTGACGCAGCGAGACTCCATGTTGCAGTTCGCCGCGGCATGCCCAAACCTCTGACAGCGAGCACATTGGAGTATGTGCTTCGTCCTTATTAATTTGTCCCATTTCACAGACAAGGAGCCTAAACGAGTCATTCGCTTTAGGCTCTCTATTCTACTGTCTGGGGTGACCTGAACAAGGAAGAACGGAAGTTTCCTGTTCTCCCTTCTCGTTACCGCAGTGATGAAGGGCTTAACCCCAACGAACGTGACATCGTCGCTCTGCGCCTTGCGCAGCATAGCGAGGATATCCTCGGGATCAGTAGCGGGATCCACATTCTTGAGGAGCATTGTCTGTACTTTTTCCCCTTTTGGGGTATACGAGAAAAACTCGGCCCCCGCCGCCGCTAGCTTTTCTTTTATGACGTGGTAATCTTCCACTGCGGAGCAGTGGACCGAAAGCCTTAAGGGCCCTTTATACTTTAAGTAAAATGAATTTTTTGTGGCCAACTTACATAATTTGTCCACCTCCTTCGTCTCCAGTCCGAAGACGTTGATGGGCGGGCATCTCTCCTTCTTGGCTGCTGCTGCTGGTTGCTGCTGCGTCTGCTTCTGAGGATGTCGTTGTTGTTGTTGTTGCTGCTGCTTCTGCTTCCTTGGTTGTTGTTGCTGTCGCGTGGCAGGTGTGGAACGTTGCCCCTTTGGCAGCTGTTGGAAGCGTTCTTGTTGCTGCTGCTGCTGTTGCTGGTTTTGTTGTTGCTGCTTTTGTTGTTGCTGCTGTTGTTGTTGCTGCTGTTGTTGTTGCTGCTGTTGTTGTTGCTGCTGTTGTTGTTGCTGCTGTTGTTGCAGCTTGTTATGCTGCATTTGTTGCTGCTGCTGCTGTTGTGCAGCTTCTTTAGCCGCTTTCCTAGCCATCAGTTTATTTTGAAGGGCTTTTATGTGAGCGTCAAGCTCATCCCTTTCCCTCTGGCTCTTCGTTAGCTCTTCCCTTTCATTTTCTTCTTCGTCATCCGAATCGGATGACGTTAAAGCTATGAAGGGATTCTCACTACCGCCGTAGGAGAATCTCCCCTCGCCCTCCGCAGACTCGTACTCGACATCAACAAGGGCTTTTCCACGCTTTTTTATTGCGTGTAGTTGTTGCAGTTGCGTTTCGCAAGCCGCTGCAGTTTCTGCTGTTTTTCTGCTTGTTGTTGCTGCTGCTGCTGCTACAGCTGTAACATCGCCTGAGGCTACAGTGGAGCGGCGTTTTACTACAGTTGCCTGTTGTTGTAGCCTCCTCCGTCTCTTCTGCCGCGTCTCAGTCTGTGTTGGTTGGTGGCCTGATGTTCTAGCCACCGGTTCAACGTTTTCGTCCGCTTCTCAAAACGCGGACCCCTCAATTTCCTCCATCTCGTCGATTTCCTCCATCTCGTCGGTTTTGGAGGCTTGCATGAAAGTTTCTTTGTACTTTAGGTGGAATGTGCTTTCTTAATGTGGGGTCTTGGACTGGTGGTTATTTTCCTGTCTATTTGAACGGTTGGGTTCGATTTTGGCTTATAGCAGACGACCTGATTGTGGATATTTCCCCTGGCTTTGGCTGAGGTTTTGGTGCAGTTGAACAACTTTGTTGATAACCTTGTTGATATCCTTGAATTGTGGTTGCTTTTGTTGTGCGTACCTGTTCATGATTCTTTACTGTGCATATACTTGTGGAAGATAGGCTACCTGAGGATAGAATAAGCTTTTTAAATATCAGATTCCTTCATTGGAATCCTATGGAAACCACTTTTTAAATCAGGAACCGTGAAATATTTGTTTTTGCCGGTGAATTGTACGGGGATCTAGATGGTCTAATGATTCCATCTTCTATAATAAATTTTGAATTTGATTTTCAACCTCTGCTGTAAACGGGAGAATCATCTTTTGTAGTTCGGATTTCAGCGACTACCTTTGTGGTATATGTTAATTTCTCATCCGGTTCAGAAAAGAGATTACGAAAACGATTAACCGATTGATTTCAGAGATCACACTGTGTTGAAGTCATACCATCAGCTTTAATATTGAGAGAGTTTGCGGAAGGTGATTTTAACTGCTTAATTTAATAGTAATGAAATCCAGAATTTTCATGTGTTTTCACAGTGTTTAGTGTCTAATACGGCTGATAGTTGTCTCAGCTATCGTTTTTTAAAGAATACCATCAAATGTTTTCAAAGTTAAAAAATGTAAGATTTATGTTTTTTGGATTCAACATTTTAATTATTGTGTGATGAGATACCTTGATATCTCCAGCTATTGTTTTGGCAAGAAAACATTCTTTGTTTGGTAAGTGATTTTGGTCATGTTGAGGTTGTATGTTGTTTGGTAAGGGATTTTGGACATGTTGAGGTTGTATATAGTTCTTTGATGAACCTGTATCTACTAAGAATTTCAGCATCGCACTGCCCTTTGTCTTGCATTTAGAAAAAGGTAAGGAAGAGTCGTTTAACCTAAAAATTTGATGTCGCAATGTTCGAGTTCAAACGCAGCTGGTTCATTTGAACCGGAAGGCTGCTCCACATCATTAATGTGTCTTTTAGTAGTATGTATTATAGGTAGTATTTCTCCAGTTCTTCCTCTTCTGTATTAATATGGTAATTCGGATTTTGGTTTCTTGCTTGATTTTCATTCATGGATGGCCTCGATCTTCCGGTGTTGGCATTGAATTGTTGAAGGTTCTGGTAGTGAATACTTCTAGCATGAGCACTGGATTGTTGGGTTTTAGCCTCCTGTTTGGTCGGTGGGACTGACTGGATCTTCCTTGTTTAGAGATTGAATAGGAAGGTCGCTGATGTGGAAGCGATTGCAGTCTTATTGATTTGGCTGAGAATGAGGTGGCGGGGAGAATGTTGGTAACCGAATGGTATCTGAAAATTGGAATATCCTGAATATTGCCGAAAATTCATTCATTGTGCTGGTGGCAAATTGCGCGTCCGCGGTATATTTGCTAGATAACCAGGTTGGGGTTTTCTTGTTTTGGCTGATGGAAATTAGTTTGGTTTGTTCTATACCCCTGATTTTGTAATTTAATGCTGAGATGGAGAGCATGTGGAAGGTCGAAAGGCTCGCGAAACCCAAGAGGTCTGGGTAAATCTCCTTGAAGGCCTCTGATGAATGCATCCAGAGTATTATCTCTGTACGTTTGAGTAAGCAGGCACAAGGACTCATTGTTGATTTCCATGCATGGCAACTTATTCAGTACAATTGACAAATGCGTGTAGACTTCTTGATAAAAGTCTTGGGTGTTCTTTTGGCTTTGAACAAGACACATCATTTGATAATCATTTGATACATCATCCCTCTTGTCGGCGTAGTGTAATGCCAAGCATTTACAAATGTTTGCCCAGTTGAGCGGGATATTGTATGATTCTAAAGCGATGTCCGCTTGTCCCACAATTTTATTTCGGATTACGCTCTAAATCCCGAAATATGTGGGTGTCTCCCTTATTACCTCATAAATTTGTAACACGGATAGCTAACGATCCACGGCTAACGTTTTGATGGCTCATATTAGGTGAAGTACTAGCAGCAGAGGTTACAGATTCAATAAACTGTTATCTCGACCGCTAACTGAAGATTGATTTGTAGTATGAGTATCTTGGATGTTAGGATTAGGAGGAGTGGGCTGATTCCCTGAATTTGTATTTTGATGGGAACTGGACGATTTTGTTTCTGGCATTTTATTTTCAATAAGAAATACTATTTTCTTAATGACCAATTGTACTACATATACACTCACTTTTTCCAGAAATTAATCTATTTGGGTGAGGTAGTTGCGATATACAGCGAAATATTTGCACGATCAATTCTCTTCGGTTTTAAACTAGAAACAGGATTTATTTCTTTCTCGGGAACAGGATGTATTTGCTCGGGAACAGAATTAATTTGCTCAGGCGCCAATTATGTTTTTTTATTATGTTTTTTATTGCGAATCAGAACTGAGCTTGTAATTAAATTACAGATACTTATAAGGCTTGGATGATTGTGACGATGCCGATGACAACCTGTTGCCTAATTACGTCTGCAAGTGCGTTTCTAGAAGAAGATCATCGGACGCTGCTGTTGATTGATAGTTTACTTTTGCAGTATGCTTCTGGGAATTGCTGCTAAGCTTGTTTTATTGTTCAACGTGGAGATTGCTTGGTCAATACTTCCCGAGCGATGGCCGGATATTTTGAATAAACTTCTTGGAACTAGGCTGAAGTAATGGATTTGGTTTGGGGAATGTGACATTTATGGTGTTAACTTATATGTATGAGTATTTTCATACTACTTGAGCTATTCTATACTTGAAAGGTTCAGAAAATTCAAATTCAATGGAATTTTAAAACTATACTAATCCAGCAGATCTACCAGGGCACTTAATATTTTTAAAAGTAGAAGCGCCACTGATTTTACTGCGAAATGTATGTCATCCAAAGCTGTGCAATATAACAAGCCTACTGGTTAAAGCTTTAAGACCTAATATAATTGAGAATTTATTCATTCCACGAATACCGATGATATCTTCGGACTACCTACTTCTAAAAGGCATTGATTTAAGTAATAAGTGCTTTTTTTTACTCTGCATCCGACATCTGCAAATGTTTACTTTAGCAGCAAAAATCTAAAATATTCAGTCTAAATATTCATATCAGTAATCAAGGATTTTGAATTACATATAATGGATGTAAATATTTATGTGTATATTTAATATCTAGTAATAATAATTAATTAGTGTAAAGAAGAATGTTCGATATAACGTACTCTTTTCCAAATGTATTAGTGTCTCTATATAAAGTACGAAAAAAAGTGCATTTTGTTGTTTTTTGCACAGTCAAGGAAGCTGCTTTGTGTCCTTCAGGCAACAAACAAATTCGTTATATCGAGTGTCAACACTTTTTTCGTACTTTATATAGAGACACTAATACATTTGGAAAAGAGTACGTTATATCGAACATTCTTCTTTACACAAATTAATTATTATTACTAGATATTAAATATACACATAAATATTTACATCCATTATATGTAATTCAAAATCCTTGATTACTGATATGAATATTTAGACTGAATATTTTAGATTTTTGCTGCTAAAGTAAACATTTGCAGATGTCGGATGCAGAGTAAAAAAAAGCACTTATTACTTAAATCAATGCCTTTTAGAAGTAGGTAGTCCGAAGATATCATCGGTATTCGTGGAATGAATAAATTCTCAATTATATTAGGTCTTAAAGCTTTAACCAGTAGGCTTGTTATATTGCACAGCTTTGGATGACATACATTTCGCAGTAAAATCAGTGGCGCTTCTACTTTTAAAAATATTAAGTGCCCTGGTAGATCTGCTGGATTAGTATAGTTTTAAAATTCCATTGAATTTGAATTTTCTGAACCTTTCATGTATAGAATAGCTCAAGTAGTATGAAAATACTCATACATATAAGTTAACACCATAAATGTCACATTCCCCAAACCAAATCCATTACTCCAGCCTAGTTCCAAGAAGTTTATTCAAAATATCCGGCCATCGCTCGGGAAGTATTGACCAAGCAATCTCCACGTTGAACAATAAAACAAGCTTAGCAGCAATTCCCAGAAGCATACTGCAAAAGTAAACTATCAATCAACAGCAGCGTCCGATGATCTTCTTCTAGAAACGCACTTGCAGACGTAATTAGGCAACAGGTTGTCATCGGCATCGTCACAATCATCCAAGCCTTATAAGTATCTGTAATTTAATTACAAGCTCAGTTCTGATTCGCAATAAAAAACATAATAAAAAAACATAATTGGCGCCTGAGCAAATTAATTCTGTTCCCGAGCAAATACATCCTGTTCCCGAGAAAGAAATAAATCCTGTTTCTAGTTTAAAACCGAAGAGAATTGATCGTGCAAATATTTCGCTGTATATCGCAACTACCTCACCCAAATAGATTAATTTCTGGAAAAAGTGAGTGTATATGTAGTACAATTGGTCATTAAGAAAATAGTATTTCTTATTGAAAATAAAATGCCAGAAACAAAATCGTCCAGTTCCCATCAAAATACAAATTCAGGGAATCAGCCCACTCCTCCTAATCCTAACATCCAAGATACTCATACTACAAATCAATCTTCAGTTAGCGGTCGAGATAACAGTTTATTGAATCTGTAACCTCTGCTGCTAGTACTTCACCTAATATGAGCCATCAAAACGTTAGCCGTGGATCGTTAGCTATCCGTGTTACAAATTTATGAGGTAATAAGGGAGACACCCACATATTTCGGGATTTAGAGCGTAATCCGAAATAAAATTGTGGGACAAGCGGACATCGCTTTAGAATCATACAATATCCCGCTCAACTGGGCAAACATTTGTAAATGCTTGGCATTACACTACGCCGACAAGAGGGATGATGTATCAAATGATTATCAAATGATGTGTCTTGTTCAAAGCCAAAAGAACACCCAAGACTTTTATCAAGAAGTCTACACGCATTTGTCAATTGTACTGAATAAGTTGCCATGCATGGAAATCAACAATGAGTCCTTGTGCCTGCTTACTCAAACGTACAGAGATAATACTCTGGATGCATTCATCAGAGGCCTTCAAGGAGATTTACCCAGACCTCTTGGGTTTCGCGAGCCTTTCGACCTTCCACATGCTCTCCATCTCAGCATTAAATTACAAAATCAGGGGTATAGAACAAACCAAACTAATTTCCATCAGCCAAAACAAGAAAACCCCAACCTGGTTATCTAGCAAATATACCGCGGACGCGCAATTTGCCACCAGCACAATGAATGAATTTTCGGCAATATTCAGGATATTCCAATTTTCAGATACCATTCGGTTACCAACATTCTCCCCGCCACCTCATTCTCAGCCAAATCAATAAGACTGCAATCGCTTCCACATCAGCGACCTTCCTATTCAATCTCTAAACAAGGAAGATCCAGTCAGTCCCACCGACCAAACAGGAGGCTAAAACCCAACAATCCAGTGCTCATGCTAGAAGTATTCACTACCAGAACCTTCAACAATTCAATGCCAACACCGGAAGATCGAGGCCATCCATGAATGAAAATCAAGCAAGAAACCAAAATCCGAATTACCATATTAATACAGAAGAGGAAGAACTGGAGAAATACTACCTATAATACATACTACTAAAAGACACATTAATGATGTGGAGCAGCCTTCCGGTTCAAATGAACCAGCTGCGTTTGAACTCGAACATTGCGACATCAAATTTTTAGGTTAAACGACTCTTCCTTACCTTTTTCTAAATGCAAGACAAAGGGCAGTGCGATGCTGAAATTCTTAGTAGATACAGGTTCATCAAAGAACTATGTACAACCTCAACATGTCCAAAATCCCTTACCAAACAACATACAACCTCAACATGACCAAAATCACTTACCAAACAAAGAATGTTTTCTTGCCAAAACAATAGCTGGAGATATCAAGGTATCTCATCACACAATAATTAAAATGTTGAATCCAAAAAACATAAATCTTACATTTTTTAACTTTGAAAACATTTGATGGTATTCTTTAAAAAACGATAGCTGAGACAACTATCAGCCGTATTAGACACTAAACACTGTGAAAACACATGAAAATTCTGGATTTCATTACTATTAAATTAAGCAGTTAAAATCACCTTCCGCAAACTCTCTCAATATTAAAGCTGATGGTATGACTTCAACACAGTGTGATCTCTGAAATCAATCGGTTAATCGTTTTCGTAATCTCTTTTCTGAACCGGATGAGAAATTAACATATACCACAAAGGTAGTCGCTGAAATCCGAACTACAAAAGATGATTCTCCCGTTTACAGCAGAGGTTGAAAATCAAATTCAAAATTTATTATAGAAGATGGAATCATTAGACCATCTAGATCCCCGTACAATTCACCGGCAAAAACAAATATTTCACGGTTCCTGATTTAAAAAGTGGTTTCCATAGGATTCCAATGAAGGAATCTGATATTTAAAAAGCTTATTCTATCCTCAGGTAGCCTATCTTCCACAAGTATATGCACAGTAAAGAATCATGAACAGGTACGCACAACAAAAGCAACCACAATTCAAGGATATCAACAAGGTTATCAACAAAGTTGTTCAACTGCACCAAAACCTCAGCCAAAGCCAGGGGAAATATCCACAATCAGGTCGTCTGCTATAAGCCAAAATCGAACCCAACCGTTCAAATAGACAGGAACATAACCACCAGTCCAAGACCCCACATTAAGAAAGCACATTCCACCTAAAGTACAAAGAAACTTTCATGCAAGCCTCCAAAACCGACGAGATGGAGGAAATCGACGAGATGGAGGAAATTGAGGGGTCCGCGTTTTGAGAAGCGGACGAAAACGTTGAACCGGTGGCTAGAACATCAGGCCACCAACCAACACAGACTGAGACGCGGCAGAAGAGACGGAGGAGGCTACAACAACAGGCAACTGTAGTAAAACGCCGCTCCACTGTAGCCTCAGGCGATGTTACAGCTGTAGCATTTTGTTGTTTTATGAGTCTGTTGTAAAACTAGTAGATACCTGTGGCGTAACGTGGAAAATTTTAAATAGTAAGTCGGTAGAGTCGGGCTTTACCAAGGGTGCGTCTTGTCACCTCTCCTTTTCACTATACATGAGGGTAAGTGAGTAAGTGATGTTTTTTTTGGAAAAAGACTTAGTTATCCTCACATCCTACCTGACAGAACTCCAAAGCGCATTCAATAGGTTTGTTGTCATATGTGTAGATGTTGGGACGAAGGTTAACTTGGACAAATCAGAGGTTATGGTCATTTCCAGATGGCCTGTTCAACTCTACATGTTAGTGGAGTCCCGTTGAAGCAGGTGAGAAGTTCAAGTATCTCAAGGTCTTGTTCATGAGTGATGGGAGGAGTAATGCTGATCTTTCTTGTAGGATTTGCCAAGCTGCCTTAATTTTTAAACAGGGTGAAAAACACGGCAGTACGCGAGGAACTCAATGTAGAGCAGCTGCTTTTACGAACGAAAAGGACTGTGCTTGTTGGTTTGGTTACGTGGCACGAATGTCCGACTTTGACTTTGAATGTGATTTCATCGGGTGGGTGACCGCTTGGCAGATCCTGGGCGAAATGGTTGGACCAAGTCCAAAAATTGGCCTGGTTGCGCCTGAGCATAACTGCTGATAAGTTAGGATCGATGTCTTAGGAACCAGTGGCCTGGAGATTTCTCGTGCGTGAATTACCCCCGCTGACCCTGTAGTAGATCATGCGGATCAGAAGATGATGATGATGAAGTTGGATGAGTGTGCACTTGCAAAAGCTTTCAGAAATTATATTGTTTATTGCAAATCGCATATAAGTAAAGCAATTGAAGCCAATTTTGTATACTTTAATTCATTAAAAATTTGAACAATGAACCTAAATTACACTCAATATTACTTTAAGTTACGCATCGCAATCTGATTCATAACTCAACTTTTCAAACAGAAATTATCTAAGAGATATGTATATACATGTGTATATACAATGTTCGCCAAATAAGTCGAAGAAAACCGGTTATTATTTTGCATAAGAAAGCGTCTGTTGGACAGATAGGAGTCAGACACAGTGAACGATAAAGGAAAAACAAAGAAAGAACACCAATTTGTTCTAACCAGCCACATATTTTATAGTCCGACATTTTTCGAGCCACTAGCCGCCTATGGCTTATGGAGTTTGTGATGTTACAGAATAGGCAGGCAATGATGTGTGTGCGTATCAGTCGTTCACAGAACTCCAGAGAGTACAGACGTGTTTCGGCTTTAGTGTGAAAAAGTGCGGAAAACATTCCAAGATTCAGAAAATCTTATAGAATATCTTATGAGCCAGTGGCCCGGTGGCAGTGTATATTTATATTATACCGTGGACTCTCGGTGCCGGGTTCAATTCCCGATAAAATCAGTGAAACTTTATTTTTTTCCCTCAAATGCAACAATTTGAGCAATCTGCATGAAGGAGGAAATTGAGCGGTCCGCGCTCTCTAAAGCGGACAACAAAGTGGTACCGGCGGCTAGCACATCAGGCCACAGGGAAACCCAGCCTGAAATGCGACAGAAGAGGAGAAGGAGACTACAGCAACAGCCAACTGTTGTCAAACGCCGATCCACTGTCGCATCAGGTGATGGTGCAGCTGGGCAAGTACCAGCACAAACAACAACAACGGCAACAGAAACTGCAGCAACAACAGCAGCAGCAGCAGAAAGTGCAGCAACAACAATAGCACAAGCAGACGCACAACAACAAGGAGAAGCAGCGCAGAAATGCAAAGCCCTCGACGACGTTCTGTATGAGTCGGCCGAGGGCGAGGGTAGATTTTCCTTCGGAGGTAGAGGGAACTCATACAGTGCCTTAATGTCATCCGAATCGGATGTCGAAGAGGAGAAGGACAGGGAGCAACTAGCAAAGATCGAGAGGGAGAGAGAGGAGCTGGATGTTGACATCAGGCCCTCCAACAAAAGCTAAAGGCAAGGAGAGAAGCCAAAGAGGCTGCGCAACAACATCAGCAGAAGCAGAATCCGCAGCAACAACAACAGCAGCCTAAACAGCAGCAGCAACAACAACAACAACAACAACAACAACAACAACAACAACAACGACAACAACGAAAACGACAACAACAACAACAACAACAACAACAACAACAACAACAACAACAACAACAACAAGAAGAACAACAACAACGACAACAACAACAACAACAACAACAACAACAACAACAACAACAACAACAACAACAACAACAACAACAACAGCAACAACAACAACAACAGAAGCAAAAGCAGAAGCAACAGCAACCAGCAGCAGACAAAAAAGATGTCTTCGGACTGGAGACAAAGGAGGTGGACAAATTATGTAAGTTGGCCACAAAAAATTCCTTTTATTTAAAATATAAAGGGCCCATAAGGCTCTCGGTTCACTGTTTATCACTGACAGACTACCACGTCATAAAAGAAAAGCTAGCAGCGGCTGGGGCCGAGTTTTTCTCATACACCCTAAAAGGGGAAAAAGTGCAGACCATGCTCCTTAAGGGCGTGGATCCCACTACTGATCCCGAATAGATCCTCGCTGTGCTGCGCAGGCGCAGAGCGACGATGTCACGTTCATTGGGGTTGAGCCCTTCAACACTGCGGTAGCGAGAAGGGAGAACAGGAAACTTCCGTTCTTCCTTGTTCAGGTCACCCCAGACAGTAGCATAGAGAGCCTAAAGCGAATGACTCGTTTCGGCTCCATTTCTGTTAATTGGGATACATTAACAAAGACGAAGCACATACTCCAATGTGCACGCTGTCAGAGGTTTGGGCATGCCGCGGCGAACTGCAACATGGAGTCTCGCTGCGTCAAATGCGCAAAAACCCACATGCAAGTTATAGAGAAATCTCATCCACAATCTATAACAATAACAATGCCAGCTTCGGCATCGTTAAAATAAACTAAACACATCCCATCAATCCCATCCCATAGTAATACAGCTATGACACCATCGGTGTCGTAGAGATAAACAAAATGAATGGAAGAGACACTTGTCTAAACACAAGCATCCTCTTCGGTAGATTCATCGTATCAAACTGCTTGGTCTGCAGTTTAAGGCACCGACACAGTAGATAGATTTACATTTGTGAATCAGTTCGTTAGTTACCCTCATTCAATAAAGTACATATAAAAAAATTCATCTCTGGTTTTATTTTCAAATATATAAAAAAAATTAATAATTTGCATTTGGAATGCCCCCTAGGGACGGAAAAAGTCGAGGACAGGGCTATGCTCACACGCGTACTCTGAAAGACCAACGGGCACCCTGCTAACTATCGGGGATGTCCTAAAGTTCAAAAAATCAGGAAAAGTATAGAGGCCAAAAGGAAAACACAAACGGTAGATGCAAGGCCAGTGGCCCGTGCTCCAGCTACCACTGTTAATACGGCCGTCTCCTACGCCCAAATAGCACCAGGAGGGCGACCGGTACAACAGACAGCGCCGAAGGTGACCCCGGTCCCAGTGGCCAGGCAACCTGAAGCAAATCTGGATATGATTGACAGTACTGCTCTATCCAGGGGCAGATCGCTCACCTCGAGAAACAGTTCCAAGAGCAAGCAGCGCGAGTAGAATTAATCTACTCGACGGTTTTGCCGTGCCAAACAAATTATCGGTCTAATGGCTGCGCTCGCAGCTAGTAACCTTAAAATCCTCGCAGTGAATGTGAATTCGCTGATTAGGACAGAACGCAAATTAAGGCTCGGCAACCTTATGCAAACTCACAATCCAGACGTGCTGATGGCCAGCGAAACTAAGCTGAACCAGACGTGCACACTCTGGTACAAGAATAACCACGTAGTTCGAAGACACCGGCCTCAAGCCCTGCCAGGGGGCGGGGTCGCTCTCTTAATCAAAAAAGGCCTTTGTCATAAGGTCATGTATAGTAGTGAAGTGCGAAAAATTCAAGTGCTAGAAACGTGTATTGCACGCATTCTTCTCCAGGGTGGTGGCGGTTATATGTGATCGCGATCTACGCAGCTGACAATCCTGCACTCAATCGCAATTTCATTTCAGAGCTCGAAACTCTTTTCACTAGCCTTCGACTGAACTCGGAGGAAAACTATTATATCATTACTGGGGATTTTAACTCCAAGCATAGAGAATGGGGCAATATAGTGCATAACGACTGGTTGGTAGAGCACAATATTGAGTTCAAGCTAGATTTGCTTGCAACTGATAGGCCATCGTACCCCAGATGTGGGTCTTATCTGGATCTGTTGCTGATCGACAGACGAATTACGATAACTGAGGTTGAGTACGAAAGTGATCACTGCGGACTCTTCGCGGCTATTCAGCTCTCGAACGAGGTAGAAGAACTGGAGGAGTATGTCCAGAGGAATCCTTATACTTACAATAAGGCTCGCTGGCCTCGCTTCTCCAGGACGTTATCCACAGAACTACGTTCGACTAGGATCAATCTTCCATCAAACAGAAACCTAACGAACGAAGAGTTTGGCAGGTAACTCATACAAATGGACGACGTAATTAAACGTACCATGGACAAGACTATTCCGAAGGTAGTACAAATCGATGACAGCGATGTTTATCGAAATGCTACCATCGATGCTCTTCACGTGCACAAATGTAGGCTGCTGTCAAGACTCAAACTCTTGCACAGACTCTTGCGGTTTACAGACCCACAAAACGCGGAAGTCAGGCAATTGAAATCGGAGATCAAGAACCTCCAACAGTTAATACGTATCAATTATAGTTTGGCCATAAGCTTGCACTGGGGCAATAAGATCCGGGCTATACGTTCTAACAACCCGGGTATGTTCCCACAAGTAAATAAAATATTTCGGAGGAAAGATCAAAACGACATTCAGGCGACAAATAACCAACAACTACTGACTTCAGTTGGCATCGATCCAGATGGGCAGTGCTAGACAACGACTTCTTCGTGGTTGAAGATCCCCAGGAGAAGGTGAAAGCAATTTATGCTGTGTTTCAGCGAGTGTATACGGTCAACGAGTTTCGTAGGCCGAATCACGACTTGGAGCATAGAGCCTCACTAAACCACTCCGAGCTCCGAAACGAGATAAGTCAATGGCGATCTGAGAATCCTGGTTTTACCAGGTTCAGTGACGATGACATGGCAAATAATGCCGTCGCCAATGATGGAAATAACATCTTGATTTCTCAAGAAGATCTTCAGGGTATCTTTAACTCGCTGAAGAAGAAAATGTCGATGGGAATCGATGGTATACCAAATATTGTGATTCGCTATCTTCCGTCCGAAGCCGTGCAGATTTACACAACACTGTTCAATAATGCGCTGAGTAATGCTTATTAATTAGGAAAATAAAATCATTCCGGACAACCAGTTCGGATTCAGGGCGGGGCATGAAACTATACATGTCGCGTCCAAACTGGTATCCGACATTCAGTGGAACAAAGATAAAAACAATGCACCGGTGCATGTCTGATTGACTTGGAGAAAGCGTTCGACACCGTTTGGTTAGAGGGTCTCTTCCTCAAGCTAGTCAGGCTCGGCATAAGTAAACCATTGATATACACTGTCTATGACATGATAATAGGCAGAAAGTTCGTCGTGAAAAGTTTCGACGTAACTTCTACCATTGTCTTTGACATCAAAAATGGTCTGCAACAGGGAGCTGTTGGTTCGCCGATCGTGCTTTCAATATTCACTGCAGATCTTATAGGTTCCATGCCGCAGTTAATTTCGTATGCCGACGATCTAGTAGCGTACAGATCAGGTCCGAAGGTCGAAGTAATAAATAACTTGTTGCAATGTGACTTCGAACAAATTCAGCGATTTTGCGACGACTGGTAGTTGATTATCAACTTCCTGCAGTGCGAAACTATCCTTTTCAGGACCCCGCTGTACATGGCAGCATGGGATACGCGCACAAACTGGCGTAAGTTCGGCATAGTTGACCCGCAGGGACGGCCGTTAGATGTGAAAAGTGTAGTAAGGTATCTAGGCATTTGGTTGGACCAATATCTTTTTTTTGACAAACATATAGATATTGCTCTGGCGAAAGCTAAAAAGGCCTTTGCTGTGGCAAGGGGGTTGTTTTACAGCAGCCAACTTGACACCAGAGTAAAGGTAATCTGCTACATGGCCCTCATCCGGCCAGTTATGGCCTACGGTTGTCCACTGTGGTTCAATGTGAGTCCTTCCCAGATGGAAAAGATGAGGTTGTTCCAGAGACAATGTCTTCGCACTTGTCTCCGGTTGTATCGTACATCCGAGTCTGACTACAAGAAGTTCTATCCTAACGAGGTCCTGTACAGCGAGGCAAACTTGAACAGGATAGATAATTTTATTATTAAGCTGATCAGAAGGCATATTGCACGAGCTATGACTTCTTCCAACAGTCTGATCTCTGGGGCTTACTACCTCAATGTTATGTACCATGGAGAGTGCGCCTCACCGGCTATATTCCTCCTGAAGCGTTCCTCTATCTCGAAACAATTGGCCTAATACAGGATCCACAAGGATGTCCTGTCATCTTCCATGTCGTACGGCGAACAGTGGACAGGCGACTCAAATACGAACGGGATGTCGCTCGCATTCACGAGGATCTCCTCCGGTTTAGTAGAGCGATCTCTGCTCGAGACAGGAGAGAGTCTGCCAAAGAACGGAAATTTTACTGGTGGTTACACGAAAACCAGCCGCCGCTGGATTTTCAAAAGCGTAGAGTAGCGTAGAAAAAAAAAAACAAAAAAAAATTTAAAAATAAAAAAAAAATATTGATAAATAAAAAAAGGGTGCACCACGGCGTATAAATATTATATGTTAGGCATAACATATACGCCCTGGTGCACGTGCCGTACTGTTACGGACATAGTTAACTTAGCTTATAAGTTTTTATATTAGGTTAACTTAGTTTACGATAGGTTAAGATAGCTGAATAATGCCAAGTTTTTTACCAGTTTTCTTGGCCAAACAAATCAGAAAGTCCATTCAGATAAAATAAAAAAAAGAAAAACATAGTCTAAGCCGAAAGGCACAATTAAATTTAAGTCAGAATAGCTTAGAGTACCCGTATAGGGTCAGTAGGTTAGATGTTAAGTTAGTTAAGCTAGTTTCAGTTATTTTTGTCTAGCATGTAAGAAAAATAAATTTTAAAATAAAACAAAAAAGAAAAAAATGTGTGTGCGTAGAACAGTAGAATTGTTGGTAGAATTGATTGCTTGCGTGATTGCTTGCTTTCTAACTTCAAACTAGCTTTTCTTAAAAAATCCTTGCCTAAAATTAGTGGAAATTGCATTGTATAATTTCTGCAACAAATATATTAAGTTCTACTTCAATTTCTTCAAAAAAAAACATAAACATAAAACTCATTTGTTGGACAGATTAAAGCCGAAGGCACGAACTATTGGCGCATTAAACTAATAGGGCTGCCGGTGTCACTTAGTGTTCCTAACAATGTTTTATAAATGAGTTTATCTTTCTTGAAAATATAATATAAAGTTCTTATATACTCGTCCGGATATTCTTCATTGTTGACATGATGGATTTGTTGCCGCTTCCTCTGAGGATACGTTGCTGTATAATGCCCCTTAGTTGCACATATGTGGCATGCACCTATTTCCCGTTTTGGCTTCCGGCACTCAGATGAAATGCATTCTGGCTTGTGACGCGTGATCGGGAATGCCATCAATCAAGTATTCCAAGAGCTCGTCCTCCGTAACTGTTATTTTATTTGACAAATTAATTTTTTCATGGAAATATTCCATGAAGGTTTCATTTCAACACCATTTCCTAACCTCGAATTGTCGTTTCAAATCAAGGAGGCTAGTATGCTCTTCGAACAACATTTTCATGTCTGCCAGTAAATCTTTTAAACTGTTAATAAGTTAATCTGTTAATCTTGAATACAGCTATCTCAGAGAATTGCCTTTAAGTTTGCCTGAGATCAGAGCTCGAGCATTAGTGCCATCTAATCGGTAAATGATTAATATACCTCTTAGTTGTGTCGCCCAAAGATGAAAAGTATCACCAGTACCCGAAAAAAACGGATAAAAGATCTTTAATAGAGGCGAAATTTCCTTTTATGTTGTCATTGTCATTATACGCTTCATTTCCACTCATTTGGATCTCACTTGGACTGTCATTACCACTCTTTTTTAGGTTTTCATTTTCTTTCTTTAGCATTTCATTTTCCTTTCGTTGAATGTATAACTCTTTTTTGATCACTTCTAGCTCTATTTCATTAACCGCCACTCATCAGTTGTTTGTTTTTCTTCACTCTTTTTCTTATTTCACTCATGGTTTTCTCTTCTTTGCGCTTAAATTTCGGATGCCTCTCCTTCGGCAACATGCTCATTGCGCATGTGTGTAGAGCTTCCCTCGTATTCATCGTCATCATCATTATCGTTATCGTTGTTAACGGTAACACCATCACTCTCATTTAGCTCACATAGCTGCGTCTTTGGCTGCATGTTGTATTTGGGGGAATTTTTCTCGTTGCCAGTTATTTTTTTGCCCAAAGAAGCCAGTCATGCAACTGCACAGCTGTATACCTCTTGAAGTATTCTATATGCTCCATATTTCTCCGGCACTTTCAGGATATCCCACTTCTGAGATTGTAGTAGCTAAACGTTTTCTATATTTATTTATAATAATATCTATCAAATCAGTGTTGCCACAAATTCATAGTTGTACAAAATATGTACATAATTCACACATTAGTTCGTTTTATTAATTCAATACATTTCATTGTAATTTAGCCGCAATTGGTTTCTAATTTTATTTCATTAGGAATTTTAGTAAAGTTTGAGTCCTTTTATTATCAAAGTGCTGTTGTTCCGAAGATGGTATGGTTGAGCTTCACCGAATCGAGCGGTCCTGTTTGTTAAATATATTATTGCATTACCCACTTTTATATTAAAAACCGATAGTAGGATGTTCAGCTGAAGTTTTTGCTTTATGTTTAGCCATTGAAGCGAATCGAGCATATGTGCTTCAGTATTGTCCTCATTCCTTTGTTTTGAAGTTTTTTTGAAAATATGTCGATCGTTGCATTGAAAGTGAGTTTTATTCTTTGTATTGTATATAGTCACCGTTGTCATGTAATCCATTTTGTTTCTAATTCTATTAAAAAATCGCCTAAATATTTTATGTGGTTCATATTTCAATGATTTGTCCGCCTAAATTAATGTAACATCATGGTCCGTATTTCCAACTCAGAAAAACTCAAACTACTTCATAGCTACGTTTTTGATCTGCAAATAACTGATCATTGTATGGCGTTCTTAAGTTTCAAATCAAGCTCAGTTACAAGTTCTAGTAGTGCTACTTCTTGCTCACCTGGTCTTATCATTAATCATAGGGCGCATAATACAAGTCTACGTTATGAATTCAGGGTAAATGTTTTATGTGATCCTTCTTAAGCATATAGTAAGTTTAGTGGTCCATTGTGGAAGCCATAGTCAGACTACTACCACTGATCGATAACTCCAGTGGTAGTGCCGTTAATTTGATCCCCAATGGCGTATTAACTTTGCTTTCAATGCGATTCGAACCCCTCATCCAGCTGTGCTCCGTGGTATCTCAAATAAGCATGCCTCGCGTTGTTCGCAAAACGTCAAGAATATAGTGAATGCATTGACAAGTTTAAAGCCTTCTATTAATACTGACTTAGTTATCAAAATAAATGAAAAGAATGCATTATACAAGAAAAAACGAAATATCCGAATAATGTCAATATTTTAGCGCTTATAAAGGACTACTTATGTAAAGACATTTCCGAAGATGTTATTCCATGTAAGAACAATTATTATTCTAAAAGTTTTCGTGAGGTTAGTGGTGATTCTAGAAAAGAATGGAAACTTCTTAAAGAAATTCAGAATAAATCTTCGGTCAGTCCACTAGTTCATAGTATTAAATGAAACGCAGTCACCATTAATGACACCAAAGACTTGGCTGAACAATTCAAAGAGTATTTGTCTTCTATTGGCACTAGTATCGGATAGCTGTTCTGAATTTTGTAACTGTAACTGCACAATTGTTGATAAATTATACGCTCATACTTTCTTTGCCGAACCAATAACGTTCTTTGAACTGTTTAGAATTATTAGCACACTAAAAAACTAACTCTTCAACAACAATATCTTTTAAATAATGTCGTTAACAAAATAGCTCCGAACATTTGCGACATTATTTGTAATATTTTTAATAAAAGTATCGCCTGTGGAACGTGAAGAATCTGCTATCAATAATTATAGGCCTATTTCTTTACTTTCAGTGTTTACGAAGATTTTTGAGAAAGCTATAAAGAATACTATGATCAAATTCTAAGATAAAAATAACTTCTTCAGCAGTTACCAATCTGGATTTCGCTCAGGTTTCAACTGAAATAATATTAAATTTCTGCACACATATTAATGATAGTTTATAAAACTAAATTATACAATTGTGGTTTTAGGGGAAGTACAGATAAATGGTTCAGTTCGTATATATCAAACAGGAAACAGAGGTAAACAATTAATGGGCAAATGAGTTATGTTAGAGACATCTCCATAGAAGGCTCTGTGCTAGGACTGATACTATTCTTAATCATTATTAACTCACAATTTTCTCAGAACTTACGTAGTAAGATTAATGCGTTTGCTGATGACATGGCATGAATCATGACTTGGAAGTTCTGGGTCACTGGTTCCAACGGCATAATCTGGCGATTAGTGATAAAACGAAGGTGATGCTTTTTAATCTATGTGAAAGGAAGTTGGACTTTGGCACATTTTATTTCCAGTGTGCCAAATGCAGAAAATGCTTACGTAGTAAAAATATCTGTACTTCAGGAACAATTGCACAAACATATTTTATTTTTTTTTTTTTATAAATTTTTGCTTTGCAAGAATTGCTTCGTTATAGAAAATTTGAAGTCGTATAAGTATCTTGGTGTTACAATTCACAGAAGGATTATTTGGTTCGACCATACCAGTGCTCTTAAAGAGCTTGCCATAAAACAGTTTTACTTATTAAAATAACTCTGCTCCCGTGATGTTCCTAAGTGCATCTATTAAGGGTTTGTTCATTCTAGGCTCGTATATGGTTGACATTCCTGGGGTGGAACTCATTTCAACAAAATGGACCCACTTATAATTTGTCAAAAACACATTATTCATCTAATTTCGGGCCAAATCGTCGTTTTAGTAATCTGTTACTTCCCAGAAACCTTAAAATACTACCCTTAAAACACTTATATTGATATAAAGTCTTAAAGATATTTTTTTCTAGATTAAACTATGAACTGAATAAAAGCTCTGATAACTACAACCCAAGAACCAACAATTTTAATCTGGTTACTGTACCACATCATAATCTGCAAATTTTTTTCCACTATTGTACGGTTGTACATTAGAATCGCTAGAATTAAATCCGTATTTCTAAAGATGATAAAACCATGGCTCTTGAGTAAAAGCTATGTTGACAGCTATGTTGTGTTATCATCTACTACTACTTCTACTTCTCTCTTCATATAACATAAATATTAGTTCCTTTTTGTTTCTTTTTTTCGTTGTCAACTTACTAGAAAATCTATCTTTTTAATTATTTTCCTGCTCCCTGCTTTCGTTTCTAGTTTCTGCAGAGCTATAGATTCCAGGTTATTTTTTTAATATATGTATAATATTCCATAATGTAACTTTAACTAAATAATACTACTACTACTAGATTTTCCTCGTCACCATCATCATATGTGATTCAATAGTTTGTTAGTGAGCTGCAATGGAAGTTGTAATTGCACGGTAAGGCTAGAATATCAACGATTGTTATTTCATTTGTTGAGTCGTTAGTAGCGTCTTGAGTACTTCCATCGCGGTGCTCATTCTTGCGGTTACTTCTATTAAAATAGATTGGCGATTGAGTCTTTTCGGGGTTTCTACCAAAGGATTTAGAAATTAAGCTAGTTATAACGACAGATGAAACGGTGGGAAGAGCAGGAGTACTGGCCAGATGGTAAGGTCGAGGATTATTGGAACAGCTATGTTGGAACTTTATTAGTTTTGTTTGAATTTTTTTTACGTCACCAAGCCCAAAGAATCCGCGCATTATATTTTCACATTATATTTTTACATAGTAAATATATTTGTAAATCAGGGACAATTGCACAAACCTATTTTAAGTCCCTTACATGTTCTGGGAATTGCTTCGTTATAGAAAATGTGAAGTCGTATAAGTATCTTGGTGATGCACTTCACAGGATGAGTATTTGGTTCGACCATACGAGTGCTCTTAAAAAGCTTGCCACAACACAGTTTTACTCATTAAAATCACTCTGCTCCCGTGATCTTCCTAAGTGCATCTATTAATGATTTGTCCATTCTAGGCTCGTATATGGTTGAGATTCCTGGGGGTATAATTTCTCAAAAACACATTATTCATCTAATTTGTGACAAATCGTCGTTTTAGTAGTCTATTACTTCCCAGAAACCTTAAAATGCTACACTTATTTTGATATAAAGTCTTAAGGATATTTTTCTCTAGATTAGCCCATGAACTGAATAAAAGCTCTGATTACTACAACGTAAGAACAACGTAAGAGCTTGCATAAGGTTGCCGAGCGTTAATTTGCATTCTGTCCTAATCAGCGAATTCTCATTCACTGCTAGGATCTTAAGGTTACTAGCTGCGTACGCAGCCATTAGACCGATGATGCGTTTGGCACGGCGAACACCGTCGAGTAGATTAATTCTACTCGCGCTGCTTGCTCTTGGAACTGTTTCTCGAGCTGAGCGATCTGCCCCTGGATAGAGAGCAGTACCACCATCATATCCAGATTCGCTTCATTTGCCTGGCCACTGGGACT